>CM060706.1:149086496-150286496 GCA_030686995.1 Artemisia argyi | reverse complement strand
ATCCCATGTTAGGAGCTTCTTAGCCGGCTTTACATAGGAGTGAAGTAGGCACTCATAGGATTGGGGAAGTAAGTACGCCACCCCATGAATGGTATTAAGGAATACAATCCATCATCCACGTAACTATAACAAGTAATTAACGTGTAAAAGATATCTAGGGAGTAGTGAAATCTAAGTAAACACATTTCTCCCACATATTGCTCACAACCTTAGTTTAAATTAGTTTATTTTTATTTTTAGTATTTTATTTTGATTGCATATTAGTATTGGGTTAGTTGACTAGCAACTAATTCCGCCCAAATCCTTCAAACCCGAGATTTTTACTTGCTTTCATAAAAATATAAAAATACAAAAAGAATCATCCCTCATCTCTAGACCTAGTCTTTAGGTTTTCTAATCCTAGCGACACTATTCCTAGCTGAACGATCAATCCCCCGGTACTTGTCATTATACTATACTACATCGATCAGGTACACTGCCTGGTGGGGGTTGTAAGCTTCTCGAGATCCCTCGAGAGGTAAATCCTGGTGCAATCCCTACGCATCAAGTTTTTGGCGCCGCAGCCCGGGGAATAGTTATTGTCTAGGTTAGAATCTCTTTTTATTAGGTCTACTTGCTAGATTCCTTTCTAGTAAGATTTTATTTTATTTTTAGATTCTCTTTAGTCTATCTTATTTCTTTGTTTCCTTTGTTCGTAAACTATCTCAATGGATAACAATAACATTGATCGTTTGATTCCTGTTATTCGTGTTTTTCGTCGTAGGATTTTCCAAATGCCCGCCCCAATCCCTTTAGTGGAAAATGAGAACCCACCTAACCTCTCGCCTAACCACCACTTTGACAATAATTTTGAGTTAGAGGAGTATGACCATGATGATGACCATAGGGCTAGTCCTTTTTACTATTCAGACTCCGATGTGGATCTAGACGATGGTGATGTGATTAATGAGGATAGGATGGAAGATGAAGTGAACCCTCTTAGGTATGTCGACCCTAGAACAAGAATTGAGAGTGACAGTTCATTCAATATGCAATTTCCTTGTAAGATTGGATTTAGGAGCTTTAATGCCTACCTTAACTCATCTCTCCCAATGAACATAATCTCGCGTAATGAATATAATAAAATCATGGTAGATGAGTTAGAATATAAAGGATATAATATCATTGCTAGGGCAGTATCATTGCATGTGTTCGTAGGAAGCTTTGCTTATCTTGCTGAGTTCATGGTTATGGAGAATCTAGGAGAATTTATTGATAATAAGTTAACCCAAGTTGTGTTTGGAAAACCTTTCAAAAGATTGACCAACCTTGATGAAAAACTTATGGAAGGGTTAATTACATTCTCGGATGGGGATGAAGATTTTGTCTACCAAATGCCCCGTGCACACCCTAGGTTCAAGGATTTTTCCATGGAGAAATGTAGTAGGTATCCGCCCATAGAATTGCTAAGTGAGAATGATAAAAGAAAATGGCTTAAATATACACATGAAAAGAACAAAAGATATTATCGCGGATGTTTAGAGTTAGGAGACGATTATAAGAAAGATGAGACGACTATTAGATGGCTCATGCTTGGTTATGTGAGCATAAGCGATACACGGTAACCCATGACCTTGAGTCTAGCTACAAGACTCGTAAATAAAGAAAAGCGCTTCTTGGGAGGCAACCCATGCTTTGTGTGATTTTATTTTGTTTGTTTGTTATTTGCTTCCGTATGCATGCTTTATTTTTATTGTTGGTAGATCATGTTTCTAAACTAAATAGTGGAAATATTTTGTTGTTTGGCCTAGTCTTAACTTCACCCAAAGGTATTTTTGCAAAAGATAAGTGTAATGGGAAACCCCAAATATGTATTTAAGAAACAAACCGATCATGATTCTCCACAATATTAAATGAACATGTATATTCGTAACTGTTAGAGTCAAATGCTTGTATCGAGTCATAATGAAGTTTTGCAGGATTTTCCAGGAAGTAGGACCAAGTTTTTCCAGAAATTTTCCGGAAACTTAACATAAGAATTTCTGCAGGTCACTTCTGACGGCGTCACGAGTTTACTCTTGACGGTGTCACGTGTAAAAATCTGGAAATTTTACCAGTTTTGTTTTTCTAATGGAGTCTTAAAGTTTTTGTTGAATTATTAGTTTTATAATCTCCAGGAAATCTGCAAACATCATTCCACAAGCATTATATCTTACTTTGTTTTCTAGGATTTATTAGTATATGTAGATTACCGCCGATTTTATGCGAGGTTGCCTTGTCTGTTTTCTCAGGATTTACAGGTTATGTATGACAAGAAGATGATTATTATTCTGGAAGGGAAGCTTTGATTGTTCATTTTCTTGGAGGAAGATTTAACCTGGCCACCTTATTATCCATACCGAGCGAATCAGGGGAGTATTTGATTTCATTCGTTTTACTTATTTCACTTTTACATTCTTTACTTGAATATTGGGGACAATGTTCATCCTAAGTGTAAGGGGAGGGTAAAATGATGATACCTTACAGATACACTTTCACTTGAGTTTGTTTGTTTGATAGTAGATGTGTAATAAAACTATGAGAAATACTTGTTAGTGCAATTTTAGCGGCAAAATTTAAAATTTTTTACAACATTTAGGTGTGAAACTTTAGCCATAGCAAGCGTCTCATGGATAAGAGATTGTATGACTAGCAAATAAACGTATCATTCAGAAAAAATTTCCACCCAAATATGTGAGGTTCGCCTTTAGATTTGATAGGAAAAGCATTTACTATTAGTGCTTATGAGTGTACCGGTAGCATTTAGATTCTAGAACTTGCGTTAGTGATGCATCCCGAGATCGCTAGTGAGACTACATTCGTGTAGTAGGATTTATTACATGATAAGAGGCATTAGGATCACCCTTGTGTTAAACCCGTATCATAATTACTTGACCATTTAAGTCATATTATTTGGCTAGTTAAGTCAATTAATTTTCCCACACCATTAGCGTTGTACTCATTTTTAGTACACGAAACCCCTAGTACACCCCTCCGAGCCTATCTTTTCGTTTCTAACTTTAAGCATTTTACTTAAAGGAATAATTTGTTACACCCAGCTTAAATGTACACCCAAATCGCCTTAGCCTTCCGTGTATGCACTCATCTTTAGTGCATTATTGTTATTTGTTAAACCCTAAGTTAACTATCTAATTGATTACATGGTTGCTAAGTCGAGTCATATCCTTGTACATATTGTTTTGGGACGATTGGGACTCATGGGTAAAGTACTTATATTATGGAGTAATGGGGAAGAACATATATTATATTACCCCCGTATGTGCGTTAATCTTAAAAGTACTCCAAGTGTTTTGATTTTCTTGATTCGAGTCATTAGATTAGTTTATTGTAAAGTATGTAAAAATTCAAGTGTAAGGGGAATATTCATTCCCTATGATGTATTATTTTGGATGGTAGGGTAAGAGTGTATGGAAAAAAATAAATAAAAAAAAAATCGAAAAAACAAGAAAAAGAAAAAAAATATATATAGAAAAAGAAAAGAGAAAAAACATACGGACTACCATCCCTTTTTATTCTATATTCATTTTATGTTTTTGTTATTTTTCATTTATTAGCTTAAGTCGAGTCTAGTCTTGGCTTAGCAACGCCATATTGTACATGTAATTAACCAAGATTGTTAACTCGCCACAAGTAAAGACTGCCTATATCCAACAAAACCGTGTATTTCATATCCCTACACCTAACGTTGCAACCCTTTAAAAGACCTCTTTGATAGTTTATCCTAGGTGCTTACGCCATGTGGTGGAGGTTTGATCCTTTCCCAAGCCTATGGTAATCTATTTTGCTATGACAGGTAGTGAGAGATATTTTCTGTTTCCATATTGTGGTATAACTTTATTACACCCGAGAGATGTGAGTATCTAAACACTATTTGTAAGGTGCTAGTATATGACCTCCGTGCTTGTCTATTGGTCTTTAGTGGAACGATTATTTGTTGTAATTACTTTTATATTAGTGTTAAATGACCCCTAACTTGTATTTTGATTAGAATAAAAGCGCATTTGCTTGAGGACAAGCAAATCTCAAGTGTAAGGGTATATGATGAGGCGAAAAATGAACCACTTTTAGGGGGTCATTAAAGCCCGGAATTGAATTTATTTGATCAAATATTACCCTAAATTGTTCCTTTTGTGATTTTAGGTACTTTGGGAGTGAAATCTGGAAAAGGAAGCAATTCGGACGTTTTTGGAGCATAAAAGTGAAGAAAACGCCAAAGACTTAATTTTCCATGCTGAGAACAGTACCTGATGGCGTCAAGAAGAAAATCCTAACGGCGTCAAGAGTAAAATCTGTGACGACCCAGTGAAAACCTGAAGGCGTCACAAGAAGGGCGTCAAGAGTAAAATCTATGACGGCCTGCACAAGGTGTACACATGACGGTGTCAGACCCAGATCTAGGCAGTCCGAGGAACTATTTGGCGGCGAGATGACAGCGTCAGACTTTTGTTCTTGACGCCGTCACCTACTAAACTCTATATATAGTTTTCTAATTTTCATTCATTAGGGAGGAACTTGTGTGGAGAAACCCTAGGGCCGAACTTTGTGAACCCTAGCTCGTATTTTACAGTATTTTCAAGGGTTTTCAACCCTTGAATCCTTTCATGTGCTATTAAGATAAGTCTTCTCTTTAATTCAATCAATATGTCTATGTGTTGGTTGTCTATATCTTGTGCTTGTCTTGATTTCAACATGCTAGGCTAGATTTATCTTGTGTTTGCTTAGATCTAATAAAACCTAGATGTTAATTATGTGTTGATTACTTGTTTATGGTTGTATTGGATGAATGATTTCAATGTTAGGCTTAAGAAAACTGGCAGATCTCCATTGTGTAACATGCTTGAACATCTTAGGAAACATAAACCGATGTGTACTAGATTTTATTGGTTGTATTTAATGCATGAGTAAATTCTAATGATCCCATGTTAGGAGCTTCTTAGCTGGCTCGACATAGGAGTGAAGTAGGCACTCATAGGATTGGGGAAGTAAGTACGCCACCCCATGAATGGTATTAAGGAATACAATCCGTCATCCACGCAACTATAACAAGTAATTAACGTGTAAAAGATATCTACGGAGTAGTGAAATCTAAGTAAACACATTTCTCCCACATATTGCTCACAACCTTAGTTTAAATTAGTTTATTTTCATTTTTAGTATTTTATTTTGATTGCATATTAGTATTGGGTTAGTTGACTAGCAACTAATTCCGCCCAAATACTTCAAACCCGAGATTTTTACTTGCTTTCATAAAAATATAAAAATACAAAAAGAATCATCCCTCATCTCTAGACCTAGTCTTTAGGTTTTCTAATCCTAGCGACACTATTTCTAGCTGAACGATCAATCCCCCGGTACTTGTCATTATACTATACTACATCGATCAGGTACACTGCCTGGTGGGGGTTGTAAGCTTCTCGAGATCCCTCGAGAGGTAAAGCCTGGTGCAATCCCTACGCATCACGCTGCCATGACTGTATCATGTAGATGATATCCGCTTTATCTTTCGAAGGTGTTAATACAAATATCGCCTAAAAACGTTATTTATATTTTACGATCTTTGCTAAGTTTTGTTAACGACAAAATGTAAACTTTAGTTTCTAAGTAAAACATAAACTTAGTTTTAAAGACTTGCATAAACTAGACTTTTGCTACATTTTACATTTCATAAAATACAACACTTTTTATTTCTTAAAATAGAAATGTCACATCACATTTATGGCAAGTTTTGTCAATATACATTTATGGAAAGAAAGTGTGTTTGACTAACCATATGTTTGCTTGCAAGTTTTGTGTTTGACTAGGTATAATGAGATGTGACATTGTTTGGTTTTCAAGATTTATTGCAAAACCAACTGCAAGCCCGGCGGAACCCTGGGGGTACACGGGCGGAACCCATCTGAGGGTTCCGGCGTATCCGCTAGGCCTGCAGAAGGTTTTGCTATAAATACTAAGCCACAAGTTTGATTTTTGGCTTATCACTCTACATCATATTTTTACACTTTCATTCATTCTTTCATCTAACCCTTTAACATCTCATATGTGAAGTTTCTTTTTGTAGCAAAGAGATTCACGAGTTCATAAAAAGTTACAACTATTCAACACAACGTTGCAAGACTTGTTAACTTAGCATTGTGTAGACTTGTGTAGTTTACACTTCATTTGATTGTGTATTTCCAGTAGTGATCGGTTAGTATTTTAGTCCTCAAAATACAAAGTGTGACGGGAGTTGTTGTACCCTTGTAAAAGAACTAACGGGAGTGGTTGCACCCTTGTAAAAGAACTCGACATCTAGCTTAGTGTCGGTAAACGTGTATAAGCGACGTGTAAGGTTTTCTCCACCGGTGAAAGGAGCTTGTTGACTAGTGAAAGAAACTCTCGAGTTGGATACTCGAGGCGTGGACGTAGGGCAAGGAAAAAGAGTCCTTATAGCCGAACCACGATAAATACTCGTGTTGTGGTTTGATCGTTTCTTTCATTTACTTGCATGTTATATATTGTGTTTCTGTATATATATCTTTGATCAAACGAAAAGTTTCAAAGCTAATCAAACAAGTTAAAAAGATTTTAAACGGTAAACTATTCAACCCCCCATTCTAGTTTTCCACAGAAGGTTCTTTTTTACCTCCACTCTTTTGTTTGTCCTTCCCTTCTTTAATGTTTTTAACGAGGTGATCCATTCTACCCTCCTTTACTAATTTGTCAATTAGTTGTCGTAGCTGGACACACTCGTTGGTGGTATGGCCCTTTTATCCATGGTATTCGCAGTATCCATTCCCTATACGCTTGTCCTCTGGGGTGCGCATTGGTGGTGGTTTTGGGAAGTTTGCGCCTTCTGTTACAAATATTTCCCTCGGGTTCTTTGTGGGTGGTGCTTGGAGTGACTATGAAGGAGATGACGATGAGCCAAAGAATGATGATATTGCTCTCATGGCTCACGACTCAAATGAGGTACTCTCCGACTCATCTTACTCCTCTATTGATGATGACACCTTACAAAAAGAATATAACAAACTTTGTGAATTGAGCTTAAAAATCATAAACTAAAATAAGTTTTTGAAAACTAAAAAGGAGTTTTTAGAAAATGAAGTTTATGAATTAAAAGAAAAAGCTAAGAGATTAGAAAAGAGTAAAGGTATTGACACATCTTGCAAATCATGTGAAGAACTTAAACTCGAAGTTGAGAAACTTAAAATTACTCAAAATGATCTAATAAAACAAACCACAAAGTTTAAGAAGTTCGATAAGAGCATTTCTTGTGCGGATGAAATTATGAAAATTCAAAAGTCACCCTTTGATAAAACAGGACTAGGATTCATGAAAATAGAAACTTCAAAGGGTCAAACGAAACAAGAAAATAACGCACAAGAAACTAACAAAACTGCTACAGTAGCCCGCAGAACAGACGGAACCCAATCCAGGGTTCCGCCCGTTGAACCTGAAGGTTCCGCTAGGTCTGCTGCAGCAGTAACACCATCCACATCGGATCGTTCAAAATTTGTTAAAGTTACATATAAAAGTGGAACAAAACCTGCCTTTAAAACTGGAGTAAGACTTAGTAAAAATGAATTTAGAGCTAAGACTACTCAACCAAGACCTAAGACTCCAATTCCCAAACGCCCCTTTCCAAAGAGCAACTTCAACACACGACCAAACTACCAACATGTATGGAACCAAAACACTCCTGGACATTACCAAGCTCCAAATTACATGTCATGTAACCCTTATGTTCTACTTTCAAACTTGGAAAAAGTTAATGGTATGCTTAACCAAAATGGACCCATGAGAAATTGGGGACCAAATGTTTGAGTGTTTTTCGTAAAATAGGTGTGCCTCAAAGTTTGTTTGGAACCGGATGAATGGATTAAAGATAGCGGTTGTTCATGGCACATGACGGGTAACAAAAGCCTCTTCACTACTTATCACAAATGTGATGGAGGTAATGTTACGTTTGATAGTAAAGCTAAGAGCAAAATCATCGGAAAAGGTACAAGCTCTCATGACTCCCTTTTTATAGATGATGTAGCTCATGTTGATAACTTATGTTTTAATCTCCTTAGTATTAGTCAACTTTGTCGTAATAAGTATAATGTTCTTTTTAGTGAAAACGAAAGTAAAATACTTAAAGATGGTATAACCGTAGCCAAAGGTGTCCTTAAGAACAACGTATACGTCATGAAGATGGATCCAACATCTAGAGACAAACTTTGTCTTACCTCATTAGATGAATCTTCAACTTTATGGCATAGACGTTTAGGACATGCTAACATGAGACTAATTCAAAACCTCTCCTCCAAAGACTTAGTTCGAAACCTACCTAAGTTGAAATATGACCAACACTTTTGTGATGCTTGCAAAGTCGGTAAACAAGTCCATAGTAGCCATAAGGCTAAAAACTTGGTTTCTACATCTAGGTGTCTAGAACTTTTGCATATGGATTTATTTGGTCCATCCGCTATACAAAGTTATGGAGGTAACTTCTACACTTTGGTCATAGTCGATGATTACTCAAGATATACTTTGACAAAATTTTTGAAAAGTAAAAATGAAGCTTTCGATAAATTTGAGATTCTAAGTAAGAAAATTCAAAATCAAGTAGGGTCTAATATTGTGTCTATTAGAACGGATCACGGTCGTGAATTTGATAATGAATCTCAATTTGGAAAATTTTGTGATATTAATGGTATTACTCATTACTTTTCGGCTCCACGTACCCCTCAATCTAATGGTGTAGTAGAACGTAAAAACCGGACATTGCAAGAGATGAGTAGAATAATGCTTAATGAACAAAACATTTCACAAAAGTTTTGGTGTAATGCCGTTGACACATCAACGTACATTTTAAATCGAGTCTTAATTAGACCATTTTTGAATAAAACTCCTTATGAACTATATAAAGGTAAAAAGCCTACATTAGGATACTTTAGAGTGTTTGGGAGTAAATGTTTCATTCTTAACACCAAGGATTATCTCACCAAATTTGACCCAAAGTCTTATGAAGGTGTATTTCTTGGATATTCACAAAATAGTAAAGCTTACATTGTTTTGAACAAAGAGACCTTAAGATTCAAGGAATCGTTGAACGTAACATTTGACGAGAGTCCACCTCCCTCTAAGACATCACCTTTGGTAGATGATGACTTAGTTGAAAGCCAAGCAATAGAAAGTCAAGAGATTTTAGGTAATGACAAGGAAGATGAACTATTAAACAAAGAACTTGTCAATGTCAAAGAATCTAAAAGTCATCCATTAGATGGTGTCATAGGCAACATTAACGAAAGAACACTAAGATCAAAAGTTCAAAATGAAAGCAACTACTTTTGTTTCGTGTCAACTATTGAACCGAAAAACATTAATGAAGCCATTAAAGATGAGTCTTGGGTAATTGCAATGCAAGAAGAATTAAACCAATTTGTTAGGAATGATGTGTGGACGTTAGTTCCTCAACCAAAGAGTCAAACTATAATTAGAACAAAATGGGTCTTTCGTAATAAAATGGATGAAAATGGAATTGTGTCTAGAAACAAAGCTAGGCTAGTTGCACATGGATATAACCAACAAGAAGGCATTGACTACGATGAAACTTTTGCTCCGGTTGCTAGGCTCGAGTCAATTAGAATCTTACTTGCATATGCATGTGCACACAATTTTAAACTCTTTCAAATGGACGTCAAAAGTGCATTTCTAAACGGAGTCATAAATGAAGAAGTGTATGTTGCTCAACCACCGGGCTTCATCGATTTTGAAAAACCAAATCATGTTTACAAACTTAAAAAGGCTCTTTACAGGCTTAAGCAAGCTCCAAAAGCATGATATGATCGACTTAAAACCTTCCTAGTTGACCATAAGTATACCATGTGCTTAGTTGATAATAATCTCTTCACTAAGAAGAAAGATTCACATATTATCATAGTCCAAATCTATGTTGATGACATTATATTGGGATCAACTTGTCAAGAATTATGTGTGGATTTCTCAAAAATCATGCATGACGAGTTTGAAATGAGTATGATGGGAGAACTCAACTTTTTCCTAGCACTCCAAATTAAACAACTAGAAGATGGTATCTTCTTTAACCAATCTAAATATATTAAGGACATGCTTAAGAAATTTGGATTAGAAGATTCAAACCAATCAAAACTCCCATGTCCACGGAAACTAAACTCACCAAGGATGAGGAAAGAGAATCCGTAGATAGCACTAAATATAGAGGTATGATTGGTAGTCTACTTTACCTAACGGCTAGTAGACCCGACATTATGTTTAGTGTTTGTCTATGTGCTCGTTTTCAAGAAGATCCTAAGACTACTCATCTCGAAGCCGTTAAAAGGATTTTTAGCTATATTAAGGGCACTACACATTTAAGTTTATGGTATCCCAAAGGAACGGGAATAGACACCATAGTGTATGCCGACTCGGATCATGCCGGTGACTATGTTAATAGAAAAAGTACAAGTGGTATTTGTACTTTTGTTGGACATTGTCTCACCTCATGGTTCTCTAAGAAGCAAATGGCTCTTGCTATCTCAACAACGGAAGCCGAGTACGTTTCGGCCGGAAAGGCATGTCAACAAGCTCTTTGGATGAAGCAAGCTCTTGTCGACTACGGAATTCAACTTAACGACATCACAATTTTTTGTCACAACAAAGGTGCCATTGATCTTAGTAAAAACTCGGTTCAACACGCTCGTACCAAACATATTGAAATCCGTCATCATTTCTTCGTGACAACGTTCAAAAAGGAAATATCTCAATTGAGAAAGTTTCTTCTAAAGACAACATAGCCGACATTCTCACAAAACCCCTTAAACGTGAACCTTTTAACCTTCTTAGGCTAGGCTTAGGACTCATGGAACCTACGTTGTAGTTCTGGACATTAGACAAAAATCACAAAAATCAAAACAAATCCATAACTCTTTTTCTCAGCAGGGTCGGTAGAACCCTCAGACACAACGGACAGAACCCAATTCAGGGGTCCGCCGTATCCGCCGACATGCAGAACCATTTTTTTGTTTATATTAAACCAAATACCCATTATTTCATACCACCACTTCCAAACTGTTACTATTCACTTTACCATCCATCCATACCTACGATTTCTTGGTCTTCCTTTCACTCACATTGCAAATCAATAATCATTGTAAGTATTCTAAACTTGATTACGATCCTGATCTGAGTCTAGGAATTCTATTTTTTGCACAAAAACAAAAACTTGGGGTTGTGCATTAATTTGAGAAACTCATGAATGAAATTAGGTGTTTAACAAAACTAATCCTGTTCCCCATAGTTAGGAATTTCATTCTTACTAAGTGTAAACATGTTTGCTAAAACACCCCATGACAAATTTTTCCAAAAATTTCTCACAAATAGGACAAATATTTTTTTTGTCTCACATTGAGAATACAAAATCAAAACGTTATGTTTAAAACATCACTTGCATAATGTCTCTTGAATGCTAAAGGTAATACATAACCAATATGTATTTTCGGGTACATTCAAACGAAGCTACATTGAACTAGGAGCGTTTGGGTTATCTTTTGTTTTATAACAAAACTTGCATTATAAAACGTTTTTGAAGCATCAAAATGAGTCAAGATAACCGCACCTCGACATTGTTTTCATATAGGCACACACTAGAACACCCACATTATAATAGTCGTTTACTTAAACTAAAATATGAAATTTTGTTTTTCTAGGAATCATCATGCCTCCTCTAACCCACTACGACCACAAGGACACCATTAAGTACCTACCAAAACACCACAAAACCAAAGGCCTTTCCCCCAACTCAAGTCAATGTTTTCAAAGCCTTAGAAAAACATTATGTCCATGAGGGTAGAACCATTGACCCGTCCTTTTTAGAAGGCACAAACCTCTACACGGAATTTGCCACAATCAACTTTGAGTGTCTTTTAGAAATCGACGAGCCTATTTGTCCTAGGTTTATTTTGGAATTCTATGCATCCGTCGTCCTCTCCACGGATGATTATGGTCAAATTTCTATTAACTTTAGGGCTAGTGGTCATCAATACTCCTTCACTCTTGAGGAGTTTGCTCAAATCCTAGGTGTCCCAAACCGTGGTACTTGCATCTACTCCGACTTGCACTCCCTCCCAACTCTTGACACCCTCCATGACCGCATCCATCCTTATGACACACCTCTTATGTCAAAAGATGTACTTCGTGACCACCTCTTTGTTAAGACAACCAACACTAGGAGAACCCGTTCGGGAAATGAGGTTGATAAGGACCCATATGGAATGGAAATGAATGAACTCAAGCCCCAATTCAAGAAATGGGAGGAAGTCCTTAGAGAAAATGTCATTAGCACCATAGGAAACTGAGATCATATAAATCTTTACCTTTGCTACATGCTCTACTCTTTATCCGTTAGGCAACCCTTCAACCTTGCCTACTACATGGCCAAGAGAATGGCCGACATTCCCGTGCATGGCACAACGGCTATTCCGTATGGAATTCTCTTGACCCGTCTCTTTAGGTTCATCTCTCCTATTCCACCAACTCCAAATGGTCTTCGTCTTGACTACTCTCTCATTCCACACACCTTTGTCCCACTAAGTGATAAGAGAGTGTACAAAGCCTAAGGAAAACGTCCTCATCCTCCTACCTCCTCATCATCTTCCTCAATGAGTGAAGATGACTCTTTGCCCAACTCTAGACTCCTACCTCTAGAATACCTATCCCAACTTCCGGATATTCCAAATGAGTCGGCGGAGTTCAAGCAAACAAAGGGGATGTTTAAGAATCTTCGAAGATTCCTTGGAAAGCTCAAGAACAAGATTGACCGTCAATGAGTGCGGGTGTGTAGGAGTGTTTGGCACTAGGTGCTATTTGAACAATTTGGTCGTTTAAACAATGTTTGTGATGTATTTGTGTGTTGGTACATTGTGTGATACTATTTGAAACATGTATTAACTAACAATGATGCAGGTAGACAACTTTTGGCAAGTTGTCAAATTTTCATGTTTATGAAATTTTCACTAAGTATAGTGAAATTCTCGACCCCCCGGTTAAAGTCCTATAGTATGTGTGTTTACATGTCCAATTTTTGCATTACCTAACCAGATATGCATTATCTTTTTGATTTTAGGAGTTTTCGAAAAATTTGAAAATCATCTCGCGGGTCAAAATCGCGGACTGCTAACTTTTTCAGGCATGGCGGATCTGGCGGCACCCTAGAATGGGTTCCGCCAGTGCATTTTCTGGACAACCCAGAAATGGCCCAACGGACCGGACGGAACCCTCACACGGGTTCCGCCTGTGTATCCTAAAGGTTCCGCCAGATTTCCTGCAGATTTTTTTTTAGTTTTCAACATTTCAACATCCAATCAACAAAATACCATCCTTTTAGATAGAAACCAATTTCCTTCAATTTGTTAAGCACAATAGGGTAGTTCTCATTCCTTATAACTCAAAGAAAACCATTTCCCGCTAAATTTCAAAAATACCCATAACTACCTCAAGGAACCTTCACACATAAAAGAAGGACCCCTTCCAAAGGTTCCTTGAAATCCATGAGACATATCCTTCAACAAATTTACCAAAACCACTAAGCATTTAGTGCAAATCTTGTCTTCTCACTTCACCATTTTCATTGGCTTGACTTCCATGATATGACAACCCACAATTAGTCTTCCAAATCATTAGGAACCTCCATTTTTGTATGGCCTAACATCAAATCTAAACACTCCTTCACACACTCCTTCATCACTATAAATTAAACCATCCTAAACACTATCAAATCACACCTTCTTCATCACAATTTCTGATCTTGTAAACCATTTTAACCATGACTAAGTCAACAATCACCTCTCAACCATCACGACCCATCCGGAAAACCGTCCGGATAAGTGTCAAACCACTTTGGACTAACCAATCCATCAACCTAAGCTCCTCATCCTCGGATGAATTCACCTCACCAATAAAAAATGAACATTTTCTAAACCTTGCATCTCCATCTCCATCACCCAATGAACCCAATGAGCTCACTCTACCACCAACAAAATCACCCATTGACCCAACTCCACCAAGTGCTCCAACCCAACCATCCAAAACTCCATCACCATCACCCTTGCCAAAACTTGAACCTATGGAGTTATTTGGGTCTCCTCCAACATCACCACACCCTTTTGTCCAAGATCTCAATGATCTTCCACCAAGACCAACACAACCACCACCTTTTGCAAATGAAACACCAAGGTCAATTTTTGACCAAAATGAGCATTTTAACCACAACCAACCACCAAGACCAACACAACCACCACCTTTTACAAATATCGCCTAAAAACGTTATTTATATTTTACGATCTTTGCTAAGTTTTGTTAACGACAAAATGTAAACTTTAGTTTCTAAGTAAAACATAATCTTAGTTTTAAAGACTTGCATAAACTAGACTTTTGCTACATTTTACATTTCATAAAACACAACACTTTTTATTTCTTAAAATAGAAATGTCACATCACATTTATGGCAAGTTTTCTCAATATACATTTATGGAAAGAAAGTGTGTTTGACTAACCATATGTTTGCTTGCAAGTTTTGTGTTTGACTAGGTATAATGAGATGTGACAATGTTTGGTTTGCAAGATTTATTGGAAAACCAACTGCAAGCCCGGCGGAACCCCGGGGGTACACGGGCGGAACCCATCTGAGGGTTCTGCCGTACCCGCCAGGCTTGCAGAAGGTTTTGCTATAAATACTAAGCCACAAGTTTGATTTTTGGCTTATCACTCTACATCATATTTTTACACATTCATTCATTCTTTCATCTAACCCTTTAACATCTCATATGTGAAGTTTCTTTTTGTAGCAAAGAGATTCACGAGTTCATAAAAAGTTACAAGTATTCAACACAACGTTGCAAGACTTGTTAGCTTAGCATTGTGTAGACTTGTGTAGTTTACACTTCATTTGATTGTGTATTTTCAGTAGTGATCGGTTAGTATTTTAGTCCTCAAAATACAAAGTGTGACGGGAGTTGTTGTACCCTTGTAAAAGAACTAACGGGAGTGGTTGTACCCTTGTAAAAGAACTCGACATCTAGCTTAGTGTCGGTAAACGTGTATAAGCGACGTGTAAGGTTTTCTCCACCGGTGAAAGGATCTTGTTGACTAGTGAAAGAAACTCTCGAGTTGGATACTCGGGGCGTGGACGTAGGGCAAGAAAAAAGAGTCCTTGTAGCCGAACCACGATAAATACTCGTGTTGTGGTTTGATCGTTTCTTTCATTTATTTGCATGTTATATATTGTGTTTGTGTATATATATCTTTGATCAAACGGAAAGTTTCAAAGCTAATCAAACAAGTTAAAAAGATTTTAAACGGTAAACTATTCAACCCCCTTCTAGTTTTCCACAGAAGGTTCTTTTTTACCTCCACTATTTTGTTTGTCCTTCCCTTCTTTAATGTTTTTAACGAGGTGATCCATTCTACCCTCCTTTACTAATTTGTCAATTAGTTGTCGTAGCTGGACACACTCGTTGGTGGTATGGCCCTTTTGTCCATGGTATTCGCAGTATCTATTCCCTATACGCTTGTCCTCTGGGGTGCGTATTGGTGGTGGTTTTGGGAAGTTTGCGCATTCTGTTACAAATATTTCCCTCGGGGTCTTTGTGAGGGGTGTATACTTATCATTATCTCGTCCGCTTCCCTGACTGCGATAATTCTTGCTGCGACTGCTGCTCTGATCATTGGATTGTCTCCTAGGCTGTTCTTGCTGCCTATAATTTGAGTAGCCTTTTTTACTGTCCGCAGCGGCTGCTTCTCCTTGGATGAAGGATCTTGTGCGCTTCATTAGCTCATCGAAGGTTTGGGGAACCTTGTCATTTAACTTCCGAATGAGTTCTGGGTTATTAATCCCATTCATGAACCCTGAAATTTTTAGGACTTCGGGACACGCTTGGACATGTATACACTCATCTTTGAAGCGTTCATATAAGCACTGGTTGATTCCCCCTGGCGCTATTTTACTCTGGCTAATTCAACAGGGTTTTTAGCGCACTTCTTTCTTTGGGTGAAGTTTAAGCGGAATGCTTTTCGCAACTCTTCGAACCCATCTATGCTCCTTCGTGGAAGCTTGCTAAACCAAGTCCGCGCATTCCCTACTAATGTGGAGTTAAACATATGGCACCACACAGGTTGTGGCCAATTTTTGATAGTAGCAGCGGATTCGAAAATTTTTAGGTGGTCATCTGGATCACCCGTTCCATCATATGTTTTAACATTAGTGGGCATGCGCCTTCTCTTGTGATCGGAGTAATCGCTGATGCGTCGTGTAAATGCATCAACTTTCTGGCGACGCCACGGAAGAGATATGTCTTCGTCTTCTTCCTCGCGACGTCTTCCTCTCGACTTCCAGTGTCCCGTTTCTTTATCCTCGCTGTCCGAGGAGTCACTGGAGGGGAGGTTGTCTCTTTTGCGGCCCTTGCGCCGGCTTTCCTCAGAAGAAGAGCTTGAGGGGCTTTCACTTGGGGAAATTCGCCTTCCTAACCTGTCGTGAATTCTTCTGCTCCCAGACCTGGAGGAGCCTTCGCTTGGTGAATGTTGACGTCCAAGTCTGTCTTGTATCCTTCGACTACCAAGTCTGGAGTGAACATTGGTGCGCCTCTCACCATCTTCGTATTCTTTTGAGTACTGTGAGTCAGATACTGTACCAAGTCTATCATGGATATTGGTACATCTTTCGTTATTTTTGCCCCCCCCCCTTTGGTAGCACGGTGGTGATGTTTCGCGTTCAGGACCAAAGTTGAGCCGGGCTTGCAGGCTCGTACTTGACCTTCTCCTTGCCTCTTCTTGCATGAGGGCGGTTAGAGTTTCGTAATTTTGGGACACAAAATTACTTAGAGTTAAATCAGGTGTGCCCTCATCCGCTGCAAGGATTTCTGCCTCCACATTAGGCGCCCTATCTCGGTTGGGTGCGCTAGGTGGCACAATGTTGTCCACTACAGGTGCCGTTTGATGGGGAGTATTGAAGAGAGTGCGCTGAAGTTCTTCAACGCTTGGGACCACCGTGGTGGTTTGAGTAGTTCTTGTAGGCAATTCTACCGCTGGGAGAGGTAGGGTTGGTCCCGTTTTTTGGTGACCAGGCGCACTGGTTGTTCCAGAGGCCTGCCTAGAGGTCGAATCCTGAGGGTTCTTCCTTTGGGGGTCACGTGTTTTTTCCAACTGCGGAGTCCGCTGGCTTGAGTTTTTGTTCTTCGTCATTCTAGTTCTTAGTTCTTAGTGTCGGGTCCCACGGATGGCGCCACTTGTTGATACAAAAGTTGGGCGTTCCTGGTTTGGGCTCCTGCTCTCGTACCAATTAGCTCTTAATGCTTGAAACCTGCGCACTAAGAAAGTAAACAAACACCGTTAGGCTTATCGTGGGATTGTCTCCCACGATTATCCTCCGGCGTGAGAGTAAGTAATCGGTTTCTAGGGTTATCGTAAAGAGTTAGGGTTTGTGAATCGTACCTTTAATGAGAATTATATCATTCTATATATAGGCACAGAATCCTTGTAGGTTTCGTGCTCCTTACTCTTCGCACACGTAGTGCTTATCCGGTCCAAGGATCTTTATCCGTAAATAGAAGATCCCTATCTAGACCATAAATAGTTTTGTTGTGCTTGGGCCTATGCGAGCCCAACCCATTGGTGGTGCGGCCCAAACCATTGTTATGATAGCCCACGCATGGTGGGTTTGGGCCTTAGTAATGTTTATCATTTGGGCTCATGGCCCAAATATAGACTATACGTCATCACTAGTTATAATACCCGCGCACGCGCGGAGTTTTTTTAAAATTTTTTGAATCATATATTTTTATTTATTAAAAAACAAATAATTTAATCTTTATTTTATTTGATTTATGATTTTTAATTATAGTTTTTTATTCTTAAAGATAATTATTTAAAAATTTTAATCCTATTGTTAATTGCATCTTATCTATATTTTTTGTATTTATCTTCTACTTGTGTTATGGATAAATATAAAATGTTACATAATAAAAAATAATCTTTTTTTTAAATGAAATTATTACTAAATAAGGTATGATTTGATTTTTTTGAAATGAAAAAGTCTCCATTTGGGGTTTTATTTTATTATATAAATAAAAGATTTAAGGGTTTTTTTTTTTTTTTTTTTTAATTATTATTATTATTATTATTATTATTATTATTATTACGGAGTATTATTTTAAGTCAAAAACTTAGGGTGTGTTTAGTTGGTAAAAAATATCTCATTTTTTTAGAAAAATTTTCATGTGAAAATGAAAAATTTGAAAATCCATTTAGTAACATTTTTTTTTTCAACAATTTTAAAAAAATGAAATTCTCATTTTCTAAATTTTAACTAAGAAATTGAAAAGCATATTTTATCATTCTCACTTTTTTATTTCTATTTTTTTCTCTCAACTTAAAAAAAAAACACATACACCATTTTACCCCTAATCTCTCGTGTCATCCTCCACCGCCGACCGTCACCGCCATCGCCCGCCATCGCCGCCACCATCGTAATTTGAGGTAATCTTTTTACCATTTTTAAAAAAGAAAAATTTAACTCCAATTAAACGGGTTTTCAAAATTCTCAACTTTTCTTAAAAAAAGAAAAATCATTCTCTTCTCAATGAATTTAGAAATGGAAAAATAGAAAATTTTTTTTGCAACTAAACGGCACCTGGGTGCGTTTAGTTGAAGAGAAATTCTCCATTTTTCAAAGAAATTTTTCATAAGAAACTGAAAAAACTGAAAACATGTTTAGTCGCACTTTTTTCCAGCAATTTTCAAACAAAATGAAATTCTCATTTTTTAAATTTTAACTAAGAAATTGAAAAGCCAATTCTATCATTCTCACTTTTTGCTTTCTCATTTTTTTTCTCAACTACCAAAAAAACACATACACCATCTACTCCTAATCTCTCGTGTCATCCTCCACCGCCGATCGTCGCCGCCACCGCCCGCCGTCGCCACCACCGTCGCAATTTGAGGTAATATTCTTAACATTAAAAAAAAAAAGAAAAATATACCTCCAACTAAACGGGTTTTCAAAATTCTCAACTTTTCTCTAAAGAAGAAAACTCATTCTCTTCTCAATAAATTTAAAAACAGAAAAAGAGGAAAAATTTTCTACAACCAAACGGCACCTTAGTTACTGTAAAGCCGAAAAAAATTAGGCCGGTTTAAAAATTTCTAATAAATATTAACGAGGTCGTGTAAAGGTGTCTAACTAAATTAAGTACCGATTATTTTACAAGATCAAGTGATATACACACACATATATAATGGATCATGAGTGTGTGTTATTTACATGATGCATAAAAAACCAAGGAATTGCTGTCATATTGTCATTTACCTTCTTTTGTCTACTAGTTTTGTTGTATAGTCTAGTCAGTATATATACAAATTTGACATGGAACTACTATACATGTTTTAGTGCAAGTACGTCATAGACGACCAAATAAGTGTTTATAATGAAGTTTTGTGAAACTAATTTTTATGGGCGACCAAATAAATTGTTGGGCAAATTACTTGAAAATATATGCAACTTACCATTTTTTTCCATTGTATGTAGCTTTTTTTTTTTTTTTTTTTTTTTTTTTTTTTTTTTTTTTTTTTTTTAACATTCTGTCACTGAACTCGCTAAATCCGTCCTTTGTGTGTAGCAAGTGACTCGTTTGACCAGTTCATCTGACGTGGATCCGGTTACATGCCATATCACCAATATATACTTTTTCCCTTTATTTTTATTTGGGCAAAAATAAATACCCACATGCCCCCACTAACCCTAATTCATTTTCTTCCTCTTTTCCACCTAATTCACAGCCCCCACTAACCCTAATCCATGGCCTCCTCTTCTTCTTATACTTCCAAATCCAATCAAAAGACCATTGAGTATTACCAAAATGCTACACATTGCGAATGTAAAAACCCATTACCAGTTGAAGAACAAGTCGCTTGGACCATAACAAATCCTGATAGACGATTCAAAGCATGTCCAATTTATGTAAGAGTTTTTTTGATTGATTTTATTATACTTGGTATTTGTATGCAACGTTTAACCTATGATTGTAACCCACTAACTTGGTAGGACAAGTACAAGAAATGTAAGTTTTATGGTTTCACAGACCCAGAGCTTCCAAGTGATTATTACAAGTGTTTGTTGTTCAAGGAACATAATGACAAGATGAAATACAAGAACATGGGGAAGAGATCAAATTCGAATGAAGTTGCAGTTTCACAAGCTGATATGATGAAAATGATGGAGGATTTGACTTTTATCAAGTCAAAAATGCAAGTTCATGACAAAGTCTTCTTGGTTCTCAGTTTCATTGTTGTGTTCATTGCTTTTGTTTTAGCAATAATGTATTAGGTTTGCTGTTGACATGTATTGCTTTTGTTGCTAGTAATGGTTGTTAAGTTGTAATGGTGGTTGTAAACAAGTTATGTAAACATTTTGAATCTTAATGTAATGTATGTTTACATCACAGAATCATTTGGTTGCTACAAGTTTACAGGCACATATGACAAAAGGAGTGCATAATATAGATGTACAAAAGGATCCATAATATAGATGTACAAAAGGAGTGCATAAAGTTTACAGTCACATATGACTGATTTTACAGGATCCTACAAAGCTATTTTTCAAGTGCACAACACATGCATACAAAAGAAGTGCACTGCATAGTTTAGCATACATCTTCACATCTCAGTACTTGCACAAGACATAGATACAAAAGAAGTGCATAATTTTTCTTAATACTAAGATAAACAGACAACATTTTAAATGCTACTCCAAATCCAAAGCACTGGAGCTTGATGAACCAACTCCATGTAGATTCTTGGCCAATTTTTTCTTCAAAATCCTTTCACTTGGTGCTCTTGGTCTGATCAAGTTTAAAATCCTTCTTGGTCTTGGTTGAACTGGTTCCTCAACTTCTACATTTCTTTGCCCTGCATTTGTTGCAACTTGACTATTTTGTGTTGGTACAACTCTTGAGAGGTTGGGGATGTCTTGAGTTGCTTGAAAAGAACCACCAGCAAGGTTACGGTGATTATCTGTGGGTTCTGTGTTTGAATCCTCAATTGTATCTGATCCCCCATCACTTTCTTCTAAACCTAACCACCTACCCAATCTACTAAACCTAGCAGCTGGAACTTTATTCTTGTTATACCCAGATCCCCCCCTTTTTTTAGTATTCTTAACCTTTGGTTTGTGAGTTGAACCCATAACATGACTTGAACCAATTCCATGACTTGTACCCACCCCAAAATTAGCCTGATCAGAACCAAAGTGACCCGAACCCTCTACATGTTCTGCTCCTAAAGGTTCTTCAAATGGTATTTCTTGAGGTGCAACAAATGTTTCTGTGTTAAGTACCTCATCTTCATCTATGAGTGAAGGTTCAACAGTTGGTGTCTTCCTTGGCCTACCTTTCTTAGATGGTGGTTTGGGTGGTACTATTACAGTTGGATTTTGACAACCTTTTTTATTGTGCCCTTTTTGTTGACAATTGGAACATGTCATGGTTACGCCAGTCCTAGATACCCGGTTTGTGGTTTTGTTTTCATGGGCTGCCCTAATACGTTTCTTTCTAGGCCTACCAGGCATTTTCTTAGTTATAGGCGGCAATATCCTAGACAATTCACTAGTGTCAGGCCAAAAGGACATACCTCCAACAGGATTCAAATATTGGTGGTATGCATCAACGAAACTTTTTTTCCTAAAACATGATGGAACATACTCCTCAGCAAATCTATTTACCTTGAATATAACTGCAATTGCATGAGCACAAGGCAAACCAGAAAGCTGCCATAATCGACACGAGCATGTTCTACGCTGCTCATCAACACCAAATGCTTCAAACTAGGGTTTGGGCTGCCCTTTTTACCCAACAACTTACGCCTAGCAATAGGGCTGACAACTAGATCCCTAAGAGGGGTATCCTCATCATCATCCACACAATTAACTACTTTCTTAGGTGTTAACTTATCTGGTGTATAACGTCTTTGCGCATCTTCTTCAGCCCATGCAACTAGTTCATCTACAGTCATATTAGAAGCATCTTTTACCATAATTTCATGAATCCTCAACCTAGATGTTTCCCCATCCCCATATTGTTCCATGCAAAGATTTTGAAAATAAAACTCTGCCAAGTTTTGGTGAACATGAGTCATGTATATGTTTAACTTTCCATATGATTCAGCAAATGCATACATTGAAGCAACATCAACATCAGTTTCAATGATTTTCAGTTCTATTTCTAGTTCACATTCTGGTAAGCAGAAATACAAACCAGCAAATCCTGGATGGCCTGTCATGTCCATAAGATGCTCACACATACTCTTATAGTCTAATTTCCTATCCTTATACAACTTCCATTGATAAACAAGGCCGTTTTCATACCTAAGTGGAAGAAAATAAAACACACCATCGTGGTGAAGATCAAACCACAACGCATCAGACCCCGATGGTGCCATCCTGTAAAAGAATTGGTAAAAATATTAATTTTTCGCAATAAAAAACAGAATCCGTACAATATTGTAATACTTTAATACAACTAAAATAATAAAGGGGACAAACAGAATATCAAAAAGGGTACCTTGTGCACCAATCAATTTCAGTTATTTATTGAAAACGACACTCAATTGATAAAGAATTAAAATTAGGGTTTGGTCGGGTGAAAAGGGGGAAAATGGGAAGTGATAGCAGGTATGTGTGGTCCAATGTGTGTGTGGTCCTTATTTATAAAGGATAATATTGTTCTCTTGTGCCAAGGTGGAAATAACACCGTGTAAATTATTTACACACGTGGTAGTGATAATGGTTGTTGCAACCGGGTACTGGTCAAACGAGTCATTTGCTACACACAAAGGACGGATTTAGCGAGTTTAGTGACAGAATGTTAAAAAAAAAAAAGAAAGCTACACACAATGGGAAAAAGGGGTAAGTTGCATACATTTTCAAGTAATTTGCCCTAAATTGTTTCTTATATAAATTTTCTTGTGACTGATAAAGTTAAATGGAGTACAAAAGTGTTTATAAGTACGAAGTTGAAAATATAAGAAAACCTAAGGCTAAGGTGTCATGGGAGGTGGTCTACCACCACCACCTCTGCTTTTCACGTCAGGTGACCATTACCTTTCCTCAAATCCAACGCGCGATCTCATATTTTTTCTAAAGTTTGGTTGTGCAGACCACCAAAGGCGTTGTACTCTTTTTTACTTTGTTTGTGTGTGTTTGTGGGGTGTTTATGTAAAGTGATACATTTATATATATTTGGTTTTGTGATGACCATTACACCTGTTTGGTAGTTGGTTTGATGATGTATTAAATGGTGATGTAACGCTGATGTGGGGTAGTGAGTTCGGTGACCATAAGCCTAAATTGGCTTTAGAGCGTCGGGTATGATAACGAAATGCCTACACCATTCATATGTGGCAATTGGGTATGATGTGTCATAAAAGTGAGATTTTGGCTTAAGTAGCTAAAGAAAAAGATTTTGGATGTGTGAGTAATAAGTAAATTATAAAAAAAAAAAAAAAAAAAAAAAAAAAATTAAAAAAAAAATTAAAAAAAAAAAATACTGAAGTAAAATAACGTGATACTGTTTTTGGGTTATACACTTCTCTTAGAGCAAACTGTATGTTAACCATCCAAGGAGGTGAAACTTTCACTTTTGCTCGTTAAGGGTGCATTAACCACACCGCCCCCAAGGTTAAAGGCGCGTTAACGTGGTAGGTTAAAGCTTTAACCTTGCGTTAAAGGCTTCAATGAAAAAAAAAAAAAAAAAAAACTCTACCCTCTAAATGAAGGGGTGTTTTTGTAAATTGTTGTTGAGTTAAAGTTGGGTTATAATAAGGAGTGATTTTTTTTAAGTTTCAGTTAAAAATGTTAAAGCTGACGTGACGTTAATGTAACACAAGGTGAAGTTTAAATTCGGGTTCTTCTCTTAATACGAATGTAGAAGCCCTACCAAAATTCTTAGTAGTACGATGTACGCAAGATTTTGATGGGTTTTTGGACCCACATTCCACTAAAAGTAACTTGTGCTCTATGCATGGAGGATAAGTTGCACCTTTGCCAACTCAATCTATGTGCTTCATGATCATTAGATTTGTTGTCTCTCACTTATTGCATCTTTCAGAAAAGTAAATCGTGATAAGTTGTAATGTTTGGTTACGGTATGCATCAATGCTTTTTGCCTTTATGGCTCAGTTACTTCTTTTTAATAACACTACAACTAATTATTCGTTCATAAGTATTGAATTGATTTCCACGTCGACATGTGCATGATATGATGTAGATGTAGTCATGTAGATGCTTAATTAAATGTAAGCTTCATTTTATGACTCGACCTGGGTTTGGGGAAAACGGAAATTATAATGAGATAAGGTGGTGGATCGAAGAAGGATTTGAGCCGAAAGGCCCATACCAATAAATCGTATGTATTCAACAAATTGATTTATTGTATTTAGGTTGAGAAAAGAAATTGGTCCCGTTTATCATACCACTTCCTTTTTCTTTTGAAAGACACAGAAGCATGGCATTTTTGTGGTCTTCAGCTATAATTTATAAATGCTTTTTCATATAATTGAGATGAGATGAGATATGATGACGAATAACATGTGTGCGTAGTCATTTTGAACTAGTTAAGTGTTCCTGCCGAATGGTAATCCAATTATAGGGGTAAACTAAGCTAAGGAAACTCTCTTAGGCTAGGTGTTATGGAGGTGGTGCACCACTTGGTGGTGGCAACTGTCATTCGTGGTCACCATAACACATACCCCATAATCAATCGCGTGCGGTCCCCTTTTCTTGGCCAAATATTTGGTGGTCACAATCACCAAATTAAACTAAATGCACCCTCTTTTCATTTCAATATTTGGCCAATATGTTTGGTTTGGTGGTCACTATTACACCTGTTTGTGGTGGGGTATGGTGGTGTGTTAAATGATGTTGTGACACTGATGTGGAGGTGGTGAGTTTGGTGACCATAACACTTCACCTAACAATTACTTGAAATTAAACGAATGTGGTATACTGGCATTGTGTCATGTATATATCATGTCTATCGAGTCACCCATTCTGAATACACTAGGCAAGGTCCCAAAGCACTTGAGTTGATTCGATTAAAGTTTAATATCTTGTAGCATCATTAGGGTTTTATCATGCATTACTGATAATACAGTAACAAGCATATAATTGAGCTACAGGCGAAGATACATTGTGGCTACATGAGAACATTTAAAAAAAAAAAAAAAAAAAAAAAAGGGTCTTAGACACGTACTCCAAAATCCAAACTTCAAAATAGTTCCATATGTTTGTAACAAAATTCTCATAATTTATGCTAAGTTGGAAATTGCAGCTAGATCATATTGGGAGTTTTAATCTTAATTAATATTGTTCCTTTCAAAACCAAATGATTAAATCATTCTCCAAGTTCCAATCTAGGATGAAAAGAACATCCAAATTGTTAAAATTTAGCCTTGGCTATCTTGAAAATCAGCTGATTAAGATAGGATACAAGTTGAGAGAAAGGAATTGATCAAAATCTACAAAAGACAAACTAAGCTAAACGGAAACGAAACAAAAGAGACAATTAACTCGATGCGGACTAAAATTACCTGAATCAACAACGATGAAATCGAAGAAATTTTAAATGAAAAACTCGTTTTTCACTTTTTCATTTGACCATATTATTGTACTTTGATGTACACTTTTCGTTTTTATTTTTGTTAGCTCGACCACAAAGATGTTAGAAACAAAGACGACATACTATAAGTTAAACAAGTAAAAACAACAAATGATAAAAGTTTGTCATCCTTATTAATCGTTAACAACTAGACTAATTACAAGCATAGTGTTTCGTACTATATATGGTCTTTGTGGATGAAGATGAAAGCGATGCCACACGACTAATTCCATTGTAGTTTTGAAGCTGGCTGCCCTGATCACCAATGATAGATTCATCTTCTTTAATGGTAGGTAACTTCCTCTCCATGGTTGACTGCCTCTCTACCCGAATTAGTCTTAATGGCGCAGCCTCAGTTGTTCGCCAACTACCACCATTGCTGCCCTGTCTAGACATTCTTTACTTTATCGAGTTATGTCTAACATACACCCGATAAGCACAATTTATAAGGCAAACGACATGCCCACTTGGGTGCTTCATATTATTCAAACAAATCGCCGAATTGATTCTGAATTCGCGTCCTCGAAAATCTTCTCACATTTTATTTGGGAAGAAAATATATTTGCTAAAAGTTTGGTATTAGAATCCGGTACCCAACTTGTGTAATAGGAACCCTATCTAAATGAATTAAGAATTAAACTAAGGGTTCATTTGGTAGGACGAAATGAAATGTTAAATGAATGGAATGACCGATGTAATGGAATAAGTGGTGTAATGTAATGAGTCATTACCATTATTTATCATGTTTGGTTTGTTTGATAAGACGTAATGGAATCATAATAAAAAGACTAAAATGCCCATTATTGATGAGAAGTTTCATTAATATGGTTAGTTAATTGTGGAATTTTATGTACTTTTGATTCTATTACGGGATGTAATGAAATAAAAGTAGGGGACCCTAAGAAATAGTTTTGGTGTAATGAGTCATTCCTTGTAATGAATTATTACATTACATAAATATAAACAAACAACATTTTCTCATTCCATCGTAATAATCCTTTCCATTCCATCTTAGATTACGACATACCAAACACTACGTAAGCATCTATAAATTAGTATTCCATCATAAGATTTATTAAGAAAAAAGAATGTTATCCAAATATGTTTTCATAGAAAAGAAAAAACGTATATTACATGTTACAATTTTGTTGGTTGTTTGTCTATCAAGATGCGCACGTATCAAAAGATTAATATTGATTTTAATTTGTTGCATGATGAACCATTCAAATTGGCAAAAAGGTGGAATATCTTACTTTTGTTTTCAACTCATTTCAACCAGACACACTATATATTCCTAAATCTTTCTTCTTCTAGAATTCTTTGATTCCATTGAAAATATCATCATTTATAGTAATAATATCTTACTTATCGTTTATAATGAGGTCTTACGATAAAGAATGTTATATATAAAATGCCACAATTTATAAGATATAATATAATTAGTTAGCTAAACGTTCTAACATATTACTTATTTAAGATACTTTCTCATCTATGTACTTTTTCTTTGTGAAAAATATGCGTACACATGCATATAATTATTAACGGGACAAATTTTGAGGCTCTTACAAATTTTGGGGTCCTGTGCGGTTGCTCACCTTGCACACCCTCAAAGCCGGCTCTGACCAGATGTTCTTATAATCTCCATACTTTCATTAACCGACACCAAATTAGCAGTTCAGTCGTCAATCTTATCGAAACGATGGGTAAATTTATGGACTATGATTCATGTTCTCAATTTTGATTCTTCCTTGCACAATATCGGTTTCGATACATTTATTGATAAGGTTTTCACGTACCGTAATGTATCAGTTAAGATTGATAGTGTTAATATTAAAGTTGCTGATCGTAACACCATTGCTAGGGTTTTCCGCTATGCAATGTCACATAGTGTCACTAAATTAAGCATTGATACTTGCCAAAATTTATGTAGACATTATTCTATTACATGTGATAATTCGAGTAATGCATTGATGAGCTTGACCTTAAAAGGGATGCTAAATTGTGGTAGGTTTCCAAAGTTTGATAACTTGGTCAGTTTGTGGCTTGAACGTGTTAAGATAGTCGAATCTGAAATATTTTCGTGTTTTCCGAATTTGGAAGAGTTGGTTTTGGTGGATTTTAAGCTGCCTGGCGATTTGTATGGTCTTGAAGTGATTAGTTTTAGGCTGCTAAGATTGACAATATCTTCTTGTTATTGTAATTTTAGTGGTCATCAGAAACTTATGCTTTTGACTCCAAAACTTGTGTTTCTTAACCTTAAAGGGCTTATTCCGGTGAATCTAGGCTCCTCTTCTGGAAACTATACGTATATGCTATCCTGTTGCGACTATGCATAGACGTGGTGCTCAGTTTGATAAGAACCAGCAGAAAGCTAATGCAATGAATATCCTTAAGCGCTTTGCAAATACTAAATCTGTTCAGTTGTACCTCTCGACAATAGAGGTATTGCTTCTTCATTGTATTTACTGCTTTTATTATGTTCTAATGTTATAGGATATTTGTTTTAGCTTGAAACTCTTATATTGTTCAAATACATATATTGTTTTAATTAGTGTTCTTATATTGTTTTCTTTGTTCGAATACGTTCTTATGTTCCTTTTTATCTTCTTATTTTTTGTTTTTGCCTTAAAGATCCTATCTCATGGCATGCTTGCTGAAGAACCTTGTCCGTTAAAGAAACTACTTTCTCCGGGAACGATTGTCAAGGTATTCCCTAGGTTTGCTAATTCCTTCTCATCGATCTGTTTATCACTTCTCACCCTCTTTTTTTTTTGAACGGCGGAATTTGAAGATATATATAAAAAAAACTCTAACAAGATGCTAGAGGAAGATTACAAAATTTTATAACAAGTTCTTACAAGCCAAAATTGGATCTCGGATCCAGTCAATCCATAAGGGATGTGACTTTTTGAGCCTATGAGTGATCCATGAATGGGAGAGAAGCTTGATTTCTTCCTCGAGAGTGTCTTTACGCGGGGGCTTCAAGTCAAAACAAACACGGTTCCTAAAACGCCAAATAACCCATGTGGTATCACTTCTCACCCTCGTCAACATCAATGTAATGTCCCACCCTTAGTTTGTTTTTTGTTTAATTTTTACTATACACTATGTTTTTTCTGAATACGTGTAGATGAATAAAAAATGATCGAGGATGCAAGTGCATGTGCTCAAAATTCCCGAGTATGGTATGTTGTTAGATATATCTTCAGAACTTTTCTACGCCTAATTCAGCTTGAAGATAATGCAACGATGAATTCTTGTTTAATTTCTGCATATTGGTGACATAATATGTTAGATATTTTGGATCACAAACCTTTAGACAATTTTGTAGCAGAAGGTATTTTTCTTTCTTCTTGTGTTCATCTGTAGTTTTGGAAGATTTTAGTTTCTTGATGAGTTTTGACATTTTTAAAACTACTTATATTGTTGTTGCGTTAAGAAGTCTTGAACATTGAACTTGTGGGTCGTGACTTGAAAGTTAGAAAATTGACTTTTGATGTCTTCTTTAATCTGTTTCCATATCTTCAATTTTTTCGTTATAGGTTACCTTTTTTACATGCTTCATCTAAAAGACGGTTAAACTGAAAGAAATTCTTGATACATAAGTGTTTTTATACTTGAATCATACTTTAGAAGCTCAATATCTCCTATAGTAATCCCGTTAATAAAAGCAGGGTGCTGGTCCATATTCAGTTTAGACGTTGGATATAACAATGGTTTCAAGGAAGTAGGATCCTTTCATTCTTAATTTTTACATGTGAGTTTATAATAATATTCATCTTAATTTCAGATACGTAACCTATCAGAGTTTATTAGGCTGCTTTTGAGGTATGAAACAAAATAGGTTACCAGTTTTGGTTCGAGTATGGGAATAGTTCGGGTTCATGTAAGTAGCACATGTTAGTATTTCATAAAAGTTAAGTTGTAATGTGTTGGTTCTGATTGAAGTTGTAGATATAAAAGGAAGGGTTATAGTTAATCATCAATTTATCATCATGTTGTACCCTTGTATCTATACTATTAATATTACCCTATGATAAACACTTCATGTTTAGGGTTATTATGTCATTTCCAATTTATGTGTTAGTCGGGCATGAAAACAAAAAAAAATTAATTGGACGACCTCTTCATTTGTTTTGATACTTGGCCTTTTTGAAAAATCATAAATGATGATATAAATATACAATAACCCTTTAAAAGATATTTTGGAACTGTTAAGACTTGAAACTAATGGCAATACATTTGTGGGGGTTGTTGTATATGTTAATGTTTGGTGATGATGAATAGGAATATGAATAATAAGATGGTTAATGGTTGAATGGTTAAAAGTGTTTGCAAGCGCGTAAAGAGAGATATCTGCTAGTTACGTAAAATATGTAGGCTTCTTAGTATAATATCTCAAACCCAATTGGAGGTGCATAGATTGGCTAAAGCCCGACCCTGAAAAGCTTGAAAAAGCTCAGTTCAAAGTCCGAACGAGCGCAACAGGCCTATATGGTTCTTATATTTTTCACCAAAGCCCGGTCTAGTCCGGCCCAGGTTAAGCCCCAAGCCTAAAAAGGCCCGTCAAAAATCCCGAAAGCCGGGGCTTTTTACAAAAAAAATCCTCGGTCTTTTCTAAAAGAAGGCCTAAATTATGCGTTATATTTATATGATAATATTTAACAAAATAATTACTTGGAAATGAATGATGAAACTACAACAAAAATTTAATCAGAATACCTACTAGGCTACAATGCTTTAAGTATTTAAAAACTTAATGCATTTAATACATAAGCTTTGAATCAATATTTTCTCTATCTTAAAATAGGTGTTCAATTTGACTTTTTGAAGTCTTTTTTTCAACTATGACCTAAAATATTTTTGTTTGCATTATATAATATTTGATGAAAGTTATGATATTGAAAATACATTTAAAATTTAATTCATTTATTTATTTTGTATCAGGTATTATATATAAAAAAATAATAAAGGTTAAAGTTGAAAAAAAAAACTTTAAAAATTCAACCTGGACACATATTTTGAGACAAATATATTATTTGTTATCAAAAGGTCATGTTGTGAATCTTCTTCCAATGCAAAAGCTAGTAAAAAATACCTAAGCTAGTTTGGACAAAATACTTACGTATTTTGTCTGTGTTACAATCTTCTACTTTGGGCATAAGACAATGTTGCTTTCAATATGCCAGTGATGACACTACTTTGATCTTTAGCCATTCATGGTAGGTTTGACCTTTGCTTGCTAAGGACTCTCCCTTATATGATTCAAACTTATCTCGCCTTGTCCTGCCAATCCTTTAGTCTTCAGTCTTTATAGTTGTTGAGGAGAATTAGGGTTCAGTGAGTTATTGTCATCATTGAGCCTATCATCTTCTTCTTTGGCTTAGGGGTATCATTCACTTCCGCCTCACTAAATGGAAAACGTTTCTTCATAGGCTTGTCATGAGCTTCCTGGAAATGACTCACTTAGTGATTGTTCATTGAGTGACTTGGTTAATGTTTTCGGTTATATTACACTTAGGTTATTTTCTATTCAAATCCTAGTTAAAGAGTACTTGGGTATTGAATGGACCCAATATAAGGCTTGAGTATTGGAGATGATCTCACTTATAAATAAGTATGATTTGTTTGAATGGATAAAAGTTAATGTTGTTGAGATTTCTCATTAACGTCATAGTTATTGAACACTTCAATTGGGGTGTATTTTTCGATTGAAGAACCGACGACTTTTGAGTTTTCAATTGATATGTATTTCTAAAATTGAGCAAGTTGAATGGTTTTAAATGTTTATGACTAGTCTTCTTTACCTACCCTGCTTTTACTTTAACTAGTCTTGTAAAATTATATATGTAAATGTATAATGCAATAGATCTAGGTCCTTCTGTGTGATGAATGAATTGAGTAACTTATCAATTCATAGCTTTTCATTTTTTATCTACCACTTTTACATCAAAAAATTTCGGTAAACAATCTCCACATTTTGAGATGGCTAGTTCATCAAGCCCAGGTTAAACTTCGGAATCCAAAAATAGAAATTTTAGGTAATTCACAAATAGAACTTTTAAATGATTGGTATTACCAATCATGAATAGAACTTCTAAGTAAATCACACTTCGTTTGCATATGCGTGTCTACAAAAGCAATAGTTGTGGGATATAACATATGTGGCGAGACTTTAATGGTAATTTACCTTTTAAAAGAAAGTTTATTGATATAAAAAGGAATATTTAAAAATGTAAATACCAATATTAAGTTTCTCATCTTGTTGTGTTGATGTTATCATTTTAGATTTCTAATGTTCACTAATCTCTTCTTCTTTTCTGAAAGCAGAAATATTATTGGTTAACAAAGTTGATATATAGTCACACCCAACGTACATTGAACATTTGCTCTCTCAAAAATAAAAATCAACTTCAGTTCCCTCTTGTATTTCTTTTATGCATATCTGTATAAATTCATAAAATCAAACTGCTTTTATAGTATTTATTATAACAAAAGGAGTAGGCCAGCAAGGGCACACAAGATCATACTCATAAATTGGTAGCCCAAAAAATGTAAGTGTGGGTACCACTCCATACATCAGTCATTGATTCTGCATTCACCTCGGTCCCAAGGAAGAAGTAATAACTCTTTGGGGGCGTTTGGTTCAAGATATGTAAATGATGCCATTTAAAATTCTAAGCAAATTTAATTGCTTCCCAAGTGGGAGGAAATTAAATTAGCCCACTTTTAGCCTTACTAATGCAATTAAAATTACTGGCCCACGTTTTTATTATGAACCAAACAAGACTATTTGAGCAATTTTAATTTCAAATTACCTCAATTGCCTTCAATTTACCCCAACCAAACGCCCCCTGAGAGTGACGAGTATATGATACCACCAGTGGGAAGCATACAAACCATGTAAAATTGTAAACTCTTTATAAAAACCACATTAAGTGTTCCTTGTCTTCAATCAGTTATACACCTGCACTTAATATGTTATCCTCAAGTGTTGCTCCAAGAAATGGGTTCAATCATAAGCCTCGAAGAAAATCACATTGTCACGCATGCTCAAGCTGATTTTTGTTTCTGCTGTTATTCTACGACATACGCGAAAAACCCTTCTATCATTGTTGGAATGGGTGTTCTCGGAATTATAACAAGGTGTGCTTTTTGTTGTTCTTTTATTTCTATCTTGTTTCACACAAATTAAACTAGCTAGGATGTATTCAAGGATTGTGTTTCTTTTTCTGTTTACAAAGATGTTCATATACATAATAAGAAAGAATATTGCTTACTTACTATGATTCGTATTAACTCAATTACGAGAATGAATCTTAAAGTGAGTCGTTTTACGGGAATGAACTTTTTTTACATGGTTTACCAAAGTGACCAATATATGTCACAATCAACTTTTTCACTTTCCTAAATCAATAAGATTCACCCACGATTGTTTATGAACAGATCACCTACAAGATCGAGTCTTGACAGTTCGGGAAAATGCCCGACTTCACGCTTTTCCAGACTATTACAAGCTTGTTGGGTCCGTCAAAGAAAGGTAACAAAATATATTACGTAGTAAAATGTTTTGAGTTACTTCAACATACCAATAAAGCATTGTATTTAATTTACACAAAGGATTCCAAGATTCTATATATGTATTTTTTTTTGTAGTCAACCAAAGTGTAATTCAAAAAGAAAATTTCCAGCCTAATACTACCTCACCTAAGCAATATCGCCCAAGAGAAATTTTTACACGCCAAGAAAAAATTTTATTTTAAAATACTACCTCGCCAAAGAAAATTTTTTATTCGCCTAGACCTCGCCTACAAATTTTTACTCGCCTTCACCTCGCGTTTATAACTCGCCCAAACCTCTTAGACCTCGCCAGGTTTACTTTTAATTCGTGTGTTACTAAGAATTGTTAAAAATTGTTTTAATTCGCGTGTATAACTCGCCCAGACAATTTTGACACGCCCCTTACCTTGCCTATGCCTCGCCCTAAACCCTCACCTCGCACACCACTCGCTTAGGCCTCGCCCATCTTTCCCCCGTAATTCTGAATTTGATAGCCTCGCCCAGCACTCGCGTATCACTACTTTTATACACGTGTAACGTTAGAAACTAATCTAATAATAGATCTAACGGTATTGAAAAGTTCATTTTGGATAATTTTGTGTGCGAGGTTTATATCCGTAAACTAGTTGTATAAACGGTTCATTTAAGTAATTTACTCATTCGTATTTATCTTTATATTTGTTGATTCTACATGTGACGACGGTAATAAAAGTACGAGCTAGACACACAATCCTAAATTTAACATAGCAACAAATTGACAAAATGTTTAATTTATACTTGTTACTATAAACTGGAATGGGAACGCGATTTACTTTATATGCGTTTGGATTTTTGGTTCAGACGGTGTGAGATTTTTAGGTCGAAAGAGTCATTGTTGCCTTGTTGGTGATGATGCCTTTTTGTTGTCTTCGGTGTGTTGTTTTTGTAGGAGTGTATCATATGGGAGAGTAACTTTCATAGCTTAGGGTTTTTCATTTCAGTTTAGGTGTTTCATGTTTTTAGATTCTCATTTATTTGACTTGGAAGCTAATCTTCAACTGGTGGTGCATCACCAATATTTCAGTCAATAACCTCCATGATGTTATTCACCTGGCGGATCAGACTCATTTTTCAACAAAGCAAAAGAGGCTCTTTGATGTTGTTGTTCAAATCACAGTCTAGTGCTTATGGAGATTCTGGAATAACATTGTCTTTTCCAACAAGCGGCCTAGCAAAGATCTGCTACTCAGTGACATTAAGCTCTTGTCCTTCAATTGGATTACTTTTAGATGTAAAAATTCTTGTTTAAACCGGATAGAGTGGTTTAATAATCCGTGTAACGTTCTATCCCATCTTTTGTAACTTCTCCTCTAGCCTCTTGCTAGTTTCTAATTCAATTGCCGTTAAAAAAATAATAATAAATAAAAAAAAATAAATAAATAAATAAAAAAAAAAGAATCTCATTTATATGATGTAACTCTAGCTTCTTGCTAGTTTTATTGTTATTTCTTCCGTTCAAATATATATATATATATATATATATATATATATATATATATATATATATATATATATATATATATGTGTGTGTGTGTGTGTGTGTGTGTGTGTCACGCAGAAAAGCATCAATCATTAACTATGATAGATTTGCTATTAAAAAGGTTGGATTTCAACGTTATCCCGGCCCGTTGATGTTTAACTTTAGCCTCATTGAGATGATTCGTGTAGAAACTGACCGCGTTGTTTTCCCTCTGGATATCGAGCTTTTTGGATTTGAGCTAACTTTTTATGTAGTTGAGCCGAGTCTTGGCTCGCTCAATCTCTTTTTCCTTTCACCTTAGTGCATCTTGAATTTCTGTCAAATCTTAAATTTTAGGGTTAATTGCTTGAAAATGTATCATACTTGCCATTTTTGTTATTGTGTGTACTGAACTTTCAAATTTTGAAGGGTAAAATGATCATTTTACATGGCTGAATAGTCACAAAATACACAAAATAATTGAAATTTGAAAGTTTTAGTATACACAACAAGAAAAAAAATGTCAGTATACAATAGGGTTATGGTACAGAAAAGTTACTAAAGTTTCTCAAAAATTTGTCTTAGGTTACTATTATTTCATTTTGTTCATCCAGGTTACTGAACTTTGAAACTTTGTTCAATCAGGTAACTGAACTTATAAAAATGAATGTTCAGGTTATTGAATTTTGAAACTTTGTTCATCAAGGTTACTGAATTTATCAAAAAATATGCGTTCAGCTTACTCAGACTAACACTGAATTTTCAAAGTGTATGCTTCCTGAAAATTCAGTAACCCAGCTAAGTGAACAAAATAAAACTATAGTAACTTAGGACAAATTTTTTGAAAACTTTAGTAATTTTTTTGTGTAATAACCCGTATACAAAATAACAAAAAATGACTAGTATAATATATTTTCAAGTAACTAATCCTATATTTTACTACTCACTCACCAAAGAAAAAAGACTAGCTTGAACTTTGAAGTGAGTTTATCTTATCATATACGAGTATATATTTTAGGGTACACAATGAACTTTGTAGAAACTGTTTAACTTGTAGCCTATGAACTGCATTATTCCCAAATAGGAACACTAATGTCTATCTTTAAATATATACTTGTCTTATATTTGTTTAACCCCGCAATAACAAGTTTAGAATTAATCACGTGTAGAGGACTCAAGAGAAAATGTTTTAAAATAAAAGGATTAGGATAGTCCAAAGGTTTGACCTAGAAATTATTTAAGGGTGTTGTTAGGGTTACCCTAGTGCTTAGGTTGCCGACAGTAAGGTCTCACGACCGAGATTGTCGATCGATTCCATTCGGTCACCATTAATGGGGATACTCGGTCGTGGGAGGATTAGAAATGAAATAGGTCGCAGGGACGATCCACTCACTTGCCTTTTTTTTTTTTTTTTTTTTTTCCCTTTATGTGTGTTTTTAAGTAAATATAAAAGGTATTTTTGTGGGGTATGTTTTTTATAGTGTAGGTCGCCCTTACTGGGACACCCAATCGCCTGCAGGTCGCTGAAGAGAGAAAACTGACGTGGCAGAAAAAAGTAAGGGGATTGAATCCCCTTACTGTGGCCGGCCTTAGTGGCACCCATAAGCAACTTAGAAAGAGATGATTTTTGATATATCACAAAGTTGTTATTTCGTTTAGCTGAGAAAAGATATGTATGCTTGGATAAATTGTCAATAAAAATTAAAAATAAAACATCATTACGTTTTCTAAGAATCTTCAACATTTTAATTTTTAAACACACAATTTCATCTAACCGAAAAATGAGTTTCAATACAAATCATCATTTACCCTATTCCACTTGCGCGTTACCCAATTAATAGATTTTTTTATTTTATTTATTTATTTATTTTTTTTTGAGACACCACATTGTTTTTTAGGTTTATGCATTACTAATGGAATCATGTATGTTTCTTTGCAGAGATGGAAAGAGATCCAGCTGATCTTGGGTTACTAACCTTTAAGACACTATCTCCAGGAAGGATTGTGAAGCTAGATAACGTGAGAATCCATTTACTTGAAGAAAACGTCTATGTAGCTGACTTAGAGGTTCTGTAATCTAAGTACCTCGAAGTTTTTGTCATCGACTCACCAATAACACCTGCGTCCAGTGATATACAAGTTGTGGTGACACTAATCGTACCCATAGACCGAGAAAGAGATTTGTTGTTCAGTTCTAATCAAGGAAGGAGGATGCTTATTTTGAAGTATGAGAATGTTTCCAGGCTCATCTTGATTATGAACAAAACAACTGAACCAAGTTATTACAATAAGAAGTCAATTGATGAAGCTAAGCACTTGAGGGTAAAACTTTCCTTATAGGTGATGATACATTGGTGTGAAGCCTACCATCGTTGATTGTTACTTTAGTTGTGCGAGCTGGCAGAGAAGAAGAGGGATTTTTGAAACTTAGTCGGGAATTAAAAGAATTTGGATGAAGTTTTACAATCTATCTCGACTTATTGTGATGAGCAACATGGTGGAGAATACCAAGTTTTATAATCGGCTGAAGTTAGATGAAGCTGGTGAGATGTTAGCACAACAAATGTTGAAAGATTTTATAGAGAAGCTCCATCCTCAAACTAACCCTAGAAAAGCTAATTGCTTATGTCTTTGCTAAGTACGACTACGGGCAAGGGCGGAACTACATATTGTTAGGGGGTGGGGGGGGGGGGGGTGCCCTTCATGCTTCGCCAAAAAATATCAATTTTTAGTGTAAATTTTTTTTATGACCATTTTATTAAAGTGCACCCACCACAAAATCAAATTGCCCCCACCTTAAAGTCAAACAATGTAAAAACGTTAGATCTCTATCTTAATCTTAAAAAATATCAATTTTTAGCGCAAAAAAAAAAAAAAAAAAAAAAAAAAAAAAAAAAAAAAAAAAAAAGTATTTTTGCCCCCATCCTCTAAGATCCTGGGTCCGCCACTGACGACGGGGTGATATTTATTGTACCATTAACGATGCCATTAAGTATACTATTCAATTAAAGGTTGAGGGCATTGAAGTTGAGTCGAAGGGGGTGCCCGTGATTTCAAGGTTCAGTTAACTTTAAAGAGCTGCCGAGACTACATACAGTGTGATATAAGGATTTTGGTTTCTGAAATGATGGGTGTGTAGTTGATGGTAGTGCGAATGATTAACAAAAAAACCCCATCTTCTTCTACAATGGTAGATGATGAAAATGGTTGTGTTATATATGTAAGTTATTTAAATGTAACTGTATGATTAGCAAAAAAGTTCAAATTTAAAACCACTAAACATTAAAAAGGTATATTTGTCAAACCACTTTACTCACTTTTTATGTTTTTAAGAAATGTTGTTCCCTCTAGTAAAGACTAACAACATTTGTTTAAAAAACTAGTAAAGTGAAAACTAAGAAATTACTAATTTACTCTTACTCCATATTCCTTCCAATATTATACTTGTCATTCATACATCTTCTTTCCATACCTACTTGTAAGTTAGAATTTTGACATAAGAGCATCTACTATAGTGGTTTATAAAAAGGTCTAAGAAAAGATGAAGATGTTTATAATTTCATTAACCATAGTGAAAATGTGTTTCATGCTTATGTGGAATGAAAAGGTCTAATATTTTGAACCTCTTCTAAATTTAATGTTATTTGTATTTAATGAGGTTTTATAAAGCTTTAAGAAGTTTATCCATAGTGAAGAAAGGTTTATAACAAGAAAAAGGTTTATGAATTTATGATTTTGGATGACTAGACACTGTTATAAACCTTTATAAAAGTTCGTCATAGTAGATGCCCTAATAAACAATATTCATTTATTACATACACTAAACATTTAATCAGAATGTTGCAACTATAACTATTTGACGCTTTAAACTTCCGATACTATGTGCATCTAATTGCCTGGTATACTTTTAAAATTATGAAACCAAAATATCATTACCCAAAATAGATAGGATGGTTGATTTCACACAAGTACACCACGTTATTATCTTTGGCACAACGTAATTAAACTCAGAAATAAGATAAATAAGTTTGTGACACAAAACCAAAATAAACATAGTGCAAAGTGCTTTTGGCCTTGCTTTACCCTAGCTACCCAAGATTGCAATGCACATTTATTTATCTAAATAATTGTTGGCTCCGTGCACCACCATATTTATTTGGTTGAGCATGTACTTTTTCTTTGCTAATTATAAACGATTAAACCCCAAAACTTGCTCTAGATCTCTTTCTCTTTTCAACTAGATCCACTTAATATAGAATCAAAGAACACTGCAAATCTTTCCACCAAGCTTTTGGTTTATAGATTTCCTATATAGGATCACATCGTTTTTTGCTTTATCGTACGTATTCGTATAGTAAAATCGCAAAACCCTACAATAATGATCAAGATTTTAACAACCATAATTTGTGACAGCCCCTTTGTATCAAGCTTTGAATACCAGTTTAATCAAATTCTTTAATGGTCATGTATCTTTTAAAAGAAACTTCATTGATGTAAAAGGAAAATTTTTATAAAGGTAAAAATACTAATATTAAAATTTTCATGTTGTTGTGATGATGCTATCATTTTAATTTCTAATTATAAGTTCACTGATCTCTTCTTCTTTTTTGAAAGCAGAAGTATTATTTGGTTAACAAAGTTGATAGTCGCACCCAACATTGAGCAGTCGCTTACTCAAAAATTAAAATCAACTTCAATTCCCTCTTGTATTTCTTTTATGCATGTCATACATTAATAAAATACTTTTACAGTATTTCTTTTAATAAAATGAGTAGGCAAGGACACACAAAAAATAATACTCAGAAATTGGCTGCCCAAAAAATGTAAGTGTGGGTACCACTCCATACGTAAGAGTTGATGCCATTGATTCTGCATTCACCTCAGCTCCCAAGGAAGAAGTAATAACTGCGGAGATTGATGAGGATATATGAAAATATCGGTGGGAAGCACAACTACTTTAGTCGTGCCAGCTGTGAAGTTTTAAAATCTATCCCAGCTTATTGTGATAAGCAACATTGTGGAGAATACCTAGTTTTATAATCGGCTGCATCTTGATGAAGCTTACGAGATGTTAGCACAACAAAAATTGAATAAATTTTTACAGAAGTTCCATCCTCAATTTGATAATGCCTTTGTTAAGTACGATCATGAGGTGATATCTATTGCACCAGTAACTAGTGCCAATAGTAAATATATAAAATTCAATTAAAGGTTTAAGACATTGAAGTTGACTCGAAGGGGGTACCCGTGATTTCAGAGTTCGATTAACTTTCAAGAGCTGCCACGACTACATACAGTGTGATATAAGGCTTTTGGTTTCGCGAAAGGATGGGGTTGTAGTTGATGGTAGTGCAAGTCTTACGGATTTGCAAGAGACGGTTAATAAGAATTTGATTGAGTTTAAGTTGGATTTTCTGGATTTGGTTCGGTCTGAGGTACAAGCAATGGTGTCGGCCCTTTCAGTCAACACTAAATATTTTCAAAAGATATATTAGCAGAGCTGTGTTGTCTCTCACATCTAATTACCTTCAAGAAAAGTTGAATTAGAAGATTAAACCGAGAGCTTTGTGTCCTCTCGGCTTAATCTTCTTATTCAACTTTTCTTACGGGTGATCAGATGTCACAGACAACGCAACTAGCACGCCATGCTTATAGATCGATCTTTTGAAAATATTCAGCGTTGACAGAATGGGCCGACACGATGACCAAATCCGAAAAATCCAACTTAAACTCAAACAAATTCTTATTAACCATCTCTTGAAAATCCGTAAGACTTGCTATTGGAATTGATATTTTCCACGATTCTCCTCCTTTTATTTAGCCATATTTTCAGCAACTTTCCTTTTGTCAAGGGATGTTTTTTTCTTTTTTTTATTCTCAACCATTGTATGCAATTTTTGATGAGAATGAGAACTATCTTTGACATCACCTTCTAAGATGGCATCAGAGAAGGTTCAACCCAAAACCTAATCACGATCAAAACCTGATAACCATGGTTCATAGAGGAGACGCTACAGATGGACAGAAGAACGGGGGAGAGTCTCGTGACTCGAACTCACCATACTATTCGAACAAATCAACATGGATGAAACCAATCAGCCACTTGACAGGTAAGAGCGATGACAATGGTGATTGGATTGTGGACTCGGGATCTACCGAGCACATCACTCACAACATTGGCATCCTCAAAAATAGAACACAAAATCGCTTTGAAACTCCTGTTGTGATTCCTAACGGGGATGCTATACCTGTTGAAGGGAGAGGTGAATGTACCTTACCGGGAGGAACAAAGATTAAAGACGTTCTACATATACCAAAGTTTACTTGCAATCTATTATCTGTTAGCCGGTTGAGCAATGATTTACAATCGGCTATAACGTTTTTTCCTGATTTTTGTGTAATGCAAAAACTACACACGAGAAAATTGATTGGCACGGGTGAGTGCAGAAGAGGCTTGTACAGGATGCGGTTAATTGACAACCGAAGAAAGGCTATGATGACATCCGGGGATACATGGCACAAGAGGTTGGGACACGCTTCCGCTGACAAGCTAGCTCAAATCGATCTCCTTGGTAATTTTTCTTGCAATAAATTGTGTGATTCCTGCTCAAAAGCAAAACACACTCGTCTTCCTTTTCAAGACAGTAATACTAGAACAAAAGATTGTTTTGATTTGTTACATTGTGACATTTGGGGAAAATATCGCACCCCGTCCTTTTCGGGTGCGAGTTATTTTTTAACTATAGTCGATGATTTTAGTAGGGGCGTTTGGGTTTTCCTACTAAAACATAAGGATGAAGCAAGCCAATGCCTAAAGTTTTTTTGCAAAATGATAAATACTCAGTTTGGGAAATCTGTAAAGCGCGTTAGAAGTGACAACGGTGGTGAGTTCACATCTAATGATATGCTCAAGTTTTATAGTGAACAAGGAATGATGCTTGAAACAACTTGTCCTCATACTCCACAACAAAACGGAGTTGTGGAGAGAAAACATAGACACTTGATTGAAACTGCCCGGGCACTTAGATTTGAAGCTAATCTTCCAAAACGGTTTTGGGGTGAATGTGTATTAACTGCAGCATACCTCATTAATCGTTTACCTTCTATAGTTATTGAAAACCGAACACCATATGAAACAATATTCGGTCAAAAACCGGATTATCATTTTACAAAAATATTTGGTTGTCTCGCATATTATAGAAGCACCGAAACAAAGGGTGACAAGTTCGAACCAAGGGGAAGGCCCGGAGTTTTTTTGGGATATCCACCAGGTATCAAAGGGTATAAAATTTATGACATTGAAAATAAGAAGATCATTGTTTCTAGAGATGTGAGATTTTATGAGAATAATTTTCCTTTCAAGGGTATGAACATGGACTTAAAAGAAACAACTGCCATGGAACATCCCCTATTTGTAGAAGAAGAAAATCCAAGGGAAACTGACCTCAAACAAACCACTGAGGTTCAAGAAAATGTCACAGAAGTTGAAGTGGCCCAAATGCCCACTAATGAATGCCCAAGTCAGGAGGATCAAATAATGGAAAGTCCACATTCTGAGCAAGCAGAGCCAAATACTACCCAAAACAGTTCTAATTCCCCAACAAGCTCAATCATAGAAGATGTTAGCCCACAAGACCCAATTGAAGAACAAAGTCTTCAACACAATGAACCCGTAAGAGAGAAACGAAACAAGACCCAACCAAAACATTTTGGTGATTATTTTGTTCAGTTACCCCCGTCGATTGACCATGCACAAAGCCCTCCAAATCAAGACTCGTCCACGGTACATCCATTGGCTAACTTTGTATCATACAAAAATTTCTCTGAATCTCATAAAGTTTTCTTAGCGGCTATCGATTCCAACGATGAGCCAAAATATTTTCATCGGGCCATTAAAGATGACAGGTGGAAAGAAGCAATGAAAAAGGAAATACGTGCTCTTGAAGAAAATGACACATGGGTCCTCGAAGAATTACCTGAAGGAAAACGGGCTATTGACTCTAAATGGGTGTACAAGGTCAAGCATAAGCCAAATGGAGAAGTGGACAAATTCAAGGCACGACTTGTTGCCAAGGGTTTCACACAAATGGAGGGAGTGGATTACCACGATACGTTCGCACCCGTAGCCAAACTGGTTACCGTTCGAACACTCCTGGCTGTGGCAGTGAAAAGGAATTGGGCTATTCACCAACTCGATGTAAATAATGCTTTTCTACATGGTGATTTAGACGAGGAGGTTTATATGAAGATTCCTCAAGGCTTTGTTAAAGAAGGGGAAACGAGAGTTTGCAGGCTGAAGAAATCATTGTATGGTTTAAAGCAGGCATCAAGAAACTGGTATCAAAAGTTCACCAATTCTATTCTCGATCTTGGTTTTAAACAATCAAAGGCCGATCACTCTCTTTTCATTCAACAACGTGGAAAAGGTTTCATTGCGGCGCTTATATATGTTGACGATGTCATCATAGTAGGCAATGACACAAAAGAAATACAACGTACTAAAGACAGACTCAACGAGTTGTTCAGCATAAAAGATCTTGGGAACCTTAAGTATTTTCTCGGAATTGAAGTAGCTCGCACCGCTGAAGGCCTAGTTTTGAATCAAAGAAAATATATATTGGACATCCTTAATGATTGCGGCTTACAGGGATGTAGACCAAGTTTTTTTCCTATTGAGCAGAACACTAAGCTTGGCAAAAGTGAAACTGAACCGAAGGTGGATGCTAGCAGGTATAGGCGAATTGTTGGTAGACTCATTTACTTACAAGCTACTCGCCCTGACGTTGCTTATGCTGTAAATATGTTAAGCCAGTTTGTTTCAGACCCTAGAAAGCCCCATATGGATGCCTTGCACAGAGTCTTACGATACCTGAAGACCTCACCAGGCAAAGGTATTCTTCTTCCTCGAAATGGAGGTACCAATCTCACTTCCTACTGCGACTCAGATTGGCTTGGTTGCCAAACTACTCGAAGGTCTCGTACAGGATATTTACTTCACCTGGGTGGGGCACCAATATCATGGAAAACCAAGAAGCAATCTGTTGTTTCTCGGTCATCGGCCGAAGCAGAGTATCGGTCAATGGCTTCTACAGTTAGTGAAGTGCTATGGGTTCGATGGCTTTTGCAAGAACTGAATGTCCCTCAGACTGGTCCCACACCCGTATTTTGTGATAATCAAGCGGCCCGACACATTGCTATAAACCCAGTCTTCCACGAGCGAACCAAGCACGTGGAAATGGATTGCTATTTCGTTCGTGAAAGAGTTGACTCTAAAGAAATCAAGCCATTTGCGATTGACACTAAAATGCAAATTGCAGACCTTTTCACTAAAGGATTAGGAACTCAACAACTTCAATTTTTGCTTGACAAGTTGGGCACTAGAGACCTACATGCTCCAACTTGAGGGGAGTATTGGAATTGATATTTTCCACGATTCTCCTCCTTTTATTTAGCCATATTTTCAGCAACTTTCCTTTTGTCAAGGGATGTTTTTTTCTTTTTTTATTCTCAACCATTGTATGCAATTTTTGATGAGAATGAGAACTATCTTTGACATCACCTTCTAAGACTTGCACTAATATCAACTACACCCCATCCTTTCGCGAAACCAAAAGCCTTATATCACATTGTATGTAGTATGGGCAGCTCTTGAAAGTTAATCGAACCCTGAAATCATGGGCACCCCCTTCGGCTCATGCAACATACCAAAATTCCACAGCAAGTTGTCAAAGTAAGGGGCAAACTAAAGCCCTTACTTTTGTGAAGTTGAAAATAAATGACATAAGAATAGTATAAGATTAGTTGGATACATTTCAATATTTCATATCCAAATCTGAAGAAATTAACTTACAGTAATAAAAAAGAGCATGGAATACCGTTATACCGACACATAAAGTGTTCAAAACGAATCACAAAATGCAAAATGTAGGGAGCTTAAATAAAATATATATCCGGAGGCGAAGCCAAACTTTCTACGTATTCGATGGAATACATATTAATCAAATCATCTTGCATGTGAATCAGCTTCAAATGATCTAGACCTGCCAACCCATTGAGGGTTTCATATGAATCATTCGATTTGTCATGCATAACAAGTCGATTTGAGCCATCTATAAATTGGGTAATAAGAATTTTTCCATTCCCCAAAATACAAATTGGGCAAAACTCGTTGACACAATTAAGGTCCAAACCAAATGTGAATGAACATGTTTTCAACCATGAATATGCAACGCCTTGTTCTTTCATCACCCATACATTAAATTATCTCGCCTCAATCTTGTTAATAATGGAAAGGCATTCATTTATGGAGCTCAAAGAAGCACACACATAAAAAAATCCAGGCGGTACTTTTATTTTTGAAAAAAACATATCCTTAACATTGAGAGCCAAGATCTGGTTTTTTAATAAAGAAAAAACCCAATGCAAAACTCCATTAAGCCACATTATGCCAAAAGTTAAACTCTCGTCTGACATAGTGAGATCTACACCACGAACTAGTTTTAAGATCAAATACATCACAAGTAAATCTATGATCATTTGGTATGTCAAAAACTCCAATTCTAATAACCTTTTAAATCTATGATCATTACAATTGTTAGAGAGAAAGATGTCTTTCTTTACCAATACAATGACTACTTGCTTGATACAAAAATATCCTTGAACTTGCAAATACATGCTTGAGACACCATTGATGTTGCACTTGATACACAAACGACTTTAATAGACTTAATTTTGAACTACTTGAATATGAAGGGATCAGGTGAGAAAAAAAACTAAAATGAGAAGAATAAGAATGATTTTTAGCCATAAATTTTAAATAAGAGAGAGGCTTTTAAGGGGAGATATATCTATTTTTGTAGATGCGTATGAAATTTGTGTTTATGATTTCTTCTCACCCTTCTCATTTTAAAATTTTCTTATTTGATCCTAACCCTTTGAATACCACAAAACTTGAACATGTTTGATAATAAAGACATAAATGCCAACAATCCCCGAGAGCTGAAAACTTTATATCATATATCTCTATATGATAAAACAACACAATCAAAAGGTTCATAGTACTATATTTGTATGATGATGTTGACCTAACACACATATCTTATACATTGATGGATCACATCTAAACCAACCACATTCATTGACTCCTCATATGAGTCTCCGGAGCACGTTAAAGAAAAACTACAACTAGCTAGTCATGAATTGTCATTCATGCATTAATTACGTTGTCCAAGCTTACCTATATGACATATGGGCATTGCATGTTTCTATATATACGTATGAACCTATCTATAAAGGATGTATAGTTTGGAAGATAGAAATTTATCTTTCAAAGTTTACATACACCCTTTACCAATTCATACTACCATCAACCTATACCAACAGTTAGTATGTTAGTTTCAAGTTTCGATCACTCAAGCAGCATTATTAGTTCATGGAAAATTTTAAGCCAAAAGCCTTGGCAAAAATCACACTACACATGCTCAAAACCATATTTATTATTTTTGCTTTTATTGCACGACACACAAGCAAAAAAATCCTTGTATCATTGTTCAAATAGGTGGTCTCGGAATTATTATGATTTATAACACGCTTTTGTTACATAAGGTATGTGATATCATTTATCAGTTTTATGATTTTTTTTTTTTTTTTTTTTTTTGAACGGCTTATCAGTTTTATGTGTGATTAAATTGCATTTGTTTTATCAAATTTTTTGAAAAAGTAGAGAATTGAAAAGAGGTTGCATTGAACTATTGATTTAGTAATGATGATGAACATATTAACATTGAAACTTCTACGGTGGATCTTAAGTGGATTGAATTTGTTATGATCGTGTAGAAAACATTCCAGCCCCAATACCAGTTAAAAGTTTTGTCCAAGTATCTATATATGTAAACATGTGAATTAGTTTTCTAAATTAATTAGTGCATTTGGCAAAGAAATTCTCGTATTAAGACATCATATGTAATTGTTTTATATGCTTGGTGGTGGTTAAGTTTATATGGAAATTTGTTAACTAAGTCGGCTAAAAGGTCATTAGATCATGTAGTTACCAAAAGTGCAAAAATTTCTAAGTCTCTTGTATAAAATAGACAACAAAGTAACTTATGAGTTCTTAATTTGCTAAGTACCCTACTTGAAATTTGAAACTAATATTTTCTCTCTTTTTTTCTATACATTAAAGCACACATTTAAATTTGTTCAGCTTTTTTAAATATACTTAAAACGTGTAAGTTTCTTCTATTAAATATATGTTTAGTTATTTATAATGGGATCGAAATCCAAACGTGCATTCAAGTATTTTAGTATTTAAATTGAGCAACTTTTTTAGAATTTGTTGTCTTTAAATTGTCTCTCATTAGGTAAACCTCATTTTCACAAAAAAAAATGCTTTAGTAAGTAGTGTTTTGCTTATAAAAGACGATAATAATAAATAACCTTTATGTGTTGTGTTTTTTGAGTAGTTTTATTCTTATCTTTCCTTATTTTACAAAATACTAGTAATTCAAACTTGTCTTAAACTCTTATTTGCAACCTGTTAGTTATATGAATCCTTCTTAATCATGCTTAATTGCTTATCTTGTGTAATACTGCTAAGCTCTTATTCTTGTATGAACCAGTGTTAATAATTGTTTTTAGGTCTACTATTTACCTCTTTTCAACCTTTCTTCTTACCAACCCCAAACCCCACTCGCCCAAACCCTAATTTCCATCTCTGCTTCATTTCTACTTGCAGCCCCTAAAGACAACAGTTAAATTCTTTTACATTATAATAATAAATGAATAAAATAGATATAAGAAATATATTGAGTTGCCACCTATCTATAGTTCTATACACCACTACCAACATAACATGAACTTACCCTATCGCTGCACATAAAAAATCCACAAGAATATGAACTTACCCTACCATATGATTTGACTGACACTACAAAAACGGGTAAATATTAACACCATAATTTCAAATAAATGCAACTAACTTACCCGGACGTGATTATTTCACAATACACATAAAAAAAAAGACACAAAAACATGAAAATTTAAGAGTTTGTCTCCAAATAAATAGGTAAATAATTTATTTGGCGGTAAACTCTTGATTTTTCATGTTTTTGTGTCTTTTTTATGTGTATTGTGAAATAATCGCGTCTGGGTAAGTTAGTTGCATTTATTTGAAATTATGGTGTTAATATTTACCTGTTTTTTGTAGTGCCAATCAAATCATATGGTAGGGTAAGTTCACATTCTTGTGGTTTTTTTATGTGTTGTGATAGGGTAAGTTCATATTCTTGTTGATAGTGGTGTATAGAACTATAGATAGGTGTCAACTCAATATATCTTTTTAATATCTATTTTATGCATTTATTATTATAATGTAAAAGAATTTAGCTATTGTCTTTAGGGGCTGCAAGTAGAAATGAAGCAGAGATGGAAATTAGGGTTTGGGAAGTGGGGTTTGAGGTTGGTAAAAAGAAAGGTTGTTATAAACATAGGGGTTCTTCAAAGTAAAAAGGTTCTTCAAATTAGGGTTTATAAGTGCATTGTGCAAGTGTGTGAGGTAGACAATGTGTATCATGATAAGATATAACAGTTAATTACTAACGATACCAGCTCACTTGAAAAGATGAAGTAATTCTGTGTAGTTATGATTTTCAAAAACTGCAGCCATGAAATGAGAAGAGAAGTTATAGGTCATTTAGCTAACTGTAGCATGAATCAAGTATAGATATTTAGCTTTTCTTTAGGTTTGTCTCACAGTGACCCATCCAATCAAAAGGGCTCTTAGACTTCTTGTGTTTTGCTTATACTTGAAAGATTTGCAACAATTTGTCATATCTGTGTGTATTTATTTTATTTATTAGTTGTTATTATGCGTGTTTGTTTTGTGAGTGGTTTTAGTCTTCTAATCAACAAGTTTCTACTTATATTCCTTAAAATTACCCCATAAATTTGTCTTTCACTCTTAATTTGCACCTATTACCGATTTTCTTGTTGTTTTCTTTCGGAAATTAGCTGTAAGTTCTAAACGTTTAACCTTACGTTTTCCCTTCTCTTCTTTGCAGCAATGTCTTCTTTTGTCCAGCCTAACAGTCCCAAATAAATCAGCTGGAACACTAGTCCCACGAAGGATTATGATAATTGAGGATGTGCCTAATCCCTTCTTCGTGATCGAAGATGAAAATTTCGCTGAGCCAAAATCCAACTCAGCTATTCTTTACTCGAAGGAGCTGGTGGTCCATGTCATAGATTCCCCAATTGTTATTTCTTTAACAGACAAGCCAGTAGTTGGTGTCCTCATAGTACCATCAACATGTAAGAGAGTCTGGTTTTTCTGTGCCTATCAAGGCTGTAGAAGACTATTCCATAAATATTACAATGTTTCCCACATTATCATTGTGATGAACAAAGCGGAGGATTCAAAGTACTATACTCGGACTTATGTCGACACGGTTGATGAATTGTTGGTTCAAGAAATTTTGGGTAACATGCTAAGTTTACTCCTTCCCGCTGCTTGTACTTACAAAGACTTGAATTTCCTTGCGTTTGAGGATGAAGTTAAGTGCATAGTGCAAATATGTGAGAAAGCGGTGTGTATCATGGTAAGATAATTGTGGAACCTGTAGAGATTGAAACAAGTGGAGGGGAAGTGATTATCGTAGGCGAGTTAGGTTTCTGTCATGTCCTCATTTCATAATGTGCGACATGAGGCTCGTCGCGATACCTAAGCCTGGGATTACGGTTATGCCTGACATGCGTTTGGATGCCTTAAAAGAAAGGCAGGATACAATGGTACAAGATTTTGTGGTGGACAAGTCGGTTGTCATTCAACTTGAGGTGCAAGCCATGATTGCTTGCCTGTCTCTCTCATTCGAACATTTGCAAGTCAAGTATAACCTCAAGATCAACCGGAAAGCTCTATGTCTAGGTGTGCGTTCGGGGGGTCTTCCTAGTTATTTGTCAAAAAAAACCACGTCCTTAGCATTGAGAGCCAAGATCTCAAATTTTAGTAAAAGAAAGACAAAAATATATCGTTGGTCCCTGAACTTTCCTAAAAACATCGCATGGACCCCAAACAAGGCAAAATCATCGCCGAGAGTCCAAAACCCAACTTTTTGGGTCCGAATGCATCCCTTGACTTGTTTGGTCTTGGTCAACACACGTTTTGTGTTATATTTTGAAGGGCATAATAGTCCTTTCACGTTTTAACTATAATCTAACCCCAAGCAAAACCCGACACTCAACTTGAGGGACCAACGGTGTACTCATACATTGTTAAATATGCATCTTGACCATATCGTTTCTGATACGGCTATTACTGTTTCCGCGAGAACCAATAAACCCACACCTAACCATTGAAACTTGAGTAAAACCCGATCATCTGACACACACAATGTCACATATAAGATACAAACTCTATCGAACACAACCCTCAACAAGCTACCCATATTCTATCTTATTTCATCTGATCAAATCAAACACTCACAAACACACACCATCGGAACTTGTGAGGCGTACAAAATCAAACAGCACACATACCAGATAATAATATTTACTGATTTTTACTTCATTCAAACGTTGTTTTTTATAATCTTCATCGTTAATGCAGTAGCTATGTATGGGAATCAATTTCTTTGCGTTGTGGAGGATCCTAAAGATGTTTTGGACGAGTTTGTAAGTTAACACCATATATGAATTAACTATTATTTCTCTAAGAAACTAGTTTTAAGAAATTGACAATGCTTAAAACTTAATTTTGGCAGGAATTGCATAAGGATTATGTTTTAGGAGGTTCCTATCATGGGAATAGTTATATTTACTTAGTAAACTATACTGGCATTAGATGGAGAGTCGGTGTTAAGAGAGTCTCAGAGTTAGTCTGTGTTCTTGAGGGAGCTAGATGGAATGATTTTGTTACGCAAAACATCACCTATTCGAATATTGCTTACATACATTTTGTAGAAGAGGGTGAGGATGTGTTTTATGTAAGTTGCTACAGTGAGGTTGGGGAGGACTTTCATAATTATGAACCCTAAAGTGCTCAGTTTTGGAAATGTTTAGTGCCAGTGACAGACACATCTCTGCGTATACAGTGGTTGCCGAAAGATTTTCTGAAGTATCTGAATGGTCCAACCCCTACTGACCATGTCGTGGTTACCACTAACATGACTGAGTACAATGTGGAGGTTGAAATTGAACATCTATATGATCGATTCGTCCACTCCGTCCTGTTTGGGTGTGGTTGGGAGAGACTGGTCAAAGACTTGAATATGAAACCCGGTCAGTGGATGGTGTTTACTCAGGTTGTCCCAAAGGAAGAATATAATATCATGTTGTTTGAACTTGATGGATGGGCCATCACAACAGTGCAGACATACAACACCAACATAGCCATGAATGCCCTCTGTCACCAAGCACATGACTATGGTATGTTTATCTTGATTAACTTTACCTACATCAAGTATATGATATCAATGTAACATTTTGGATTATCTGTAACTAATTATGTATTGTTAACTTCAGATTTTGAAGCCCATCGGATGAACTGGATGTATAATTGGATTTCACAATGTCAATGACCAAGAAGAAAGGGCATTCTATAGAAAGATGACTGCATGCTTCTGGAGAGATGGTCGGCTTGTAAGTGTATTAAAACTTTTCTATACTTCCTTTATGCATGATCGATGTGGTCCTATATTTTGTTCTGTGTATTTGGCCTATTTGGGAATCAGTAGTGACAGAGTTGCTTAATAAAATGTGTAGCTGTCAATTTTTTATCAGATATTGTGAGTCTGATGGGATGATTAATAGATCATAATGTCTGATATAATCACCCTAAAAACCCTAATGCTTAGTTTTGTACATTTTGTAAAAGGTTATTCCTTCAACACTTGTGAAGAAGTACGACTTGTATAGGTTCTCTGTTGCTGTTGTGAAGCATCAAAGGATAGATAAGTGTTCGAAGTGCGTGACAGAACTGTGCAAGTTAGTCAAGGGAAGGTGAGGAGGAAAGTGGCAATTGTTTCATCAGCTAGTTTTAGGGAGTTAAGGGGCGGAAGCAGGGTTTGGTCAAGGTTCAATGGTTTGCTTCTTTCTAAATGATGAAACAAACAGGTCACAGAGACTTTTAAAGTTTGATGTATGCTGATGGTTGTTTGTAAGTTGGATGAATGATCTTTTATAAACAGCTTGTGTAGTATCTGATTCAGATAAACCATATGGGATTGTTCCTAGTAGCCTGTATGTATGGTGGGCACAAAAAAACTTGACAAATGATTAGACAATGTTTTGTAACTATCTGTGTAGGATAAACCATATGGGTTTGTCCATAGACAATGTTTTATAAGTTTGATGCAATCTATATGCATAATTTTAGGTTTTCAAACGGATTATTAGTCACACTTGTTTGGTATGTGTTGACTTTATAAGTCAAATTGGGTTATTCCAAACACTCCCCCTAAACTGCATATGCAATTGCAAACTCATAAAATGTAAACACCAAAAATTAAAGCTGCAAATGCATACATATGATTTTTTTATTGATTAAAACCAGACACGTTTGTTAATAATTTTTTGGTATGTGTTGACTTTATAAGTCAAAAATGGGTTATTCCAAACAACTCCCTAAATGGGTTATTTCAAACGAATTATTAGTAACACTTGTTTGGTATGTGTTGACTTTATAAGTCAAATTGAGTTATTCCAAACACTCCTCCTAAACTGCATATGCAATTGCAAACTCATAAAATGTAAACACCTAACATTAAAGCTGCAAATGCACACATATGATTTTTTTGCTGATAGACACAGTACACCAAATACCACAACTGGAAATGCTAAAACATAGATTTATATTGCGTTATAGTTAGAGTACATTACAATAACATCAGAAAGTAGATCAACCCTTCATCAACAACCAAACAAAAGATATATTTACATAACCTTGTTAACAACCTAAACATGGAAAACAAGGTACCAAAAGACCACATTTACCTACCCCATCAAATAGCCAAAAGTGACTAATTATATTCAGCCATGGCAGCAACATAACCTTCCTGCTTACGAATACCTTCATCAGCTTCACCATAAATCTTTATCAAACGAGCAAGTTGGTCAATGTGCCTGGCCTGGGTTTCTATAAGCGTAACCAAACTGGAATGCGCCACACCATGCTCTCCCAAAGCTTCATTCTCCTCAATCAGCTCCCTACGCTTGGGAATCAATCTCTTTAGATGATCTATAGACGCACGAATTAGGTTTTTAAAAAACCCTTCTTCAGCAGCCTTTTGTCCAAAACACAATCCTATTCGATCATTGAAGCGTGAAGAATCAGCCACTTCCATAAGTTCATTCAACATTGAGAAATCTTCCATTGGGAGATGTGTGAGGAAAAGGCGGTTGGATGGGTTTATTGGTTAACGCACAAAAGTAATCAGCGTCTTAGGGAAGAGACGGACAAGGGTTTTAATAATGAATATTTTTTCACAGTTGGTCCCTCAATTTTTCTATGTTGCCGTTGTAATACTTAAAACTCCCGCCCATTATTAAGTTGAGTGTTCATATTTGGTCCCTAAATTTGACATTTAATATAATTAATCCCACCCAATTAAATCCGTATACACACATTGAATGGTACCAGTTTTTGTTGGTTAGATTGTGTTTTGCAAATTTTGTTGTTACTGATATCACTAGCAGTTTGGATGACTGTCGTTGAATGTTGCAAATCATGGACCACCACTTGACTTATAGATTTGCAATTCTGACTTTATAAAATCAAGCTTCAAAGTAGAAAATGTCATTTACCATTTGATTCATGGATTGCAGTGTTGCTTTCTAGGCTCAAATGTAAATGGTATTTTCAACTTTGACTTTCTAATGCCAAGTGGAAATGTTATATGGGAGTTTGACTTTCTAAAGTCAAACACCCAAATCCATAAGAGACCCTGAGTATTTCAAAACTTCGACAAACACCATTTAGCACAATTTGGTAACCAACATATGCACAACCTAAATTACGCATTTTTTTTACAACCTAAAGTTAATGCAACCATGTAAACAAATACTGAACAACAAAATACAAGGTTAATTGTCATAAGGTATTCAACCCACATAAATAACAAACACTAGAAGAATTCTACTACGGCTGTGCGCAGGAAGCTCAGTGTAGTTTCAACAGCTCCCTAGCCATGGTATTGTTGGAATTTGATTTGGTTTAGTGAGTTCTGGAAAATGAGAGTTTGGATTTCATTTTTGATTTTTAGTAAATGAAGTTTTTTGAGTTTTGATTTGGATTTTCATAAGGGTTTGTGTAATTATGGTGGGTATAGCCGTATAGGGGTTTGGTGGGTGGGTTTATTGGTTCGCGCGCAAAATTAACTAGCGTATCAGGGAAGAAACGATCAAGTTCATGATTCGTCCCTAACGTTAACTGTTGGCTTAACTACGGTGTAGAGGTGTAGTTAAAACGTGAAAGGACTATTATGCCCCTCAAAATATAACACAAAACGTGCGTTGACCGCGACCAGACGGGTCAAGGGACGCATTCAGACTCAAAAAGTTTGGTTTTGGACTCCAGGCGATGATTTTCCCAAGTTTGGGGCTCAGGCGATGTTTTTGAGAAAGTTCAGGAACCAACGATGTATTTTTGTCTTAAAGAAAAAAACCCAATACAAAACTCCATTAAGGAAGGTACCCATATTATACCAAAAGTAAAAGTATTGTCCGAGGTAGTGAGATCTACACCATAAACTAGTTTTAAGATCAAATACATCACAAGTAAATCTATGACGATTTGGTATATCAAAAATGTTGAAATCAAAAGAATACTGAAAACTATATTATCAGATTCAATAAATAAATAATAATACATCGAGAATAAATAAGAAAAACCTAACCCTAAACTAGACGGGCCGGGCCTAAAGGCCTTATTAGCTAACATCCCCTCTCAAACTCACAATGTTGCAGCGGTAAACATTGAGAGTTTGTCAAATAGAAAATAAATTAAAACTAAAAAAGCAAACGCCAAAAAGCGAGTGTCCCAGAGTGAAAACTCGGTGCTAGACGGAGTCTCAATCCGATGCAATCCAAAAGAACTAAGTGTAGGGCACAGAGCAACATAAATACAGAGATGAACGAGAGTAGAACAGGCAGACAGACAGATGCAGGCAAAACCGGGCGGAACTAGATGCGAAATCACGTGTGAAACCAGATTCAGAACCTCGTGCAGATTCAGACAATGCAGACACACAGAATCAGGCAGAAAAGTGCAGACAGATAGATACAGATCAAACCAGGTGGAACATGATGCATCAAAATGTATGCATATTGCATGCCCTTTACAAGAAGACAGACAGATACATGATTGGGCATGGTGTATTCAATTTATTGCATATTTATATCTATATTTCACATTTACCTCCTTTTTTACATTACAAGGAGAAATTAAAAGGTATGCATATTGCATGCCCTGCAAATTTTATTTTTTATTTTTTTTATAATTTTTTTCTTATAAATATGGGTCCTTTTTTTTATGTAAATATGGGTTCTTTGGTATTTGTGGACCCACCAAGTATTTAAAGTTTGCGAGCCAACTAATCCCAGGGCGACTACCCTTTTGGATATCCCGGGGGATTATTTTTCTCCCAGGGTTTGAACCCAAGACCTCTTAGCACTTTCGTCCTAAAAGACTAAGCCCTTGCCATAGAGTCACCTCGTTAGTTAAACATACTAGCAGGGTACCCGCGCGTTACAGCGGCGGGTACCCTGAAATAAAATTTTTCAATGGAATTAATAAAAATGTCACGCGATGTCATTCCAACACCTAAATTTGCTTGGTCACAGCTTTGTGTATCGAGTCGAGTTTTATTGAGTCGAGTATTGGTCACAGGTTTATGTCTAGGTTAAGATGGAGGGTTGTACATTGTGTTTAAATGATTGTAATATTGGGTGTAGGGGGTATTTTTAAAGCTAGCAGGGTACCCATAAATAAAAATTTTCAATAGAATTAATAAAAATGTCACGGGATGTCATTCCGACACCTAAATTTGCTTGGTCACAGCTTTGTGTATCGAGTCGAGTTTTATTGAGTCGAGTCTTGGTCACAAGTTTATGTCTAGGTTAAGATGGAGGGTTGTACATTGTATTTAAATGATTGTAATATTGGGTGTAGGGGGTGTTTTTAATGCTATTAATGTATAATGAGGGTTGTAAATTGTGTTTAAATGATTGTAATATTGGGTGTTGGGTTGTTTTTAATGCTATTAATGCAGAATGAGGGTTGTACATTATGTTTAAATAATTGTAATATTGGGTGTAGGGGTGTTTTTAATGCTATTAATGTAGAATTCTAAGGAAAGTTGTTTAAATTTTGAATCATGCTAGTTTTTGTTGTACACAATGCTTCGGTTGTTGTAATTATGAAAAATTGCTTACTTTAAAGTGTTGTAAACCATGCATTATTTTGTGTACATCTGAATTTTTTGGAGAGAGAGTCCTTCCTCCATTATAAGTAGTATAGATATCACCTTTAGCTTATGCAAAAATGCAAAGATATAAATGAAAATTTCAAGTCCTTAATTAGTATCTATATATAGTCTACAGTCACCATTTAATTCTTGCAAAACCATACACGCTATCCCTCTTTTAATTTAGGGCAAAATATCTATTAATGTACTATACATGTTACAAATGCGAATTTCGTGTATTGAACAAATAACTTTCCTAATATGGGTACTAAACTTTAATTTTTTGGTCTTTTTGATGTACTTTTTGACATTTTTGCCCCTAGATTTTTAAAAAATTTGAGGGGCAAAAACGTCACAAAGTACACTAAAGTCACGTTTACGTTTGTGGCAAAAAATGAAAGTTTAGTACCAATATAAGGAAAGTTATTTGTTCAGTACACTAAAGTCACGTTTACGTTTGTGGCAAGTATGATACATTTTTAATGATTTTGCCCTTTAATTTAATACCACAAATATCTATTAGACCAAACGAGTAGGGTAGCCCACGCGTTGCCGCGGTTGTTGTTGGTTTTTTTTTTTTTTTTTTTTTTTTTTTTTTTTTTTTTTTGCAATCTTAATCAGTCCCTCGTACCCGCACGGTGCTGCGGAATTCTTTTGTTACCGTTAGCTACTTAACGTTAAGTTAGTTACATAGGACTGACTTTGCAATTGATGTATAGCATGAAGAACCATTTATGTAAATTATGTGAGGACTAAATTTGCAATGAACTGCTGAGATGAAGGACCAAGTGCGTACAATGTATTTTAAAAATGTTAAAGATAACGGTGGTTAGTTAACAGTCGTTAAATAACCAACGACCGTTAACCACTGTAGTAGTCCCTGAAGGACCTTGCTTGCAAACATAGTTACACCTTAGGGACTAAAGTGCGAATGGCTACTGTTTTGTCCACCGTAGATGCTACAGTGCTACAGTAAGTGTTTCTGCCTTTTAGTATATACATAGTAATAACACGTAATGCCTAAACTGACAATTAAGTACATCATTTAATTCTTATAATAATAGAATATGTTTACACCACCATGCATGTAAAGTGGCAGAACCATAAGCTCATATTTATGATGTTCGTTGGGAGTTAATAATCAGTATGACAAACATTCAATTTATGCTACATAGTGTTGTCACATATTTAAATCTTTTACACACATTTGTCTATCAAAGCTTTAAATATTGACATATCTTCATAAAACACTTGCCAATTTTAGACATTAATCTCAACTACCTAACTAAACAATCATTTTTTTTTTTAATTCAATGAAGCTTCTCATATTCAGACTAAACTTCATACATCTTGTTTCATATTTTGTAGTATTCTCATACACACACAAATGATGTTTGAGCACGTAATGTTGCCCACAAATACTAGTTTTCTTGATCTCCTTCGTAATTTTACACCCAACCCAAATGTACAATTTACATTGCCTAATGATGATACATTTGGGACATTTGATGAATTCAACATACAATATAGTAAGGGTAACAGTGAATCAAAGAGTGACGTTGGAGATGACTTTGATGATGAGAGTGAAGTTGCAGTTCAATCAAACTATCAAGGAGTCATGGATTTTATGAATGATGTTGGCGATGCATCAGATGATGACGTTGACGACAAGGTTCATATAGATGTCGGAGTGTATTAGAAAATAAAATTTGAAACTTGGAATTTATGCTAAACATTCAATTTATGCTACATAGTGTTCTCACCTATTTAATTTATGCTACATAGTGTTGTCATCTATTTAAATCTTTTACACACATTTGCCTTTCAAAGCTTTAAATATTAACATATCTTCATAAAACATTTGCAAATCTTAGACATTAATCTCAACTACCTAACTAAATAATAGTTTTCTTTTTATTCAATGAAGCTTCTCATATTCAGACTAAACTTCCTACATATTGTTTCATACTTTGTAGTTTTCTCATACACATACAAATTAATAATCAGTATATGACAAACATTCAATTTATGCTACATAGTGTTGTCACATATTTAAATCTTTTACACACATTTGTCTTTCAAAGCTTTAAATATTAACATATCTTCATAAAACTCTTGCCAATCTTATTGGTTTAAATGTAAATGGTAGCAAACGCTTAAAAAATTCAAATATTAGTTGCTTTTTATTGGCTTAATTCATTAATACATGAGAGTTATTTTATTTTATTTTTTAGAAAATCGGTTCCTAGCTAGGTATAGTAGACTCGAAGAGCCGGAATCGAAATCAAAAACATTATTCGGTTCGGTTTACAGTACCTACTTTTCATAAAATTCGGTTCTCAGATCCATTAGGTCCGATTCTGATTCCGAACCCATGCTCATCCCTACTTTGAATACTAGTTTAACCAAATTCTTTAATGGAATGTACCTTCTAAAAGAAAGTTCATCGATGTAAAAGGGAATATTTAAAAATGTATACTATAAATAGGGTTGAGTAATCCCGACCGACTCCCGACAACCGACCGAATCCCGACAAATACCGATCGTCCCGAAACCAAATCCATGATAGTTGGGTCGGTACTCGGGTGGGGTTTTTAGCATATTTGGTTTTCCGGTCAGGACGGGTCAGGACGGGACCAGCCAAAAACCGAGAAAACACAAGTAAAACTAACCAAAATGGACGAAACTGAAACCGACACAACCCGACCTCTACTCGGTATGGGATTTGGTTATTGTTTTCCATGTAATCGGTTTCGGGATGATTCGGGTTTGAGTCGGGTCCGGCCCGATGCTCAGCCCTTACTATAAATACTAATCTTAAAATTTTCATCTTGTTTTGATGAAGTTATCATTTTAGATTCTAATTATAAGTTCACTTATCTCTTCTTCTTTTCTAAAAGCAGAAGTATTATTTGGTTAACAAAGTTGATAGTCGCACCCAACATTGAACAATCGCTTTCTCAAAAATTAAAATCAACTTCAATTCCCTCTTGTATTTCTTTTATGCATATTCGTATATATTAATAAAAACAAACGTAACAAAAAGTTCATAGTGAATACAACTGTCATGCATCATTCTAACGTACCAAGGATATGATCACGGAAAAGTGGACAACGTTGACTCGTGATTGCAACAAGTTCGTAGGAATAGTCGCCGAATATGAACATCTTAGTGCTGAAAACGATTCGACGTAGCTAACTCGTTATACTGATTATTAACTCCCAATGAACATCATAAATATGAAAATATTTATATATTTATATCATATTTCATATATATTTAGTTTACAAAAAGACGTGGCATAAGACGGTGTGACGACATAATCAAACCTCACGCCTTTGCGGGGCCTTTTAGGCTGGATGCAGTAAGGAGAGACAATCTCTCCCAATTTCACTGTCACGTCAGTTTTTTCTCTCCGGCGATTGGGTGCTTTAGTAAGGGCGACCTACACTACAAAAACATACCTCACAAAAATACATTTTCTACAAATAAAAAAAAATAAAAAAAAAAAAAAAAAAAAATGATCTCGATCGCTATTGCGAACTTCATCCTCCAAATGCTCACTCGATCGACTCATCCACAGTAAAGGGATCGAGTAAAGATCGATCAATTCAGTCGATCGCTACCCCTTACTGCGAGTAGCCTTAGAACCATGAACATCATATGTGGTAGTATGCTTGTACTATGGATGACGAGGGTCACTCCATGCTTGTCTGGTTGAATAAGTTTTAAATAGCATTTTACTGTTATGACTTATGAGAGATACAATTGCGAATTTGGAAATTTTTTATGACAATCAACATTTTGAACTTCTAAAGCGTGTACTTTTATATGGTCGATATACTTTGATTTTGATATTATATTTTTTAACATTCCGAGATTATACGAAGAACAAACAATTATAGTTATTAGTATGAACCGTGATTTGAATATTTGTAAACCACACTAGTTCATTTACATATATTTTTAACACAATTCTATTCTCGCACAACATGTAATGACAAAAATGTATGTTTGTGCTACTAGCCAACTAGGATTAAACTGTCAACAAATTATCTGCTATTCTTAAGGCAACAGTGAATTTTTTGCAGTAACAATTCAATAGCAACAGCCAACAGATAACCTAAAACAACAAATGCAATGTATGTTTCTTATCTACCACAATGTACTTATTAATCAAAATGGAATAGGTGCAGAATTGCTTTTGGCTTCGCAGAAATTGCATTCGATAAATACATATAGATTGGGTTCTTCCATTAATGGAATCACAAGAATGAACATGAAGTAGGGACCCACAAAACATCTCAAACAAGAGTATATCTATACTATCTATAATAGAAAAATTGTCAAAATTAAAATATTGAGTTTTCAACAATGGTCAAATGAGAGAGAAAGTGAAATGTAATTAATACTCTTATTAAAACACCCCAATACTTAAAAGTACAATTATTTATTCACATTGTACAACCAAATTAAAGCATATCTACCAAATTAAATACAAGCAATTCAAACACAAATCGGGTTGACCCGGGACGCTTCAAACCAGGCGGGTTGACCAAGTTTAATTTGACCCGTTTTTGACCCAACCTAGCAAGTTGACCTAGTTTAAATACAACCAATTCAAACACAAATCGGGTTGACCCGAGACGCTTCAAACCCGGCGGGTTGACCCAGTTTAATTTGACCCGTTTTCGACCCAACCTAGCAAATTGACCCGGTTTAAATCGACCCATTTTTCGACCGGAACGGTTCAACCGGTTGAACCACCCGGATCGAACCGGGTTTCAAAACATTATCCATTACTTAAAAGTACAATGATTTATTTACATTGTACAACCAATTAAAAACATATCTACCAAATTAAATACAACCAATTAAAACACAAACCAGGTTGACCTGGGACGCTTCAAACCCGTTTTTCGACCGGAACTGTTCAACCAGTTGAACCACCCGGGTCGAAACGGGTTTCAAAACATTATGTTTAATTCCCAAATCTTCAAACTTTTATTATTTTTCGTTTATAACCTATAAACTTTTTTTTTATCAATAAACCATCTGTCGCTATAAAATCCCGTTGCTATGCACGGGTACTCGTCTAGTCATTTAAAATGGGTGTTGAAAAGGGTGAGATGCAGCAAACAAAGAGTAAATTTAAAAAAAAATGTAAATCTATCCAAAATATCATGCTCATATGATTATTCATCAAGACTCTCGAGTTGCCATGAGGTAAGGATACAGTCAATGTTATTGAATTCACTTTTTTATTTTTGTGCTTATGATGTTCTCTGCATTTGCTTTTGTGTATATTCGATTACATGTTCATCTAAGTAAACTTCATGAGCCAACACCAAGACACAAAGTTTTTGACTTAATCTTTTAATTCAACTTTTTTTTAGGTGATTAAATGTAAGAGATAACGCAGTTAGCATGCCCTGAACCTCTGGTTGGATCACTTTGGAAGTGTCTACTTGGAACTCAATAAGACACAATAGAGCAAGATTTAGAGAATATGCATCCAAATTCTTAACTAGTAGAGGTACAACACGACGCCTCATGTCGCATTAAATAGAATCCGAACAAGTTAAAAAAGTCAATCTTCATTGGAAATCACACACTGCTCCACCAACCAAAACAAGTTCAACCCCTTCAACTTTTATCTCTGCATGGAATGCGGTATGAGTTTTCCCCACAATTACGATACCAATTAGCTCATCTTCGTAATCAATTAAATAATTATCATCTAAACCCTTTTCAACACAAACATGGGGTTGAAACAAATATATCATGTCCTTTAAGGCATTTTTACCCTCTAAGTGCTCAACTTCATCAATTGGTTTCTTAATATAATAACTTAGTTTAATTGTTTTGTTCATATTTAATATGAGCCTCGAAACAATTTCATGTTTCAGTATAAGCCTTTGCCTTCCTTGATCGGAATAGAACATAGAATCTCTTTCCTGGTCCTTGGGTACGATCAGTGTCGCCACAATTGGTGTATCAGTCGACGCTGTGTTATTGGTGAGTTGATGACATAAACCTTGAAGTCGGGTACATAGATGTTTTCATTCAGTAAAGGGTTTCTCACGTTATCCAGCTTCACAATCTTGTATGCGGTAAGTGTTCTAAAGGTTAGTAACTGAAGTTCTGCTAGAGCTCTTTCCATCTCTGCAAAAAAACATACATGATTCCATTAGTAATACATAAGGGTGATGTGGCCGCTCTCCGGTCGTGATGGTGATTGGCGTTGGCATTGCTATTTAATTAAGTTCTCTGGTGAAGTTGATTGTTCTACTAGATGTGCGGTGATGTTGATTGTTCTCTGGTGAAGTTGATTGTTCTACTAGATGTGCGGTGATGTGCGGTGACTGTGGTGATGGTAACACGATATTGTATGGTGCTTGAAAGTTTTGATGTAAGAGCGCTAGGTACCGTGACCCGAATTGACTTGAGCCAGTTTGCTACCTTAACGCCACATCAGAAATTTACTCAACTCACTCGTACACCAAAGTACCACCTCTCTCAAGAATTGAGCCAAAAAGGCCCCACCCACCATTTTTTTCTTTTTCATATTCCCAAACCAACAAATTTTGTCAATCATTCAAATAAAAATACTAATTATATTTTTATAAAAAAAGTTACCAAAAAAATAAAACACACACACGCATGCACCAAATCAACCCACAACCACTAAAAACCACATCACAAACACAAACCCATTTTAAAAATACATTGAAAGACAAATAACACAAATACAAAACTAAAGCAAGCCACTAAACTCACTTAATCACTCGCGCACGCAAGGTGGGGGTGTCAGTACCATGGTTCACCACTAGCGGCGCGAACCCTAGGATTAGATGTAAGAGAGAGTGTGTGTGCAAATGAAAGAGAAGAAAAGTGATAAAAGAAGACCGAGAGTATAATAATTCACGAGAAAGTTAATATGGTTCAGATTTTGGAATATGTGAAAAAGTAAAAATGCATTAATGAGAGTGTAAACCACAATCACCACCGCCAAGCGACTAAATCACCCTTATGTATTACTAATGGAATCACGTATGTTTCTTTACATAGATGGAAAGAGCTCTAGCAGAATGTGGGTTACTAACCTATAGGACACTATCTCTATGCAGGATTGTGAAGCTGGACAATGTAAGAAACCCTTTACTAAATGAAAACATTTAGGTACGCGACTCAGAGGTTCTTTACGCTAAGCACCTTGAGATTTATGTCATTGACTTACCAATAACACTTGCATCTACTAATACACCAGTTGTGGCAAAACTAAGGAAAGGGATCCTTTGTTGTGTTATGATCAAGGAAGGCAAAAGCTTATACCGAAATATGAGAATGTTTCTAGGCTTATCTTAATATTGAACAAAAAAACTGACCCGAGTTATTATACTAAGAAACCAATTGATGACGCTGAGGACTTGAGGGTAAAACTTGCCTTACATGACATGATACATTTCAACTCCAAGTTTGTGTTGAAAATGGTTTAGATGATAACTATTTCATTGACTATGAAGATGAGCTAATTGGTATTGTTACTGTGGGGGAAAACTGATAGCACATTCCATGGCGAGATAAAAATTGAAGGGAATGAACTTGCTGCGGTTAGAGAAGCAGCGCATGATTTCCAAAAAAGATTGACCTTTTTAACTTATCCATATTCTATTTAATGCAACATGAGGCTTCGTATTGTACCTCTACTAGTTAAGAATCTAGATGTAGATTCTTTGAATCTTGCTCTATTAAAACCTTTACATAAGATAGGTCTTATTGAGTTCCAAGTTGACACTTCTAAAGTGATCCAGCCACAGGTTCAAGGCATGCTAGATGCATTGTGTCTCACATCTAATCACATGTAAGAAAAGTTGAATAAGAAAATTAAGCCGAGATCTTTGTGTCCTGGTATTAGCTCAAGAAGTTTACTTAGTTTATTAAAGAAAAAACTTAAGTTTTTAGTGGTTGGTGTTGAAAAGGATCACAAAATGGTGACTATTGCTGAACAGCTGTTAGGATTAGTTCAAGACGAATGCTTGGAGATACTCAAAGGTAATGCAATTTTTGTTCTTCCAGAAATTGTTTCCCCTGAAGGAGATAACGTCCCCCCAGAAGATGTTTTCTCCACTCCAGTATAAAACCAAGCTCTTTTCAAAGAAGTTTGACATTATTGTGTTGGATGTTAACTTGGGTGTTAATAGGGTGGGGACGGGAAAATCTTCACTAACCTCACATTTTATAAACCAACACTTTTATAATGAGAGCAAAGTGGCATTGTTCTATGAAGGTTTATTGATTGTTAATGTTGATTGTCCACAGTGGCGAAGCTTGGATTTTGTAAGTGGGGGTCGGGATCTAAATTTTTTTTTTCCTAAGGCTATATTTCAGGTATACCGAAATTTTTGGGGGGTCGAAACCGAATATACCGAAATTTTTCTACACGAAAACTATATACCCCCTACATCGCAAAAAAAATTTCGGGGGGTCGGGCGCCCCCCCCCCCCCCCCCCCCCCCATGAAGCTTCGCCCCTGATTGTCCATATTTCAGATTTTATTATGAGATTTTTAAGTTTGTCAAGAAGGCCTTCACCAAGTTCTACAGGATAAATATGCCAAGCAAGAATCAGTTTATCCTCATCGGAAAAGCCTATTCTGAAGTTAGTGGTGATCCCCTCTCCTAGTGGTGATGAAGAGGTTGGTGATGAAGGCATCTTAAATCAAATGATACACTCAAAGCAAGTCTAGACGTACCTCATATGTTTTTTTGATTCAATCTTCGAAATTTGATCACATGGTGATATCTTATGGTACCTTTCTAGCATGGTTATGAAGATCGCGATCTTGATCATAGGATCGTATGATCTTACGATCCTACATAAGAAAACCTTGCAAGATCGAAGTAGGATTCTGAATAGCATAGGATCGGAGTAAGATCGTAGGATCGCTATCGATCGCAATCAATCCCGATCCTGCTATAAACCCAATTTTTTATTTTTTATTTTTTTTATTATACAACTTTTTCTTTAAGTTAGTCTAAATTTTCAAACTTTATCCCAATGTTACTCGTAGGGGTGAGCATCGGGCCGGTCCCGTCCTGTCCCGACCCGATACCGAGAATTCCGACATCCCGATTTCGCCGGAAAATCAAACCGAATCCCGACCCGCAACCAGTCGGTTCGGTATCGGGACAGTCCCGATTGGTCGGGATCGGTAGGATTTGTCGGTTTTCTTTGTTGTTTTTCGGTTTTCATCTCGTCCCGACCCGATACCGACAGTCCTGAGTCCCGATCAGCCGGAAAACGTAAACCGACTCCCGACCCGTTTACTTGTCGGAATCGGAATCGGGCCGGCGGGATGGTCGGAATCCGGACGGGAGGCGGTAATCGGTCGGGTATGCTCAGCCCTAGTTACTCGTATCCATGACCTTTAGTTTTTTGTTTAAAGAGGAAACTAAAAAGGTAATGATTTCGTATTGACCTAAATTATTTATAGACGATTGAAAAATGAAGTAACTCTTAGTATTCTAGTATTTCTATTACTACGTTGTTTAAATTATGATATTTTTTCACTTAATTTTTTCTATAATATTGTATGTTGTGTAGACTATACAGCACTACAAATCTTATGAGAAAATTGACATATTAATGGGATCTTAAGATCCTGATTTGATTTTATGAACTCGATATTGTGAAGACAAAAACGATCATAAGTAAGATGGCGATATTGATAACCTTGCTTTCTAGTATTTTATTCTCTTTGACTTTCTAGACTTCGAAAGATTATGTAATATTTGCCACTTATTTGATGTTTCTTTCATTTTCTAAGATTTGCATGAGACTTGCAATATGTGTCATTTTGTTTCTTTATTTCAACCGTGTCTCTCTTACTGCTATTCTACATGTTTAGCTGGTTGTTAGAGACACAAATAGTCAAATATCCAAACGATGAAAGGTTTTTCATTATAGTTTGTCTCAAGGTTTATTAAATTGGAAAGGATGTCTGCTTTTCATATCTAAAAAGTTTTAAGCAAGTTAACATTTTATTTTATTTATTTATTTTTTATTTTTATTATTTTTTATCGCAAGTTTAAATGGTCAGCGTTTTCTTATATTTTGTGTAATTGGTAGTCTAAGGTTTCAATGAATATAAGGGTGGACAGATGCTAGTGTCGGCAAAAACGTTCAGAAGTATATGTTGAGCCAATAACACCATACATTGTCAAACAAGAAAGCTAATAATTGAAAACAAGTTCGAATAATCAGCTGTTTCAAAATCAAAACACAATAATGTAGTAAGAATCACATTATATTTCAATAACAAAGGTTAAAAAATAGAAATTTAAAATTTAGGGTTTTTACCATAAACTGCTCTCGGATCAATTTTTTGTCCATCGGGTCTAATGTAATAAGTTGGGTAATTGTAGTCATCTTTCGAGCTTGTCAATTTTAGAGATTGTGAGTGGAATCATAGAAAACAAATTAGAAGGAATTATCTACCTAATAAGATTGGTTGGTACATTTCATATCCAAATCTCAGGTTATGAAAACAAAAAACATATATGGAATACTACATCAAAATAATGTTCACAACTACTAACCACATGATACGTACTCAATTTTTTATTTGAACACCCTTGCTAGTACTGTATACTTGTCCTTTTGGTAATAAAATCAAGCTACTTTCATATTTTCTTACTAAAAGAGTAGTCAGACACACATAAAACCATAATAAAAAAACTGGTTGCCCAAAAAATGTAAATCTGGGAAACGTGGAACGCGTGGCTCTGTGACCAAAGAAGAGTTACAATAAACCACTTTAGCAAAGTATATATTTTTGTAAAGTTTTATATAAGGTATTTAATCTTTATGCAATTTGTAATTTATATTTAGTCTCAATGTACGTTAATATGTATCAACCTTCGCAAGCAAATTGTTTAAAACCATGCGCGTTTTTATTAATTTCACATTCACATTTCGTACCCTTACACAAAGTTTCGTTCTTATCCATGTTATCATATAGGTTTGACGATTTTAAATATGATTTAGGGTTAAGGGAATCCAAAATTCACACTATAGTAACCATACTTTAAAAATGAAAATATGACAGTAATTCTCGTAATTTACAAGATAAAAGATACTTCTATTTGTCAAGTTGAATTATATTGTACAAACAAATTGTTTATAAACTCTTAAAGTGAGAACTATGAAATTGCTAATTTAGTCTTACTGGTCATCCATATATTTTCTTTCTATGACAACTTAAAGTTGAAATTTTGACCCAATAAATAATATTCATACAATAAGCACTTAATCATAGTGCTACAATATATTAAAACTATTTGCCGCTCTAAACTTCCGATACTATGTGCGAGTACTCGCCTAGTATTGTTTTAAAATTATCAAACTGAAATAAATTAACTAAAATAGATGGAATGGTGGTTTCACACAAGTACACCATGTTAGTATTATTTTTGGCACAATGTAATTCAATACAGAAATAAGATAAATAAGTTTGTGGCACAAAAACAAAATAAGCATAGTGCAAAATGCTTTTGGCGTTGCTTTACCCAAACTACCCAAGATTCTAATGCACATTTATCTAAATATTCGTTGACTCCGGACACCGACATATTTATTCGGTTGAACCTGTTCTTTTTTTAGTTAATTATAAACAATTTGAAAACCCCAAAACTTGTTCTCGATCTCTCGATCTTTTGCGAAACCAAAAGCCTTATATCACATTGTATGTAGTCCGGGCAACTCTTGAAAGTTAATCGAACCCTGAAATCACTCGCACCCCATCGACTCAACTTCAAAGCCTTCAACCTTTAATTAAATATAATATTTATTGCCGGTACCAGTCATTGGTATAATAGATATCACCCCATCATCGTACTTAACAAAGGCTTTCGGAGTAGCTTGTCCAGGATGAGCTTGAGGAGGAAACTTCTATATAAAATCCTTCAATTTTTGTTGTGCTAACATCTCGTTAGCTTCATCAAGAGTAAGCCGATTATAAAACTTGGTCTTCTCCACCATGTTGCTTAACACAATAAGCCGTGATAGATTGTAAAACTTCATTAAAATTCTTCTAATGCCCGACCGAGATTCAAAAAATCCACTCTCCTTCTCTGCCAGCCGGCATGAATCAAGTAGCAATCAACGATGGTATGCTTCCCACCGATTGTATCATATCACCGTCATTCTTAGTAGCAGTTATTACTTCTTACTTCAGAGAATGCATAATCAATTACATAAACTCTGAAGTATGGAGTGGTACCCACACATTTTTGGGCAACCAATTTCTGAGTATGATTTTTTTTTGTGTCCTAGCCTACTCTTTTTGTTACTACTAAAAAATCATACTCAGAAATTGGTTGCCCAAAAAATGTGTGGGTACCACTCCATACGTCAAAGTTTTATGTAATTAATTTTGCATTCACCTCATCTCCCAAGTAAGAAGTAGCAACTGTTGTTAAGAGTGACGAAGATATGATACAATTGGTGGGAAGCATACCATCATTGATTGCTACTTGAGTAGTGCCAGCTCGTAGAGAAGGAGATTGGATTTTTGAATCTCAGTCAGGCTTTAGAAGAATTTAATGAAGTGTTACAATCTATCCCGGCTTATTGTGTTAAGCAACAAGGTGGAGAAGACCAAGTTTTATAATCGGTTGAATTTTGAAGAAGCTGACGAGATGTTAGCAAAAATTGAAGGATTTTATACAGAAGTTCCATCCTCAAGCTCACTTGGACAAGCTACTCCTGCTAAAGCCTTTGTTAAGTACGATAATGGGGTGATATCTATTGTACCAATGACTGGTGGCGGCAGCAAATATAATATTTAATTAAAGTTTGAAGGCTTTGAAGTTGAGTAGATGGGGGTGCCCGTGATTTCAGGGTTCGATTAACTTTCAAGAGTTTCCCGAACAACATACAATGTGAAATAAGGCTTTTGGTTTCGCAAAAGGATGGAGATGTAGTTGATGGTAGTGCAAGTCTTACGGATTTGCAAAAGATGGTTAATAAGAACTTGGATGAGTTTAAGTTGGATTTTTTAGATTTGGTGTACAGGCCATGGTGTAGGCCTTTTGTAAGAAGATTAAGCTGAAAGCTCTATGTCTAGGTGTTGGCTCACGAAGTTTACTTAGTTTCTTAAAGAAATAACTTTAGATATTAGTGGTGATTGCCTTTCCTAACCCATGATCGGCTTTGGTGATGAGCATCACTATTCCCATCCTCACCTCTAATAGCAACGCCACCGCACTTTCCAAGAGCACCTATTTCAATGATAACAGAAGGGTTTGTTGAATGATGTCGTAAAATAAAAGCAAAAATATTAATGGGTTGGAGTATGTGCGGTGTTAGTTTAGGCGGGGCTCATGCTTGAAAATATGCATTGAAGAGACACTAGTGGTTGTGTGATCAACAAATATATTTGATGTGGTATGGCATGTGTGAGTAATCTTGAGGGGATGGTGTTTGTTGTTTGTGGAAGATGAAGCAGAAGGAGGATGATATATAGTGAGTGAAGAAGGTTGCAGATATTCATTAAATGTGGGTAGAAGGAATCAAAAATTATGAAGTTGTATGTGTAGTTGAACCAAATCTTGTTTTGATATGCACATTTGTAAGTGTGTACAAATTGAAAAACTAAATTTAGAGAGATCATATAAACTCTGTAATTTGAAAAGTACTGGATAGTTTATTCACTAGACTTTAGGTTCTTTAAATTGCCTTACGAAATACAAAGATAAGTAACAAACAAATCTGGAAATGTAGAGTCCGTTATGTAGCAAAACTAAGTCTGCTTAGAACAAATCATACCCGACCTCCTAGGGATTTATTCAAACATAACATATAAATTGAGAAGACCAAAACTCTAAACAAATTTTCATAGCAGTTTTTTTTTTTTTTTTTTTTTTGTGGGGGGGGGGGGGGGGGGGGGTGGGGCAAATATTTTTAAAAAAACATCATACTTGACACAATTTATTTTTCTGGGTAGCGAACAAATTTTTTTTTGCTTAAAAGGTTACTTTTCTTTCAAATTCATCCTTTTTGAAGTATTTTTTGACATTTTTGCCCTTCGAAAAAATAAAATTTCTATTAGCTGAAAGGGCAAAAATGTTACAAAATGTTGCAAAATAATTTAAAAAGGCTAAATTTGAAAGAAAAATACCCGTAAAATCAAAAAAATTTGTTCGCTATCTATAAAAACAAATGGTGTCAAGTATGGTACATTTTTGAAACATTTGCCCTTTTCTTTTTTCCTTTTATCAACATAAACATCTTGTTTTTCTTGTCCTAATGTCGCACGATCATATACCAGATGACATTCTCATCAACATACTTGCTCAACTTCCCGGAAAACCATTCCTACGATTTAGATGTGTATCCATCCATTGGAATCATCTCATTTCGGATCCTTGTTTTATGAAATTGAAATCACGTAAAATGATCTTTCTCAAGTTGATGTTTTGCACGTTCCCACGGTCTCTTGCTGTTTTAGACTACTACAATGTACCAGTCGACGACAAGGCTCATTTCTTGGTAATGAATCCGTTCTCCTTTAGAACATCAGGAAGTTATGCAAGTCTCGATTGTTGGAACATTTAATGGCATAGTGCTTTTGGCTTTTATCTTTAAGCCCTCATGCCGTACTAATATGATCCTATACAATCCGTTAACTTGTGCATCCAAATTGATTCGTGAAATGGATCCACCTTCTTCATTCTATTTGGTACCCCATGTATTTGTATTTGGATTTGAGTATGGTGCAACCCCAAATGACTTAAAGATTGTCAGATTTGGAATTTTTGACATACCAAATCGCGATAGACATATGTGTGATGTATTTGATCTTAAAACTAGTTCGTGGAGCAGGTCTTACTACCTTACACGAAACTTTTACTTTAGCCCATGACGTGGGTACCTTCCTTAATGGAACTTTGTATTGGGTTCTTTGATTATTCAGTTACTCAATTTTGGCTCTCAATATTAAGAATATGGTGTTTACGAACATAGAACTACCCCCTGGATTTAAATACCCAATCACTCCTTTAAGTTCTTTTAACGGATGCCTTTGCGCAATAAACAAGATTGATACAAGTAGATTCGATGTGTGGGTGATGAAAGAACAAGGTGTTGCTGATTCATGGTTGAAAACATGTACATTCACAGTTGGTTTGGACCCTGATGGTTTCAATAAGTTCCACCCAATTTGCATTTTGGGTGACGGAAAAATTCTTATCATAGATAGGTCATACCAAATTGCTTTGTAAGATACATCGAAAGGTTCATATGAAACGCTCACCGATTTGGAAGGTCTAAGTAATTAATCCGAGCTCCATTGAGCACGTTGAAAGTTTGGTTTCGCCCTCGAATATGTGTTTATTTAAGGTACATTTTGCCTCTTATGGTTAGTTACGAACACTTGCATTAGTTAATTAAGATTCCAAGTTTCTTTTTATTGAACTTATCTAATTAATCTTATGCCATTTAAGGTGAACCAACTTTGATCATGTATTTCCTTTTGTTATAGGTTATGTTTGGCAAAACTAGTTGTAAGCTGTTAACTGTAAGATGTAAGCTGTAAATTGCAAAGCACATGGCTACAAGTTATATATTTTTTCAATAAAAGTGTTTGGTAAGTTAGCTGTTAAATGTAATTATAGGATGTAAAATGACCTAAAATGACATATTTATAATTATAAACAAAATTTTAGAGGATATATCACTAATTTAAAGTTTTAACAACTCAAAGATGTTTAAAAAGCTCCATGAATCAGCTTTTCAGTTAGGAGTTATTTGTTTGAAATAAAAGCTTGAAGTTGAGGTATCCAAACGGAGCTACTTATTTTAAAAGAGATTATTTTTGTAACAAAAAACTATCAGCTCCCCAAAAAGCTCTTGCCAAACAGGTCCATAGTCTTCAAAACAAACTTGAGTTGAGAACATGAATGAGCTAACAACCTTTCCACTATTGGATACTAGAATGTGTAACAACCAGCAAAACATATTTGAAGCAGCAGGCTTGCTGACTAAAACCTAACCTAGAGTATTACACGGGTCATCGTTTGTTTAGCCAAACAGTATGTGTATTGGATCATTGAAAGATCGACCCATACATAGAAGTATCTCGTAGATATATTCAGCGTTAACATGCCACCTTTTTGCCAAGACACGAACAAGTTCAAATAATCAGTTGTTTTATAATTAAAAAACAATAATTTATTAAGAATCACGTTATATTTCAATAACAAAGGAAACAAATAGAAAATTAAAATATAGGGTTTTTTTTTTTTTTTTACCATAAACTGATTTCGAATCAATTTTTTGTCCATGGGGTCTAATGTACCAAAGTTGGGTAGTTGTAGTGATCTTTCGAGCCGGTTAATTTTAGGGATTGTGAGTGGAGTTATAAAAAACAAATGAGGATTTAGAGTGACAGAAAATATTAGGTTTCGATAAGTATGTGTGTTTATGTCGGGTTTGTACTTGGGGAATTGTTAGGTGGGATATTAAATTAGGACCAATATGTAAAAAGACTTTTTTTGCCCTCGTGTGTAAGTCACGTGCATTTATTAACGGTAAGACAAGGGCTTGTTTGCTAAAATTTTCTATTAAGTTATGTATAATTAAGATGTGACTTAATGCAGACACTCTCAGTTTTATTACTTAATATTTTTAGTCATATTTCTCGAAAAAGTCACAAATAAACAGTTTTAATATGACTTAATGATTTTTTTTTCTCATATTAAGTTAATATTTAAGTCGAATTCAAATACCACCTAACTTCGTTGAAAGGAAGGACCTAAACGAACCCAAGTTTTCCTCATAGGGAGGCCGCATGCATTTACGAAAGACCATGGACGAAACATGCAATCTGAGCAAACTAAAGGAACGAAATTTGCAATTTACTCTTTGAAATTTTATTAAAAGGTTTGCCAAATTCACATGTTGACAAAGAAAACAGCTCATCTTGTTTACAATTTCTCGCAAGTTAGTGCCATCTACACAGAGGTCTTGGTAACTATTGGGTTGGTTCTGTTGAACATTAAATTCCCCGCAACGTCTTATTCGACATTAAATGTGGGCTTTGGATCAACTTAATACGTCTAATAGGTTCATGTGATCTTCTTGGTGAAGAAGGTGAAAGGTGACTGTGTTAGTGCTAGTGGTGGCTGGTTCATACGAATCGATTCCTCTGTCCATTATGCATCAATGTAATATGTAACCATATCTAGAAATAATTACTATGTATTTATTTTTGAACGGAGTAATAATATACAACAGGACATAAAACACATACTTTGATTTTTTTAATTTTACACAGTTTTAAGACCAACCGAAATCTCTACCCTGTACCCAAATTCGATCAATGGCAACTCACGGCTGAGATCATCTCAAATCTTGTTTAGTTTTTCACCCTTGATAACTGGATTTGCCTTAGCAATGGCCTCCTTTCCCATAGCCTTGAAATCAAAGGTGCACGCGTGCATTTCAGCATACCTATGGGTCCCACAGAACGTCATCCCACACCTGCACGTGAACCCCGTGAGACCCACGCGTCTCTTGCACGACCCACACCTGTTCCGTGGCTGTGATTTCACAGCCACGGGTCCAGGAACAGAATCAGTCACCTTGTTCACAACCACTAAATGATCGGTTACAACATCAGCTGAAGATGAGGATAATGTTTCTGGTTGGTTTTTCGGGAGAGATAGGCTCTTTTCTACAGCGAGTTTAGCCGTTGACATTTGTTGATGATTTTCGTAGCATTTGGAACACATGTTAAGCGTTGTAGGGTTACCAAAAAACCCACAATTACCCGCACACAGCGTGTGATTGCTAGTTTCCTCCCAATTCTGTTCCTCTGCCATATCTTTTATGTAAATCAAAGTCTGAGCGATCGATTTAAAAATTTCAAATCAATCGCTCAGCTAAGAACCTGTGGTAAATGAAATTTAAAACTAAATTTAAACTTGAAACACACAAAGAAAAAGATTGGAATGATATAACAGAAGTTCACCAGAATTAGAGGAGATGATTAAATTGTGGTGATTATGGAAATGTATATATGGAAATAAAACAAGGAATAAAGGATGGTTGTGGTATTTAGGATACGTGATTATAGGAAGATTCCAATAAATAACTTATATTGTAGGGTATCAAATTGTTATGAATCCATCAAAGTATTTGAACTAGTCTTTTTGGACTATTCTTTTGTCTATTTGATTCATAACTTTTACTATTACGACAACAACGTTGTATATTGTTGACGAGATAATTTAGTCGTTTGATACACGTTTTGTCTGGTATCTTATAACCACCACATAATAGAGGAACTTTCCTCCATTAAATGTGACTAATACATGTTTTAAACTTCAATTAAGCAACTTTCCATCAGTTAATGTGTTCATCATAACACATGCACTTAAATTCGATTGAAAAAAAACTGTACATGTCAAAGTACGAAAAATTCAAGTGGTTTATAAAGCATGAAAAATGTGTAGCTTTCGAATATCATAATTGATATTTTGTTAACGATTAATTTCATATATCATCATATTTTCATGATTAATTTTATATATACCCAAAGTTTAAGTATTAAATATATAATGTACAATATTTTTAATGCATATTTGGATATATATGAAATTTTCAACTAAAAGGAGTGGAGATCTAAAAGTGCCTCTTGTTAAGGAGCAATGTCATATATAAACTTACTAATCATATATTTGCATGAGCTAATATATACTACTCTATGTTACACGTTATATAATATTGTAATGAATATTATACGACATTTATTAACTAGTAAGTAATTTTCACCGTCAATCGTCACAATTTTATAATACTACTAACTGCCGTTTTCGTATAACCATTGCATTGCGATGCACGGGTACTCAACCATATTTATATGAGATATTGTGCGATAAAGTTATTACCTAAAATTCTCGCCATGCGTAAACTTATTATCATGGAAATATATAATCAAACAATATCGTTCGCCAAAAGTTTTGATTACAGAGTACTAGCCGCTGCAATGCGCGGGTACCGTGCTAGTTTCTTTAATTAAAGAACGTCATTTAAGTTTTTTTTTTTTTTTTTTTTTTTTTTTTGAACGGCGAGTTAATATAATAGTAAGTTAGTTATTCGATTATACAGTACTTACCCAGAAAGTAGTCTCTGCCAACCTCGAATAATAATTAGTGATTCGATTTCACAATGCATACCCAGAAGGTAGTCCCTGCCAGCCTCGAATATACGCATTTATAGGGCATAACCCCATAGATTCCACCTTAAAGGAAACCCCCATAGCTGAGACCTCTCGCATGTGATAACAACCTCCCCAAAGTCACACTTGGTGACCAATTGAGCTAGCTTAGTTGGTTTTTAAGTGCTTATTAAAGAAAGTCATTTAAGTGCTTAATTACTTTACAAGTATTATTTTTTTGATGAGTAAATTACAAAAACCGTATGCGGTTTGGGCAAATTGCATATGCAGTCTTTACGATTTCGAAAGTGTAAACATAGGTTCTGTGAAGAACTTTGACTTGCGATTATAGTCTTTAACTGGAACTGCATCCTGTCAAAGTTTCATATGTTTTTATGTCAAGATGATAGTTGCACACCTAAGTTTCTCACATAAATTACGTTCATATTTTCGAAGTTGTAAAAATTGTGCATGTAATTAATTAGCCAAAGAGATGGACTATTTTTGCAATTTACTTTTTTATAAATGTACATATGTATTAGAAAAATGGAGAAATATCAAAAGTTTCTCATAATGTCACATCCAAAACTATGTTAAGATATTAATTGGAAACCTACATAAGAAATTTAAAAGGAGATGGCTTGATAACACGAAAGGGTTTTCTTATATCATTCCTTCGAAGCAAAAAAACATTGAGTACTATAGATTCTTTTGGGACAAAGTTTAATATATCATTCATTATTTCACCTAGATTATTCGAAGCAAATTTATGATCTTCCAGGGGAATTGGATGCTCTTAATGCCATTTATGGTTTTAATCTCCAAGGTCGTAGGAAGTAGTTTATCTTTTGTCAGAGTCACTACTATCTTGTGAGTAATGGTTTGTTTTCTTGTTTTGAAAATAGGAAGTATCTTGTTATGTAAGCTTTTCGCCTATGTAACGGGCTGAGATATAGGATTCACCCATATCCGTTGTACTTAAACGTTTTTTGGAGTAATATATTTACCAGGTCGTTGACCTTTTACCCAAAAAAATAATGTATCTTTTTAAATTAAAAACTTAAACTATGCCGGCCCCCTATACTCACTTAACCCAATTGCTTACAATGATGTGCAACTGAGTTGACACCATATGGCTTGTGAATTGAAAATCGAGACATGTTTAACAGGCACATGAGCGTGACACGATGATGGCTAAAATGAGCGCCGTGAAGTTTAATTTCGTATATGACTTTCCGTGAAATATAACATGAACTCCCACCCATCTGGCCACCCATCCCGTCATCTGTTAATGGTTTTAGCCCTTTAAAAACACCCACGGATGAAATAATTATCAGAAATGTAATGCATCATTTTTTGACAAATCCATCCCTTTTTAACAACTGGGCAGCTCAAGTTTCTTCCTGTATCGGATCTTATAGGTGATTATTTTCATTAAATGATTACCATTACTTATGTAGGTTGAACATGTAATGGCTCATATAAGGTCAGGAACGGCTTAAATGCTTAATAGTAGAATTCATGAAACAATGTCTAATTGTCTGTTGCACTGTCTTTTTACTGCAATGTTCACTAAAATGGTGTCTGTATGTATGTCACTGATCGATGGAAAGATAGAAATAAGAGGAGAGAAAGAAAAGGATCCAATTTACTTTGTCTGCAATATTCAGACCATAACTACATTAAGTGCATATACATTAACTCAATACCATTAACTCCCAACTACATACTGACACAGGGCAAATCTGTGTAGTATTAGCTAGGTAGTTTGCTTTTTTGTTTGAACAAAGGAACTTAGGTTGTCACTAGTTGCAAAGTGTGTAAGATTAGTCTCTTTGAATTGAACTAAATCATTTGAATGTTTCTTGTGTAGTTTTGTAGCTGTGTGTGATATTGGTTTCATCGTGTGCATAGTGTTTCATACTAAATATACACCGGTCTTAGGGTATCTTTCACAAAGTAAGTGTTACTCGTAGATGGAGATGTAAATTATAAAAAGAGATTATTTTTATAAGCTACATAAATTAGCATTTGATTTTCAGATATTGTTTTTGGAAAAAATAACAAAAATAACCAATTTTACACTTTTCAATAAATATCCAATTTTTACAGATAAAAAATCAATATACCCATGAAATCCGCAAGATTTGACTATCAAGGTCAAACCTTGTGAATTTTTGAAAATTGTTCCTAATACTTCGGTTTTCACGCTTAGCTCAAAATATGAAAGTTGTAGATCTCTCTTTTTCATCAAGTGGCTTTCTAAATCACGCAAAAAGAAGTTTTTTTGAGAAAGTTATTGCCAAAATACCACAGCAACTACACGAGAAAATATTGTTGTGGAATATTAGCCATAACTTCTTTTTGTGTGATTCATAAAAGCACTTGATGAAAAACGAGAGATCTGCAACTTCTATGTTTTGAGCTAACCTTGCTAGTCAACTTTGCTAATTTTTGAAAAATCACAAGGTAGACTTCCAAGGTCAAACCCTGTGAATTTTAGTAAATTGTTATATTTCTCATTTTTCTTCGGTTTTCACACTTAGCTCAAAACACGAAAGTTGTAGATATCATGTTTCTCGTTTAGTGGCTTTTTGAATTACCCAAAATGGAGTTCGTATGAGGAGATTATGGCCAAAATATCACATCAACTAAACGAGAAAAAGTTATGGTATTTTAGTCATAACTTTCTCATACAAACTTCTTTTTTCGTGGTTCAAAAAGCCACTTGACGAGAAAAGAGAGATCCACAACTTATATATTTTGAGCTAAGTGTGAAAACCGAAAAAAATGAACAATTTTCAAAAATTCTCAAGGTTTGACCTTGCTAGTAAGTTCTTGCGGATTTCATGGGTGTATTGACTTTTTTGGTAAAATTTGGGTATTTAGTGAAAAGTGTTTGTAAAATTTGATTATTTTAGTTAACTTTCTGTTTTTTATAATCTCTTATAAGTTATGTCTTACAAACGAAGCTTATATTTTAAGTAGCTTGTTTTTTCAAAAGATAAGCATAATCTCTCATTAATCTTACATACCAAACATATACCGTATAATTGTTGACCCATTCGACCCATTTGTTGATTCACATACGTTTAGCATGTTTAGACATACGTAACAAGGCGACTTATTTCAGAACATGTTTAACCAGCCACCACAAAGTATGGCTGTGTTTGGCAAAGGGCTTATAGGAGGCTTATAGGGACTTGGGCTTTTAAAATAAATCGGCTAATAAAATAAGTCTCGTTTGTCATAGGGCTTATGGAAGGGCTTATAAAATAAGTCAACTAAAAACTCTAGCTCCATAAAAGAGGCTAAAAATGGGATTTTAAAGAATAAATTACTTATTTACCCACAAAAATTTCTAACATATAAAAAACTCATTTAATTAGACTTTTTTAGTAATTTTGCAATAATAAGCCACAGCCCAGCCCATTTGCCAAACAAGTTTATAAAAATACAAATTTTAATTTCGACTTATAATATAAGTCCCAGCCTCGCTCTCAGCCCCAGCCCCAGCCTATTTCACCAAACATACCACTGTTGTATATTATTACTCCGTTCAAAAATAAATACATAGTAATTATTTCTAGATATTACATTGATGCATAATGGACATAGAAGAATCGATTCGCATGAACCAGTCACCACACTAGCACTAACACAGTCACCTTTCACCTTCACCAAGAAGATCACATGAACCTATTAGACGTATTAATTAAGTTGATCTAAAGCCCACATTTAATGTCGAATAACACGTTGCGGGGAATTTAATGTTCAACAGAACCAACCCAATATATAGTTACCAAGACCTCTGTAGATGTCACTAACTTGCGAGAAATTGTAAACAAGATGAACTGTTTTCTTTGTCAACATGTGAATTTTGCAAACCTTTTAATAAAATTTCAGAGAGTAAATTGCAAATTTCGTCCCATTGGTTTGCTCATATTGCATATCACCGGTCTTTCCTAAATGCAGGCGGCTTCGTTTTGGTCTTTCCCTTCAAACGAAGTTAGTGTCTTACCGTTAGTAAATGCACGTGACTTACACACGAGGGCAAAAAAGTCTTTTTACCTAGTGGTCCTAATTTAATATCCCACCTAACAAATCCCCAATTACAAACCCGACATAAACTCACATACTTTACACATCGAAAAACCTAATATTTTCTGCCACTCTAAATCCTCATTTGTTTTTTATAACTCCACTCACAATCCCTAAAATTAACAAGCTCGAAAGATGACTACAAATTCCCAACTTTGGTACATGAGACCCGATGGACAATAAATTGATTCGAAAGCAATTTATGGTAAAAACACTAAATTTTAATTTTCTGTTTTTGTTTTCTTTGTTATTGAAATATAACGTGATTCTTACTAAATTATTGTGTTTTAATCATAAAACAACTGATTATTCGAACTTAAAACAACTGATTAATTTTACTTGTTCCCGTCTTGGTAAAAAGGTGGCATGTTAACGCTGAATAGATCCACGAGATACTTCTATGTATGGGTCGATCTTTCATTGATCCAATACACATACTGTTTGGCTAAACAAACGATGATTCGTGTAATACTCTAGGTTAGGTTTTAGTCAGCAAGCCTACTGCTTCAAATAAGTTTTGCTGGTTGTTACACAGTCTAGTATCCAAATGGTGGAAAGGTACGTTGTTAGCTCATTCAAGTTCTCAACTCAAGTTTGTTTTGAAGACTATAACAAAAGGAAATACATGATCGAAGTTGACTCACCTTAAATGGCATAAGATTAATTACGTAAGTTTCATAAAAAGAAAACTTGGAATCTTAATTAACTAATGCAAGTGTTCCCAACTAACCAGAAGAGGTAAAATGTACCTTAAATGAAACAGATATATATATCCGAGGGCGAAACCAAACTTTCAACGTACTCAATGGAGCTCAGATTACTTAGACCTTCCAAAGCTGTGAGCGTTTCATATGAACCTTTCGATGTATCGTACATAGAAATTTGGTATGAGCTATCTATGATAAGATTTTTTCTGTCTCCCAAAATACAAATTGGGTGGAACTTGTTGAAACCATCAGGGTCAAAACCAACTGTGAATGTACATGTTTTCAATCATGAATCAGCAACACCTTGTTCTTTCATCACCCACACATCGAATCTACTTGTATCAATCTTGTCTATTGCACAAAGGCATCCGTTAAAAGAACTTAAAGGAGTAATTGGGTATTTAAATCCAGGGGGTAGTTCTATGTTCGTAAACACCATATCCTTAATATTGAGAGCCAAAATTGAGTAACTGAATAATGAAATAACCCAATACAAAGTTCCATTAAGGAAGGTACCCATGTCACGGCTAAAGTAAAAGTTTCGTGTAAGGTAGTGAGACCTGCTCCACGAACTAGCTTTAAGATCAAATACATCACACGTATGTCTATCGCGATTTGGCATGTCAAAAATTGCAAATCTGTATACCAAACATATACCGTATACATCATATTTGTTGACCCATCAGTGATGTACGTAACAAGGCGACTTATTTTAGGACATGTTTAACCTGTATAATTTTTATTTTTATTCTTATTCGAAAAGCCATTATATATCAAAAAAACAAAAGAACCATACGCAGACACATCTCTCAGCCTACAAGACACAGTCGAGGAACAAGAACCAAAATAAAGACGACTCCACAAAAACAAAACGGAAACAACAAAACCGATATTGAAGGCCTACAGCTAACAGCAAAAACCAACAACCACCACGAACAAACTCGAATCACAGCCACCATTAGAAAACTAAAACGAAAACTAAGAGGACCCAACATAGCAGCAGCTGAAGCGATGACTTGGTCACTAATGCGAAAAATCTGAACCTTTACACCAGGCGACCCAACTTAAACCGAGCTTTTTATACCAATAAGAAATCTAGAAAAACGACATGAGTTGGACCTCGAAGAAAAGATTAGCAGTTGCAAACGTTTTAGCTTAAGAGACCAAATTGTTTGGCGCTTTCCACAATAAATAGAATGAACTCGAAATCACAGCTTTCTACACCACTTTAAACCTGGGAGAAGTATGCCCACAAGAGTGCATAATATCTGAAACAGAAGAGCCGTTGAAAACACCTTTATTCCACCACGAAAAAATCATAGACCAAAGAGCTGAAGCAACCTCACAACAGACCATGGTATGATCGAGTATTTTGATAGCATCTTCACACCAGACATAAAACAGATTGAAGATCCACACCGATATGATCAAGTAAAGATCTAACCGGGATCCTTCCACATTTTTAACCTCCACATAAACACGTTTACTTTCTGAGGCACATGACTACACAAGACAGTTTCATTTGTATAACTATTTGACGTAAGAAGCTTACCATCAATCAAATCTTTGAGACTCTTAACAGAGAACATTCCATTTAGAGTCAAGAAACCATTTTCATGAACTAAGGAATCTCAGGTTCGGGGCCTGATCCATAACCAAATATCCTAACTCTTCTAACTCACCCCTTGTTACACTCGGGAACAGAGTGTAAGACTACCTCGCCTATCCCAAACCCAATTCCACCCATCACTACCCCAAACACCCCGATTACTAACCAAAACAGACTTTATCGCATAAGCCTAAAATTACCAACCCATTTATCTAACCAAAATCAAATACCTTCACCGCATCCCAGTTTCATTCCAAAAGAAGATGTAAACTCGATTCCTGTTCTATCAATATCCCTACCCACCTGTATATTTTATTTGCACAACCGCCCCACTCAATACATCACCATGACCATATATCCCAATAACTCAACAATAAAAGAGCCAAAAACATGTGAAACGCTTCTAAGACCCTTCAAAATTTACCAGTGAGCAATGTTTATTTTGATAAATTGAAGTAAATGTTGCTATTCTTAGTTCAAAAAAGAAGTAAATGCTATTCCAACAAACTCGAGGTTCATAATCAATTATTCAAACACACATGCAGAACACAAATAAAACATTGATGCACTTCAACGTGAAAGGTATACTCAAGGGAAAATTCTGAAAACAACTTCATAGCTCCAACATGCAAAAGAGAACATGCCTAACTATGAGATTAAAAATGCCGTCAGACCACCCAACACGCTACTACAGCCTATGTGCGTGCAATTATTGAAAGTTGTATCTCATCACTAATAATAATACATACAACTGTCACAAGACAGGTTGTAAATAACTTGGTACCAAAGTATCTACGATTCTTTGTTGTATGTGTCCTTTCGAGAGCATAGAAATAGGACTACCTCAGTGACTCAGTCCAGCTGACTTGATAATTCTCCAGTTTCATCTTCTTCATCAAATTCCTGCTCTACAGCTTTAACCTGCAAAAGAAGTGAGTTTAATAACCAGAGATGACCATTTCAACTCGTACACTTAATGGGTCAATTTCCGTCTATTTTCTCTATGTGTCAAATGGCAGAAGTCGAATGAGTGTTACCTCAGGCACATAATGCATCAGCATATTTTCAATGCCTGATTTGAGAGTGACAGATGAGCTAGGGCAGCCACTACACGCTCCTTGCATTTTAAGCTTCACAACTCCAGATTCTCTGATAACAAATAGTAAGTGACAAATTTAGATAAGTTATAAGGACCTTAATTTATACATCTATTTATATATAACAAGATGTTAAAGAAGCATACGGATCAAATCCTATGTACTCGATATCTCCACCATCATCCTGCACAGCAGGTCGTATACGAGTTTCCAACAGTTCTTTAATCATCGCAACAATTTCTGAGTCATCCTGCATTCAAGATAATCAATTTTTAGTAAAAAACATGAGAACTGGAAAATGGCATGTCATGTATGATTGGAAAGGAGAAGAAGCTCACATACTTCATGAATAGCTGTATCCATAGAAGCAGAAGTAGCCGAATCTAGGAATAATGGCTTTCCAGATGAATAAAAGTCCATAATTGCTGCAAATATTTCGGGTTTTAGAAAATCCCATGTAGCATCTTCTGACTTTGTTACAGTAACAAAATCTGAACCATAAAACACGCGACCAATTCCTGCACCGGTATCCCAATATGTTAGTTCAATGATAGTATCAGAATATGTTTTAGTTCAGTAATATGTTAAGCATTCCAGATACATAAATTCTAGTTCATAAGTTTAAATGTGCTTAATTACAGCTTTAGCCATAACTTTAGGCCATACACAAGTGGCAACAACACACTCACCATCAATTCCATAGAGGGCCTTCGCTAGTGGTGAATTCATAGCCGTACGAGCATTTGGGAAGTCTGCACTCCCAACTTCCATCACCGGTTTCCCAGGATAGAACATTAATGATAACGGATTCGGAGTGGATTGTGTTTGGATAAACATGGTCCTCCTCTGCCCTGTCAAAATTAATGTCAGAATATTCCCAATTTCAAAGGTATAACCTCATATTCAATATAAAAATCAAACCTTTAATACAACATAATATACAGATTGAAAACAAAGACTTTATCCATATCATACCACAATAAGAATTATACCAGATGATCCTAGTACAAATATATCCAGGAATTTTCAGTTTATCTAGTGCACTGCTCACTTGTCTAAACCTCCAAAGCTATAGATCTATATATTCTGTAAGACATACCCTGGTGGTGTTCAATGTCGGAACAGAACATCTCAAACGATTTATCGCATATTTCACCTTGAGCTGCTGAAAATCTGTAATCATAAACATATTCCTATGTACTTGAGTCACATGTAAACGTTAACTATTTCTTCTACTTATATTCTTCTCGAGCATAGACTAAAGTTCATCCTCGTCACTACAAAGTATATTGTGTTAATCAACTTTGCATGATAAATAACTCTTAACTCGACCAGCTAGAGAACTTGAAGGATTTTAAGCTCGAGTAAGGCTACACTAGATGTGTTGGAACAGAACTAGTTTCTAACCATGTAATCATAAGAAGATAACCAAAGAGCACCCGGTGTCGCAAGCCATAGGGCGTGATATGGCCCTATGGCGCGGGCCCATGGTGCAAGTCGAAACCCCAGTCGGCGTTATAATGGTTGGCATCATAGCCACCGGCCGAGTTATCGGTATTTCTTCTTTCTTTCTTTTTTTGTGTTGTATTGGGTTATGTGTGGGCCCGGGGGTGTCCTATAACTTGAGTGATGAAGGGAGGGTGTTTTGGGTTATGTTATAGGTTGTGAGTTATAGGGAAAAAAGCTGAGGCGACAACACATTTTGCTATAACGCGAGCCCTATAACTGCCTCACCACCTTGTGCTCTAATGAACATATAAGTTATGTCAGTAACTGTAAGAACGTATGACTATCGTCATTGTCTTATATTCTTTAGAAAAGTGAAGTTATGATATCTGCATCGTAGCAAAACTGTATCCTCTCTCAAGCAATATGTTGTGAAAGTCAAGAAATTTCCCTTTACTTTTTCATTTTTAGAGCTAAAGAGCAACAACTAAAAAGCAGTTGAAATCCAACAACATAAATTTCTCGTTTTTGAAGTAAAGAAACGCATCTTCATAAACTTGAGATCTAAGAGCTACGGTAAATTCATTTATACAAGTATCTGAAAACTAGCACATTTTCACTTTGAACCCTTATGCGGGGGTGTTTGTTTCATCTTATATTGGGCTTAAGTTCACTTTTTGTGGCTTATTTTGAAACTTTTCGGCTTATATAAGTTTGTTATGCCATAAAAAGCCGAAAATAAGCTACAAAAAGTGAGCTTATGTTTGAAACAAGAATAGTATTTATTTATCGTGACCTCATGTCAGCTTAGGTTTATTATTATTACATTAAAATCGACGATTATGAAGTTTCTATCTCAAAAAATCAAGTTTTGCCTTGTAAAATAATCAGAAAGCAAATAACAAAATAATATAAGCAAATTAACGAATAATAAGAAAATATAATAATAAACAAACATTTACCTATGAAATTGGTTAGCCCAGATGACGTGGGGACAGCGCGTTTTGAAGCTGGTGACGTGGAGGGAGTGAAAACATGATTCTTCGATGATGCAATGAATAATGAACGGTTGTGGATATAGGGTGGTTTTCCTAATAATTTCCGGGGAAGATGGCCTGATGATATAAGTCTCCGTAAACCCCCTCCTCTCATTGTTATTCTTATTTTTCTCAAACTGGTTTTTTGTTGAATGTTTATTTATGGCTTTTCTTCTTGATGGCGGTGGCGTATTACCATCCTAAAAACCTTTTATTACCATTTTGTCCTCTTTGGTAGAATTTTTTTGTGCAGCTCAACTCGGTCTGTTTTAATCAAGGTTGTCAGGATCGGGATCCTACCTAGGATCGTTTTCGGCTTCACAAGATCGGGATCGTAGGATCGGATCGGGATCGTAAGATCCTATGAAAATGTATATATTATTATATAAGAGTTGTAGTTTTATACTTTTATAGAATATTTTATACGATAAATGAATTTAAATGAATGATAAAAGAAAAAACAATAAGAAACATGAGCTTCTAGTAAGATCGGATCGTTCACGATCCTACGATCCTGTGTGCGATCCTACGATCCTACAACGATCTTGCTCCCCTCGAGATAAAAACATGGGCTTGTAGTGGGATCGGATCGTTTACGATCCTACGATCCTGCGTGCGATCCTACGATCCTATACCGATCCTGATAGAATTAAGATCCTACTACGATCCTGCTCGTTTTTTATATGTAGGATCGTAGGATCGTACGATCCTACGATCAGGATCGCGATCCTGACAACCTTGGTTTTAATATATAAATTTATAAATATTTTCATCGTGAGTCTTGACAATGCCGACTTGTCACGCCTCACGCTATCTAAAACCTATATTTTACTAAAAATGTATTTGATAGTATATATGTAATTATAAAAGTAGCATTTAAACAAAACAAAAATGCTAACTACTAAGGGCACGTTTGGTAGAGAGAATTTTAGAGAATAGAAATGAAGCAGAGAATATAAATTCAGGAAATAGAAATCAGTAGAGAATTTTGTTCATTTCTAATGTTTGGTAACAAAAGAGACTTGACCCGAGAAATGAAAAAAATATGTATATGTATTCGTTGATTTAAAAATTTAAAAAAAACAAAAAAAAAAAAAAAAATCTAAATAACAATTCGAAAAAAATATATTTAGAAAACATATTTTTTTATAAATTATATTTTTTTTAAATTTTTTTTTTAATTTATTTAAAAAAAAAATTAATTTATATTTTATAAAAATTATTTAAAAAATTTTATTTTTTCTGAATAACAATTCTAAAAAAATATTTTTTTAATTTATTAAAAAATTATTTAAAAAAAATAATTTATTTATTTTTAAATTTATTTTTTATAAAAATTATTAAAAAATTTATTTTTACTAAATAACAATTCTAAAAAAAATATATTTAAAAAACTATATATTTTTTTAAAAATATTTTTAAAAGAAAAATATTAAAAAAAAAAAAAAAAAAAAAAAAAAAACTATTTACTTTGTTAAAACAAAATAAAAAAACAGCATCATCAATTCTCCAAATTCTCCACCATAATCATAAAAATAGGAGTAACCAAATTACACTACCCAATTCTTTACAACTCTCCACTAATTTCTCCTCAATTCTCTACTTTTTAATTCTCTTTACCAAACAAGAGAATTTGATCAAATTTCATTTCTCTCACTTCTTTTCTCTCTACCAAACGCACCCTAATGCTTTAGATATGAGCATTTAGAAAAGTGGCATTTAAATAAAACAAAAATGTTAAATGTTTATTGTCAAACGAATACTCTAAAAAGTTTGTCGTCAAACATACCCTAAAGGTGGCAAATTAAAACCCACTAATTATCTAAAATATGTCAAATTGCATTTGAATGACCCGATACACTAGGAGTGTTGCGAGGTACGTGTGTTATTAAATGTGGTAAAACTAAACATTGATAAAGGTGATATTGTTGTAGAGGGTAAAAGGGATGGGAAAATGGATGATGGGATGCTTAAGTAATGATGATGAAAACCTGGCCATTAATGGTGTGTTTGACGAAATTAGCTTAATCTGAAAACTATATTATAAGATAAAAGCTACATTTTTACTTTTTTAAAAATGTTTGATGAATTAGTTGTAGATGCAATGTATTATTATAAGATTACATAAAAATATCAAATTAAATCATATGTATATTTCAACTTTTGTGTAGTTAAACATAATAATATTTATATAATTTAATATAACCTCTGTTATTTTCTAAAATCTTATTAATGTTACTTTAAACTAATAATTTGCAAAAACATTCACAAATTTGAGTTGTAAACAAATCTTATTTTACAAGATCAATTTACATAAAGAGATGGTTATAAACTAACATTACGTTTTCGAGTTCCCTTTTCGGAAAGAAACTTAAAGACTATTGTATGCACGAATTTTTTTAAACATAAAAGAAAGGAAAAAGAAAAGAAATGCTTGGAAATTTTTAGCTTCTTTCATCCAGAAATTTTTTGTTCAAATATGACCAGATTTGAAAGGAACAAAATTTACACCTAAACTATTTATTAGAAAATAATAAATACAATCCTCCTTATTTTATATCTTTTGTTACTTTTTTTATTTTAAAAAAAAACATATCTACAATTATATATGTTTTTTCTTTTCTACTCCTTCAAACTCCATAACACAAATTCTTATTTTTCCTTCAATTTCGTTTCAACTTAAAAATATGTTTAGTTGCAAGAAAATTTTCTTAATTTTATTCATCTATTTTTTTAAAAGCAAAGTAACTATTCTTTTTCGAGAGAATCTTTGAATATGTAAACTATTTTCTTTATATTTCTTAGAAAATCTTTCTGCAAAAATTTTCATTTTCCAACAAGTAAACACAATATAAATTTATTTCTTTTTCATTTATCTGTACTATATTATAATGCATTTGGGACTATTTTATAAGTAGAAATGCTTAAAATTTAGATTTTTTTTTTGTAACAATTCACATTTTTCAGGTTAACTTCTATTTCCGAAAATTTCACTATTCACTTTTACTATTCATTTTTTTCCCGAAATTTGATTTTTGTTTCTTGGCCTCGAGTGATAAATCATTTCCATGGCAAATTAAAAGTTTGACACTCATCAGATCATTTTCGTGAAAGTTATTAAGGAATTACACGTTTTAGGGTAAAACGTCATTCAAAAATTCTACGCACAACGAAACTCAACCGCGTTAAGTGACCCCGCATCATAAAAATGTTTAGTACTCTCATGATTAATTAGAGAATTAATCATGACTAAGAAAAATATGACCAAATAAACCTCAGCCGTGAGAAACAGGAATTCTCGTCTTTAAACACTTTTACTTAGCCGTAACCTTAGCCTATACATGCACCGCGTTTCTAAGACAATTTGAGTTTTCACATTTTTGGAATAAGTCAACATATTTTTCCCTCCTCCTTTGACCAAAAAAATCATTCCTTGATTTTATAAATCATTCCTTGATTTTTAGGCTTACGGTTTTAAGTTTAAAGACATTAAATACCAACCGACACTAGACAAAGCCCTGCCTAGACATTATAAGTCATTAGTATCCTATTAGAAAAGTTACATTTTACTTTTCTAAATTTTACGCAACTTTCGTACGTTTTACGTATTACGCGTTTTAGACCCGTGTTTCCAGTTTTAGCAAGGTTTGAGCACCCCAATAGAACCTACTACTCATTTTATATTTTATTATGGAGTATATTGATAAGTTCTAGCATATTTATAAGTTTCATATTTTTAGGATACCCGGTTTTACGTTTCGTGACTTAACAACTTACGGTTAACATTTTACGGGTCCAAAAACTAGCTCCATAAGTAGGATAATATCAACCAAGACCAAGTCACTCCCCCTTATCCATCTTGAACCGCCTCTAGGGGGGGGGGGAATCAGCCCATGTGGCTTAATCTCATGACTCTAGCCCTAGGATTAGAACAAGTGTTAAACTTTGGCTCCAAGTTAAACTTGGTCACCAAGTTTAGGAAACTTACTAGTTACTTTCCTAACCTCCTCAAACTCACTATAAAAGCCTCTCCTCCCCTCCTTTGAACGCCACACACATAAATCCCTAGCACCATGATCCTTTGATCTTCAAACTACAAGTTACACTACAAAGTTCAAGGTCTTAGTATTCTCTACCTAGTTCTTAAGTTTGTTTGGTGATTCCATGATTGAATTAGGAGCTACACAAGGTTTTAGGGGCTGAGCTACGAGGATTTTCAAAAGGGTTATAGCAAGGGTTTACAAGAGTTGTGGTGAAGGGTTTACAAGCATAGGTTTAGTGTCCTAGTTTCATACTTGACTTCCTTTCTTTAGAAAGCCAAAAGTTGTAAGCAAACCCTATTACACTTTCTTGCTCAATATCATTTTCATGCTTATTATGTTTCTTTCATGCTATATATGGTCTTTGTATTATGTTTATGATGTATAAAAACTAGTAAAACAAGTTATGGAAACTATATATTAACTTATGTTATTTAAACAAGTAAACTAGTGACTTTTATGGAGAACCACGACCAAAATAATATAACTATGATATTTGACACTTACCTACTGTTAAAGAGGACTTAACAAGGAAAACATAGCAATTTGAATCACCCAAAACGAGTACCCGAGTCAAAAGTTATGACCATTTGAAATTACCAAAACTTTACGGCAAAACTGCCAAAAGTTTCTGTGACAGAACATAAAACACGCAAAAAGAGGCCTTTCTGGTCCGTTTCATGAAAAAATTAAATCACGAAAGTTGTCCAGAATCACGTTTTCTTCAAAAACTCAGGAGCACGTCTCCAGAAAACCAATAACGAATGAGATTTTCTTCAGTTTCTTAACAGCTATTTTATATATACCAAAGTTACTATATAATAGTTATGGTTTACTAAGACCAAGAGGTCTAATGACCTAAAGCCAAGACCACAACCATGGCTAAAGCCAAGGTTGAGTCTCAAGACCATGGTAACAATGACCAAGGTCACGACAAAGCCACGGCTAAAGACCATATAACTTTTAAAGATCAAAAACTTATATATATGTTATCAAATACTACAATAGTAGGGAGCCTCATGTGAGGAGTTCATTAAGTAAGCCGTCGAGATGAGTTGTGGATTTACGAATTAAAGTGTCCTGGCTCCTCGAACGTTTACTCCATGACTTCTGAATTATGTCGGCCCGAACGGTAGTAAGAGATATACAAACTATACATGTTTCATAAACCATTTATATTCAAAGACTTACACTATATACTAAGTACTACATCATGAACTATATGCAAGACATATATAGGCAATTCTTCGTATTCTTAGACGTTACTCCAAACCTAAGTCGCAACGTTCTATTATAGGCTGCTCTTAGAGACTTTCACGATTCGACTACCACTTTCATTTCTCATTACATAAGCTTAAGGTGAGTCATAGCCCCTACTCTTTTCATATTTGTTTTAACTCTTTGGGGGAGATACATGCTCAACTACTTGCTTACTTGTACAAATACTCAAAACGTTTATACTTGACTGTGTTATACTTGATTGCATACATACATGACTGTGTTATACTTAATTGCGTTATTCTATTTAGTGGCTAGTAGTTGTCTTTGGAATTGGCTCCCAGTTGTCTTTGGGAATTGGCTCCCAGTTGTCTTTGGGAATTGGCTCCCAAGTGAGGTCTTCGGAGATGAAGTAGAGACTCACTACTAATTGCTTAATTGTTTTGATGAACTTGTACATGTCTTAATCATACTATATATGTTAGCAGTGGGTTGTGAACACACAGGTTGCAAGTGTTGTTATGAGCGGGACTTGCAACTGGGTGGATTCACAATGCCTTTGCTGTGTGAACATTCTTTATAGGCTTTTCAACTATTTTAAGACAAACTCTATGAACTCACCAACCATTGTGTTGACACTTTAGCATGTTTATCTCAGGTTAGTAAGGCGATAGCTAGTGCGTGGAACTTAGAGTCAAGCTGCATATTCTGAAGACTTACGCTTTTATCATTTACCATTCAAAACATTTTGTATACATTTATGTATCATACTTTGGAATCTCATGTTTGTAACTTTGAATTCATTAATTGAATGGTAACTTTTCAAAATGTCTCATTTAGAGGTCGTTTTTTATAACTTGTACTTTGTATTATGAAGTAGCACCCCAGTGACACAGTCTTCCGCTGCGGTATTTTAGGGGTGTTACATTTTTCTTGCTTATTATGGAAAAATTTCAAAATTAATTTGTAAGGAAGCAAGTTGGTTAGGAAATTTGTTAGGAAACGGTTGGTTGTTAAAACTAAAATTATTTGGCTTAACCATCTCTAATCTCTACTTATAAAGTATGAAGATAACTAAACGTGTAACCAAATAACATAAAATATAACACACAGTACCTGCCACTATATTGCGCGGGTACCGTTCTAGTCTTACTTACCCATCATTTCTATTCTCACATAAGTTGTCATAAAGTGAGGGTCTTCTTATACAATAGTAGCAAACTGAAGACCCCAATTACAACATTTAATTACCAAACGAAAGCGTGAGAGGAAGTAGTAATAAAATTCCACACGCGATGATGACACGTGCGAAGGAAGCGTCGTCAAACCCTATCATCTTCTTCTTCTTCTTCTTCACCTTCCTTTATGAAATCAATCAAATCTAGGGTTTCATGACAACCACCACCACCACTTCACCTACCACAAATCAATCATCATCATCAACAACAACGGCCGCCGCCGCCGCCATGGCGGACGATCTCGCCGCCGATTCATGGGAGGCTGCTGACTTAGACGTCGCCATGACCAGACTCATGCTTAATCCCAAGCGTAGTACTAGTAGTGACGTCACCAACGGTGTAACTGATACTTCACCTATAACAACAACAACTGATTCTGCTTCTGTTAATGAGTTGTTGGATTCTGTTGATCAGTTTCTTCGCGATGCTTTGCAAAACCCTAGGGAACGCCTTTCAGGTCCTTTTTTTTTTTTTTTTTTTTTTTTAGTATAAATTATACTAATCGTGTTTTATATATTGTCGCTGTCGTGGATATCGCATATAGTTATTAGTTAGTGTAAACTGCCTTGAACAACCTCGTACGTTTCCGTTTATATGCTTGGTAGTGTAGGGTTGGAGCCTAGTAGTGAATATCGTGCTGTGCTGTATTTGTATCTATTACAGTTATTTTTGTTTCTATTAAAAGTTTTTGAGTGTACGCGGCTATGTGAATTACTCGATGCTTAACTTTAGGATAGAAACAGAACCATGACAACTGAAACAAGGAAGCGTGAATCTACATGGCTTTGGAAAGTAATCCGGTTCTCTTCAGTTATTGGATGTTTTAGTGGCAAAAGTACTTGTTAACTCGAGTTGAAGGATAATGCAGTGCGAAGCCTTGTTGGTTTCTTTAGTATAGGTAATGTTGCAAGGGCACTCTTGGTATGACATGATTCCAACTGCACTGCCTTATGCAATAGAGTGTTTGAGCATTCTTAGGTGGAAAGTTAATATGTAATCAGAATGTATTATTGTAAATTTGTAATGCCCCGAGTGAGAACCTATTAGTAGGCTGGTGGTTATAAGAAGAATGTACAACAGTGGTGAGTAATTTATTGCTGTCAATGTGAGCTAAGCAAGTGAATTGAGTTATAGGCAAAGTGTGTGAGGCTATATCGGTTGAGCCTTGGGGGACAATATCAACTCAGAGTTTAGCTGTGCCTTGGTGATGAGTTGGTAGGCTGAGGTGATACAATTATTTTTTGGGTCAATTCCATATATATCCAACTACAACACCATAATGACATATTTACCCCAAACATGCTTTAAATAAATTGTCCAGCATGCATTTAAAACATGTATTTTGGGTATATATGGCATTTTGATGTTTAGATTGGGTATATATGGAGTTATCCCTTATTTTTTTAGCTTGAGGAACTAAATTGATAAGAGTAAGTTGATAGACATGAGAACTGTTTTAAGCTAAATATTTAAAATCTTTTATTTATCTTCAATTGCCAAAGTGAAAGACACAAGTCATATTTAGAATGAGTTAAATTACACAGGGGTTGGTTATTTGGTGATTTCATTTTGTGTATTGTTTTCAAATTTCATCGAACCATAACTACCATTGGAGCAAGAGGGTGGTGTAAAGTGAAAACTGTATAATTTCGTCAAAGCCAAATGCACCAAATCGCTGTGAAGATAACCACCTAGAAACATTTTAGATTAATCGAACAAAATATTTGCTTCTCTTCATTAAGGTTTAGAATAAAATCAGTAAAAATGATAACCGCCCAAATAGGATTCATGTAACTTATCATTAAAAGAAAGATTGTTGTCATGACAAATTAAATAAACATTTGCATTAGGAAACAGTAAATTACCTTTATAACATGTATGAAAAGTTTGTAGAGTTTTACATGCCACACGGGTCACCGTTTGCTTAGCCAAACAGTGTTTGGATCAACAAAAGACTAAACATCTTGCTGACCTATTCAGCACTAACATGTCACCTTTCTACCAAGAAGAGTATTTGAACCAACACCGTAATCACCAAGACCGGCACTTAGGTCATCACCAGTTCGCTAGGGGATTTCAGCCGCAATGAATTGCTGTTGGTTACCCAGGGTATCTAGTTTATTGTATTATCTTTCCATCTTCGATGTATATATGGAACGAAGAAGAAAAACATATGACTAACTATGATGCAAGTATGCAACTTAAGTTCAATAGGCTTTAAAGCAACTGGCTATGTATTAATAAATGTTTGCTTGGATATCCCGGGTCTTCTGTAGTGATAAGTTGCGACTATAGTTGGTGTTATTAGCTACGACAGTCAAATAAATGGAAAGGTAGTTAGAACTTTTAAATATATACAGAGCTTGCTTTGCTAACTGGAAAACAAGACTATATGTCCATGAAGTGCTATACTGTCACATGATTTTCATCACCTATATGTGCTATGATATAATTGTAAATACAAAATAAGGTTACTTGATCCCTGTGGTGTTTTTAAAGGGATTTTTACTTGGGTCATAGGGACAAGTTTTTGCTATTTTAATGCTTTAGCCAGCTCACTCAGTCATTTTGTATATATCGTGTCTTTTATCTTTAAAATAATAAAAATGTTTATGTTGTTCAGTACTACGGATGGAGCAAGATGTGGAGAAGTTCATCAGAGATCCTTCACAACAACAAATGGAATTCCAGCAGTTGCCTACCTCATATCTTCGGCTAGCGGCACACCGTGTGGCTCAGCACTATTCACTGCAATCCATGGTTTTATTAGATAACACTCTTCCGGATGGATCTGGTTCTCGAATCATCGTTCGTAAGACTTCTGAATGTCGTGTTCCTTTAATCCGTTTAGCAGACATCCCTGTTAATATACCAACAGATGACCTTAGCAGCAGTGTTGTTAAGGTTGCAATCAAACAGAGGCCTAATAAACGATCACAGGGTGGTGGAGCGGATTCGAATTCTCTGAAGAACAATAGTTTAAAGAGTGTGGAGGAGAGAAAAGAAGAATATAATCGAGCACGTGCAAGAATATTTAGCTCTAGCTCCAGCTCTAGTGGTGGGAAACAAGAGAGCGAGCCAAGGATGGAGGAAGTTTTACAGCATAATAGTTCATTAGGGAGTTCCAGGATAGAAGAAGTCGTTTCTGTACCTAATGTGAGTATTGTTGGTCGGGGATCGGTTGAGTCGTCTGCTGGAAGCAGTAGGTCAGGTAGAAGTAGGACAGAGAAGGAGCCAATTGTTAGGTCAAGGAGTAATAGTAGAGTGGCCATATTTCGTGACCGTGAAGTTGAGCGGAATGATCCTGATTATGACAGGAACTATGACAGGTTAGCACATTCTCTTCTTGACTTCTTGACTTTATAACCATCCAGTTTGCTATTCTTTGAACTACCTGGATGGTATTTTCTACTTTTCCACATTACTTCAAGCTTACTCGGAACTGGTTTTGATCTTGTTAATTATAGCGTACTTGCATCCTATCAGGACTTAGATGACATGTTTTAGTTAACAGACACTGCTTTTTTCGTGTACATGCTAAAGATTTGGGGACCCATTTTTGCAATTTTTACCATAAATATGCATTTGACGTCCTTGTTTTATTTGTAAGACGCCTAAGTCCTAATAAGTTGGATCAAGGATATAATAACCATATTTTTTGGGTCATATATTTATATCAGGCTATCAGCAGCTGATACAACTTGCTCACCTTTTTACCATAAAGATCTACCACTACTTTACATTCTGCGTCAAATATACTCATAGAAACAGCTGATACTACTATAGTGGGAATAAAGTTAACTTGGTATACAATGCATTATCACGAATGCTCAGAGTTAAATATGCGTGTGAATCTTGCCTGCAGAATAAAGGCATTTGGTGCTTAAAATAATAAATTGGGTCTGTATTGATGTTAATAAATGCTGAAAATTTGTGGTTTGATAGTACATTATTAAAGAGGCAGACCAAGTATACTGTAAGTAATAATACTCTGTTTTTATCAGATATGCGCAAAGATTTGATCCAGGGTTCGGATTTAATGGAGGCTCGTATGCCATACAACCAATGTATACGCCGGTTGTGAACTACAACACTGAATTTCCTCAGCTTGGTCCAGCCCACAGGTCTCCAGTCCCTGCTGAACACCAATCTCGTGTCCTTCCTCAACATTTACCTGCCCCATGGATCCCACCATCTTCTCCTGCAGGAATAGGCTACAGGCCTCCAGATGCTATGATGACTCAGTTTAGTCCAACCCTTGCTGGCCCACATTCAGCATCCACACTGTATGTGCAGTATCCATGTCACCGGCCTGGGATGACCTTCATTCATCCTCATGAACAGATTCATCAACACTATGCACAAGTAAGACATTTTTGTTGACCAGAAGTTCCTATACGATTGAGTATTCTATATGTGCTTTTATTGCATGATTTGACATTGCTAAACCTGAAGTTATGTTTTCACAACCGTTTTTTTTTACACTTTCTAAAGTGTTTTCTGAATATAGTTGTTTTTTTTTTTTTTTTGATACATAATTTTTGGGTAAGGTGGTCTGCAATCCAACTAATGTCACTTGATGGCACGTGTTTGCAGTCTCAGCAGCAGCAACAATCTGATGCAAGTTTTGGATTAGCCCGGCCCCGTTGAGGGGCGTGGGCCATGCCTGCACCCTGCCTGGGCTATCGGGGGTGCTTAATACGTGTTCTGGTTACTACCATTACACGTTATCTGAGCTGGCAGAGGTGCAGGCATAACCAACTGAGGTTGACTGGGATGGACACATCAGCATCTTGGATATCTTATGGTCCATCTCATCAACTTCAGTATTTGAGAGCTTCAAAATTATTTTCTGAAGCTCATTGGTCCCAACAATACCGTAATGTTGACTAGAATAGCTCCTCTATGAGAGCTCTGTTTTGCCGTTGATGATGAGAAAGAATGATAGGGAAAGATGATCGGAGCTGGAGCTGCAAATATATGTCTCTTCCTAGCAAAGGTATTTCTTGACTCCTCTTGTTACTCTTATCTCTTATATTATATTTTTAGTGTCCAAATATTTTAATTTTTCTATTAGGATGCTTAGGTAGAACCAGGGTTAGCTTCTAACCACATATACTGAGTTTCACATACATTGAGTTTTTGTTAGTCAAGGCATTTTTAGTATTAATAAGCTATGTCTACACCATGATTGATATTTCTCATGTGGCAATAAGGGCAGGTGACTGGTCTAGAATCTAGATGGTCAGTTTTGATGGTCAACTAGAAACACTTTTTGTTAAATTTGTTTAGAATAATAAATTATTTTAGTAAAAATCAACTCGGTTCAATATCCTTTTTTTTTTTTTTTTTTTTTTTTCCAATTCAACCAATTAAGCGAGCTGTTAGAGATATAGCTTAATCCGAGTTGGTCTATTTAGTATTTTACAAATACAAATAATTTGGTCAGGTTCGGTTGCCAGTTCTACTATTTTTACCTGATATGAGATACTTTAATGCTTATAGTAACCCTACTTTATTTTGTAAAGTTACAGCACCACAAAGATACAATGCACATGATAGAGGAGTCCTGGTTATGCTTTTTGGCTGGTGGATTCGTGCAAAATTTGGAGGCTCCGATCATATTTCACTCTTTTGTTGGGAGAATAGAAGAAAAAAATGGCATACGATAACGTAGTTGATTCACATGTAAAAAATCTATGTTTGGAAGTTCGAAAATTATATTTTATGTCACTTATGCTTTTATATGACCTTCATGTTCTGCTTTATGTAATCGTTACCCTTGTGTCAGTCTTCAGTCAGTTAATCTATGTGTGTCTGGTATCTTATCATTGCAGTACTTTTTATCATTTGTATTGGTTTACCACCAACTGTAGATGCGTATAGCTGAATCAGATGATATGCTTTTTCACCGTCACATATCAGCTAAGATAACCACATTTGCATATTCGGTTGCATGCAAGCTTAACTGATATGCACATGTATTTTTCAGTATCATATGCTCTCTATTTCTAAATCGCTATTTGGATCCTGCTTGGAATATGACAACTAGTTTTGCGCCAGCTTTTCATGGAGTCTAGCTTTACTTGTATGGTATGACTTGCTAAACGGTTTGGCCCAAAGGCTTGAATATGAGACCATTGAATTATATCCCTCATTGTTCCGTGAACTCCATATGTGCATGACGTTTGCTAATTGACATGAATCTTGTACTTCAATATTACAGAGATCGTGCGTTTCTTGTTTCCACATCATGTGTTACATGAAATTTATAATTTATGACGACCAAATGCATGCATTATGCCATTGTATAGAAGAAAGAATATGACATTTTAGGAAACATATGTTTCATGTAATTATGTCGGGATCTACCTGATATTTACAGGTGATGTTTGAGCTGTCTTTTTTTTTTTTTTTTTTTTTTTTCGGTATCAGTAATCATAAATTCGTAACAAGGAAACCATACACGGGCCTAGCTCAACTCTTATTATGCGTAATGTTAAATCATCTATTCTTATATGGTCACAACTATTAATGCAACATTGCTGAACTGAAGTTTCAGAGTTTCCAATTTTGAAAGACAAATTGTGAGAACTGAGAACACAAGCTTATCACAAGGTTAATGTTGCAATTTATTGTTTTTCGTGATTCTTCATTCATTTCTCAAAAATCGTCACAATTTTCATCATTGCATATATCAGCATTACAATGTTTCCTCTTTGAGAATATCTTCCGTGTTCGACCCCTCGATTTTCTCATTACCATCATTACCTATTATTGATGTTCACGAAATATGTATTTTGTCAAGCAATCAACGTTGTAAAACAAAAGTTTCGTGACAAAGATTAAAAAAAAAAAAAAAAAAAAAAAAAAAAAAGCTCCAAATCCATGCTTGTTTTCAATCATCTCTCTCAAAATGTTGTTAATTTCACAAGATTTATGAACATAAACTTAAAGTGTAAGATAAACTGGAAATCAAAAGTCCCATGCCATGACGGTTATTTAAACGTTTCCAAAAAAATGATGATTATAAAGACTTATTGTGCGTTTCATGTGACTCTTCATGCTTTCGTATCTTCATGCTTTCGTATCTTCATTTTATCTAATAACCCCCTAACCGAAACTTTATGTTTATCTATATATATAAACTACCAATTTACCTATATGCACATCCATTCAACCGCTACAATTACCATCGGCGTCTGAAATACTACCTACACTCACAGGTAACCTAAGCAAATTTGTTTATGTTTAATACTTACTTTAAAAGTTCTGCTTATGCAGTGGAAGAAAATCTACATGAATCAATCACAGAGTAGGTTTTGTTTTATACCGTTTTTTGTTTAGGATGTCCCATGTCGATTTGAAGGTTTCCTTAATAGGTGGACATCAGAATTAAAAGATGTCACAATTTGTGTCTACACCAAAATGACAGCCAATTTGCCAAATAAACTTTTAAAACCTTATTTGTCGTTGCACCGGAAAAAAAAAATAAAAAATTATTTGTCGTTGCAAATTTCGGCTTTTTCTCTGTACCATGATTAACTTTCTATTTTCGAACTTTGACTTATTTTGCTTATTAACAAAAACATAGAATTCTAAATGAAGTTAATTTTGCAAAAAAAGGTACTTAACAAAATAGGTTCGCTAAATTGGCTGTCAATTAGTATAGGCACATATATTTGTGGCATTTTGTTAAACTTAGTAACACTTATACATGTGGTTTAAAATTTTGTAAAAACCTTGGACATTTGACATATACAAGTCAATCTATGCATAGAAATTTAAAAAAGTGCTTATAAACTTAAAGTTCACATCATTCAGCTTTGTCTCAGGCGCAAAACCAACGAACAGACATGGAAAAACTTAACTCAGAGTTGTATGTGCGTAATTGCCAAATCCTTGAAGAGAACGAAAAGCTTAGGAGGAAAGCTCAACAATTGAACCAAGAGAATCAGGCTCTACTCTCTGAGTTGAAGCAAAAATTCGGTGATCCTAATTATGCTCAAAAGCCAAAACTCAAGGACCTGCAACTTGGTTCCAGTTCCCAGAAAGAGAACAAATCCAGCAAAACCAAAGGGAAAAATTAAGTTTATCGTCTAATGTTTATGAAATATCAATTCTTTAATTATCGTACTGGTTGTCAAACTCTTTTGCTTTCTTGATGTTTCCAAAAAAGCTAATAAAATTATGCAGCTTTCTTGACAGTATAAAGAATGTTGAGATTTCTTACTGTCGTTTTTGTCGTACATTTGTTTTGCTCCTAAAATCTTGGTGGAAATAACTAGTCCACATTTAGTTTTTTGTCCACACATGAGAATGTTTGGTAAAATGCCTTGAAATGCTTGTAGGCGATATCTACGTCTTCCTTTCCACATACCTCTCTTACACTGCAATTATTAAATAACCAAAATATATTATTAAAAACAAAAGAAACAGAAAATATAAGAGAAATCATTTTTAGTACGGGTCAAATTTATCACCTGTGCATGGAAAGCTGAGGGATTCCACAATCAACTGTGCGGATACCAATTCCAGAAGCAAGTATAGGACCTATAGTGGATCCACATCCCATATCGTTTCTTACCACAAAGTCCTGTATATAAGGTCAATTCAATTCGTTTGACTTTCTTGAAAACAAATTTAACTATTAGGGAACAATAAAAAACAATAACTGTAACATACAGTTACCTGAGTTGGAAGGTTATGGATTTTTGCGACTTCTTTAAAAAGAAAAGCTGTAATTCCACTGGTGGCATAGCGTTGGTTTGCATTGTGCTTAATAACAAGACCCTTATGCAATTCTGGGCGATGGTGTTCTTCGTGTTTGTCCATAAAATTAGGGTGAACTCCATGAGCCATGTCAGCAGAAACTGCAAGAAGATGTGAGAGTAACTTAAACTCAATATGAACAAATAGAGTAACAAGTCCTCATATTTAAATATAGCAATGGTTATATCATCTTTAATTGTTTTTCACACATGAATGCATATCTTCGAATAAATGCTTACAATTGATGGTTATAAAAATGAGCAAAAATTGATTCCAATAATGTGCAATAATAACAAAATTTATACAAACCTAGAAATGATTGACGAATTGCACGTTCAAAGATACCCTCCCTGACATATGAATTAGCCAAGCAATCAATTATTCGCCTCATAGCTTGAAACATGGTTGGTGCACCAGCGCCTTCTATTGAATCAGAACCAACCTATACAACAATACACAGTAAAAGATGAGGATAACAACTTAATGGTAGAAGTTTTTGGTTTAAGATCTTTTTAATTAAATTGAGTATACGTCAATGACACAAGCTATGGTAAATTACCCCTAGCCCCTCATGGCTGGTAAGCAAGTTAAGTATTGCCATCAAACTTTCTAAATATAACAACACCCAAGCAAATGTCCAAGCAACATATCAGTGGCTAGAAGTGGCAAAATGGTGGCTTCAGTAAAAAAACAACAATGCTCCCTGAATTATTCTAATAAGCATCTATATTCTATATTTTTCACACATAATTATGTCTTAACTTTTTATTTATGTGTTCAATTATTTGATTGTCAAATATGACTATGAAAAGTTTTTCTTTTTCAATAATAATCTAAATATTTTTAACTAATTTTTTAGTTCATACATTTGATCCTTTTATGGTTAGACATAACCCAAATCGACCGACTCAATAGTAAACAGGTCTAAAATGCCACCTCTATTAGTGGCGAAAAGATTTCTGAAAAGAACTTTAAATTGGCATTTAGCTCAATGTTCAAAGAAAAACCTATCAAGGAATATACTGTACTCTGTAATAACAAACAACATGCTCAATGAATACTTAAAAATGGCCCGGAACTTAGATTTTCATATATGCAGTATAGTCATTGAAGAGGATTAGCGATTTTCTTATGATACAAAAGTTCACATTTCTGAATCTGAAGTACCTCTTCATTATCGAAAAGTGCAACCATCCTAATTGCATGTTCATCTGACAGATCTTTGGACTCAGATGAGTCAACAAGAGCTCTGAGAGCACAAAAACTTGAAGCAAGATTATCTAATCTTCCAGAAAATATAAATTCGTCATTTGCACCTCCGAGACAGCTAGGTTGGGTATCACAAATGTTTAGCTCAATGCTCGCTATGTCATCAACTTCACATCCCAACTCATCTGATAAAATCTGAAAATACAAACATGAACCCAGAGAATGTAATCATTCAAACATAATAACAGCACAAGTCAACAAACAATTTTTTCTTCTTTATCGTTAAGCATGATGTTTACTACCTGCATGAGTAGAGGGTGATGATAATCTTTAGAACTACTTTTATCTTTTGATTCTGAGGATGATTCGTCGTGTTTTGTAGCCAACAGTGGGTTGAGGTGAGTCTCCAAATTTGGCTTAAAACCATCCTTATTCACATTACTATAACAGAAACAACAGATACAATAATGACAATCAGTAGAGCTAATATGTAAATACTGTATTTCCTAAAGATATCATGTGTTTACTTAACCAGAGGGTCTCAGTTTATGAACCGTCACACGTTAAACGGATACCCATGAAACTTTTCATAATATAATCAATAAGAGGGGTAGCAAACAAACCGGTCAAGATGAATAGCAAGTGTAGGCACTCGTAAAAGGGGCCTCTTTACTTTGACCAATTTGTGCAGAAATGAGCCATCGCCACTTCTAACTATGACCCTTCCAGCAACACTTAAATCTCTATCAAACCAAGTATGCCACAATCCACCACCATATGTTTGCACATTCACCATAAGATAGTTGGACTTCGACGATGCAGACTTAGGCTTCAATTTCAGACAAGGACTGTCCGTGTGCGCAGCAATCACGTGGAAACCATTGCCCACGGTATACCTGAAAAACTGAACCAATAAATAATCAAAAACATTTAAAAAGATAAAATAAATAATATGCAATAGTCAGAGAAACTAATGGTAACTCACTTTTCTCCAATGGCAAAAGCAACGAGACAGGACATGTTGCGAGTGAAGAAGTAGCGTCCACCTGGTTTAAGGTTCCATTCATCATTCTCACTGAGAAGATGGAATCCAGCATCGAGTAGTTGTTGTTTTGCTTCAGCTATAGATTCACAATTTAGATAGTTATAACAATAAACAGAACCTTTTATCACCAAACACGTACAATACAGAAAACAAAGAGCAATGACAGCCTAGAAGCTCCAGAATCATGTCAAAGTTGTAGAAAGATATCTTCAGAGACGAAAAAAGATTGAATGCATAAGAAGATACTTGTTGAGCATTACATAAAAGTTTACAGATAACTAATTACACTTGATCAGGACATATTTTCTATAATTTCCAATAAGATATACATTTAAGTAGCGTTTAGGATTACAAATACAGTATCAACTACCAAGACTAAACGTATTTCGAAACCATATTCTAGTGCCTGTATAAAGTATTAACACTAAGATGTTTGTTTAAGGTTATTTGATTTCGGCTTATATTTCATATATGTTGAAATTTTCGGCCTTATTATGATATATTAAACTTATTTAAGCCCATGAGTCTCGGGGAAATTTGAGCTTAAGGCAAAATGAAATAAGCTGATAAGAGCAACAATATACAAAGTGTTTGAACTGGCACTAATCTACCACCAATAGCTACATTTCCACTAGATGGTTAAAATAATCGGAGCCGAATCTATATATCATAGTGTATTAGACTATTAGTATAATACCAGTGGCATGAAAGTGAGTCCAAGACTCGTTGAGATAATCCAAAAGATCCCCGACTATCGAGCCAGTCGCAGCACCGGTAGTAGTATTCTGCACATAATAATTAAACAATACTCAGTATATTAATTCAACAACAATTATATTACACCACCTAACAATTGAAAATAACTAGTAATATAAATAAATAAATAAAGTTGAAAGAAAGAAACCTCGGGGGGAGTGGAGATGGAGCAGAGTGATGGAGTGAGATGAATGTTTTTACGACTCTTGTTGTTGTTATTGATTTGTAAGAAATTATTATTATTATTATTAGGTTTATTGAATAATGGAAATGAATGAATGAATTTGGATGAGGGTTTCAGGATTGAATAAGAATGTTGTTGAAACATATGGAGTCTATGAGCTATGCCTATTGCCATTGTATTCTATTCTTCTTCTTCTGCAATCTCAATTTCATTATCACATTATTATTATCATTAACTTATGAATGTCTATGTTAAACTTACAAACTCCAGGGGCCAATATCATAATTCTATCCGTTTACCATTTTTCAAGATTTTTTTTGTCACAAGGGACCCAACTAGATCGGGTATACAAAATTTTTGAACTATAAGACGTTTTGTTTTTACTATTCGAAAAAGCTTTTCAAAACTTTTTTCCATTGTAACGAAAGACTTTTCAAAAGCTTTGAACGAAAAACTTTGCACCAGCAAAGTGGTTGAAGCAAAAGGTTTTTAGTTGCTAGCATTATTAATAAATGTATCTAAGACAAAATAGCTTTGCATTTATTGTCATAAATGCACCAAGTCATTGAAAGACTTGGTGCAATGCGGATGCTCTAAATAGAAAAACTCATCAGATTCATTTAAAATGCATTTAAAAAAATTAACACTATATAAAAAAATAATAATAATAATAATAAATAAATAAAAAATAATAAAATAAAATAAAAAAATCATGGGTGTCTCAAGACCCCCGCTTTGTCCCTCGTCACTAACGTGAAATTATAACTTTACAAACTATCTTATGTTAGTAAGCTAATGATGTAAAATTTGTATAAAAAATTTAGCTAAAAAATATGTATATAGTTATCTTAAATAAAGATTGTTGCCATTTTGGATGATAAATATAGAGTTGTATTTAGAAATTTATAAGTATATGCTTAAATAGTTTGAGGGGGAAAAAATCCTAGATTTAATTACAGAAGATACCAAAAAAAATAATTAAAAAAATAATAATAAATAAAATAAAAAAAGCCTAGATTTAGTTAGAAGATACAAAAAATGGATGAAGATGGGTGATTTTGTCAATATACACAGAATGAGGGGTTTAAAATGGGGATAATATGCAAGAATGAATAACTACCACTCTCAACACATAAGGAACCAAAAAGTGAATGTGAGGCTGTGAGAAGATGGCGGGAACAGTTCAACCCTTGCCTCACCTCATTTCTCCGCTCACCCGAACCTTTCCTGTCCGGTTATGGAACTCGCAGTCCAACATTCGCTTGTTCCATGCTATCAACACCTCGTTGATATCCCGAAAGCCACTTACAAGAACACTCATCATAAAAAACCAAACAAATTCCAATGAGGAAAATGTTTTTCCTCATCAACCAACTTCAAACTTGACCTTCTCGGTCGTGACAGAACGTTTAGTTAGTTTCGCTGCTACCAATGTTCTCCCACTCGGTAATGTAATACGTATAATTTTGTACTAGCTTAGAAGTTAGAGTACGTTGTTACTAACAAATGGCTGTTATGTTTAATGTTGCGCAGCTCTTATCGGTGGAGTAGCATTGGGCCTTGCAAATCCTGGTCCCGGTTGTCTTGCTCATAAATATCAGTTATCTAAAGTTAGCACTTGTGGGATATTTATCATATCAGGCAAGACGCTAAAAGTATTAGCTAGTTCCTACTTTACTTCTAATCAGCTTATTCTGTGCATTATCATGATACAGGATTGAGTCTACGTAGTGAGGATATTGGTGCAGCTGCTGAAGCATGGCCAGTTGGACTCTTCGGCCTAGTATGAACTCAACTGTCATTACTTAAATTCATATATGTTCATTCTTTAGAGCTTTCCTTTTGGTAATCTTACATTATTGCGACTGCAGGCCTCGATTTTATTGTTCACTCCCAACCTTTCAAGAATTATCCTGCAACTTCAACTCCAACCGCAAGAATTTGTTACAGGTGAGGCCTTTAGACATAGTTGTGCTTCTACTATTAGCTCTTTACTTATTGGTATAGTTTTTGTTTGTTTGTTACAGGACTAGCTCTTTTTAGTTGTATGCCAACAACATTATCAAGTGGAGTTGCTCTAACCCGGGTTCGTCTATTGCTATTATAGTAAAAAACATCCCGTTTCTAATTCTTTGGCATTACAATTATGATAAAAGTTGATTATGAACTGAGACACGAATACTGTAACACAGCTTGCCGAAGGAAATTGTGCATTGGCTCTTGCAATGACTGTAACATCTAGTATGTTGTCAATTATGATCGTAAGTTCCAAAGCTATTAACACAGTTCTTTTTACTAAGATCTTCACAATTATTAAATAAGACACTAGTTACAACACATATTCTTTGCGGACACTGAACTTTCATTCAATAGTTTGAACTTCAAAGTTCAGTTATCAAGAATGAGAGTTTAAACTACACTCAGCAATAACTAAAACTTTTGACTACTTCCTTCTAAAAATTTATAAGCCAGATACTTTTCTATAAAGGAAATATAATATTCAGTGTTTGTGTATACATATACTTGAACATAAATGCACTTGTACTTTGCAGCTGCCTTTTTCTATATCAAAGCTAATAGCTTGTGGACTGGGGGCATCTGTTCCAACTGAGACATTGTTCAGAAGGCTTATTGTCACGGTTCTGCTACCTTTGATTTTGGGGAAGGTAACACATTTTGTTGTCTACTGATTCTGTGAAAGTATCATGCCTTTTTCCAAAATCAGAGCAATTGCTGCGCAAATATATTGCTTTAGGCTGTACATACTATAGTACAAGTAGAATTTGTTGCACGGTGTTTCTTAAGTCTTGAGAGTTATTAAGTAAATGTTGGTTTTGCGTGACAGGCTATTCGAGAATCCTTTAAAGGTGATTTTTCTTTCTCTACTTAATATGTGAAATTGCTCTTGTAGGCATTCATATTCATCGTATGTTACATCTGAACTAGCCAGGATCATAAATTACGTATGCGTAATTAGTGTCATCTTCGTTCTCCAAATTTTTATGTATTGCAGGCTTGGCAGATTTTGCTGATAATAACCGCAAACTCTTATCTTTGCTGAGTGTATTGTTCATAAGTTGGGTAAGCCTAATCTTTGTTTATCCAATTTTAATATATTATTCAAGTCACATTTGTGCTATGTGTTTATTCTTATTCAGATCCCATGGATACAAGTTAGCAGATCGAGGTCTCTGCTTCTAATGATTGAGCCTGCAGCTTTTCTTGTAGCTATCATGATGGGAATGTATGTTCTTGAATCTTTTCGCCATTAAATCCTCAATTATTAGAACGATATCATTAATCCATCCCACTGTAGTTCCGTGTTTTGATCCAAATCTTTACATGAAGATCAAATGTTTAGAATAAAATTGAGCATGTTCTTTTGTGATTTTGTCAACTTGTCTGAACTAATAACAGAAATGGGAGGTGTGGATCTAACAGTATAACATCAACTGATATGAGTATCTTATAAATTACAGCCTTCTTCACCTCATACTATTGGTTTTCAATGCCATATCAATACGGTGCCTGTGTGCTGTATCTGGTGGAAGCAAATCAATTTTTGCGAAAAAGGAAAACTCCACTGCCCTCTTACTTGTTGCAAGTCAGGTAGCGAATTATTTGATAGCATTTACTAAAAAAAATTTAGTTAACAATGTGAAAAAGGGTGCAAATGGTGAAGTTCTTTCTGTCTGCAGAAAGCTTTACCAGTATTGGTTGCAGTGGTGGATCAACTTGGTGCAACATTTGGTGAGCCGGGTTTACTGATCATTCCCTGTGTTGCAGCACATTTAAACCAGGTTCAGCACACCTTTTAATTTCGTATTTCACTGCACTCTAACATATATATACATATAAGGCATATAATAAATAGCCTTTGCACCACCATTATATATTCAAAAATTAACAACCAATTTGTAGACCATTTTTAAACTCATGCAACTGTATTACAAAAGGTTTCCAATTGGCAATTTACATGTTAATGAAGACACGGACATAACACAAATCAACCCATTTATAAGTAAATGGGTTGAAATTGCCCCTCTAGTAATTTCTTCTGTAGCTAATCAACCAAATGCTTTTGTTTAGATCATCATGGACTCTTTTCTCATAAGCTTTTGGAACAAAAAGGTTCAGTCACCTGGCACTACCAAGGTCGCATGAGACACGGTCAACAAGACCAAATTTCTGATTTGAGAGATGAAGGATAATGGTGACAAATATGACAAATTGACAATACAACAAGAAATGCTTTCAGTTGGTATGTTGTTCTTTATCCCCCAAACAATTTATAGTGACTACAACAAAAACTCAAGTGCCGTTACATATTTTCATGGCCTTCTGAGTTCTGAGCATTGATACAATGCTTTTTTGTAACTTCATATGTATAGTCTTTCTTGACCAACACTAGTCAAATAGCTGCAAATCTTAAAAATTGTCACTAAAGTTTATTTCGTTTGTGAGAGGAAGGATCACTCAGATCGAATGCAGAAGTATTATACATCTTTAAAAACTTGGTCATGGGTGGCATCATAAATTTTTACTCAAGTTTAGTTAAATGCTTTTCAATTAAGCCCGATCCAAGCTCAGTAGAAGTAGTTCATAGTTGACTTTTTCGTATACAAATAAATCACCATGAATTTACATGCTGAAAAGAACAATTTGAAGAAGAAAAAAGACAGCAATTTATTCAGTTAAACATGCTGTGGGTACATAATCCTCTAAATGATTTCAATTTATTTTACACACCTCCATAGGGGGTACCGTTTGATTGACAATTCTCATTCTAAAATTCTCAAATCTCAAAAAAAATACATAAAAAAAATGGATGAAACACAAGAAAATAAACAGATCTAAAACAAAGTTCCTTCTTACTTCGGCAAGCCAGTGAGTGGGTCGAGGAGAGCCTGAGATTCATCAGACAGCACAACTGGACCACCACCAGGTCTTGTGCAAATAAAGTAACTGACATCTCCCTTAGATCTCTGGGTTGAAATATTATCTTTAATTTCTGGGGGAGGGGCCAAAGCTTCCACATCCTTCATATCCTTAATCCCAGCATCTTGTAGAATTGACTTGTCACCAATTATGTAACTATCGAGTCAAGATGGGAACACAACAAGATTATCAGTATATAGATTACACAGACCTACATTTTCTAACAAAACTTTATTTTCGGAAAAGTTTCGATCTTTGCCTACAAGAAACCATTACAATAAGCGTCTCCGACTTATCATTATTGAAAGGTTTCCTAATTAGCATACCAACATCTAATCCAGTGTTATACTGTCATCTTTATTTGGGGATAAAATAGTAATCGTGATGGATTGATTCCAAATCATACCTGTCTAAGTCAGTATCTGACTGTGGGGGAAAGTTATAAAGCAGCCTCTGGAGCAGAAGGGCAGCAGTTTTCCTGTCACGCGCAATCATAACCGCATTCGGCCCTGCATCGAAGGTATAGGCCACCTGTACAATTTCTCAAGTCCTCACTCCACATGTTCCATATATATTACATCATAACATAGGTGTTTGCCTTCTTATATAAAGTTTTGAATAGAGCACAGACCTGGGGTGTTTCTTCTGCACGATTCCATTTCTCAACGCAGCTGATTATCCTGTAATAACATCACTTTAAAGTTAACTTCTAATTTGTTAATCCATGACTACAATACAGAAGTAGAAACTTGCCTATGGGATGTGTCATTCATGTAGAATATAGGGGGGTACGTGTCAAGGCAAACTGCATGAAATTGGTTGCTGTCTCTACAAGCAAGACGTGCAAAGGATGGGAAATCACGCTTTTGTATGGCATCTTCCATTTGGACTATACGCTTTGGCACAACTTCCTACGATAATAAAAGGAGGCGTAACATGATTAATCATTTAGAAGTGCACCAAATATTTAGATATTTAAAAGATTTTAGAAAGAAAAAAATGAACATACCAATACCAACAATGTTTAAGCACCAAACAATTATAAATTATAACATTCAAATTCAGAAAATTCTGAATTCTTGACTTCACACAAATTAGGGCCTCTAAATTGGAATTTTCACACGTAATAGAGTTTATCACGAGAGGTATTGCAGAGTCATGAAAACTACTCTGACTTGCAGAACAAACACAAGGAGATATGATCACTTTATTCATATTTTAACACAGCAATACCCCTCCCAGTCTCCCACTTTGTCCCAGCACTTGCTAGAAGTGTTTGGCCATCACATAGATATCTAAGATACCATATTATAATGACAAAATAAGGAGAATCTTGTGGACTCATATCGATATCATCAATAATTTGTAACAAACACAGGATGGAAGATCACTGACATAATTTTGATGCAAAAGGCATGTAATCATGATATATTCAACAGGGATTAAACTGTACCTTGGCTCTATGTTCAATAAGGGCGCTAGTTACAACAGTGTCACGCATTCCTGAGGTGCTACTGGTTTCCTTCTGGCGTGCACTTACCTATAACAGCAGAAGCAGCATTACAACACATATTAAGAAATCCAACATATCATAAATTCATAATAACATCAATTTATTAATAAGAGGAAGACTTTGCTTAATCAGCACACAACTATTTATATTTCAGCAATGGTCATGCAAGAAATTACTGTAACCACTAAACATAATAATCACAGAAGAATCTTTTTGGTAATGAACTCTACCCTATACATACCACAGCAATGATAATGACAAGTTCATTCCAATGTTTCTCATCTGCAAGTTGAACAGCAAGACTGTCGCTGCCATTATCTTCCTACAATTGATAGAAAGCTTGGTAAGATTACTTGGACCCATGATGCCAAACTTCAAACAAGTAGCTAAGAAAATAAAATTAACAAATTTAACATAGAAAACCTACTTTTCCCATGTCCCACTTAACGAATCCACCATATAAACTGCGACAAGCACTACCTGAACCTTGCCTGCACATGGACATCAAATTTAGTAAAAGATGAAGGTAAGACGGATTATTTAGCCCTGACAATCACTACATAATTATGTGGAAAAAGAAAAAATACCTTGCAATAGCAGAAAGCTGGCTGTTATCTTCTTTCAGATTCATCAGCTTGGCAAGGGAAAAAACTGCACAAAGGTAAGATATCAGAGTTTTACAAATAACTGTCAACAAACATAGGAAGTATATCATATTATACGGTTGTAAGATTATTTAACATGGCTGAACAATAAAGTATAAATTATAAAACTTGTACCTAGACAAGCAAGACCAGCAGCCGAGGAAGCCAGTCCTGCAGCCGTTGGAAAATTGTTATACGAAGCAATATGCAGATGAAGTTTTTGCCAATCTTCTTTCTTGATCTTAATACCCTTCTTCTTATCCTCAACATCTTGAGCACGGGCACGAATCTCTCTCAAACAACTCTGAAATCTACCTCCTTGAAGAGATATTTCCTACACCGACCATCAAAAAAAATAAGAAAAAAAACTCTACTAATCAGAAAAAAGAAACGGCTGATCCATAAATCCCTATCTAAACTTTCACAAACATAAATCTCCAGTCTCAACTAGATATCCAGATCGAAATCTTAGATCAACTACTTTAGCCATTCAGAATCAGCATAAAGGTTTAATTTTTCAATTCATGGCTTGATCAGTTGATCTAACATCAACTCTCGCAATAACTACCAAAACAGTTTTCCATATCGAAGAGGGTATACGCGATTGCTTATTTTTTTATGCTTACCTGCTTATTTTTAAGCAAATAAGCAGTTTGAATATGTAGATCATCCCAACTGTTTCTGCTTATCTTGGGCAAAAAAACAAAATAGTAATAATTTAAGGTGTCTGTCACACATGCTTATTTCAAAGTGCTTATTTGAGATGAAACTAAATTTACTTTTCTACTATCATATCTGAAATATCTAACCTAAAACCAATCATACATCGAGTCATGGATTAGATTAAAGAAAAAAAAAAGAAAAAAAGAAAATAAATAAATAAATAAACCTTTTTGGTTTAATTGCATTTTTTTACAAAATAATTCAAATCCAAACACTATTTCCCTGAAGCGTGAACTGCTTATATATAAGCAGAAGCATAAATAAGCAAATCCTAAAACATCACCTAACCTAAAAATCAGTATTTTAACTATCTAGTTTTCTTGAAAACAAGCTAGTTGAGACATGCCTATTTCAAACTGCTTATTTGAGACGAAAACAAACTTACCCTTTTGGATCTTATTCTTTTTTCTTTTTTACAAAAATAATGCAAACCCAACAACTATTTCCTAAAATGCTTATCTTTAAACAGCTTATTAACAAACAGAAGCATAACAAGACAAAATAAGCAAATCCAAAACACCCCTTAACCAAATCAGCAATTTTCTTAAACTACCTAGTTTTCTCCGAAACACCAATCCAAACTCTTTAAACTCAAACAAATCAACATTAACTAATATACTAAAAAATAAGATAGATACAACAACATTAGAGATTAATAATACCTTGCCATTCAACCACATGCGATCATGATCAAAGGAAGGACTAACAGAAACAGTAGTAGTAGTACACAAATGAGTAGGATCAAGAGTAACACTAATGCTATCGTTAATGGGTAAAATCAAAGTTTCATCTCTTTTACCCCAATATTTAATTACTGCTATGTTTGTTGGTGTTCTTGCTGTTACCATTAACACCCATTTTTCTAACTCACTTCCCATTCTTACTTTTTTTTTTTATGAATCTTGTGATGCGATCCCTTGTTTATACTGTATGTATGAATGTTTTATTTATAAGGAAGCACAACCCATTGTTGACTCTTTTATAGTAGTACTAGTTAACTAACAACAAGGAGAGTTTGGTTTCTTTAACGACACATAGTATTTGGTAGTTTTTGACTTTTTTCTAGGGTAAATAGCAAAATTCGTCCCTCTGGTTTGGGAATTTTGCAAGTTCAATCCCTATCTTTTCAAAAGTGCACTCTACGTCTCTTTGAGAAACTTACAAATGCACATTTAGTCCTTCACTAGAGTTAAATTACTAAACTACCCTCTTCGTCTTTCCTTTTCACTCGATGTTTTAAAAATATAACACCGGTTTTTGTTTGTTTGAGAACCGATTGAACCACCGGTTTTTCGTTCACCCGGGTTGACCCATTTTGATAAACTCGGCCGGATCAGGACTTTTATAAAAAAAAATATAACAAAACATTTTGGGTTTCCCATCAACCTTTCCTAAGTTTAATTGGCAAATTAAAGTGGTGAGGACTAATACTAGTTAAAATTTTGTAAAATAACAAATTAGAGTTATAAACTATTTTAGAAACACCAATTAATTACTCCATTGTTTTAAACTTTAATATAGACTGTTATAATTTAGAATCAAGTTGATTGTTTTTGCAAAACTTTGCTATATTATTATAGATATATAAAGCTTACAGATAGAACTGGGTAGACCCGCCGGTTGAACCGGTGACCCGACGACTAAACCAGGTCGATAAAAAACAAATTTTTAAAACGTTGCTTTCACTTTGGTCTCTGGGAGTAATTTAAGTTTTCACCAAGGACCAAGAGTGCACTTATGCTCTCTTTCACACTTGTTCTTTTTATGCGCACTCTCTCTACACACACTTGCTGGAGGTCTCTCTGGAAGCAGTCTCCTTACTCTCGGGTTCTTCCCGAGGTAGGGGTAGGATCTATCTACATCTTACCTTCCTCATAACTCGCCCCAGCGGGATTGAGTATGTTGTTATTGTTGTTGTTGTACATAGACGACGAGTGCACTTTCGAAATGATAGGGACTTCTACAGTTTTGGCCAAACTACGAAAATGATATTTGCAATTTACTCTTTTTTCTATTATGTTTTAATCAAGAAACACTATTACTGATTAAAAAAAAAATATTAACTAATAGATTGGTTAATCAGGATCTGAATAAATATTATCATTAAGAGTTTGCTAATTAATTAAGTATTAATTTATCGAGTTTTTTCTACAATTTTGGTATTCAAACATTTTGCTTTATTTGCTTATCTTAAGTACAAACAAAGATTTTTTAAAGAAGAAAAGATTTATTTTATTTTATTTTATTTTTTCATATTACTTATTTAATATTAAACTAAAATTAGACTTTAGTATTATATTTTTCAAGTATTTTGCATCTTCTATAAAATAAGCAAATTTAAACACTATTTATGAAAATATTGATCTTTAAAAATCTCAAAGTACTTAGTTTTAAGCGTAAAAAATAATAAAAATAAAATAAAAAACATCCTAAGAGCTCTAGGTACGGTAACACCGGCCATGGCGTCGGAGTTGCCGGCGTTACCTGTAACATCCCGTAATTTTCTCTCATGAATAGTAAATGCAAACTTATGATTTACGAATCATTACGATATTTAAAAACCATTTTTACCGATAACAAAAAAAAATTGTTTGTTAGTCGAGATATACTTTTTATAATCACAACGTCGTTGGTGATTACCGTTTACTTTGGAACGCGCTTACACATGAACCTGGAATAGTCTAAGTATAGCGAATTAATTAAAATAATTAACGTTTATTAAGTAACGTGTGTGTGTGTGTGTGTGTGTGTGTGTGTGTGTGTGTGTGTGTGTGTGTGTGTGTGTGTATATATATATATATATATATATATATATATATATATATATATATATATAATCCGATAATTAACCGAATACATTCAAATAAAATCTCGAGCTCATGAAAATTTACAAAAACGCTCAGTAATTAAGTAGAACTTTGACACGATTTTCGAGACAAGCCAAATGGGCTTACAACCCCATTGGGCCTCGGCCCAATTTTTTACTACAAACCAAACTCACCCAAACGGACCCTTTTATTTGTTTTTTCATTCTTTCCTTGTCTGGCCCAGTCCACACGCAAACACAAGCCCAAAACAACTGAAGCCCATAAATCCTTATATATTTTCGAAAACTTGTCCTAAACCCTGTTCGCTTTACCCCGTTTTCTCCTAATTTTTCCACACAACCTATACATATTTTTACCTATCTCGTTTGTCCTTCCAACTGAGAATCATGAGTGCCAAACCATTTTTGATATCATGGTCATTTACACGTTTAGAAATCACCAAAGCTCAACTCGATTTTTACATGTCTCATATAACTAGAAACTCATTTTGACCCAATCGCATGTCTCGTACCACTCCAATTGATTTCACAACTCATTTTAACATATTTTTATCATGCCTTGACCCCCTAATATCTACAAACGAGACTAAGACAAGTTGCAATGATGCTTCTTTGTTCCTTTCTTCTCGTTAACACCTCCACAAGGACGAACCATGCTAACTACTCTACTATTTCCTCCTTTGACTCCATGGCAATCATGATCTAGCCTTTGAACACGTTTTTAAAAGGAATTGACCTTCCTTGTATACCAAATGAAACCAAACATAAACCATGGAGGTTTTGTTTTCTTCTCCTTATACGGATTAGCACAAGGACGATTCATGATTAACTCTACCATCATCACTTCACTATTCTCTCCCTATTCTAGTACCATGTTTAGCCTTGGTCACCAAGGGTCACACAAAACACGCTTTTGAACCTCCTATATAATACATGCATGCATGTACGAGCCATGCACACCTCCATAATCACATTTCAAAGTTTACTAAGTCTTTGTGTATACGTATAACCTTAGTAAAGGCTTGGGGAGTCTCAAACCAAACTAGGGACAAGCAAACGTTCACTCTTGTATCCTTGGTGAACCTAGAAGTGAACCACACTCTCATTCGAGCTCAGTTCACACTTTACGTCAAGTTCTACCCACCTTTTGAGGTGAGGTGAGTTACTCTTACAAGATTATCTCCATTATCAAATTCCATATTTTCTCTCGTTGTGCATTTGCTTTGCTTGTATATTTTTGTAATCACATTAACAACCCACACATGTTATTCGACACATTAATATTTCATTAGGCCCTTTACGAAGTACCATTAGCTTTTAAACCATATATAAACGTATATGTTATATATGTAACACGTTCCTACGTTACCTTGACCCTATACGAGTACACCTCCCAAACACTTAGAATCTTTTTAACTCAAAAACTATTTTTCAGTTTTGGATTTAGTCAAACTACTTTGGTCTCGTATTTCCCAAACGCAACACATAACCTCCCCGTTTTAAGGCTCAACCCATAGCTCACATGGTGAACTAACGAGCTAAGCATCTTACTCACTCCCATACCCTCGTATGAACCCTCGTTTAGACCTAAAGCTTATCGTGTTTAAAACAGTTTTCTTAAAACTCTTATATAATAACGTGGGCTTATAATCCCATTAAGTCAATAATAAGCTTATGCGATAAGCTGATCGTATAAGCTGTTTCCCAATGTTTTTAAAGTCCAAATATAAGCCCAAAGCTAAGCCCAAAATTTCCCCAAGCTCAACGATTTTAAAAACCTTAACGGGCCTTTGATTTGCTCGTTAACGGCCCATTAAGCTCGAAATAAGCTATTTTACAAGAATAAGTTGTTTTATAACTTAAATAAGCTATTTCAAACTTATTTAGAGAATAAAAAGATTAAGTTTTGAAGTTGGTAAAGTTTGGACTATTTTTGCAAAAGTTTTAAAACCGAGGGACTAAAACTGCCATATTTAAAAGTTTAAGGGAAAACTGCCATCTTGGCATATTTGTGATGAAAACTGTAAATCTATGAAATTTTGGGTATAAAATATAAATATAAATGATGCGTGGGAATTGCACCAGGCTTTACCTCTCGAGGGATCTCGAGAAGCTTACAACCCCCACCAGGCAGTGTACCTGATCGTTGTAGTATAGTATAGTGACAAGTACCGGGGGATTGATCGTTCAACTTAGGAATAGTGTCGCTAGGATTAGAAAACCTAAGAACTAGGTCTAGAGGTGAGGGATGATTCTTTTTGTATTTTTATGTTTTTATAAAAACAAATAAAAATCTCGGTTATTGGAAGAGTGGGCGGAATTAGTTGCTAGTCAACTAACCCAATAACTAAGATGCAATCAAAATAAAATAATAAAAATGAAAATAAACTAAATTAAGATAGTGGTGTGAGCAATATATGGGAGAATTGTATTTACTTAGATTTCACTACTCCCTAGATATCTTTTACAGGTTAATTACTTGTTACAGTTGTGTGGATGACGGATTGTATTCCTTAATACCATTCATGGGGTGGCGTACTTACTTCCCCAATCCTATAAGCTCCTACTTCACTCCTATGTCGAGCCGGCTAAGAAGCTCCTAACATGGGATCACTAGAATTCGCTCATGCATTAAATGCAATCATAAAAACCTAGTACACATCGGTTCATGTTTCTTAAGACGTTCAAGCAAGTTACACAATGGAGATCTGCCAGTTTTCTTAAGCCTAACATTGAAATCATTCATCCATTACAACTATAAACAAGCAATCAACCTATAATTAACATCTAGGTTTCATTACATCTAAGCAAACACATGAAAGATCTAGCCTAGCATGTTATAATCAAGACAAGCATAAGATATATTCAAACAACACATAGACATATTGAATGAATTGAAAGAAGACTTATCTTAATTGAACATGAAAGGTTTCAAGGGGTGAAAACCCTTGAAAATACTGTTACAAACGACCTAGGGTTTATTAGGTTCGGCCCTAGTATTCTCCACACAAGTTCCTCTTTTAATGAATGAAAAATAGAAAAGTATATATAGATTTTGTGAGGTGACGGCGTCAAGAGTAAATTTCTGACGCCGTCATCTCGCCGCCAATAAAGTTCTCGGACTGCCTAGATCTGGGTCTGACGCCGTCATGTGTAATCCTTCTTCAGGCCGTCACCAAAATAACTCTTGACGCCCTACTTCTGACGCCTTCAGGTTTTCTCTGGGTCGTCATGCATTTTGCTCTTGACGCCGTCATATTTTCCTTCTTGACGCCGTCAGGTACTGTTCCCAGCATGGAAAATTAAGTCTTTGCCGTTTTCTTCACTTTTATGCTCCAAAAACGTCCAAAATGCTTCCTTTTTCAGAATTCACTCCCAAAGTACCTAAAATCACAAAAGGAACGATTTAGGGCAATATGTGGAAAACTAGAAGGGGGGGGGGGTTGAATAGTTTTACGTCTTTTTAATTTGTTATAAAAGATTGTTTGAAAGTTTTCTTTGTTTTCAAAAATATAGATTCGATGCTATATGAAATCAAGTCATGCACAATATGAACAACACTAAATAAGTACGATAAATCAATAATAATGTAAGTAAAGAAATAGATAAGAGTTGGAAAGATTGAACCGAGAGACAAGAGATTTATAGTGGTTCGGCTACAAGGTCACCTTCCTTGCCCTACTCCACTCCCCGAGCACCTAACTCGAGAGTTTTCTTCACTATGTCAACAAGCTCCCTTATGGCGGAGAAAACCTTACACACCAATTTACACACCACAACTACGTCACAACTTATTCACATCTTCTACACAACTATTTCACACCTATTCACTACTTGATCACACCACTTCTTCACACCAATCTCCTACACACCAATTTTCTTCACACCTATCTTCTACACACCAATCTTCTTCACAACTATCTTCTACACACTAATCTTCTTCCTAACTTTTCTTCTTCACAACTAACTACTAACCAATCACACTATATATATATATATATATATATATATATATATATATATATATATATATATATATATATATATATATATATATATATATATATATATATATATATATATAAACTATCTTCTAACAAATATTCACAACTAATCACACAATGAGATGAATATAATGATGATGCTCAAACAACTTAGATGTGGAGATCACAACAAGTTGTAATACTTCTTGTCTTGAGGGATAGAAGTATTCTTCTCTTGCACTTGATAGGATGATCTTTGGATCACTTTGAAACAAAGATTTAGGAATGTATGATCAAAGGATTTAGAGATTAGAAATGGAGATCTAGAATAGAAAGTTTAGGAGTGCAAAAGGTGAGAAAAATTCCAGATTTAATGTGGTATTTATAGGCAACAAATTCTGACAGAGGAGCGTGGCCGGTCCCCTTAAATCAAGGCCGGCCCCCTTAAAATTAAGGGGACCGCCCCTTATAATTAAGGGGGCCGCCCAGCTGTAACGGCCAGAATTTTTGTTTTTTAGTGGGAAAAGTTTATTTGGTGAAAAACTAACTGATTTTGGTTAAAAATTTGAATTCATATATTTAGTATGAATAAAACATTTTTCTTTATTACCAAAAGTATTTTTCAAAAATATATAATATGTTTATATAATTAAATAAACTTTGTAATACTTAATTAAATTTCCCTTTGATCATAAATTGCACTAAACACTTTGTTTATTTATACCTTAAGTGATTTGGATGTAAAGAGAAAGTGTTAATCACTAAATAGTTGTTTAAGTCACAAGTTTTAGTTCTATGAGTTTATATTTTGTAATAATCAAAACATAGAGATATTGATAATATGTTAATAATGTTTTTAGGCATTATTTATGTCAACAATCTCCCCCTTTTTTATTATTACAAAACCTTAAACTCAATAACTCTAAAATTTGTTTTTAGACAAGTATTATAGAGTTTGCATTTCTCTTCTCCCCCTTTTTGTAAAATCAAAAAGGTTAAGCCGAGTAAGCTTCGTGAAAGAAGTTTAAACGGGTAGAATGCTCCCCCTTGATGTATGCTCCCCCTCATTTGAGAGCACCAAGGGAATGAGCTATGGAAATCTTGGCTACACAAAATATTTGAAAAGAACAAGACACATATACATGCAAAGCAATAATTATGCAAATAAAAATAAATTCATTCAAGCATCATAGAAATGATTAGCATTACAACATTCAATATGCTTAAGGCATATTGATTACAATAAAACAAAAGAAGAGACATAGTCCTATATTGCCTAAGAGAGCACTTGGACTTGCTTGCAACCCATGGTTGATTGTTTTATTTTGCTTGAAGGAGAACATAAGCATAAAGCTTAGTTGTTAGATGGAGAGGGATATGGAGTGGGGTATGGAGCGAAAGAGGTGGATCTTACGATGTTGTATCGTGTTAAGGGTGGTATGGGATGAGGACGAGTGAGTAGATATTCAATCCAAGAAATATCTTCACTCAAGTATAGGATTTTTTTTTTGAAGGAAGATGCAACAAGGGCAATAGTGAGTGTGGTTTGTAACTTGATCCAAGTTGAGAGAGTGAGGTAGGCAATTGTTGTAGGGTGATGATGGAGGTTGCCCTTTGTTGCGTTGTGCAAGATGCATGGCATTGAGATCACTAAGATCATGGATTTGGGATATTTCATCACGGAACTTTTGCTTTTCCGTGGCAATGCGAAGAGAGTCATTGTGTTGATATGGATGAATTGGGTTTGTGTAGTTGGAATTGTAGTTTGATGGTTGATCAAACTTGTATGGATCATTATAAATGGTTGGAGGGTGAGATGAGTGGTTTGGCATGAAGGAAGATGTTTGGCCAATGTTGTATGGTTTGTAAAGAGGATCAAATGAATGTCCTTGTGAATTTGGTGTAAAGTTTGGGAAGTAAGTAGTTGGAGGTGTTGAGTGATTTCCAACTTCATTGGTTATGATGGATTTGTTTCGAGGGCTTTTTCTTCGCCAAACGGGTTTTTCCGTCATCCTTGCAAGCCTTGAGGCTTTTGGTTTTGGAGAATGTGGAAGATTGGGGATATTTATAGTGTAAGATTTGTGTGTTTGTGGATGGATGAAGTTTGTTTGGGAGATTAGGACAAAATATGTTGGTGAAAAATGGGAAATGTAGGTTGAAATGGGCTAAAAAGCAGAAAAGATTCTGTAAATCCGTCCAGCAGATGGCCGGTCCCCTTAATTAGAGGGCGGTCCCCTTAAAATTAAGGGGGCCGCCTTACATAATTAAGGGGGCCGCTCATCTGATGGTTCCCAGATTGCCAGAAAAGGGTTTTTGGCAGAAAATTTGCAGAAAGGTTGTGTTTTTAGATTTGGATTCAAGCAAGTTCAATTCCTTTAGGCAATATAGCATCTAATCTAATCAAGATATAGCATGCATGCAAAAACACTTAAGCAAAAGAGCAAATAAGCAACACATATTAAGCTAAAAAAGACAAATGAAGGCAAGAGCACTTAAGCTTCCTAAGGCAACTATCTTAGATCAAAGGCAAAGGCAACTAGTGAGTCAAAAATCTAGTGATGTGTTAGGAATACAAATATTCTTGTAAAAGTCTCGGTCACCTAATGATTGTAATAGCATTAAGTTAGCTCATAGTTAGTTTGTTTATTAGTTAATTAGTATTAGTTTAAGTAACACCGTGGAAGAAGGACGGGTCTTCACCCACTGTATGCCTGATCCACAGCCCGGGAGTGGGCGTTTTATTGTAAGTATAAATACCCCTCTCCACATGTGGAGAGGGTTGGACCTTCACTTCATTCTCAATCTAATATTTCCTTTTTCTCTCAAGGTTCCTTTCTTCCCCTCCTCCTCACTTCACTAACGCCACACAAATCACAAGGGTTATCATGTTTCTAACATAGTTAGTATTCTACAATTGGTATCAAGAGCCAAGGTTTCATCTTAGGACCTTGTAGAATCGAATTTGATGGTGTTTTGTGTGGTTTTGTGAGTTTGAAGTCACTTTCTTGTAAAACATCTTGGTTTGATCTTTCTTGTGTTATTACACGTGTTTGTGATGTACTTTTATGATCATTAGTGTTAGTAGTGCATTGTGTTTCAGTTGGTTATACCGTATCTTTAATCTACGTGAAGTTTGGATTGGATTGTGGGCGGATTTCTAAGTTGCGGTTAAGTATACTATTCCATTGCTTGGTTGCGGTTAAGTCCTATTACCTGCGGTTAGGTTGACTGCGTTTACTATTTTGGGTATACAAAAAAATCGCAAGGAAAGTGACAGATTTGGATTTTTGTGCACTGCGATTAGTTCTTGCGATTAGGTTGTCTGCGGTTTGATTATTGTGGTTAACTCACCGTGATTAAGTATTCTGCGATTAGGTCTCTGTGGTTAGCATACCTTGCGGTTTGGGTGTTCTGTCTCTGCGATTAAGTGTCATGCGGTTAGATCTTGTGGTTAGTATATCTTGCGGTTATCTTCTTACTTGAGATTAGTTGGGTTTTCATATGAATGGTATGCTTCATTTACAAATGAAAGGACCAGTATCGTATGTTGACCCTAGTGCACAGTCATGCTCGGACTCTAAAGAGAATGCGACTCCTCAGTCAAGCAAATTGCTTGAATTGGCAAGAGAATGTCACATTGAATGCTTTCAAACACTTCAGTTACATCTTTCTATGCTGCTAGAGGGCAATGGATTCATAATGGGTTTTGAACGGGCATTCATAACACTATTTGGTCAAGATGTTCAAACGTTCACAGAAGTTATGATCTTGAATTTGGATCAATTAAGGCAACAATTGGTCAGAAAAGAAACATCTTATGAGGAATCCTCTGCTGCCCTATGTGTGCTCAGCAAACAACTACATTGCTTCTTTAACTCCAAATCCTCCATGATCTATGATTACGACAGTCAGATGACTATGAAGTGCTTTGCTGACCACACAAAAATTGATGTGGACAACTATAGAGATAGGCTACGTCAAAACTTGGATAAGGTTAAAGAACACATCGAGAGACAGCCAAAACTTGAACCAGCATATGATGACAAGGTTGAGACACATGATGGTAAAGCATGTGATAGATTGGGTTTGGGCTTAACTGTGGATGCAATGTCTCTGGATGCAAAGTCTGTCAAAACTGAACTCATGTATTCAGAAGATGATATGAGTGTCACTTCTGTTAAGGTGGTGACCCAGGCTATGGAAAACATACTCACATCGAACTCAAGCAATGAGGTATCGTCAATTGATCAATTCAATACACCATCTAACGTAGGTCACCATACAGATCAAAGTAATCCCTGTTATAATACAAATATGTTGAAATAGACTAACAGTGTATTACCCTTATCTAATTCAACAAATATGTGTTATAAAGGGGGGAAAATGATCCGTATGATGTCTTCAAAAATGATCTGTTTGATGAAAGCCCTTGTCTCAAAGTTGAGTTTTCCAAGACAATGGACCAGAACATGGTTGAAAAAGAGACATTTAATCAACTCCAAAAAAAATTCTCACAATTACAAAAACATTGCATTGAACTTGAAATTGAAATACAACGTAAAGAAGAATGTCTTCAAAACTGCAAACCGTGTCTAAATCCGGAATTGCCTGATCTTAATGAATATTTTATGATCAACAATCTGAAAACTCAGCTGCATGACAAGGACTCAACTATCAACTGTCTTAAAAATCAAATCAAGATATATGAGCAACGTAATGATGCCAAATGGAAACACGATGCTTATGAAACTAATTGCAAAATGGCTAAATTACGTGTTGAAAATGAGAATCTTAAAGTAAAATGTAGTAAACTGTGTGAGTCACTCAAACAAATAAATGCTGAGAACATCAATCTGATTACTCCACAATTTACTAAAAACAACGATTTCTCGGTTCAAAGTCTGACTTCATGTCCTAGAATTCTTGGTGAGCACATCGTGCCAAGTTATGTTTCAAAGAGTCAAATGAGCCTCAATCTTTCAAAACCATCTATCTTGGGAAAACCTGTCTTGAAAAATGTTGGTTATTGAACTACCATTAGATAACCAAATGCTTTTATTTCTGAAAGACCTAAATTCTCGAATACTCGACGTGTTTCTCAAGTGGATAAAAAACGTGCTTTGACTAAGTCTGTGTGCTCAAAACTCACAATTCATAAATCAAATGGTCTTAAACCTGTAAAACCTTTGAGACATAAACCAAGGAAATATGACCATAGAACCGCTCATCACAAGAATGTCACTATGCATGAAACAACATACAAGCTTAGATCTTATTGGATATGGATACCAACTGGAAGGACATTCGTGATGAATGGTCACAAATGGTCACATGTGTGTACCATTGACACAGGTTTTACAAAGGGATTACACAACAGGTCCACTAAAACCTGTGTGTGGCTTCCTAAGACACTGACATCTCCTACGACTGGAGATATGTCTACTCACATGTGAGATGACATCATGTGGACTCCTGACTAATTCCTTTCAGGATTCGTAATTCTCCTGTTTACTTACTGATTCACTCCTTGTATATGCTTTATGTCTGTAGCTTGTGTTTATATAGTGTATTTGTTATTTCATTCATTTTATTTTCATGCTATCTTTCTGTATATATTTTCTTGCTACACAGTGTGTCCATAAGTTTGCTCTTCATGCTATGTGTTACTTTAGGTAGTCTGTTGTCTGACCCCATGGTTCTATATGCACATCCTGAAAACTCTCTCATCACTTGGGTATCACTCATAACTTCAGGGACCTATCTTGCACACATGCATCATAGTCTAATGTATGGTCATGAAGTACAAGGACTGGTTGTGTCAATATGTCAAAGTTTACCCATCACATATTTAAGATGTTTTTCTTTTTCTTTTGCGATTAAGAAGTTAACCACAAACACCTCTTGATATCTAATCTCACTTCACTCACTCCCCTACTTACTTTGATTGCGCTTAAGTCTTGATTGTTTCCTGTGATTGCTTGTTGGTTGGTAAGTCGTGTACCTAATCTCTTTCTCACTAGAACTTTCCATGATCTCTTTTTCTCACAAGTTGCGTTCTTTTAGGTGGGATCTTGCGTTGCCTGACATCTCGTGTATATTGCGTTTATTTGTCAATAGGTTAGATCACGCTTGCTTTCCACTGCATTTAATTGCTCTTTAATTACTGTTGTGTGATGTTTATGGTTGTGTATGTGAGATTTTGGTCTCGTTTGAGTTGCGGTTAGAATGGTAATGCCTTGCGTAGTACCTTAAGCGTTGTGTAGGGATGTGCATTGTTACTTACCTTGTTTGAGGGATCTTGGTGTTATCCATGGTGTTAATCGTAAGATTTGACGGGTTGTATCAGAGTGTGTGGAGTTTTTCTAGACTGCGATTAACTTATGTTCTTGACTGCGATTAGTGTATGTTCCTGACTGCGGTTAGTAAATGTTATTAACTGTGGTTAGCGTTTGTTCTTAACTATGAGTAGCATAGACTCTTGACTGCGGTTAGCTTATGTTCTTGACTGCGATTAGGTGATGTTCTTGACTGCGGTTAGCAGATGTTCCCCATTGCGGTTAGCGTAGAACTTCAATTGCGGTTAGCTTAAGTGCGGGCTTGCGGTTATCTTTTACCCTGTTGCGAGTTTCTGCCCTAACTGTAACTGTGATTAGCTTAATCTTGCGTTTAACTTGATATGTGTCTACTCTGTCTTGCGATTAAATTGGTGGAGTTTATTGGACTGCGGTTAAGTAGCTTTGCGGTTACCTGCTCTTGCGTTTAAAGTGATGTGCAACTCAATTGTTTGCGTTTATCTTGACATGTTGCGATTCGATTGCCTTGAGATTATGTCTCTGCGATTAACTTGTGTTTGCGGTTAAATTGAGTTTGTTATTTGTTTGAGGTTAATTGAGTTTGCGGTTAATGGGTCTGCGTTTAACTCTAGCTGGGAATTATTGTGACCCACTTTGTCTAGCTCAAATTAGGAGTGCACTGCTTGTGTGTTAGTAAATGGGTGTCTTATTATCCATGCATTGCTTGGTATGAATGGCACTCATTCTTGTTTGTCCTAATTGCTATCCTATGAGATGAATGATTTCCCTCTGGAGTGCCTACTACTGTTCTAACATGGCTTTTGGCCCTAGGCATATCTCCCTACCATTTGGTGACAGGGTTTCGCTAGTTACTAACACTCATTGTCACATGGTTTGCTTTCCTTGTTGATTTGTGTCAAATGCAGCTATTATGGCAGAACCTATTCTCGAAGGACAATTGGCTCCACCCATTCGATCTGACAACGACATTCTGCCGTTCAACAAGTGGGTAGCTATCGGAAAGAGCAACTGCTATGTTAAGACCGATAGACCTCAGAATCATCCCATATTCAGAATGGCACTGGACATACTGAAAAACACCACCTTCTTCAATGCCTTCACCGCATCCTCCTCAATCCCCTCCATCTACATCCAGCAGTTCTGGAACACTATATGCCTTGATAGAGCTACCAATACTTACAAGTGTCAGCTGGATGAGCATTGGGTGGATATCACTATGGAAACTCTTGGTAGCGCACTGCAGATTTTGCCAACGGGTGACAATGTTGTATACACTCCCCCACCTAATCCTGCTACCCTTATTGACTTCGTCAACGAACTTGGGTATCCCACTCAAGTATCTACGCTTTCCACAGTTATCACCCATGACCTCTATCAACCTTGGAGAGCAATTGCAAGCCTTATCAACTTGTGTCTGACTGGTAAAACATCAGGGTATGAAAGACTTAGAGCTCCATCTCTACAAATTCTCTGGGGCATTGTGAATGGTGAGAACATCAACTTTGTTGAACGAATTTGGGAGGAATTTAGTCAGTCCATTCACTCCTTCTTGGTCGATAAGGCAAACCTTGAAGCAAAGAAAGACGGTAAGAAAAGATCAGCCAAGCTCCTGATTCCAAGCATTCACTTCACTAAGCTGATCATACTTAGTCTTCAACGATCTCTCAAATTCCACCCTCGAGATGAATCCCCTCTTCATCAACCCACTGATGAACATCCAGTTGGGTTCCTCAAATATGATGCGAAGAGTACAAGCGAGATTATCTTCGGCATGGACATTCCCACTGGGCTCCTCACTCGTGATATACTAACTGCCCCGTATTATGAGGAATATCTTAAACTTCTGAAGACAAGTCGGGAAGCATCTGTTAATGAGCCCTCCTTATCTACTAAGTCTGAAAGAACCGCATCAAAGAAACGCAAGGGTGTTACAACCTCAGCTGCGTCCTCTGAAGGTACTAAACGAGTTAAGCGGACCACAGGAGGTAAAAGAACCAGCACAAAGAATAAACCACCAAGTGTTGAGGATCCTAAAGCTGCACCTAGCACCACACAGTTGCCTCTCACAGAAGATGAAATGGTTCAAATGGCAACTGCTGAAAGCTTAAAGGATGCATACATGCCACCCGTGCCACCAGTCAGTGGTGTCAGTATCAGAGAACCTGTGTCAGACAAGACATCACAAATCCAGCATGTGGTTGGAAAAGGCAAGGATGTTGCTAAGGAAGAACTGGCTGCACACACTCTGTTGAAAATATCATCTCCGGCCTCCAAATCGACCAGCTCCAAGTATATCCTCAAAAAACGATCACCAACTTCCTCATATGCAAGAATATCTCCCGACAATGCTCCATCACCAAGTCTTGGGCAACCCGCTGACACAAGTGGATCTGAGACTGATACCAGCTCAGCTCCAAAAGGTGATGAATCTAACTTAGCTACACAAGATATTACCAGCCACCAACCGGTACAGGAAAAAAACTGTTGAGTCTGTAACCCCAGTTGATCCACTCGATGATGAATTTGTCTCTACTGCTTATCCGGATCTACAAGGTACCTTCAAACTAAAAACTGATGATCTTAAGCTCGCCGTGGAACCTGACACTTCTACTAGAACCCTGGCATCGTACAAGAATCTGGATACGTTTGGAGATCAATTCCTCGTGGATAAGCCGGATGATGCTGAAGGTGACAAGTCTGGTGATGAGCGAGGTGAAGTTGTGTCGATGGTTGATGTGCCTATTGAACAAGACATCTCCACCATTCCTAACAGGTCGACACCGATTCCTACGGCTGGTCCTGACAACACTGACACTGCACAAGCAGCCACAACAAAAAAGAAACCGACTGAATCTGCCACTCCTGCTACCACTAAACAGAAACTGGATCTGAATACATTAGCTGGAATGACAGCTGGTATTGTTCAAGATAACCTCACCATCCATGAGAAGTTGGACAAGCATGCCTCCTTACTTCAAACTCTAGTAAACCTTAATCTGCCAAAAACAATTACTAATCACGGCAGCAGGTTATACAAGTTGGAGCATCTTGACATTGAACGACAAGTATCTCAGGTAATCAACGAACAGGTAGCTGAAGCGGCCAGCATTGCTCTTGAAGCTCCCCTCAGATCCAGATTCAAAGACCTACCTATCAATGATATGAAGGTAATTCTGAAGGACAGCATGTTTCAACATGGTCAACATACAGGACATGAAGCTCATGTCAAACTGTATGAAGCATTAGAGGCCTCAATACTTCAAGATAACGCTGAGGAACACGCCATAGATATGGAAATTGAACGAAAAAGAAAACAAAGGCGTCAGGGTCATCCCAGGCCACCTTCTGGATCACCTCCTCAACCACCTCCACCTCCACCACCTGCTGGGGCATCTGGTCCATCAGGCACTCCTCTCTGCCTGGTGGGTCTCATGCTCCTCGTGGACCACCACAACCCACCTCATCACCATCTCAAAAACATCAAACTGACAAGTCAACCAAGTCAGCACCTTCCAAACAGGCCAAACAAGTTAAGTATGCTGCTTGGACTACTATTGACGTTGGTGCAACCTCTATTGCATCTCATGTCAATGATGATCTTGTCTTTAATGAAGCATCTATCGCTCCTCAACACTCTGATTCTTCTGATGATGATGAAGATGATGCATCTACAACTCATATCCCTGGAAGACAGTGGTGGAAATCATTCACCAGAAGTGACTCCAGTGATCCACCACATGTTCTCTTAACCAAGGCTGACAAAGAGACATGGTGGAAACCCGATGACAACCAACCACAATCACCTGAACCTGACTGGACAATCCCCTCCTCCGACTTGCCAACCAATGATAACAACTAGATCAATGCCATCACCACCAGTTTCGTCCCTCCTTCCGAAGATTCTCTACTTTCCTAAACTGGTGATATGGGAACGTTCATCACATGGTTCTGCAAGAAGCGTGGTCAATCAAGGCTCACTCAGAAAGACCTGGAAGGTCCGGCCTTTAACATTGTCAAAGCATTTCATCAGGATGTTAATCACCTACAATACCAGATGGAAGAGTGCCACAAAATGTTCAACGACATTGTGGATGAAGGGATCATGAAGTATAATTACAACAATCCACTTCCTTTGGGTGGAACTCCTGGAAATGTTACTATCCAAGCTGAATTCTTCTTCAACAAAGACCTCGAATATCTTAAGCTTGGGAGTAGACAATGCAAGTCAGCCCTGTCCATCACAAAGATGAAAGCAGCCCTCTATTCTGATATCGGGCTGGAACAGCTTGTCCCCGACAGCATGTGGAGTACTCAAGAATGTGACTACGACATCTCGGCATCTCTGGGTATTTCTCACTGGTGGCTGAAGAAGCAGCAATTCTACATTGATCGGTTTCAAGCTCAAGGTGACCGAAAGTCTGTTCGATCACCTCTTCAAATCATCAGTGTGGTTAAGCTACAGATACATCCCATCTATGGATATGACTACCTCAAGTGCATAACCTCCGTCGAGCTGACTTCAAGGACTACATCATATCCGAAGGGGACTTCAAACACCTTCGCCCTAATGATTTCGAAGATCTGTATCTGCTCCATCTTCAAGGTAAGCTGCATCATCTGCCTTCATGAGAAAAGAAGTCTCTTGTGTTTGCCGTACTTCACTGGATCAGGGGTATTGTCATTAGGAAACGGGTAGAAGACTTCCAGCTTGGCATCGAAAGCTACCAATCTCAACTCTACCTCACACGACCTCTATGGAATGTCAATAGTCTGGAACGGGTTGCTGATTTTACAGTCATAGAATCTCCCCTGGCAGCGGTATTTCATGACAAATACAATGTTCCTATGGTTTTGCGCTTCAACGAAATACACAAGTTCAGCGATGGTACGTTACGAATGGTTGAAGAGGCGTTGGACTTCAGAGTGAAAGAATACCATGTCTATGACCATGGAACTAGACGTTATACCAATCACTGGACTGCCAATGATGTTACACGGAACAAGAGGTTTTTGGCTGGTATCCGCAAGAGATTGAAGTTGCGAAGAATCTTCCGTAGCCTGGAGTGCTACATGGGTGGCAGAGTTCGTGTTGGGGACTACCGCCTTCTACAACGTACTGAATGATGTGATCAGTGGTGGGGTGCAGTGTCATATATATGTACTTTGGATGTGGTGATTGTTTTGTACTGTATTTTGTTTGTGGCTCTCTTTTTGTATCCTTATGAACATTTCTGTTCCCTATCGTATATCGTATACTACACATTGTGTGTATATATATATATATATTATATATATATATATATATATATATATATATATATATATATATATATATATATATATATATATATATATATATATATGTACTCTCCTACATTCACATTAATAACTTGTATATATATATATATAAAAAAAAAAAAAAAAAAAATAGAAAATTAGAAAATTCCAAAAAAACAGTTTTTGTTAAAGCATGTCTTCTGTCATCGATAACATTTACGGTCCTAGAAATGTCGTTCAATAATGACACGGGTCTTTAAATGAAGTTCGAACAGAAGTTCAAAAGGTTTTTCAAAACATGCCTATATGGCTTACAGTCATTTCAGGCTGTAACCCGGACTTTAAACAATGGCTTGTAGTCATTTCAGGCTACAACCCGCACTTCAAAAATATGGCTTGCTATTACTTCAGATAGCAACCCGGTTTTCAAAATGAGGAAAACACGCGCCAAAAAGACGGTTGTTCCTAGTAAATGGTGCCGTTCATCCGAGCGTGAATTACTTTATATTCATGCACCCTCGATCTAATGTACGTTTCAGTGCATTATTTCTTGATAAAGAAGAGAAGTCTTCTTTTTATTGCCAAATACTTTCCCTTCTATGATTTTTCCGGAAAGTATTTGTGCAAAACTTGGTGGTACCATGAGATTTTGATTGAAAATCAAATTGAACTCAAAAGTTTGATAACATTTTCACTCAATCAATGACTTTAATACTTTATGAAAATATTCATGTTTTAACATCCGTCATTGATTGAGGGGGAGAGTGATTTCTCAAAATTTTATGTATCATCGAAAACACCCCACACTTTGTACAAAACAAAAGCAACAAAACGATTTGTGATGGTTATGTGTCAGAATGAGAACATTTTCAAAGAGTTTTCGTTAAAACTTCAAATCCTTTGTTAACTCATCAATTCTGACACATAACAACCTCCCTCACAGATTGAGGGGGAGCATGAAAAAGGTTCCTTTTATCAAAAAATATTAAAAATTAACCGCATTTCTCTCCCAAACGTTTTCTAACTTATTTAAATCAATTGGGATCCAAAATCTCAAAAGATTTGAAATTTTTGATCGGGGGAGAGAATGTGATTTAAATATGAAATCTGATATCAAATGTGATATTTTGGACTCAATAATAGGCTCCCACATATATGCTAAACTCTTTCGTATACCGATGCACATATTGAGGGGGAGCAAAGGCGTTTGTGGAAGCAATGCCAAAGACCGACCATTTATCTTTATGCATGGAGTTATAAGGATGGTTAAGGTTAGGTATGAGTTCCCATGATCCACCAGAACCGGAAGGATCTTCCCAGGGACAATCCATAGATAGATTAGAAGTCCTTAGGAATGATTGAAAAAAGGAGAAAAGTGAGAAAGGGAAGAGTGCGGACTGAGATAGAGCTAGGACTGGAACAAACCCAACTAGGTTCTAGTGGTGAAGTCTCGGTAAGCACTGAAGGGGTTGAAGAATGAAATAGAAATGTAATTAGAAAGGGTGAAAAGAAATAGCCCTCCATACATTCAACCTTAGGGCAGAAACCGGGTTCAATTCATAATCTACTAGTGGTTACTAAGGTAACACTAGTATTGAAGACAAGACATCATGGACCCAGTGACGCACTGCACTAAACTTCCTTACCACTCAAGTTCTCTTAAAAGAGCTTGTTTCATTCTCACGGGGAACCCTGTGCAATGTATCGACCGCTCATTACGAGCTATGTTGATACCTAAAACAGGAGACGCCTCCCCAGTCTCCAGGAGCGGATCAGAACGCACTATTGAGTCTAGAGCCATGAGATCATCCATAAATCTTATTAGGACACATTTACAATATGCTTACTGTTTCACACTATGTGGAAAGTAAGATAATATATTTAGAGTCCTACGCATTATCCTTGTGGTATTGCCAGAACATCCGAGTGATATGAAAATATTCACAATGAAGATGGAAATCCTTCTAGAGCGAACATCACTCAAGCTCTTGGTAGGTGACATGTGAGATCCATCTTGGATCAATGATCAAGTGACAACTGGAAAGCAACGATGGTGCGATTCAAAATTGAATCAAACTTGTTCCAGGATATGGATTGACGGATACTTTTGCTAAAACCTTTCAATGTGCTCACCAACTAATCTTTTGAGCACATTGATTGTGTACAATATCTTTCAAACAAAAGTATTTTTGATGGAAATGTGATTCAAAATACAAAACTCTCGTTGTGTCTCAAAAATGTTTATCATAGGACACACGAGTGATTTCTATAAATCTATTTCTCATCAATCCGTGAATATTCATTCACCGATTCACTCTATCGTGCTGTCTGCTTTGAGACGTTCCGGTATGAGAACATGCTAAGTATGAAGATTCCAAAGTGGATTCTTTGGAAAATTCATTACTACAAGCTGGAAATTCATGTCAAGGAGAGTCTTCTTTAAAAGAGACTCTACCTGATCACAGGTCGGTTTTCACAAAACCGGAGGGTAGTCTGTCCTCGCAGAATGAATGACAAAGCCATGTTTGTTCTCTATCTTTATTGCTAACTGTTTTATTTCAGGGACACATATAAAGATGGCGTTGATGGCTCCAGTTTCCAGCTGAATCGGGTCAATCCATACCTCATGCTCACACATCCTCCACACTATCAATGAAGATGAGAGACTTGCTACAACAAAATGTTGAGAGACTTCTAACAACGTTTCCGCACCTCTGATGAAAAAGTCTCCTGATTCACAAACTCCAATGTAACGTCTCCAGATACAGAAGGGTGTGAGCATGATGGTCCTTAGTCACTACATCACATGAAGGCAATACAACTATGGATGAGCTTGGAGATTTACTTTGGCTGATGATCTCAAAGAAGCTCAAAGATCACATATCTCAAAGGAATTCAAATCACAAGTTCGCTTGCTTGAAGTACAAAGTGTGTTGAAAAGTGAAGAATCAGATCCTACGAGCTACAAAGACAAAAGAATGCTTAAAGACCAAAGATCATAATTTCAAAGGTGACCTCGCTTAGGGGGAGATTGTTAGGAATACAAATATTCCTGTAAAAGTCTCGGTCACCTAATGATTGTAATAGCATTAAGTTAGCTCGTAGTTAGTTTGTTTATTAGTTAATTAGTATTAGTTTAAGTAACACCGTGGAAGAAGGACGGGTCTTCACCCACTGTATGCCTGATCCACAGCTCGGGAGTGGGCGTTTTATTGTAAGTATAAATACCCCTCTCCACATGTGGAGAGGGTTGGACCATCACTTCATTCGCAATCTAATATTTCCTTTTTCTCTCAAGGTTCCTTTCTTCCCCTCCTCCTCACTTCACTAACGCCACACAAATCACAAGGGTTATCATGTTTCTAACATAGTTAGTATTCTACATGATGAAACAAGATGACAATGTTATGAGTGATTTTGTCCTAGTGTGTGCCTATATGCAACAAATGTGGAGTTGTGATTGTTTCGACTTCTAAACAAAAAAAAAAAAAATCTTAAGAAACAATCCAAAATCTCCTTGATTCGATTTTTGCTCGATCATTAATGTCAAAGATATATATTAGATTATATACCTTGAAAATTTATGTGAGAATTTATGCATGATTTTGGAAGAAAATGTTTTTAGCATTAGTCAACAATGCAAGGAAAATGATGTTCATGTGATTCCTAGATGTGAGAATAATTTTAAAGAAAATTGATTGGGTTTTACAAAAGAGTTTATGCAAAGAAAATAAAATTTCCCAATCTTTAATTTTGTGCGAAATAGATTCCTAGACTCAGAAATGGAGAAGTGTAACACCCCCTAATTTGAAATGCGGCAGTGGAATAGTAATTAGGGTGTTACGGTGAGGATCGAAGTCATAATGATAGAAAACGGCTCGGAAGAGACGTTTTAAAACATAATTTCATTTATAAAAATTCAAATACAAGAGGTCCTTATCAGAGTATTATAATAAAAGTTTTGATGTTTCGAACTAAATCAAACATCTTTTATTTTACACCATTATTGAAATAAAGTAGACAAGTTTGAAGTTTTTGCCGCCCGTTCCATGCTTGCTTCCCCTGCTAAATACCTGAGATACATGCTTAAAAGTCAACAAAAATGTTGAGTGATATCATAGAGTTTGAATTTAATAATCATTTTTATACACAAGTAAGATTGTATTGGAAAATACAATCAGTTTGAAAATATTGATATTGCAGTTTATATATTGCTCTAAGTCTCATGACACGCAAACGTTAACAAATACCGTAAAAACGGAGGTGTTTATCAAATCAATGATAATTTTGCCCTCGTGTAATAGGTGATTTGCCAATTTCTATTTTTACTCAAATATAATTATCATGACTAATACGACTAACCACATGCATAATGGCATTCCGTCAAGTATTAATGGGACAGGCTGTCAAACATTAAATAGATCTATTCATTATATTCGCGTTCACATAACAGTGATTAATGGCACATGATTAAGGGTCTTTTGGCAATAGCTAACTTAGTCATATATCAAGTCAGGAAGCATACAGAAAATTACTTGCGATCTGTTTATAACATGTATCCCCCTCACGGAGTTTTGAAAATAAATAAATGTGAGGCTATGACTCACCTTAGATTGATACTGAAATGAAGAAAATAAAGTCAGACGAATTTATGATAACGGCTTCGAAACACAACCTGATAAATAAATTTATCTGAGAACTTGACCAAATACTATTTGGTAAAAACGAAAGAATAACGAATATTAAATATTCGTTATGACGAATAAGTGATGTGCAGTGTAACTCTTGTGATATGCATGATATGACAAAATATGATTTTTTAAATTATCCATCGAAGTTTTACCTTTTTAATCGTAAGTAAAATATTAACTTTTGAAATATCGTTATATATATTATTAACGTTACGTTAAATAATATATATAAATAAATAAAAATAAAGTTTAAATGCAATACGAAATAACTTTACGAAAATAAAAAATAAATAAGAATGATAAATAGATTATGTTTAGTCTTTGTCTCCTTTTCCAATTTTTACCATTTTTACTCTAACGATATTTGCGTTACACCGTTAATCCTTTTTATATATAATTCAACTATAGTCCTCTACTTTGTCCAATAATCAATACTAAGCTTATAATATTAACTTTTATCAATTTTTACCCTTAAGTTTCTGTTTTTACAAGTTTAGTCCTTTCTTTTCAATATTTAAAATTTTAGTCCTTCTAGGTGTCGTCGCGTTACATTTTTAGTCCAAAATTACAAAAATAATTATAAAAATTTTCTAAAATTTTCCGAGGCTTATTAAGTTAATAATAAGCTGATTTCCACTGCTTATTTATTTAAAAGCTTATTTTTTTAGCTTATGGGCCCTTAATGCGACATATCAAGGCCCGTTAAGAGTTTTGGAGGCGAGGGCATGGAAAATGTTTTGGGCTTGGCTTAGGGCTATTTTTATGATTCTAAAAACATTTCATATGGGCCCAGTGGGCTTACGGATCTTAAATTCTTATTGGGCTTGAATTGAGCCCACTCGAAAATATTAAAGTTTTTATATGAATTTTGAAGTTGAAAAACTTGTTTGTGTCGATTTCAAATGGATCGATTGGGATGTCAAAACGTGATTATTTTCACAAGTCGTATAAATGAAAATGATAGTTTTATAGGTGGTCTATTGCGTCGTGAAATAATATAGTACTCTTGTTAAGTGAAATTTTAAGTTATACGCATGATTTGTAGCATGTTTGAACCGATTATATATTTTGAAAAACTTTGAAATATTACTAAGTGTTATGCCAAATTTTTATACGATGGATATGGTTTAAAATGGGTGCGTGTGATGCATGTATCGTTTAAACTAAAGTGAACTTGGTGTGCTACGTGACTCCTAGGCCTTCCAAGATAGAGGCTAGTCGCGATTTGTGTACTAAGTAACAATATATGTGTGATATATAAGTGCAAAATGATATACGATCGAAACAATATAAACAAAGTGCATGATAATAATTTAACGTGTGATTTGGAATGGAAATAAGTAAAAATGACTTACAAACACCTTAGAGGTGATATAGAGTCGAGTGTGATAGTATGGAACACAAGAATTATCACGTTCAAAGTATAACCCAAACGTTATACGTAATAATCAAACCCGATATCCTTTTCTTGCTTCCAAACAATAATACAATCGATCCTGGTATTGTAAGAATAGTTTATAGGACGAAATAACTAGGTGAAAGAGTATGAGAAGGGTAAATGAACGGTGTATGCATGTACGTTATATATTACTTCAATATATAACACGTAAGTGAGAAACTTTCAAAGAAAACTTCATGTACACTATAGCATGTCAGGGAACTAGGCTTCTAGGTGAATTTTATATTGCTATCAAAGTGAATGTGAGAGCACAATTTATGGGAGATGTTGTGGTGAATCATATGTATGTCGACCACCTATATATCGTTATATACAATTTACAAAATCGTATACTACTTGTATATACTTGATCATCTTCGACATTTGAACATAAAATCAACTCAGAAATATTATTAGGAGCAATTAGAAACAAACGTGAATCAAAACGGTTAAGTTTTGAATAAGTTACAAATCGATTTGGTTTTGTATGGGTCGAACACTTTGCCTCTTAAAAACGTATCAAACGTCGTCCAATGAACTTGGAATTTGACACACTATTATTTGGCTAGGTGTTTAACGAGATGGTGTAAAAATATTGGAGGGTCGTGTGTAGAAAACGAGATTAAACGAAGCGTTTTGGGGGGGGGGGGTTTGGTGCTAATCAATCGGATGAAATATAAAGTTTTGGATTTTGGGCTTTGGTTGATGGGCTTATGAATAGTAACTGTGGATTGGGCTAAAAATGATTAAGGGTCCGTGTGGTTAATTAGTGTAATAAGGAAATTTTAATTATATTCAGGAAATATAATTAGGATTAGGAATTAGGTTTAGGATTAAATGAAAAGTTTAGGTTTCGTGTAACGTGCCGAGAATTAATTCCGTCATCTCGTGAATTATATTATTTTGTGATAATCGTCAAAATAATATGATAAGAAAAATTTCAAATTTTTCCGAAAAAAATGGGAATTAGTAACGATAACGAAGAATTATTTATTTATTAACGATTTAATTACTAGAAATTTTTACAGGGTTCTACAGTACCCACTTGTCATTCTGAATTTCGTCCTGAAATTCGATTTTAAGAAATCTAACAAGTGCGTTCTATGAAAATAAATGTGGATATTTCTCAAGGAATCTATCTTCTCTTTTCCATGTGTAAGTTGGTCCTCGCTTTGAGTCCCATCTAACTTTTACAATGGGGATACGATTCTGTTTGAGTTATTTTATCTCTCTATCTATTATTTCCACAGGCTCTTCTGTGAACACTAGTTTGTCATCCAATCTAATCTCTTTTAGTGGAATGACGAGAGTTTCGTCAGACAAACATTTCTTGAGTTATGATACGTGAAACGTAGGATGTACCCTACTGAGTTCTTCCGGAAGTTCTAACTTATAAGCAACTGAACCAATTCTCTCCAGAATTTTGAAAGGTCCAATGTACCTCGGATTTAACTTTCCACGTCTTCCAAAATGAATCATTCCCTTTCAGGGAGAAACTTTCAACATGACTTTGTCTCCTACTTGATATTCCATAGGCTTTCTCCTGACATCAGCATAACTCTTCTGTCTGTCACGAGCAGCTTGCAAGCGTTGCTTGATTTGGAATATCTTCTCTGTAGTGTCATGTATTAGCTCTGGTCCGGTGAGTTGCATATCACCAACTTCTGTCCAACAGACTGGTGATCTGCACTTCCTTCCGTACAGTGCCTCAAAAGGTGCAGCCTTTATGCTGGCATGGTAGCTGTTATTGTATGAGAATTCAACTAATGGCAAGTGTCTATCCCAACCTTTTCCGAAATCAATCACACATGCTCGGAGCATATCTTCCAAGGTTTGGATTGTTCTTTCACTTTGTCCATCGGTTTGCGGATGATAAGCGGTGCTCATATCTAACCGAGTACCAAGAGATTTCTGTAGAGATTCCCAAAATCTTGAGGTGAATCGGCTATCTCTATCAGAAATAATAGATATTGGAACCCCATGTCTAATCACAATTTCCTTAAAATACAACTGAGCGAGTGTTTCCATCTCGTCAGTTTCTTTGATTGGTAGAAAATGTGCAGACTTGGTTAATCGATCGATGATAACCCAGATTGTATCTAATCCGGTCGAAGTCTTTGGTAATTTGGTAATAAAATCCATGGTGATTCGTTCCCATTTCCAGACCGGAATTTATGGTTGCACGAGTAATCCTGATGGTTTCTGAGTCTCTGCCTTTACTCTAGAACATGTTAAACATTTACCAACATACTCTGCTATATCAGCTTTCATATTTGGCCACCAATAATTCTTCTTAATATCTTGGTACGTCTTATTGGAACCGGGATGAATAGAATATTTGGATTTATGAGATTCATGCATGATAAGGTCTCGAATACCTCCAAAGAGAGGAATCCAATATCTTTCCTTAAAACATAACATTCCATCATTTCTTCTCACAAATTCTTTTTCATTATTTGGCATTCTGTCAACCTGATCTTCCAGGTTTGACCTTCTGTCAATTTTCTCATAATGCCGGTTTTCTTCTTGTAGAGCTTCTGTTTGAGCTTTGATGATTTGAGCTGGAAGTGGCGAATGAATTGTCATTCCTAGAGATCGAACTCTAAGAGGTTTAATTCTATCTTTTCTACTCAACGCATCGGCTACTACATTCGCTTTACCAGAATGGTAACGAATTTCACAGTCGTAGTCGTTGAGTAATTCTAACCATCTTCATTGTCTCATGTTCAGCTCCTTCTGATCAAGTATATGCTGTAGACTCTTGTGATCGGTGAAAACCATACACTTTGTACCGTATAGGTAATGTCTCTATATCTTAAGAGCAAAAACTACTGCTCCCAATTCTAGATCATGAGTGGTGTAATTTTCTTCATTTTTCTTCAGCTGTCGTGAAGCATAGGCTATAACTTTGTCTCTTTGCATTAGTACCGCACCTAAACCATGATGAGATGCGTCACAATACACTACAAAGTCCTTATTGCCTTCCGGTAATGCTAATATTGGTGCTTCACAAAGCTTCTGTTTCAGCAGTTGAAATGCTGACTCTTGCTTCTCTTCCCAGATATACTTCTTGTTCTTCTGGGTGAGTTCCGTCAAAGGTTTTGCAATCTTTGAAAAACCTTCTATAAATCTCCGGTAATAACCAGCGAGACCTAAGAATTGACAAATTTCGGTTGGAGTGGTGGGTGACGTCCAACCTTTAACTACTTCTATCATCGCGGGATCTACATTGATACCTTGGTTGTTGATGATATGGCCTAAAAATTGAACGGTAGAAATCCAAAAATCACATTTGGAAAACTTGGCGTACAACTTCTCTTTCTTAAGTAACTCCAAAATAGTCCTTAAGTGTTCGGCATGCTCTTCTTTGTTGCTCGAATAGATTAAAATATTATCAATGAACACAATAACGAATTTATCCAAGTACGGCTTGCATACTCGGTTCATTAAATCCATGAATACAGCTGGTGCATTGGTTAAACCAAATGGCATCACTTGAAATTCATAATGTCCGTATCGTGTTCGAAAAGCTGTCTTGGGAATGTCCTCTTCCCTAACTCTTAATTGATGATATCCTGATCTTAGATAGATTTTTGAGTAAACACTTGATCCTTGTAATTGGTCAAATAGATCGTCGATCCTTGGCAATGGATATCGATTCTTCACCGTGAGTTTGTTCAACTCCCTGTAATCGATACACATTCGGAACGTTCCATCTTTCTTTTTGACGAATAGGATTGGTGCTCCCCAAGGGGATGAGCTTGGTTGAATGAATCCTTTATCCGATAGTTCTTTCAACTGTTCAGATAATTCTTTCATTTTGGAGGGTGCTAATCGATATGGTGCTTTTGCAACTGGTGCTGCTCCAGGCACTAAATCGATGCGGAATTCTACTTGACGGGTTGGTGGGATTCCAGGTAAGTCTTCGGGAAATACATCAGAAAATTCTTTTACAACTGGTACTTCATCAAGTTGTTTCTTCTTTTCTTTTGTTTCTCCTCCCGTTACTTGAATTTGAAATACATGGCATCCTTTGCTTATGTATTTCATCGTCTTGGCGTACGAGATGATATTGAACGAAGTTTTAGGTTTATCACTTTGGATGATTAAGGTTTCACCGTCGAATGGAATTTGGATGATTTTCTCGTCACAAATTATTCTGGCACGGTGTGTAGATAACCAATCCATACCAATGATGACATCAAAACTTCCCAATTGGATGGGCATAAGATTGATAGGGAAAGATTTATTTAGAAGAGTTAAGGTGCAGTTTTCGATTAGGGTATTGGTACTTAGAATATTTCCATCTGCTAATTCTATTTCATAGATAGTATCTAATTCTACAGGAGTAATATTTAGAATTGCGGCAAACGAAGTAGACACAAAACTTTTATCTGCTCCTGAATCAAATAATATCTTAGCATCTTGTTGGTTTAATAGGAACGTACCCGTAACAACATCAGAATTCTGCGTTGTGTTTCCATCACCAAGTACATATGCTCTTCCTCGGGCAACATTAATGGCATTCTTCGGACATTGAGTTCTGTAATGTCCAACCTCACCACAACCATGGCACTTTACTGCTATCGGTTGTGTGTTGGCTCCAGTTGCTCGACAGTTCCTTGTCATGTGACCAATTCTTCTACAGTTGCCACAAGCAGCCTTACATGCTCCAGTATGATGCATGTTGCACTTGTTACATGGGGGTAGAGTTCCGGCATAACCTTTACTTTCTGCAGGCACTGCTGCATAAGCTCTGGTAGCTTCTTGTTGACGATTTTGTTGCTGATGATGATTACTATGGTTCTGTTGTTGATCTCTGTTGCGGTTGCTGCTTTGATTGTTGTTGTTGTTGTAGCTCCGGTTACCACTGTAACTGTTGTTGTAGCTGCGGTTGTTGCTATTGTTGTTCCCACGGTTGTCAGCACTTCTCTTATGCTCATTGATCACGGAGGTAGAACTTCTTTTGATCACCCGGGTTAACAATCTCTGTGCAAGTCCCATAGCTTCTTCTACTGTCTGTGGATTCGATGCGGGTAACATCCCCTTCAATAGATGGTGGCAGTCCTTCCACATATTTCTCCAATGCTTGTTCAACATCGGGTACTATTGTTGGGCACAGCACCGACATCTCCAGAAACTTTCTGTCATATGTCTTTAGGTCATTGTACCTTACTACTAGCTGATGAAATTCTTCCTCTAGTTTTCTGATCTCTGTCCTTGGACAATACTTCTTAAGCATTTTATTCTTCAACTCATTCCAAGAAAGTTTGAAAGCTTCATCCTGACCCATAGCATTCGCAGTAGTGTTCCACCACGATAGTGCTTCTCCTTGAAGAGTTCCTGTAGCAAAGGTAACTTTGCTATTCTCAGAACAACCACTCCTCTTGAAGACTGTCTCAGTATGCTCAAACCAATGGGCCATTTCAGTCACTCCTTCAATTCCTTTGAAGTTTGTTGGCTTGCAAGTCATGAAGTCCTTGTAAGTACAATTACGAGGAGTAGACGTATTAGCTTCACGGTTTGCACCATTGATATTATTCAAACGATCCGCTTCACGAGCTGCAGATATTCCCTCAGCAATCATTCTTTGAACCTCAGTGGGGGTCATGATCACTTCTGGGTTGGAGTTTTCGCTACTTGCATGCTCCATTTTTCTATTGATAATACAAAAATATATCATTTAGAATTTTAAACAACAATTTTGTTTAAAGGATCTTGTGAAGTAGGGAAATGAATATTTATGAGTCTTAACAATAATTGGGCACCATATGTAGTTTTTATTTTGATACAACAGTCATAATCATTCCGATAGGTTAGATGCATTTATAATACACATGAACAACCATAAGCATAAATTAACATTTGTGTATAGTAATATCACAACCAACAGCATAACATTAATAACTTGATTAGTTGAGTTGTCATAACAAAACGATACAAGATTCTTTATTAATTGCCACGTGCGGCAGGCTTAGATGCCTTATTACTAGTACAAATACTAACTGCCTCTAATGATTAGGTATGTCCACATGTCCTCCCATCTCTAAGATCTGAGTTCGGAGCTCCTGCATCTCGGTATGATGTTGAATCTGCATATCTCTTACGAGGTTTTCCAATGTATCTGCTCTTCGGTGTGCAAGCTGGGCTTCCCAAGTACGGTTCTGTCCCTCTCTTCGCAATGATATCGCGAAAGAACGTGTCTCAGAGATATCCGAATGTAGCTGAGCTAACCCCTGCTGCAACTCTATCCTATTGGCTATAAGGTTATGTAAGGTGTTGTGGATAGTATCCGAATGATCAAATGATGAATAATCAATCATTTGAAGAAGTGAGTCTATCTGTTCTTCGTGATGCTCCAAACACGTCACTACTACAGAAGGTGAAAGAGTAGAGGTAATTCCCATCCTAGCACTCTCGCCAGTTTCATTGATATGAGTTGGGGGAGTAAAACCAGGAGGATAGGGTAATGATGGCGAAAGTGGAGAAGTAGAATCAGAAATACGAAGTCGGCTGGATGCGGGTATATCTCCTCAGGAATTTGTTCTCTATGGTGAAAAGTATATGGATAAGTTTGGCTAAAAAGATTGAATAGGTGGTCGGGTGTATATGAATCGAATTCATGACGTGGTAATGGTGTATGTGTTGGTAAAACAAAAGCATCGGGATTTTCAGGTGTTGTAACAATTTCGTCTTGCTCGAAGGGTTCTGTTTCTTGGGAAACAACGTCAGGTACAAAACTAGAACGATAAACAGGCGAAGTAACGGACGCGACGGAAATATCAGAGTCGGAGTCTGACATACTCATATTGAAATAATACTGTAATAATTCATAAATAGTGCAGAATAAGAATTTATTGTCATCAAGGAATACAAAATTCTAACATATCAAGATCAAAGTATCATAGCTTAATGATTAACTTACTGAATATGGTAGCAAGCAGGTACGGCGGGCAAAAATTAATATGGTGTAAATTTAATTTATTTGAAAGTGTGGTTATAGTTCAATGTTTGAAAACATTTGGTTCTCTTTAACTATGGCTCTGATGCCAATCTGTAACACCCCCTAATTTGAAATGCGGCAGCGGAATAGTAATTAGGGTGTTACGGTGAGGATCGAAGTCATAATGATAGAAAACGGCTCGAAAGAGACGTTTTAAAACATAATTTCATTTATAAAAATTCAAATACAAGAGGTCCTTATCAGAGTATTATAATAAAAGTTTTGATGTTTCGAACTAAATCAAACATCTTTTATTTTACACCATTATTGAAATAAAGTAGACAAGTTTGAAGTTTTTGCCGCCCGTTCCATGCTTGCTTCCCCTGCTAAATACCTGAGATACATGCTTAAAAGTCAACAAAAATGTTGAGTGATATCATAGAGTTTGAATTTAATAATCATTTTTATACACAAGTAAGATTGTATTGGAAAATACAATCAGTTTGAAAATATTGATATTGCAGTTTATATATTGCTCTAAGTCTCATGACACGCAAACGTTAACAAATACCGTAAAAACGGAGGTGTTTATCAAATCAATGATAATTTTGCCCTCGTGTAATAGGTAATTTGCCAATTCCTATTTTTACTCAAATATAATTATCACGACTAATACGACTAACCACATGTATAATGGCATTCCGTCAAGTATTAATGGGACAGGCTGTCAAACCTTAAATAGATCTATTCATTATATTCGCGTTCACATAACAGTGAGTAATGGCTCATGATTAAGGGTCTTTTGGCAATAGCTAACTTAGGCATATATCAAGTCAGGAAGCATACAGAAAATTACTTGCGATCTGTTTATAACATGTATCCCCCTCACGGAGTTTTGAAAATAAGTAAGTGTGAGGCTATGACTCACCTTAGAATGATACTGAAATGAAGAAAATAAAGTCGGACGAATTTATGATAACGGCTTCGAAACACAACCTGATAAATAAATTTATCTGAGAACTTGACCAAATACTATTTGGTAAAAACGAAAGAATAACGAATATTAAATATTCGTTATGACGAATAAGTGATGTGCAGTGTAATTCTTGTGATATGCATGATATGAAAAAATATGATTTTTAAATTATCCATCGAAGTTTTACCTTTTTAATCGTAAGTAAAATATTAACTTTTGAAATATCGTTATATATATTATTAACGTTACGTTAAATAATATATATATATATATATATATATATATATATATATATATATATATATATATATATATATATATATATATATATATATATATATATATATATATATATATATATATATATATATAAATAAAAATAAAGTTTAAATGTAATACGAAATAACTTTACGAAAATAAAAAATAAATAAGAATGATAAATAGATTATGTTTAGTCTTTGTCTCCTTTTCAAATTTTTACCATTTTTACTCTAACGATATTTGCGTTACACCGTTAGTCCTTTTTATATATAATTCAACTATAGTCCTCTACTTTGTGCAATAATCAATACTAAGCTTATAATATTAACTTTTATCAATTTTTACCCTTAAGTTTCTGTTTTTACAATTTTAGTCCTTTCTTTTCAATATTTAAAATTTTAGTCCTTCTAGGTGTCGTCGCGTTACATTTTTAGTCCAAAATTACAAAAATAATTATAAAAATTTTCTAAAATTTTCCGAGGCTTATTAAGTTAATAATAAGCTGATTTCCACTGCTTATTTATTTAAAAGCTTATTTTTTTTTAGCTTATGGGCCCTTAACGTGACATATCAAGGCCCGTTAAGAGTTTTGGAGGCGGGGGCATGGAAAATGTTTTGGACTTGTCTTTGGGCTATTTTTATGATTCTAAAAACATTTCATAGGGGCCCAGTGGGCTTACGGATTTTAAATTCTTATTGGGCTTGAATTGAGCCCACTCGAAAATATTAAAGTTTTTATATGAATTTTGAAGTTGAAAAACTTGTTTGTGTCGATTTCAAATGGATCGATTGGGATGTCAAAACGTGATTATTTTCACAAGTCGTATAAATGAAAATGATAGTTTTATAGGTGGTCTATTGCGTCGTGAAATAATATAGTACTCTTGTTAAGTGAAATTTTAATTTATACGCATGATTTGTAGCATGTTTGAACCGATTATATATTTTGAAAAACTTTGAAATATTACTTAGTGTTATGCCTAATTTTTATACGATGGATATGGTTTAAAATGGGTGTGTGGGATGCATGTATCGTTTAAACTAAAGTGAACTTGGTGTGCTACGTGACTCCTAGGCCTTCCAAGATAGAGGCTAGTCACGATTTGTGTACTAAGTAACAATATATGTGTGATATATAAGTGCAAAATGATATACGATCGAAACAATATAAACAAAGTGCATGATAATAATTTAACGTGTGATTTGGAATGGAAATAAGTAAAAATGACTTACAAACACCTTAGAGGTGATAGAGAGTCGAGTGTGATAGTATGGAACACAAGAATTATCACGTTCAAAGTATAACCCAAAAGTTATACGTAATAATCAAACCCGATATCCTTTTCTTGCTTCCAAACAATAATACAATCGATCCTGGTCTTGTAAGAATTGTTTATAGGATGAAATAACTCGGTGAAAGAGTATGAGAAGGGTAAATGAACGGTGCATTCATGTACGTTATATATTACTTCAATATATAACACGTAAGTGAGAAACTTTCAAAGAAAACTTCACGTACACTATAGCATGTCAGGGAACTAGGCTTCTAGGTGAATTTTATATTGCTATCAAAGTGATTGTGAGAGCACAATTTATGGGAGATGTTGTGGTGAATCATATGTATGTCGACCACCTATATATCTTTATATACGATTTACAAAATCGTATACTACTTGTATATACTTGATCATCTTCGACATTTGAACATAAAATCAACTCAGAAATATTATTAGGAGCAATTAGAAACAAACGGGAATCAAAACGGTTAAGTTTTGAATAAGTTACAAATCGATTTGGTTTTGTATGGGTCGAACACTTTGCCTCTTAAAAACGTATCAAACGTCGTCCAATGAACTTGGAATTTGACACACTATTATTGGGCTAGGTGTTTAACGAGATGGTGTAAAAATATTGGAGGGTCGTGTGTAGAAAACGAGATTAAACGAAGCATTTTGGGGGGGGGGGGGGGGTTTGGTGCTAGTCGATCGGATGATATATAAAGTTTTGGATTTTGGGCTTTGGTTGATGGGCTTATGAATAGTAACTGTGGATTGGGCTAAAAATGATTAAGGGTCTGTGTGGTTAATTAGTGTAATTAGGAAATTTTAATTATATTCAGGAAATATAATTAGGATTAGGAATTAGGTTTAGGATTAAATGAAAAGTTTAGGTTTCGTGTAACGTGTCGAGAATTAATTCCGTCATTTCGTGAATTATATTATTTTGTGATAATCGTCAAAATAATATGATAAGAAAAATTTCAAATTTTTCCCAAAAAAATGGGAATTAGTAACGATAACGAAGAATTATTTATTTTGTTAACGATTTAATTACAAGAAATTTTTACAGGGTTCTACAAGAAGAAAGAAAAAAAAATCTTATGCAAGAAAAACAAAAAATTGTCTAAATGCAATAATTTAGTCAACTTGTTCCATCATTCCTAATCCTAAACGCAAGTGGTTGAATAATTCACGCTTAAGGGGTTTAGTGAATATATCTGCTATGTTATCTTCCGATGCAACCTTTTCTATAGATATGTTCCCTTTTTGTACATTATCCCTAAGAAAGTGGTGGCGTATTTCTATATGTTTAGTCCTAGAGTGTTGCACCGGATTTTTACTTAAATCTATCGCACCTTTGTTATCACACATAATGGGAACGTTTTCTAACCTAATGCCATAGTCTATAAGAGCTTGTTTCATCCATAGTGCTTGTTGACATGCCTTTCCAGCACTTACATATTCGGCTTTGGTGGTAGAAATAGCAAGAGCGGTTTGCTTCTTCGAAAACCAAGATGTTAGACAACATCCCATAAACGTGCAAATACCGGTAGTGCTTTTTCTATCTACGTAGTCTCCCGCATGATCCGAATCCACATAGACGATGGTTTCTATGCCGGATCCCTTAGGATACCATAATCCTAAGTGTATAGTGCCTTTAATGTATCGGAAGATACGCTTAACCGCTTCTAGGTGAGAGTTTTTGGGATCCTCTTGAAAACGGGCACAAAGGCAGACACTAAACATGATATCGGGTCTACTTGCCGTCAAGTATAGTAAACTACCTATCATTCCTCTATACTTGGTGTTATCTACGGACACACCTTCATCATCCTTTGTGAGCTTTACTTCTGTAGACATGGGAGTTTTCATGGGTTTTGAGTCTTCTAGGACAAATTTCTTAAGCATTTCCTTAATGTACTTAGATTGGTTAAAAAATATTCCATCTTCTAATTGTTTTATTTGTAATCCTAGGAAGAAGTTAAGTTCACCCATCATACTCATCTCAAACTCATCATGCATGATTTTGGCAAATTCATCACACATGTCTTGACAAGTCGATCCAAATATAATGTCATCAACATATATTTGAACAATGATGAGATTTGGGTCTTTCCTTTTAGTGAAAAGAGTGTTATCTACCATTCCCATGGAATAATCAAGTTTAATAAGAAAAGCTTTTAATCGATCATACCAAGCTTTGGGAGCTTGTTTGAGTCCATACAAAGCTTTCTTTAACTTATAAACATAATCAGGTTTTGCGAAGTCAATGAATCCTGGAGGTTGTGCCACATATACATCCTCATTGATAAAACCGTTAAGGAATGCACTTTTCATGTCCATTTGGAATAACTTAAAATCTAGGGCGCATGCATAGGCATGTAGTATCCTAATTGATTCTAATCTAGCTACGGGGGCATAAGTTTCGTCATAATCAATTCCTTCTTGTTGATTATAACCTTGGGCAACTAACCTAGCTTTATTCCTAGTAACTACTCCATTTTCATCTAATTTATTCCTATATACCCATTTAGTTCCTATGATGGTCATATTCATTGGATTTGGGACTAATTCCCAAACATCATTTGCCTTAAATTGATTTAATTCTTCTTGCATAGCTATAACCCAACTTTCAACTTTTAAAGCCTCATTAATATTCTTAGGTTCTACTGCTGAGAGGAATCAAAAGAAATTATTTTTATCTTGAGCTTGTGACCTAAGGGTTCTTTGGTTAAGATGTCCTATTATATTATCTAGTGGATGTGACCTAGATTCTTTAACATTTACAATTTCGTTATTTCCTAAGTTAATGTCTTCATTATCATTTCCTATGGGTTTTGTTTTACTAACCTCAATAGCTTCTTCTTCAACTAAGTCATCATCTTCTAAAGGTAAAGTTTTAGGAGGTGGTGGTGTTTCATCAAATGTTACATTTAGTGATTCTTCTACTTTCATGGAGTGTTTGTTAAGTATTATATATGCTTTACTATTTTGTGAGTATCCTAAAAATATTCCTTCATATGATTTTGGATCAAACTTAGTGAGGTAATCCTTAGTGTTTAGAATATAGCATTTACTTCCAAATACCCTAAAGTAGCTTAAGTTTGGTTTTCTACCTCTTAGTAACTCATAAAGAGTTTTTCCTAGAATTCTCCTAATTGATACCCTATTAATAATATATGTTGAAGTATCTACGGCGTGACACCAAAATTTTTGTGGGATGGATTGTTCATTTAACATTGTTCTACTCATTTCTTGTAGTGACCTATTTTTTCTTTCTACTACGCCATTTGATTGAGGAGTACGAGGAGCGGAGAAATTGTGAGATATTCCATTTAAATCACAATATTTTCTGAATTATACTTCATTGTCAAATTCCCTACCATGGTCCGTTCTAATGGCTACTATTGTGCATCCTAATTTATTTTGAATCATTTTACTAAATATTTCGAATTTTTCAAAGGCTTGGGTCTTGTCACTTAAAAACCTAGTCCACGTGTATCGTGAGTAGTCATCTACTATTACTAAGGTATATTTGTTTCCTCCATAGCTCCGCACAGCGGATAGACCAAAAAGATCCATATGTAATAATTCTAGGCACCTAGTAGTGGATACTATATTCTTAGCTTTGTGACTAGCATGAACTTGTTTTCCAATTTTACATGCATCACAAAAATGCTTGTCATATTTTATATTAGGCAAATTTCTAACTAATTCCTTAGAGGCCAAAGATTGTATTTGTTGCATGTTAGCATTTCCTAATCTCCTATGCCACAATGTGGAGTTTTCATCTAGGGTCGTTAGGCATATTCTATCCTCAGGCTTGTTTCCTAGTTTCATAACATATATGCCTCCTTTCCTAATTCCTCTACTTATAATTTTTCCATTCTTAACTATTTCGCTATCCTCTTCGGTAAAGGTGACTCTACATTTATTATCACATATTTGTCCTATACTAAGCAAGTTATATGTTAAATTATCTACATGCTCTATATTTTCAATAGTAAGTGAGTCTTGAGAAATCGTACCTTTGCCAATGATTTTTCCACGTAAGTCACTACCGAAAATAACGTTACCTCCATTATATGCCTTGTATGTAGAGAATAACTTGCGGTTCCCCATCATGTGCCTCGAACATCCGCTATCCTTGATCCACTCGTCAGGCTCCAAGTCAATTCCCAAACATATTTCGTCGGTTCCTTTTGCCATAAAACACTTTTCATCTCTTGGCTTTTCTACTTCTTCTTTGTCACTATCACTCCATGTTCCACTAACAAATGCGCCTTGATTTTCATAACCCGGCGGCTTTAGACATTCGCCAATGAGATGATTTGGACTTCCACATCTAAAGCACTTTCTTTTCCCGTAGTTGTCGCTTCTATTTCTTTGGAACGGTTTTCTTTCGTCTCGTGATGATCTAGTGAATCTTCCTCGTCTCTTGAAGAATTTTTTGAATTCTCTTACGGACATTGCATATTCTTCGTCTTCACTTTCGTCACTTGAATCATCATCATCACTAGGTTCCTTTTTGGCTTTTAGAGCAATGGATTTGGTTTGTTCTTTCTTGACTTTGACCGTTTTCGAATCTCTTCTTATAATTTCTTCATGGACCTTAAAGTTGCCAATAAGTTCATCTAGTGATAGCGTCATCAAGTTCTTTGATTCTTCAATTGCCGTGACCTTAGCTCGCCATTTCGGATGCAATGCCCTAAGAAATTTCCTAACACAATTTTTACTAGAAAATTTCTCATCAAGTGCTTTTAAACTTGTGATAATAGTGTTAAATTTAGCAAAAGCATTATCAATTGATTCCTCTTTCGGAATCGTAAATTGTTCATATTGTTGTATAAGAAGATCTATTTTATTATCTTTAACTTGACTATTACCTTGGTGAGTAATTAGTAAAGAATCCCAAATTTCTTTTGCGGTTTTACACATAAAAATTCTTTCATATTCTTTGCATGGTAACGCATTATAAATGACCATTTTAGCCTCATTATTTTTTGCTAGTTTCTTTTTCAAATCATCATTTTGTAAGATACAATTTCATCCATTTTAGTTTCAACATTATATTGAATAGGGGGGAAATCACCAAAGGTAATAATATGCCAAAGATCAAGATCTTTTGATTTCACATAAGTTTCGAATCTATTTTTCCAATATAAAAATCCATCACTTTCAAATAGTGGTTGTCTTTGCATAGATTGCCCTTCTAAATATTTTAAAGATTCCATAGATCGTTACAAGTTTTAAAATACAATATATTTTAAAAAATCTTGCTAGACGTGGCTCTTGATACCAATGGTGGAAAACTAGAAGGGGGGGAGGGGGAGTTGAATAGTTTTAGGTCTTTTTAATTTGTTATAAAAGATTGTTTGAAAGTTTTCTTTGTTTTCAAAAATATAGATTCGATGCTATATGAAATCAAGTCATGCACAATATAAATAACACTAAATAAGTACGATAAATCAATAATAATGTAAGTAAAGAAATAGATAAGAGTTGGAAAGATCGAACCGAGAGACAAGAGATTTATAGTGGTTCGGCTACAAGGTCACCTTCCTTGTCCTACTCCACTCCCCGAGCACCTAACTCGAGAGTTTTCTTCACTATGTCAACAAGCTCCCTTATGGCGGAGAAAACCTTACACACCAATTTACACACCATAACTACGTCACAACTTATTCACACCTTCTATACAACTATTTCACACCTATTCACTACTTGATCACACCACTTCTTCACACCAATCTCCTACACACCAATTTTCTTCACACCTATCTTCTACACACCAATCTTCTTCACAACTATCTTCTACACACTAATCTTCTTCCTAACTTTTCTTCTTCACAACTAACTACTAACCAATCACACTATATATATATATATATATATATATATATATATATATATATATATATATATATATATATATATATATATATATATATATAACTAAACTATCTTCTAACAAATATTCACAACTAATCACACAATGAGATGAATATAATGATGATGCTCAAACAACTTAGATGTGGAGATCACAACAAGTTGTAATACTTCTTGTCTTGAGGGATAGAAATATTCTTCTCTTGCACTTGATAGGATGATCTTTGGATCACTTTGAAACAAAGATTTAGGAATGTATGATCAAAGGATTTAGAGATTAGAAATGGAGATCTAGAATAGAAAGTTTAGGAGTACAAAAGGTGAGAAAAATTCCAGATTTAATATGGTATTTATAGGCAACAAATTCTGACAGAGGAGCGTGGCCGGTCCCCTTAAATCAAGGCCGACCCCCTTAAAATTAAGGGGACCGCCCCTTATAATTAAGGGGGCCGCCCAGCTGTAACGGCCAGAATTTTTGTTTTTTAGTGGGGAAAGTTTATTTGGTGAAAAACTAACTGATTTTGGTTAAAAATTTGAATTCATATATTTAGTATGAATAAAACACTTTTCTTTATTACCAAAAGTGTTTTTCAAAAATATATAATATGTTTATATAATTAAATAAACTTTGTAATATTTAATTAAATTTCCCTTTGATCATAAATTGCACTAAACACTTTGTTTATTCATACCTTAAGTGATTTGGATGTAAAGAGAAAGTGTTAATCACTAAATAGTTGTTTAAGTCACAAGTTTTAGTTCTATGAGTTTATATTTTGTAATAATCAAAACATAGAGATATTGATAATATGTTAATAATGTTTTTAGGCATTATTTATGTCAACAATCTCCCCCTTTTTGATTATTACAAAACCTTAAACTCAATAACTCTAAAATTTGTTTTTAGACAAGTATTATAGAGTTTGTATTTCTCTTCTTCCCCTTTTTGTAAAATCAAAAAGGTTAAGCCGAGTAAGCTTCGTGAAAGAAGTTTAAACGGGTAGAATGCTCCCCCTTGATGTATGCTCCCCCTCATTTGAGAGCACGAAGGGAATGAGCTATGGAAATCTTGGCTACACAAAATATTTGAAGAGAACAAGACACATATACATGCAAAGCAATAATTATGCAAATAAAAATAGATTCATTCAAGCAACGTAATCAAAACACTTGGAGTACTTTTTAAGATTAATGCACATATGGGGGTAATAATATGATGTTCTTCCCCATTACTCCATAAATAAGTACTTTTATCCATGAGGTCCCAATCGTCCCAAAACAATATGTACAAGGATATGACTCGACTTAGCAACCATGTAATCAATTAGATAATTAAATAAGGGTTTAAACAAATAACAGTAATGCACTAAAGATGAGTGCATACACGGAAGGCTAAGGCGATTTGGGTGTACATTTAAGTGAGGTATAACAAATTCTTCCTTTAAGTAAGATGCTTAAAGTTAGAAACGAAAAGATAGGCTCGGAGGGGTGTACTAAGGGTTTCATGTACTAAAAATGAGTACAACGCTAAGGGTGTGGGAAAAATTAATTGATTTTACTAGCCAAGTAATATGACTTAAATGGTCAAGTAATTATGATACAGGTTTAACACAAGGGTGATCCTAATGCCTCTTATCATGTAGTAAATCCTACTATACGAATGTAGTCTCACTAGCGGTCTCGGGATGCATCACTAACGCAAGTTCTAAAATCTAAATGCTACCGGTACACTCATAAGCACTAATAGTAAATGCTTTTCCTATCAAATCTAAAGGCGAACCTCACATATTTGGGTGGAAAATTTTTCTGAATGGTACGGTTTTGTGCTAGTCATACGATCTCCTATCCATGAGACGCTTGCTATGGCTAAAGTTTCACTCCTAAATGTTGTAAAAAAATTTAAATTTGGCGCTAAAATTACACTAACAAGTATTTCTCATAGTTTTATTACACACCTACCATCAAACAAACAAACTCAAGCGAAAGTGTATCTGTAAGGTATCATCATTTTACCCTCCCCTTACACTTAGGATGAACATTGTCCCCAATGTTCAATTAAAGAATGTAAAAGTAAAAATAAGTAAAAGAATTAAATCAAATACTCCCCTGATTCGCTCGGTATGGATAATATGGTAACCAGGTTAGATCTTCCTCCAAGAAAATGAACAATCAAAGCTTCCCTTCCAGAATATAAATCATCTTCTTGTCATATATAACCTGTTAAACCTGAGAAAACAGACAAGGAAACCTCGCGTAAAATCAACGGCAATCTATATATGCTAACAAATCCTAGAAAACAAAATAAGATGTAATGCTTGTGGAATGATGTTTGCAGATCTCCTGAAGATTATAAAACTAAAGAATTAGCAAAAACTTTAAGACTCCGTTAGAAAAACAAAGCTGGCAAAATTTCCAGAATTTTACACGTAACGCCGTCAGGAACTTCTTCCTGACGCTGTCAGAAGTGACCTGCAGAAATTCTTATGTTAAGTTTCCGGAAAATTTTTGAAAAAAAATTCGTCCTACTTCCTGGAAAATCTTGCAAAACATCATTATGACTCGATACAAGCATTTGACTCTAACAAATACGAATATACATGTTCATTTAATATTGTGAAGAATCATGATCGAGTTTGTTTCTTAAAAACATATTTGGTTACACTTATCTTTTGCGAAATACCTTTGGATGAAGTTAAGACAAAGCCAAACAACAAAGTAAAGTATTTTCACCATTTTAGTTTGAAACATGTTCTACCAACAATAAAAATAAAGCATGCATACGGAAGCAAATAACAATCAAACAAAAATAAAAAATCACACAATACATGGGTTGCCTCCCAAGAAGCGCTTTTCTTTATTTACGAGTCTTGTAGCTAGACTCAAGGTCATTGGTTACTACGTGACCTCATCATCAAACATTACATCCTCCTCACTAATCATTTCATTACTATTTTCTTGATAATGTTTTACACGTTGTATGTTGACAGTAAATTCTCTACCTTCATCGTCTAGTAACACAACAACTCCAGTTTTAGAGGAATTTTTCACCGTAAATGGTCCATACCATCTAGACTTGAGTTTCCCTGGGAATAACCTTAACCGAGAGTTGTACAATAGGACTTTGTCCCCTTCTGAAAATTCCTTGGGTTTCTTAATCCGTTGGTCATGCCATCTTTTCCGGCAATTGTATAATCTAAATTACATGCCTTAAGCGCCCAATAAGCCTTATGTTCTAATTCTACCGGCAAGTGACATGCCTTACCATACACCATGCGGAACGGGGTCGTTCCAATAGGTGTCTTGTAGGCGGTTCGGAATGCCCATAAGGCCTCGTCGAGTTTAAATGACCAGTCTTTTCTATTCTGACTAACCGTTTTTTCTAATATTCTTTTAATAGCCCTGTTTGTGTTTTCGACCTGGCCATTGGTCTGTGGATGATAGGCGGTGGAGAATCGATGGGACACCCCATAACTCCTCATGACCTTTTCCATTTGCGCATTGCAAAAGTGGGTTCCCCTATCACTGATGAGGGCTTTAGGAATCCCGAACCTAGCGAAAAGCTTTTTCAGGAAATGAATAACCACCCTGGCATTGTTGGTCCTAAGGGCTTGTGCCTCTACCCATTTTGAAACATAATCGATGGCAACTAAAATGTATTCATTCCCCCCTGAAGATGGAAAGGGTCCCATGAAGTCAATTCCCCTGACAACGAAAACCTCACATACTTGTATAAAATTCTGAGGTGCTTCATCCCCTATGTGATATGTTCCCGGCCCGTTGACATGCATCGCATGCTTGTACCATTTCTTTGACATCACGGAAAATTGTGGGCCAATAGAAACCCGCGTCGAAAATCTTTCGGGCGGTGGTGCTTATCCCATGATGGCCTCCAGAGGGGCCAGAGTGACATTCTCTCATGATTTTTACTGCCTCACTTTCCGAAACACAACGTCAGATTATTTGATCAGGACACCTCCAGAATAAAAACGATTCATCCCAGAAGTAGTATTTTAGTTGGGAAAAGAACCTTTTCCTTTCGTATCTAGTCATGTGTTCTGGAACGAGTCTGCTTGCGAGATAGTTGGCAAAATCGGCGTACCAAGGCTCAGAATCTGTCATTGACATGAGTTGTTTGTCAGGAAATGAAACCCGAATCTCACTTCTATCGTGCTCATCAAAGGGATTTTCAAGACGAGATAGATGATCTGCGGCCAGATTTTCTGCCCCCCTTTTATCATGAATTTCAACATCAAATTCTTGTAACAACAAAATCCACCGAATTAGTCGTGGCTTAGCATCTTGCTTAGCAAAAAGATATCAAAGAGCCGAGTGATCGGTGAAAACGACTGTCTTTGAAAGGACAAGATATTGACGAAATTTGTCGAATGCGAACACCACGGCTAATAATTCTTTTTCGGTGGTATAATAATTCTCTTGAGCAGGATTCATTGTTTTGCTAGCGTAGTAAATAGGTTGGAATAGCTTGTCACGCCGTTGGCCTAATACAGCCCCGACAGTAAAATCGCTAGCGTCGCACATGATTTCAAATGGTAACTGCCAGTTGGGTGTAATCATGATTGGAGCTTGTGTGAGCTCCTTTTTTAGGAGATCGAATGCATCCTTGCATTCTTGAGAGAAATCAAAAGGAGCATCCTTCATTAGCAATTGAGTCATTGGCCGAGCTATTTTGGAGAAATCTTTGATGAATCTCCGATAGAACCCGGCGTGGCCCAAGAAGCTGCGTATTGCTTTAACAGTCATGGGATATGGTACCTTAGATATAGCTTCCACTTTAGCTTGGTCCACCTCTATCTCATTCCCTGAGATCTTATGTCCTAACACAATCCCTTCTTTTACCATGAAATGACATTTTTTCCTGTTTAACACCAAGTTGGTTTCCTCACAGCGTTTGAGCATTTTTTTTTCTAGATTAGCAAGACAGCGGTCGAAAGAGTTCCCGAAGACCGAAAAGTCATCCATGAAAACTTCCATGCTGTCTTCCATAAGTTCGTGAAAGATTGCCTACACAGCCCAAAAGGCATTCTTTTGTAGGCGAACGTTCCATAAGGGCGAGTAAATGTGGTCTTTTCTTGGTCCTCAGGTGCTATGGGGATTTGAAAATATCCTGAGAATCCATCCAATAAACAATAGTACTCGTGCCCAGACAATCTCTCCAACATTTGGTCAATGAATGGTAAGGGAAAGTGATCTTTCCTTATGGCATCATTGAGCTTTCTATAATCGATGCATACCCGCCAGCCAGTAACTGTTCTCTGGGGTACCATCTCACCCTTGTCGTTCTTAACCACAGTCATTCCTCCCTTCTTTGGTACAACCTGTACAGGACTAACCCACGGGTTGTCCGAGATTGGGTAAATTAATCCTGCATCCAGAAGTTTGATGACTTCTTTCTTCACAACTTCCTTAATGTTGGGGTTCACCCGCCTCTGGGGTTGCATGGTAGGTTTATAATATTCTTCCATGAGAATCTTATGCGTGCAAAAAGTTGAGTCAATCCCCTTAATGTCGGCTACACTCCATGCAAGCACTCCCTTATATTTCTTTAGGACTTCTAAGAGCTTACCTTTTTGTTCATGTTCGAGGGAAGAGTTTATGATTACCGGCAGTTGGTCCTCTCCCTGAAGGAAGGCGTACTCTAAATGGTTAGGAAGTTCCTTAAGATCTAGCTCAGGGAGTTCGATAATAGAAGGCTTAAGCTTGTTTTCGGGTTTTCGGAGTTCGAGATGTTCAGTGGTCTCCTGTCTAGGGTAGAAGGAGACTGCTCCAACACCCTCCATCTTTTCTACCTCCAAAAAGGGGAGAAAACTCTCATCCCGTAACCAACCTTCCTAGATCTGTTCATCAATACAGTCATCAATGACATCCGTGAGTTCATCGACCTCTCCAATGAAATAGAGCCTGTTAGATGCTTCGAGAGAGAGGTCCATAGTGTCTTTAATGTCGAAGGTTAAGCTATCGGTTCCTACTCGTAAGGTTAACTTGCCGTCATGAACATCAATGACTGCACGAGCGGTAGCAAGAAATGGTCTCCCTAAGATGATGGGTACCAAGTCATCCTCCTCCATTTCCAAGATTACGAAGTCAACCGGGAATTTGAATTTCCCAACCTTGACTAGCACATTCTCGCATATCCCTACGAGGTATTTAACTGATCTATCGGCTAGTTGGATGTTCATACGGGTAGGCTTCAATCCGGAGTATCCTAGTTTAAGGAACATAGAGTGAGGCATGAGGTTGATACTCGCCCCTAAATCGGCAAGAGCATTCTTTATCGATAGAGATCCTATGGAGCAAGGCAAGGTGAAGCTGCCTGGATCGTCTACCTTTTTTGGTAACCCTCGATGGGTCACCACCAAACATTCTTCCCCGAGAGTCACAAGACCCTCGAGTTTCTTTTGGTTGGCGAGTAATTTTTTAAAGTATGTGCTATACTTTGGCATGTGATAACAAGCATCAAGGAGGGGTATGGTGATTACCGAGTCTTTTAGATATGACAAGAATCTTTTATTATCATTCTCAGTTTTTTGGTTTTTTAATCGGGATGGGAATGGGACTCTCACAGGTTGGTTAGGCGGGGTCGATGGGGACGGGATCGCCAAGGGAGGTTGTTCGGGAGCCTCGCTGCTCACATCACCCTCATCTTCGCGAGGCTTGTTTGGATCGGGGGTGATAGGGTGCGAGCTCGGGTAAGGGGGTCCTTGGTTGTTGTTCCAGCCCGAGTGGTTATCGCGAGCATGGGGTCTTTTTGGCTTACTGACGGCTTGTCTAGGTTATCGAGGGTGGAGTTAAGCTTGTTGAACCATTCTCCGATGTCATTCTGTTGCTCATCGACAAGTTCATCAAGACCTTTTAATTGTAAGCCTTTTTCTTGAGTGAAGTGACCAAGGTCATCTTCAAAAGTGCTCCTGATTTCAAATTCAGGGCCTTCCTCTCCTTCTTTTCTCTTTACCAGATTTCCCCAGAGGGTGTAATCGTCGTTTTGGTAAAAAGGCAAAAGTGAGGGATCAGCATAGATGTCACCTCCTGACAAGCATGCATGTTCAGTCGTGGGTTATCCTCCGCATTCCTCTACTTCGTGCGGGCCCCCACAGTAGTCGCAGATCAAGTAAGGATTTGAAAGTTGTTTAGGTAATTGCGACCCAGCTAGGTATTCCATTCTTTTGTGAATTTTTCTTAACCGATCTGAAGATGCTGAAGTGATTTCAGACATGCTGATAGTCGACTCAGGTTCATCCCAAGTGTCATCCTGGTCTTGAGCATATTCCTCAATCCTATCCCATCCTTCCTCGGCACTAAGATTGGCTAATCTCCCCTTTCTAGAATTGTTGATTCCGTTCCGATCATTTGAGGAGACATTATCGTAGAAGATTTGGACCAAAAGCCATAGTTCGATGCCATGATGGGGAACTTGTCTTATTAAATCCTTGAATCTAATCCACGATTTATGGAAGGGTCCGTCCTTCCCTTTTCGGAAGCGGAGGATCCTATCTCTAAACGCTGAAGTTTTCCCAGCTGGAAAGAACTTCTCATAAAATTTGGATATGAGTTGCTCCCATGCGAAAATAGATTCGGAAGGAAGTTTATCATACCACTCTTGGGCTTTTTCGTAGAGGGTGAAAGGGAAGAATCGTAATCGGGACGTGTCTCTAGTAGCCCTATCCGTATGGAGGGTGTCTACTATTTTTAAGAAGTCCTTGATGTGTTGAATTGGGTCATCATCATCTAGTCCACAAAACTTGCACACACTTTGGACAAGCCAAACATCGATCGCATGCAAGACCTCATTGGTGTGTTCGTTTGGGTAGACAATGGCGTTTGAGAAACCACGAGGATTTGGGAGGAGTAGTCCTTAAGGCGCTTAGGAGTGGGAGTTGCGGGGGTGCTTATCTCGTTGTTAGATTGGGAGCTAGGGGTTGTAAGGTGATTTTCCGAATTTTCTTCAGAAAGGGGTGCATCAAAATCGATGGCTATGCTAGATGGTTCAGGTGTTGAGTGAGATCATCTTAGCCTACGCATTTCTCTATCTGGTTCTGCATAAGGCAAAACAAGGTCTCTAGCGGAACTACGACTCCTAGTGATTCTAAGGTTAGAGAATTCGTCGGTTGCCATAATGGCGAATGGTGGAGATTACGAATAAAGGCACGAAGAAATAAGATAGACTAAAGAGAACCTAAAAATAAAAATAAAATCTTACTAGAAAGGAATCTAGCAAGTAGACCTAATAAAAAGAAATCCTAACCTAGACAATAACTATTCCCCGGGCTGCGGCGCCAAAAACTTGATGCGTGGGAATTGCACCAGGCTTTACCTCTCGAGGGATCTCGAGAAGCTTACAACCCCCACCAGGCAGTGTACCTGATCGTTGTAGTATAGTATAGTGACAAGTACCAGGGGATTGATCGTTCAACTTAGGAATAGTGTCGCTAGGATTAGAAAACCTAAGAACTAGGTCTAGAGGTGAGGGATGATTCTTTTTGTATTTTTATGTTTTTATAAAAACAAATAAAAATCTCGGTTGTTGGAAGAGTGGGCGGAATTAGTTGCTAGTCAACTAACCCAATAACTAAGATGCAATCAAAATAAAATAATAAAAATGAAAATAAACTAAATTAAGATAGTGGTGTGAGCAATATATGGGAGAATTGTGTTTACTTAGATTTCACTACTCCTTAGATATCTTTTACAGGTTAATTACTTGTTACAGTTGCGTGGATGACGGATTGTATTCCTTAATACCATTCATGGGGTGGCGTACTTACTTCCCCAATCCTATAAGCTCCTACTTCACTCCTATGTCGAGCCGGCTAAGAAGCTCCTAACATGGGATCACTAGAATTCGCTCATGCATTAAATGCAATCATAAAAACCTATTACACATCGGTTCATGTTTCTTAAGACGTTCAAGCAAGTTACACAATGGAGATCTGCCAGTTTTCTTAAGCCTAACATTGAAATCATTCATCCATTACAACTATAAACAAGCAATCAACTTATAATTAACATCTAGGTTTCATTACATCTAAGCAAACATATGAAAGATCTAGCCTAGCATGTTATAATCAAGACAAGCATAAGATATATTCAAACAACACATAGACATATTGAATGAATTAAAAGAAGACTTATCTTAATTGAACATGAAAGGTTTCAAGGGGTGAAAACCCTTGAAAATACTGTTACAAACGACCTAGGGTTTATTAGGTTCGGCCCTAGTATTCTCCACACAAGTTCCTCTTTTAATGAATGAAAAATAGAAAGTACATATAGATTTTGTGAGGTGACGGCGTCAAGAGTAAATTTCTGACACCGTCATCTCGCCGCCAATAAAGTTCTCGGACTGCCTAGATCTGGGTCTGACGCCGTCATGTGTAATCATTCTTCAGGCCGTCACCAAAATAACTCTTGACGCCCTACTTCTGATGCCTTCAGGTTTTCTCTGGGTCGTCATGCATTTTGCTCTTGACGCCGTCATATTTTCCTTCTTGACGCCGTCAGGTACTGTTCCCAGCATGGAAAACTAAGTCTTTGCCGTTTTCTTCACTTTTATGCTCAAAAAACGTCCAAAATGCTTCCTTTTCTAGAATTCACTCCCAAAGTACCTAAAATCACAAAAGGAACGATTTAGGGCAATATTTGATCAAATAAATTCAATTCCAGGCTTAAATGACCCCCTAAAAATAGTTCATTTTTCGCCTCATCAATAAAATAGTTTTGGATTAGAAATAAAATTTTAAATCATTTTGGACTAACGGTGTAAAGTTATGCCATTAGGGGGTTAAAGTGTAAATTTTACAAAACTTAAAGGTTTTTCATAAAATATAAATTTTATAATTTATATTTTATATGTAATTATTTTATATAAATCCGATTCGATCAAGCACTTTTCGTAAAATAAATAGATATATATATATAGTTTATATATATATATATATATATAACGTATTAACGACAATAATAAATATATAACTTTTAACAATTAACACATTCTCTCAAACCGATTCATTTTCTGACACCCATCAACCGTCTTGTTAATCACACTGACCTTCGTAACCCTTCGACGTATATCGTCACACTTCGTCATTCTTTTAATATATATATATGGGTAAGGATCCAGTGAGAAGAAACTTTAAAATGAGAAGAATGAGAAATAAATATAACTGCATATTTGAGATGCATCGACTTGAATTAGATGCATCTTTATTCATTTAGATGCATCATAATTAGTTTCAAAAGTGATTTTGAACTGAAAACAATGAAAAGTAGTACTAGCAATAAATTTGACTCGCAGAGGACGAAAAATACACAGGATTCGTCTAACTTGACGAAATGCATATAATATATGTATATGCATCTAATTTTTAGCTAGAAATTATATTATGATGCATCTAAAAGATTAGGGATGCAGGCATCTCTAATATGTAGTTATAGTTATTTCTCATCCTTCTTATTTTAAAGATTCTTCTCATTTGATCCTTAGTCTATATATAGAGTTAGGATCAAATAAGAAGAATAATAAAAATAGGAAGGATAGGAAGTAATCACAACTATACATTCTAGATGCACCTACAAAAATGGATGCATCTTCATTCAAATTTTCCCTCCCACATAAAAATATGTGGCTAGAATTACTTCTTACCCTTCTTATTTTAATTATTCTTCTTATTGGATCCCTTCCATATATATATATATTCAAACGATTAACCAAAGTTTAAACCCGAATTTGGTTTTACCAACCACCGACCTCGTTCATTTTCAACGATCTCTATATTTCGTCAAACGAAAACATACTCACGAGTTATATTCTGAAATATAACTTTGTTCTTGAACTTCAGGCATTTAAACACGCACGTTTAATTGCTACAAGTTAACTAAACAAACAATACACCATAATAAACAACTTTCACGATAAACTGAAGTTAGACTATCAAACTCTGAAACTTGCCATATTTTATTTAGGTTGTGTGTTGAAGCCGTTTCCACCTATCGTTTGAATTATGAAACTATTACTACTGAGCAACCCAGGTGAGTTCATAGTCCACTCTTTAAACTTTTAAACTCTTTTGTGGGGAGATACATGCTACAAATTCGAACACAAGCTTTTTAGTATGCTATGCCTGATGTTTTATTGCTTAAGTAGCTATTGCCAAAAACCCCTCGATCATGAACCTTAATCACTTCCGAGTGAACGTAAATATTTGGGAATAGATCTATTTGGGACTGATAATCCCCGTTTAGTTTAGCTAGGATGAGCGACTAGGCGCACAGTATTTAACAACTCATAGGCAAAGACCTATCCCGAGGGCACCCTTTATATTAGTTTACATCACACATTGATGCCTGTCAAATCGTTGCGTGTCATGAGCTTAATGCAATAACAAACTTGATTTTAAACTTGTTAATTGGTTATCGATACAATTAACACTTTTACTTGTGTTCAACTTTTAAACTTAAACCTATGGACATCACTTAACTTTTGTTGACTTTTAGCATGTTATCTCAGGTAATTAAGGCATTGAAGTTCAAGGCACGGAGAAGGGCATCAATCCCGGGCACGGGTTTTTAAATAAATGTTTTCTTTATCATTCACCTAAATAAAACATATATATGAAGATATGACTGATTTTTCCAAAACAATTTCTGTACTCAGAATATTTTAAATGAATGATAAAATGTGTTTTCAAAATATTTCCTTGGATTATGACAAAGATCCACTACGTAATACCCTGTTAAGTCTTCCGCTGTCGTTAATCGAATTTAGGGGGTGTTACATTACCATACCGGCGAACCCCAGAAACCAACGACGTTAAGTGGGGACGTAAATCCACCAACGCGCGTTGCTGTTATTTAAAAAATAATAATAATAATAAAAAGAAGAAAAAGAAAAAAAAGAAGGTCAACAACGGCTGCATTTCAATATTTTTTAAAACTAAACAATACCGTTTTACACAGTTATTTAAACCCATTTAACACACGCAAGTGGGGCGTTAATCCACCAACACAAACACTTTACTTTCATTCTCACTTTTATATTTTCACACACAAAATTAAAAATGTCTCAATACAATAACGAGTTCTTCAACAACCTCCTCAACATATCACAACCCAACTCTCATCTTCGTCAAACCCTCTAACAATCACATTCGCACAACCAATATCATCAAATTCTAAATTTCCAGGGTTCGGTAGTCAATACCAAATGCCGCCTTACACACCCGAACAACTTTAGCATAAACAAAAAAAAAATCGACAATAACAAATGTTTAACCAACAATTTCAAAATCTACAACAAAATCCACTACCAACACAACTATACACGACACCATCACAACCACAACCACCAACCGAAACCGAAACCCAAAGTTCAAAACAAAAGGAAAACACGCGGCAAAACGAGCAAAAAACCCGAAACCCACAACCCAAAATGAACCCCAAACCGAAACCTTAACTTGTTCTTTTCGTTGGCTATTGTCGGAGGAAACATCATTAGCCTCGTGTTACACTGCCGTTTTTGAGGATAACAAAGTTGGAGCCGACCAAAACAACTATTCGTTTTCGTACAAAGTTATCCACGAGTTCAACAAAACTAATTTCCAAAAATGTAACAAGGACATTGATGAGACGAAAAGTGTACCGCTTTTAAGGGGTCATTTAAGCCCAAATTCGAGATTATTTGATCAAATATTGCCCTAAATCGTTTCTTTTGTCATTTTAGGTACTTTTGAGAGGAAATCTGGAAAAGGAAGCATTTTGGACGTTTTTGAAGCGAAAAGGTGAAGAAAACGACAAAGTCTCAAATTCATGCTGGAAATTGTACCTGACGGCGTCAGGGATTGCATGTGACGCCATCACCCTTTGACAAAGAGGTGGATAAATCAAGTTACACGTGACGCGCCAGAGAGGTTTTGGAATTATACATCACGGCGTCACCAAGGCCGTTAAGAGTAATTTGCATGGGACGACCAAGATAAAGTTTACACATGACGATGTCAGATCTGGATCTAGGCAATACGATTGTTATTCTAGCGGTGAGTTGACGGCGTCACAAGCATAACGTGACGCCGTCAGAGTGTAAAATCTATAAATACTTTTCTAATTTTCATTCATTGTGTGCAACTTTGAGAGGAGAAAAATCCTAGACGAACTTTACTGTATTTTTGATGGTTTCAAACCCTTGTTTCACCCATGCTTAATTGAAGATAAGTTTTCCAACAATCATTCAATATGTCTATGTGTTGTTTGATTATATCTTATGCTTGTCTTCTCTTTAACATGCTAGGCTAGGTTTTCTTTGTGTTTGCTTAGATGTAATGAAACTTAGATATTGATTATTGGTTGGTTGTTTGTTTGTTTATAATTGTTGTGGATGAATGATTTCGATGTCAGGCTTAAGAAAACTGGCAGACTTCCAATTGATAACTTACTTGAACGTTTTAAGAAACATGATCGGAGGTGTACTACGATAATTTTGTTATATTTAATGCATAGGTAACTACTAATGAGGCCATGTTAGGAGCTAGTAGTCAGCTCGACATAGGAAGAGGTAGAAGCTTATAGAGTTAGGGAAGATCGTACACAGCCCTACGAATGGTATTAAGGAATATAACCCGTCATCTATGCAATTGTAACAAACTAATCAACCGGTAAAAGATAGCTAGGGAGTAGTGAAATCTAAGTAAACACATTTTCTCTTATTATTGTTTTCGCCACATTTACTTTAAGTTCATGTTATTTTATTTAGTTTGCATTTGTAGTTATTTGGGTTAGTTGATTAACAACTAATTCCGCACACTCCTTCAAAACCCGAGATTTTTACTTGCTTTTCATAAAATACAAAATTACAACAAGAATCATCCATCATCTCTAGACCTAGTTTAATTGAGTTTTAACCCTAGCGAACATTATTCTTTGAGTTGAACGCTCAATCCCTCGGTACTTGCCACTATACTATACTACAACGGTCAGGTACACTGCCTGGCGGGGATTGCAAGCTTCTCAAGATCCCTTGAGAGGTAAAACCTTTTGCGAGGGCGCAATTCCACGCATCAGACATGTTGACAAGTAAGTGACATGCGTTAAACCATAATTGCCAAAAGTTCAACGCAATCTATAACGTTTCCAACGTATAGGTGGTCATAGTGGGAAAAATGAGCTTGATTTTATGAACCGTGTTAGTATTGCATATCGTGAAGAGGTAAAAGAAGGAAGACTATTTGCTCAAGAAGACGTGTAGGAAATTTTGAAAAAACACTCCAAATGGGACGCACCCACGCCCGTTGATCCAGTTGATCTCACCAGACACAACTTGCTATTCGGAAATGACGTGAGACCTCGCCCCCCCCCCCCCCAGCAAACCACGTGCCTAAAAAAACTAAATCAGAAACCTCATCGAGCACCGCGGGAAGTAACTCGTTTGAATTTGGTGATTTTATGCAAAATAAGTTTCGAATCAAACAGGAGGCCGCGGTGACGGCGTACGAGGCGTCGAGGAAAAAGATGAGGGCATTCTAAAAATGAAAGAATTGAAGTTTCTCCGGACTCCAACCGACGAACCAAGCCCTCCTCATCAAAATGCAAAAAGAAGAAATAATGAACAAATATCGACAAAAACAACAAAACCAACAAAACTAGTTATTCTATTTTTTAAAATTGTTTTTAATTAATTTATTTATTTTTTAAGTTTAGTATTGTATTTTTATTTAAATTAATGAAATTTTGTTTGTTTGAAAAATAAAAAGTAAAATAAAATAAAATTGTGAGTTTTAAAAAAGGGCGATGTTAATGGTGTTATAGGTGAGAGGATTTTTTTTTGTGTTGATGTTAAAAGGAGAGATAGTGATGTGACGCTGATAGTGTTATGTCACATAGCTCTAAGTTCTACAGTAATAAACTAACAAAAGGGTAAGCAAATAAAGAAAGATTTTTCTAACTTGTGCCCTGGGGGCACAAGTTAAGCTACTAAAAGACACGGGGACCCTATAGAAAAGGACATTGGGATCCACAGAAAAGTACAATTTATGTGGATCCCCATGTCCTTTTCTGTGAGATCCTACTGTCTTTTAGTGTGCTTAACTTGTGCCCCTAGGGCACAAGTTAGACAAACCTAATAAAGAAATGGATTTAATGTTCTATGTTGGATTGAAGGTGTAAAGTGAGTTTTCGAATGTTTATTTTGCTTATTTTAATAGGATTTTTATAAGAAGCCCCATTATTTGGACTTGCAAGTAACTAAAACAAATATAACTTGTGGCATGCAAAATATTGGCCCATTGTCGCCCATAATTGACATTTTCATCAAACAAAAAACATTTTTTTTTAGAACGGCATCATACTTAAAATCCGACCTTCGAGTTAAACCATTCAAACAGGCAGGTCTCGGGACCCGAACCATTAGGAGAGACCCGCGAAGGGAAACCCTTAAAACTCACTGCTTCACAATAAGAGGAAAATCCAGATTTTTTTTGTCACTTGCAAGACTCGAACCCGGGTAAAACCCCTCCCCAAGCTCCAGAAGAAACTCAGGTTGGTTAACATATGACATTTGTATTTGGTAGCTTGGATTACTTTTTGTGAATTTAAAACTAGTGTATTATTAGATATAAGAGGCACATATACTTTTGCATACATTATGTTAGACTTAAGTCATGTTAAAATATTGCAAGGAGAAAAATCATATATGAAAGCTCTTAGAAACCACGTTTCGTTTGGAAACGACATTTCCTTCATGTTACAAGAGTTTCATAGGGATGAAATGCATGTGACTACCAAAATGAAGCATGTGTGTGTTTTTTGTTTACTTTCAACTTTGGATCCAAATTTTTGTCAAGTATATACAAAGACATTTTAGAGGATCTATGAAACTAAAAAGCATCACTATTCTTGTTAATATAAACAAAGATAATTAATGAAAAACGCGTGTTATATTTCTATGCAAGTAGAAAATAAATAGACACACGATATAACAATGCTCAAGCGAGTTGACTTTTTTTCTTCAAGTTTGGCTAATAACTTTGGCCCATCACTACTCTTTTTGTTGAGCTATCTTTGGTCCAATGGGCCAGGATAAACAACTTGATCGGTTTGGTTCAAAAAATGTCTTAAACAAGCTAGGTTAGCAAATATACTGGAGTACCATTTTTGGTTTTAGTCTGATAGGCTAAGATCAACAATGTCATACTATAATAGAAATTTTTGCATCAGCAAAATGCTAAATAAGTTCTCACTTTGTTATTTTCTTGCATACAAATACGACTTACAAAAACTAGAGATAATGTGTGTTTTAAATTATAATTAATCTATCTGATAAGTATAAAGATTTGAATTTAGAAGTAGGGTTTCCTAATAATGCTAAATAACTAACAAACTAGACTCCTTTCCCTTACGTACATTTTCATCAACAACATTTTGTGACGCCCACTTTTCATATATGGATGGCAATCGTCATATACCTGATGACATTCTTCACAACATACTTGCTCGACTACCCGGAAAGCCATTACTACGGTTCAGATGTGTATCGACACATTGGAATCGTCTCATTTCAGATCCTTATTTTATGAAGTCAAGATCACGTCGCATGATCATGCTTAAATATCCATCGCCACTTGCTGTTATAGATGCCAATGTACCAGTCGACGACAAGGCTCATTCCATGGTTAAGGTTCCTTCTCTTTTAGATGAATATAATTTTGTCTCAATGGTTGGAACATTCAATGGCATAGTGATTTTGGTTTTAATAGATATGTCGTTTCGTAGCCATATGATCCTATACAATCCGCTAACGCGTGCTTCTAAGACACTTGATGTTATGGATAGGCTCCCCCATAGATATGGATTTGATACAAATGACTTAAAGATTGTTAGATTTGTAGAATGTTGCCATCCACTTGGCGGCCAAAGATATAAGTGTGACGTATTCGATCTTAAAATTAGTTCATGGAGCAAATCGTCACAATACCTTAAAAAGGAATTTTTCTTTTGGGGTGATGGGGGACGTATTTTTAAATGGGTGTTTGTATTGGACTATTTCATTAACGAATATGGGGATAATTGCTTTCAATGTTAAGGAGATGGCATTTTCGAACATAACTCTACCACATGGACATCATTCTATGGAGATTATTCCCATTCCAAGGCGACTACCCGACTGCCAAGGGGCTGTTTTGGGTTCCTTAGATGGACGTAGCCTTTGCTTGATCACCAAAGTCGATAACACATTCAATGTGTGGGTAATGAATAAACCAGGGGCCGAGAACTTATGGTTAAAAACATTTACATTCACATTAGGTGTCGAAGATGATCGTTTTTATGAGTTCCATCCTATGTGTATCTTGGATAAAGGGATAATTCTTTTGAGGAGCAAGGGATCACACCAACTAGTTACCTATGACACGTCGAAAGATTCATTTAGAAACTTAAATAATTTGGCAAGTCTGGATGATTTCGAAGACAAAGATACGATGCATTGTGATCGCATCAGAATACACCCAATTGAGTACGTGGAAAGTTTGGTTTCCCCATCAGACATATGTTTTGTTTAACATCCCTTCTTTTTTTTCTTTTTGAAATTAATTAGCTGCATTTCATTTGATTTTACCTGTTTGACCCGTTATAAGTAGAAGAGATTACGAGACTAGTCAAAAGCAGTGAAATAATAGTCTATGAGAGTTCATACAAAGGTAACTCATCCCGCTCAAATGAGCTACACTGAAGCATTATATTACGGAGCATATACTAACCACAAAGTTGCACTGAACCATGGAACTCATTTAACCCGTTTCCTTTTAAGCTTATTACCTGTTTGACCCGTTAGCATGTGTGACCATTATAACGGGTTCTACATACTTTCTAGCTTACATCTTGTTTATTTTTTATCTGGCACGATTATCTTAAAGTTATTACAGTAGTTTATTTGGATCCATGTGTTAATATATTGTGTATAAATTCCACGACTTGGCACTAGAGGTATTATCAGGTCAGGTTTATTCGGGTTTTTGAATGAGAAATAGTGACCCGCCACCAACCCTATAAGCTACCAAAAGCTTGGTTTTTGTCCGTTTGGGTCATTCCGTAACCAAAAATTCCTTGTGACCCACTTCGGTCACTGATTCGAGAGGTTATGTCTGATAAACTATCAAACCAATCTACACTAGTTAAACCAAACTATTCACGTCCACGTTGAGTACAAGTACTTTTTATATAGTATTAAACGTACACCGTAAGCATATTTTTAGATACTACTGCAAACAAATGACAGAAAATGAAGTTTAGCCTTGTATTTGTCATCTGCAGTCTAGCAGAACTTTAACATACTGTATGGGGACAAATTATCATCCGAACCTTCATTTGACATACACATAATACACTAAAAAATAAACAATAAACTGAGTGCATAAATAGAAAACAAAATTCGCCGTATCAAAAATTTGCATTTGCAAAAGCATACATTAATTAATCAACAAAATGCCTCTCTGGATTCCCTATCATAATTTCTAGACCATAATCCTATTCATCATCCGAAGAATCGGGTTCCACGTCAACAATATCAGGAATCTCGTCCATTGGATCGTCATTATCACCAAAACCAGACATGAAATCCGATACCAGTGTATTACCTTTTGACCCCATATCACCGGTTTCCATTTTGTCAGATGCTCTAAGGTCCACAGTTTGACTCTGAACTTCAGACTGCTTACTAATTATTTCAAGTGACTGCATCTCTACCATAATCCCCTTCCCTTTATCTTCATGTGTTACTTTTGCGCTGGAAGGGGCTTCAATAGAAACAAGTTTTTCTGATAACGGCGGTGTTACTTCATTGGTGGTTGTGTTACTTGGTTGCTCCGTTACAAGTGGTTCGTTTGCATCATTATCTTTCACCCATTTTTCATACAGATCATCCTCTTCTGATTCAGGGTTTTCAAACCCGTTTTTTGATGTGCCAGCTGAAACTGGGTTGTGTTTCTGAGAACCGAAGTATAAGTTGTTATCCATAAACCTGTTTTTCTCATTAGGAGAGTACTCGATGGAGGATCCAAAATCTATGAGTGGAATGGCCCGGGGATGTATTAGGACCTCTAAAGTCATCAAAGCGTGTGCACAGAACTCTGCAAGTTTACTTCCTACTCCTTGCTTACCTGAGGATGTGTACCAAAAGATGAACATTATACATAGACTAAGCATAGAAAAAGGATCAGCATACTGAAATCATGACATACAAAGATACCTTTACGGAAAAGCTCAAGACCGTGAGCCAGATATGGAGGACGTACACGACCAGGCGAAAGAAGGGATGCCAAAAGAGCACGTAAAGAAGCAAGCTGAAAATCAGCCCAGCTAGAACTATTGCTGTGAGTATTGTTAGAATCATTTGTTGGTTTTGTCCATCCACCTTTACAAGCATCTGTAGCTACAGTTTTAATAAGTAAGTCTACATTTGATCGCCATCCCTCAGATCTCAGTCCACCACCCTGCCAAAATCAGTACCATAGTTTAGATGAAAGCTAAAATTACAATTTACAGGAACATAAAAACAAAGAAACTTGGTCAGGTTTCTTCGAACGGCATATCCATACAAATGTACAAGAAGAATGTCTAAAAGATGAATCGGGTACTCTAATCGAGTTAACAAGAAAACACACAACGCAAAGTGAGAGGCGTGGGCAATGGGTCAAGATGGGCAATTTTGTACTGCCCAAAACTAATTGTGTTGTGTTGACCCACACCACTTTTCCTCTATACTTTAGGCATCTACTCATGCCTAAACACGTTTATGCATGCATACAAGATACATATGTCTAAAACTGAGCTGAATACTCAATCTCTAATTAAGCTAAACGAAAAAACATACCACGGTTAGAAGTGTTTCTAATGCTTCAAGAGCAGCAATCTTGAGAGAAATGGGTACAGGGTTTTTGCGCATGTATATTGTATCAGATTGATTTTCATGAGATGTAACTGCCATTTCATGCTTCCTTTTCTTTTGCACAGGTTCTGAATTAGAGCATGCTTCACCACCACGATCACCTACTGAATCCAGATCAATGGAAGCACTGGTTACCACATCTTCAGCTAGGTAGATTGTCAGCCCTGCTCAATTGCACAGCAAAAAAGCAATCATTAAATTGCGCATCAAGTACACTTAAATACTAACCTAGATAAATATATTCTTAAAAGACTGTAAAAGGTCAAAATTTGTTATAATACGTAAAAAAAAATGGGAAAAAAGATTAAGTTAAAAGCATACCAACCCCCATGGACAGCAGCATTAACTTTATGAGAGCATAGAGTTTAACCCTAAGTTCAGGTTGTTCACACCTTCTAAGATACTCTGTTACAATTCGAATCATATGTGCAGCATGTGGTAGCAGTTGACTGCAATAAGAATCATTCACATAATGTGAGAAACCACACGTCAGAAAGTGATATCCTGAAGCAATTTATATGGCATTTAGAACAATTAAACATGTTGACAAAGACTATAAATAGATAAGCAGAGTATACATGTTTATCAGTTTACATATGAAATCAAAGCTAAAAGTACTAAAGATCTGCAATATCTTATATAGAGTGTTCACATTTAACAGCTTAAGGATCAAAATTTAGTATATTTCATAGTTGCAACTTACAAGTCAAGCCATTCATCAAGAAGCTAAATAATGACTTAGTTTTCTATCAACCAATTAATGAGTTGTATGTTTTAGAATAAAGTTGACTAGGGTATGTTTATCATAAATCAAGCATGTAAAGTGAAATCAGACACGATAGCAACTTTTCTAGAAAAGTAAATTTGCCAATTTTTCATATGACTCAAGGGAGTATCTAATCTTGTTTTTCCTTCAAGTGAAATGAAATCATATGCTTCATCACAAACAGTACTAAAAGAAGGATAAATATTGTAAATCACCTGTGTGCTCCCTTGACAATACCACATAGGATATCCAAACTATATGAATGCTGAACCAGAAGTTCTAGACATACATGTTCCTGTTGCATTGCAGTGATAGTGGGGTACAAGGTGTGTGGCAAAGAACCATCCACCATCAGAACTCTTTCAACAAGCATTAACAATAGCCGAACAGGAAGTTTAGCCTACAATCAAAACAAATGGAGCTTTTAAATTATGCTACCCTTTAGCTATATTGAAGATGATTAGAACATATAAAGATTAAAGCTACCTTAGCAGGATAAGTTGTAAGCATTGTAGAGCAGCATAGCATCAGTGCAGATATACTAGGCATAGAGACTCGTTCCTGCAGTGCTGCCTTGTTAGAAATGTCGAATATTGTTAGGCCTCCGAGAGGGGCAATTGGACTGGAAATCGTTGTTGTTGTTGTTGTTCCAAGAGGGGCAGGTGGATCTTTTCTCGGTGGGACTAATGCCCGCATGATTTCACTAGACCTAGTTTCTGCAATGTATGTGCATAACCGTGTAAGTACTGCTGACATAAATACATAATTAAACATTCAAACATCAACCAAATTACTCTCCATAAAACTTACCTTCTTCTAAACCTTGGAATGAATCATTTAGAAGAACATTAATAGCAACTAAGACCTTGTAAATCATCAATGACCAACTATCTTCATCCCCTTTTGATTTGGGAAGTAATGATAAGCAACGAGCAAGTTTCTGGCCACAGAAAAAAATACGTGTGAAATTCTGTCACCATTAAAAATCCCAACAGTCAAAAGGATAGACAATGGTCTCACCTTCAGCATATCAGTGGTGCATTTCCCAGACATAATCTTTGTAACAATAGCAGCTTCAACCTGTCACAATTTTCAGAAAATCAACCAAGGACCATTTATCACAATTTACCACAGAATCTATGTTCAGTCAGCAAAAAATGTAATTTCATTAAGGAGAACCGTTTTTGCCAAAATTGACGACTTAGCATATCTATTATGTAGTACATGTTATCGCAACTTCCCTTATAGAACATAACAACAAATGTTAGATACTGATCAGGTGTAAGTGAGTGAGAGATTACTGCATAAATGTCTTCAGTTGCACATTTCGGCTATGTTTGACAAAAGTAGCTGTGAGCAATAGCCAAAAAAGCTCACAGCTTCATAAAGAAGCATTGGAAAAATGAGCTTTCCTAAAAAATAGCAAAGCCCACAGCTCTCATGCCAAACGAACACTACAAATCAAAAAGCTCATTGTTCACCGCTCATTGCCCAAAAAAGCTCCAAAAAGCTTTGTGCCAAACATAGCCGAATTTCTAAAAAGTAACATTGCAAGTTGCACGAGATAATATGCCAAAACCCAAAATTATGCAACTAGTACTACTAAAGAACTTCATATTTCCTGATTCCTTATTCCCAGAGAGATAATTAGTGGAGAAGTGTCTCTGTGTTTAATAAACAAGATGATATTTCTACACACTTAACAAAAAAGTCAGATAACTTACAGAATCACAGGTCTTCTGGAGAGAAGATGGAAATAAAGTCAAAATGGTGCATAACAAACTAGCAGCTCCATCCTGCAAAAAAGTACAATATTAGACTAAAGAGCCATATGTAGGAACAAAAAGTAGGAAGAAATATCATTTTCCTAGACTAAAAGCCATCACCTTCTGATTATAAAATGTCTTATATAACAGATAACATAGATTTAACATACACTATATTACTTAGATTCAGTGGCGGAGCCAGAAAAAGTGATCAAGGGGGGCATCAGTTTAAAAAATCTGGGTTAGATAGCTTGTCGATAAATGTCTTTTTTTACTTAATTTAAACCAAGTCGGGTCGAATCGGGTTTTATTTGAACTATGTATAATATGAATTTTAATTGGCAATTTAAAGTGGTTTATCTTTGAAAACATTCACTCACTTTGTTAATTGTATTCATACATCCAGTACCGATACTTCATGTAGAAATAAAAATTAAACATGTGTTAAATTATACAATTTTTAAAATAATATCTACAAAGCAATATAATTATTATTATAATCACTAACTCACAATGTATAAGAAATTAAAAATCAAGATATCTAACTCGATATCTAGATGAATTATTATAATTATAAAATCATAGTTTCCATTAGTTTTTGGTAAGGACCGAGTGAAAACTTTCTGTTATTTACTATGGAGTATATATTTTATAAAGGGAGATGATTTGCACACTCCAAATTTTTATTGGGACACTCCAGTGTACAAGCTGTTAAAGCAGTTTATTAATAATGTACAAGTATCTAATGCTTTTATTGGAGTGTCCCAATCAATATGAAATGTGTGTAAATCAATTCCCTTTTATAAAGGGCCCAGTTTTCAATAAAAAAAGAATAAAGGGTCTAGTTTGTTCAAATCAATAAGTTATTAATAAATTCTTTAATAATCACTCTAATAATTTCTCAAAAGCCCCAATCTCACTCTACCCATCTTCCACATCCGCCATTTTTACTGAGCAAAAGATAAAACGGATGAAGACGTTTCAGGCCACCAGTTTCATCCCGATCAGAGTCAATAACTGCAGAGGGCACTCGGATTTTTATGCCGAGGGCATTTAAGCTTTTTTCTTCTGTTTTGATTTTTTTTTCTTATATAATTTGTGTGTCGGCAGGAGTTTCGTTGAGGGCATCGCCCCCCACTAGTTATCACATGGCTCCGCCCCTGCTTAGATTTCCAGATTAAAATTGCTTAGCATGCAGAAAGCTGCTGATAAGCCCAAAGCTTAGGGGAAAAAATTAGAAGTTTATGTGAATCCGAAAAGTGTTGGATGAGTAATTTTGAAGTACATAAAATCTTTAGGTCTTTGGGATGAAAAGAATTGAGTATCCAATTTGAGTGCAGACAGTTGGTATTAGCATCTACACCGTAAAAAATGAAAGATAAATGGCCCTGAACTTGGTAATACCAATACATACAGCATCTGAGCTATCTGCGTGCATCAGATTTAAAACTGGTTGAAGAAGTTTTGCAGCATGTGTAGTTCCATCTCTCTTCGTATTTGGAAGACCACTCAACCTAGTTCAAATGGAAAAAGTTCAGATCTTTTTGTTTGATGAAAATGTAAAGGAAATTAGATTTTGAGTAAGTGCGTACATATTATATTAGCAGATAATAAAGAATGAATGCCCCCACAAAATATGTAGTAAAGGACCTAAGGAAGCCTATCTTTAAGGGTTTCGTTCATAACTTTAAAATTTGCATCCTCAAACCAAACACATTCTATCAAATCTAACACATTCCCAAACCATTGATCCAAAAGTACCCAACAAACTGGTCTACACTCCCCCTCAAAGAACCCCATGAGTTTCTCACAAAGCCCTTTTGTGAGAAGCTCTGCTAGTTGCTATAATATTTTACGTTGGAACATAATCAATGTTGTTGATATTCCCACCTTTCTCCTAGATAAAATATCAATTTACTTCCATGTGTTTAGTTAAGTCATGATAAACTAAATGTGCTAGTAGATATATATGTTTCATTTTGGCCCATGTCAAAGTTATTTTTATGTAGTTTATACAATCTTCTGCTACTTGAATCAAACATGTAAAAAACGATGTGACACATTTACTGACTATAAAAGTTATTTAGGTACACCTACAAAATCATAATAATATCAAAATTTTATATCTGCAAATGCAAAATTGAACATACAGTACCTTGTAAGAAGATCTGATAACGAGACACAACAAGCAGCCTTCACAAAGTGAGACTCTGCAGGAGGCTGATTTAGAGTGCACAATGCAGACTTGGTTAGATTCAAAAATGTAGAACATCAACATATAACAATCTCGAAACACAGCAACTAAAAATATTAACTTTAGCTAACCATGTATTTATTAGATTTAACAGAACCAGCTAAAGTATAAAGCCTAAATACTAACATACAGAAAGTGTGCGTTATTAAACTTTTAAACTGGATTCAAAATAATAAGGTTGTGTGTCACTGTGCTGTATACTCATGAACAAAATTTTGGTATTAAATTAGTCCAAACTATATGACAATATTGCAAATATATTTCCAGATATAACAAAAGCTCATAGCATATGACATCATTTGCAATAAGTTGAAAGGGGATAAACTATAGATAGTTGAAGAGATTCATAAGCGCTCACCCTATTACCATCATGCTTACAGGAAAGATAGACTCATTACAATGCAAGATAAATGAAGATTGACAGAGATCTCACACCATAAGGTTATGTCAAACAAGCGCACCTATTTATGAAATGGTTTAATGGGTGCATCCTTTTTGATATATAGTTTGTCCAAGTAGTCATGTCTCATTAGTGGTCATGCCAAACACGGTCACCAGTATATAAAATGATAATATTTAAAAGAATATACAAATTATTTAACACTCGTATACATTGAAATCAGAATATCAGATTCTCCTCCCTCCCTTTATTTATCATTTTTCTATGCATAGAACAACATTGTCAAATCCGGTATCAGATTTCCCATTTTTGTTAACTACATTTTCAGAGTTGCTAAAACTAAATTAGTAACATCTTAAAATCATCATGCAAAATTGATAATCTTCACACCGCAAGATAGCTAGTAAGCTAGATATTTTGTCTAATTCCCTCCATTGACATTACAAACATCCATTAACACAACGACTTCTCAAACTATAAACGCAGAACAGAGACTAAATGTCTAAATACCTGAAGATGGGAAAGCAACTTCTGAAACCAAACAGAATAAGATGCGAGAAACCGCTCGGGACTGCATCCTTCACAAGTCACCCCTAATAAACATATTCCAGCCCAGCATTTATCTGGCTACACCACACACATTAAAAGTAAACTCAGATCGTCACTTCTAAAAAAGGCATAAAATTACGTAGATAATAACAATCACGCTACTATTATGCCATGTTATCATCAACAGCAACAAACTGTACTTCTCATTTTAGCCGCTTATATCCTCCAAACCTAAATAGTAACCGACAAAAGAAAATCTCTCCTAATCTCTTACTAAGATCGTATTTGGGATTTGATTATTTTTCTCTGCTTATGCTTCTACTTACAAATAAGTACTTATAAGCGCTTTAAAACTATTCATTTCAGAAAGTGTTTGGATTTGCTTATTTGTATACGTAAAGAAAAAAGGTATTTTAATTTCATTTAGAATAAGCAGCTTTTTCCATGCTTATATGAAACAGCTTATTTCACCCAAGAGCGGACCCAGAACTTACTATCAGAAGGCACAAAAGTAACGCTTACTCAGTCATAAATGCACTAACTATACATAGACTAGCACCTAAATTTTTTAACAAGGTGCATTCACATGAACCCCACTAGCCCATCACTAATTTAACCTAAATATAAGCCGATGATAAGCAAAAGCAGTTTAGACGAAACAAAACCGCTTCTGCTTAAAAAAAACAGATAAACAGAAAAGTAGAGCAAATAAGGGGGCGTTTGTTTAAGCTTATATGTGGGCTTATGAGCTTATTTGTTTTTCGGGTTATATTTCACAAATCTCAATTCTTCAGCTGATTCTGAGACTTTGGGCTTATATAAGTTTATCACATCATAATAAACATACATAAGCCCATAAGTCTCAAAATAAGCCAGGAAATCAGGGCTTACGAAATATAAGCCGAAATCAAATAAGCTGATAAACCCACAAATAAGCAATCCCCGTAAAGCTAATAAGCTAAACTTATATACCATGTTACTGGAAAGAAGCATAAGAACACGATCAACCCATAAATCAACAGCAGATTTCCATTTCTCAGCCATCTTTTTATCACCATTCGACAGTCTTTCAGACAGCAAGTCATGTGTTTTAACAGCAGATACAAGGTGAGACAGCTGTAATGAGTTTCGCAGCTGTTGTTTTTCATCCGGGATGTGTTCTTTTATTAGTGAACGTAACAGCCTGGGTTTTAATGCTGGGTCGTATACGTTGTTTACATACTCGAATGCCGCCATTTGTAGTTAGAGTACGAGGTTGGGGTTTATGGTTTTGTTGAGGGTTAGGGTTTAACGGGATTGAAGATGAGTGGGTTTTTATACTTTTGGTACTTGGATATTCGTGTTATTGCATCTTGGTCCCTCCCATTTTTTTGTTGTAATGTAAACGTAAAAGGCCTGATTTGGGCCCCTTGCCTTGGGCCAATTACAACATGGGCTTGGTTCTATTTAGGGGTAAGCAGAAAAACCGAAATATCCGAATAAACCGAAAACCGAAACCGAACCAAACCAAAAACCGAATTCATATATATATATATATATATATATATATATATATACCTTTATATTTATATATGTATAAATAACAATAAAATTTTATCCTAATATTAAAAAATACTTTTTATGTTTAAAATAACTTTTTTAGCTAAATATATTTGCATATTTTTCTTTTTTTTTAAATAATGTGTGTAATTCGGTTAAACCGAAAACCGAACCAAACTGAACTAGAATTCAACTAAAGTGAACCAAAAACCGAATTTGAATTCGGTTTGGTTTGGTTCACGGTTTGACCTTAAATTTTTTTTAACCGAATAACCCAAAAACCGAACCGATCAACACCCCTAGTCCTATTTGGCAGTATTTGCCAAATAGGACTGTCTCGATATCGGGTCGGGTTTAGTTTTCCGACGAAATCGGGAGTCGAGACTATCGGTATCGGGTCGGGTCGGGACGGGCCCGGCCCGATGCTCACCCCTAGAATCTACCGTCACACATGTAAAACCTTCTTCTTCTAACAAACATTGGTGTATCTTTTCACCTAAAAAGAATTGAAATTGATATCTCTAACATTTTAATGATGATAGCAACAAGCTTTAACACTATATCACCCTATACCTTTCGTATTTACTAGAATTGGTTAAATTTGCTAACAATTGATATTTTTGATACCATCGATAAACAAATAGCGCTAGAGTGTATTCAGGCAACTCGACGTGACTAAAAAAGGTTAAAATCATGCAACTTGTTTTAAGCTCAGTTGATTGTGAATTTGTGATTTTTGAACTCGAGTTTGGTTTATTAATAGATGTTTTCAGCATGGGTTGACAACTCGACTAGATCACCTTTGACTAAAATATAACTCAAGGTTAATATTTTTCTTATATTTCTAGATTGGCTTGAATCCACTTAACCAGTGGTACAATAATTATGTAAATATGTAAACACAAAGGGTAGAAAGGTACAATGGCACAACATTCATAAGGCACGTGAGCTGCACGCGTCACGGTTTTCGATTTTGAGTTCAAATCGACTTATACCAGGTCAGTTTCAAGTATAGTTTTTAGTTGATCTCGAGAAGCTCGCACTATCATCTTACATCGAGAGTCGAAAAGCAAATCACTTTATAAAAATGCATGTTTGAAAAACAATGTATTAATAAAAATATTATGCTGTCATCCTCTACATTTACCATACTTAATTAATCTTAAATTGGAGATAGTTGGTAAAGTGATGATGGTCTTACTCCTTTGGACTTGACATGCCTTCCATGATTAATCTTCACTATTCCTCACACTAAACCAAATCATTTCCATGGTCCAACAGCAGGACCAATTTTCTAAAGTTACCCTTTCGCTTTTCATTCCATAAATTAAAGATGCTTATATATATTTTTTTTTTTATTATTTTTTTTTTTAAATAAATTCACTTTATATATAAAAACCAAGTTACATCTGGATAATGGGTAAGCGAGCAACAAGCTGCGCCGCTATCCCTTTTTGAATCGCAAAGCCTATTCTACTAAAAACATACCCTTGGTTCCTCGGGCTTTGCGAGTCACTGTGGACCACCTTTTGCACCCGCTCCAAAAAGCGAACTGCCTCAGGGGCTAGGGATCCAAAGGTGTCGAAGGCAAACGGAATGAACACATGCTGATTCTCTAAACATGCTACCTCGTGCTTAGCAACCTTCCTAGCTTCCGCCTTCAAAACCGCCTGTCCCGGAACAAATCCACTATCTCTCAGCCCCGCTAGTGGGGACACCCCAGTGAGGTCAACACACGCATGCTTACCCCCCGCCCAGCCAAACACAAGGACATCCGCAGGACGCAGGGACGATCTTCCCTCTCGAGGATCAGTCAGAAAGTTAACAGGGGCTTCTTTCTTGGCTTATATATGAAAACCAAAGGAAAAAATAATGACCCAATTTTACCGCATGTCATGCCTAAATTGAACAAAGTTTGTCCAACTTTTTAAATGTCCCTACATGCACATTTTTCCTTAGCCTCTATACATAAGTTTGTTTTCTAGTTAACTTTGTTATGGCTTCATCCTTTCTTCTATGTGTCATTGCCTTCTCATTGTTGCTTAGCATTATTATACCGATAACTTCATCAAAACTCGATATTGAGGAGTTGTCATGGCTTGACAAGGACAACAACGATGAGGAGATTGTCATGGTCCAAACCCGACATGAATCATTAAGAAAATGTGATTTTGGGTCGGGAAAATGGGTGTATGACCAAACTTACCCGCTTTATGATGCGGCCACTTGCCCGTATCTTAGTACTAGAGTTACTTGTAGAAAAAATGGGAGGCCGGATTCTGATTACGAGAAATGGAAATGGAAACCACATGGCTGCACCATTCCTAGGTATGTATTGTTCCATAAATCTTCAGAAAAAAAAAAAAAAAAAATGACTTTTGACTGTATTTGGCATGCTCAGCTTATTTCAGTAGTCTCCCTTTAGCTAAATTTTGTTTTATCTGTTTTGTTGTGTAAGTAAAAAATAAGTATAACTTGAATTGACCCATTCGTAAGTAAACGGGTTAAATTATCACTATAAGTGCATAGCACGCATAAGGAGTTAGGAAATTTGGTTTATAGCTCTAAGTTTCGAAATAATATCTTGTGATTAATTAGTACAGCAAAAATTGTACTTTAAGTTGGATTGATCACAATATTTCAGGTTTGATGCATTGGAATTTCTTGGTAAAATGAGAAGAAAAAGAATAATGTTAGTAGGTGATTCCATAATGAGAAACCAATGGGAGTCTCTTGTTTGCTTGGTTGAATCTGTCGTGCCCACAGATCACAAAACTGTCACTTACGCAGGCCCAACAATGGCCTTCCATGCTCTGGTGAGACCCATTGTACTCAAAACCACGTCTCATACGAGCATTCGTGATAAAACTGTTTATTGACAGTGTTTGCTTGTGTTACTATGTCACATTTTGCATTTTTTTTTCTTGTACAGGATTTCGAGACATCAATAGAATTTTGTTGGGCACCACTTCTAGTTGAACTAAAGAAAGGGCGCGGAAACAAGAGGATTTTACATCTGGATTTGATAGAAGAGAATGCCAAGTATTGGAGGGCTGCTGATGTGTTGGTTTTCGACTCAGCACATTGGTGGACCCATTCCGACAAATGGACCTCGTAAGAAACATGATTCGTTGCATTAATGACTTGTATATTACAACTTACTATTTGTGTCAATCCTTTTTAGGTGGGACTTGCTGATGGATGGTAAGCATGTAGCCCAAGATATGAACCGGATGGTTGCATACCAAAGAGGGCTTCAAACATGGGCTAAATGGGTCGATTTGAACCTTGACCCACGTCAATCTCGGGTCATATTCCGTAGCATGTCTCCTCGGCATAACAGGTACATTATGCATAATCCTTTTACATTATGAAATCAATGAAATATTGTGTCGAAATTATTTATCTTTAGCTCTACCTTACTCAAAGAAAGTTGTAAAGGGACAATGGATGGAAATGCTACAAGCAAAGTGAACCATTGGGGTATGCTAGTCACCCTCATGTACCTCAAGAGATGATGGTGCTTAAAGGTGTTCTCAAAAGAATGAGGTTTCCAGTTTATCTAGAAGATATAACTGCAATGTCTGCTCTACGAAGAGATGGGCACCCATCAGTTTACTCACAAGCTAGTGGTGGTGGAGCTGAGAAGCAGCATAGAACGAACCATGGTTCAGCTGATTGTAGCCATTGGTGTTTGCCTGGGGTTCCTGATATATGGAATGAAGTCTTGAATGCTATGCTTTGAAAACTACAGTTTATTAAGTTAATGTGTCATTAGGCTAATGAAAATTCGTGTTTTGTCACGATTTAGTACTTTAGTTGCATTGTAACTTCTTAAATGTACCATTTGGTTTGTCTACTGTTTATAGCATCTCAAGATTGAATTCCTATCTTATTTGTGCATTTTAGAGCGAAATGGGTCGGTTTTTACAGGAATTATAGTTCCAATCCTCCCAACTTCATGTGGCACCTGTTATCCAAAGACCCTATACCCATTGATACTTTTCACAACGTACTTGCTCACGTCCCGCAGAGCCTTTGATAAGATTCCTATGCGTATCAAAGCATTGGAATCATTTGATAAGATCCATACAATTATATTAGGTATCGAGATCATGTTTAAAGATACTTGCCCGGTGCTCGCTGCCTCTTGCAGTTATAGATGACAATGTACCAGCCAACGACAATGTTATTTTCATTTATTAATTCAATGTTATATTATTTATGAAAATGAAAAGCTAATCAATAAAGTACCATGTCTCTTACAATTGATCTCTACGACGATTCGAGCTTTGAAAGCGCTTCATCACGTTAACATTTGTAACCTTCGTGAATAGTTCTTTTTCTATGTTACAAATTAAAGCATCATTCATATAGTTTTCACCGATTCTATTGCGGAGATTTGTCTTTATCAATTTCATTGCCGAAAAACATATTTTTACGATTGCGGTTGCCACAGGTAAAACTAAAGAAAGCTTCAATAACTTATAGATCAAAGAAAAAGAAATATGCTTCTTTCGTGTCACCATCAATGTAGCAAGCTAGGCGATTCCTTTCAATTTCATAAAGTCTGGATCATGAATCATAGTTTAATAGTAGAGATCAAGTTCCCGCCTAAGAGAAAACCTGTCCGGGCTTTCCTCGTTTTCATTTGCAAGCAAGTGATACAATTCTAAGAAAAGACCTGAACTTATAGTTTCATCACGACCACGAAAGGGACATCCACCCTTCAACAAGAATCCACAAGTCTTAATCGATAGATACAATCGAATTCGATAATCACTCATCTCAGTTTGCTTATTAAAGGCAACAGAAATTGATTGATTTTTCTTCATTAGATTTTCACATTTTTGAAGTGCTTTGTTGCGAAAACTATTAAGTTGACCCTCATGGTCTTTCAGACTTGTTTTTTTACTCCAACTATCAAACCCCAGTACCGTAAAAGCATCACCTGCACCATGATCTCTAAACAAATAATAACACAAACAATATGCTTTGTCTTTTTTTTACACGATATTCTAACCAACGAAACTCATTGAACCAAGTGACAACAAAACTTCTTTTCTTAGTCCCGACCATTTTTGTTGGAAACTTGTGGCCCCTTGGTACATTCGCCGTACTTCCTTTACGATGTTAGGGTCATAACTATAGATGATTGGCATATATGATGGATCCCATGAAAGATCGTCTAATTTCATATTAATTGTTCTAATTTCATATTAATTGTTGCTAAAGGAGTTGGAGTAGGTTGTGAAGTAGGTTTTTGAACTGAATCTCCACCTACACTATGACTAGGAACGTTTCCAAAGCTTTCTATATTTTTCCATAGTTCCTAAAAGAAATTATTTAAACACAAATAAGCTAATATTCTAACCAACGAAACTCATTGAACCAAGTGACAACAAAACTTCTTTTCTTAGTTCCGACCATTTTTGTTGGAAACTTGTGGCCCCTTGGTCGGCAAGGACCTCTATCCCAGTACATTCGCCGTATTTCCTCTAAGATGTTAAGGTCATAACTATAGATGATTGGCCTATCTGATGGATCCCATGAAAGATCGTCTAATTTCATATTAATTGTTGCTAAAGGAGTTGGAGTAGGTTGTGAAGTAGGTTTTGGAACTGAATCTCCACCTCCACTACGACTAGGAACGTTTTTCCAAAGCTTTCTATATTTTTCCATAGTTCCTAAAAGAAATGATTTAAACACAAATAAGCTAATAATCATACAATTAACCCTTTACATTGTTTAAATGGTTATGATATACACTAGTATTCATAAAATTGTGAAAAAATAAAATAAAAAACAACACTAAATCATAATCTAAATTATATTCTATGTAAATTTTACTCCTTTTCGAGTAATAATAAAAATATTTTTAAATAGTTACCTTTTGATCTTGAGTTATGATCTTTTGAGTAGTGAAATGATGATTTGAATCACTTTCATGCTTAAACATGTGTGGTATTATATTAATGGTTTGTGAAAAAGTGTGTCTCCTAGCTGCAGCCATCAGGATGATGGCACATGAGATTAGGCATATCTTTAGGCATATCCTTAGGCCTCTCAATCATGACTCTTATTCTTTTACCAATTATATCTTGGGCTAAACAAAAAGTGTTATAAAGAATTGCTAGAAGAAAGTCATTCAAGTTATGCATTTATCCACGAATCATTAATCAGATGTTGATGTTTTAATATATGTTTCTATCTCTTATCATTTCAGTTACATTTTGTTTCGACATGTGTTTTCTCTTTGCACCATAAAAAATGAAAATAGCAACAAAAAAAAAATTATCAAGGGTTGCACATATCAAGAAATGACGATTTTTGAAAAAAATTTACACTTCGTGACCTGAAAAAGGGTGTAGCACCGGGGTCCGTCTATAGCATTAGTTTACATGTTCATATCAGTTTATGTTATAGCATTAGATCTACATCTTCCATTTATATTACTAGTACTTTAGACAAGTAGCAAGTGGCCACAAGAAAAATGGTTCTTTTTTAACGTTTGATCGTCGTGTAAGATTCATATTGATACGGTATCATTTCAACAATTAAGGATATAGATCGAGATTCACAAGAATTTACATTCTGTCATTTCAACAATGAAACCCTTGGTAATTTGAGTTCATAGCCCAAAGATACCAACTAGCCATGCTTCAGCAGTTGTATCAGTATCTTCAATACGGCGTTTAAATCCTTTATCGTGACTATTGCAAGAAAAACGTAACGGGCCAGTTTATGAAGCCCTATAGAATAATCAAGAGTAGTCGTCTCTATGATAGTTTATCATTGTAATTTCTATAATAGTTTTCTCATGTCGTTTATAGAATATTGCTTAGAAGTGTGTATTTCTTTAGAGTAGCATTTTAAATGCAGGCATCAAGCCATCAAGTATAAATAGGTCAAATCTCTTTCATTTACGGTTGGTGTCGTGGAGGGGTGTCATGAGTAAAAGTGGTGCAACTTTAGCACTTTTTGTCCATGTCATCACTTTTGCTCATGGCACCAAAACACCCCTCTCCTCTCTGGTACAAAAGTGTTGTCATAGAGTAAAAGTGGTGTCATTGGTCCATAATACACCACTAAAATACACACACACACACAACAAAAATTAAAAAAAAAAAAAAAAAAAAAAAAAAAAAAAAAAACCCTTTTGGCGTGAGCTGGTGGCCACGGCGCCAAGACTCATCAGCCCACTTCCGATGTGATATCTCGCGCCATAGTGTGGCACCGAAGCCTATGGCTTGAGCTTCAGCCATTGTATTGAGTACTCTTACTCTTACTCACTTTTTACTTGAACAATATCAAATCTCTATTTTCAAAGTACTCGCACGCCATGTTTTATATTTGTAGGAGTAAATTGCAAAAATCATCCTTGCGGTTTGGCCAAATTCATATTTCGTCCGTATGGTTCGAAAAGTGCAAACGGCGTCCTTGTGGGGAAACTCTGGGTCTGATTTCATCCTCCGTCAACGTGAAATGGCTGATGTGTCCTCGTCTTCAACCACTTTGATTTTACATTTGAAGTTTACCTTTTATTTTAAATCAAAAATGAAGAACACTTTCAATTCTTTAACAAATATTCAACCTTCAAATTTTATAAACAAAACCCAATTCTAACTTTTCTAATCCAGATTCGCAAACACATGATTAGATGTTCAATTCATACCCTATTTACTCACAAAAAAACCAAATCATTATCAACCAACAATATGCAATGCAGTAGCCGTTTTCCTAACATCCCAAACTTGTTTTCATAGAAAAAAAAATCAAAATCTCCAAACAAAAGTTACAATTCGAGCCTCGAACTTTATATACTATCTTAAAAAGAAGTATACTCTAATTTTACAAATTCACAAATATCACAACTCCAAACCCTAAATTCAACAACAACAACAATATACAACAATCAACATTATAAATATACAAAACATTTTATAAACGAACCATACAATTATGAGCAAATAACGATACGGCCAGTTTCGCCTCGATTCATCTTTCGAGATAACTGATTCCTCCACAACACACTATCCTCCTCCATTTCATCCTTCGGCGCCACTCGAAGCACCTCTTCAGGCAACACCAATTCAGGAACCACCTCTTCGGGCACCATTTTGGGCACCGGATCTGCAACCATAACAACTTCTTCTTGAATTAACTTCATCTTGTTTAACTTCTTCTTGGTTTACATCTAAATTGGGGATTTTGGAAGAAGAAGTTGATGTTTAGTTGCATTTTTTGTGTTAGATTCATTTGGGTTTCAATTTTTTTTGTAAGATTTGGGTTTAGGTTTTAACTTTGACGATATTGGGAAGTGCTCATATCATATTAAATAATTATACGGCTGAAAATACGTGAGCCTATGAGGTCACACACGTATACACCGAGGTGTTATCAATTATAATGTATTTAATATTTTTATTGTAAATATGTTATTTATGTTAGTTAAATTACCCATAATCGACTAACAACCGTTAATTAATTTATGGCAAAATTGCATATATATCCCTCCCAAAGTGAATAATTGCATATATATATATATATATATATATATATATATATATATATATATATATATATATATATATATATATATATATATATATATATATATATCCTTTGTACAAGTTTTTTATACACATAATACAATGGTTTTTATGCATGCTTTGGATATATATATGCAATTATTTATTTTCGGAAGGATATATATGCAAAAACCCCTTAATTTATTAGACACATTAACTAACTAAAGGCCGCCATTTAATATGTATTGGACATGTTTAAATGGACTTGATCCAAAACAAATATGGGAAGCCCGTATTTTGTATAGGTGGCTAGCTATAGAGGAAAAAAGGGGAAGGAAAGCCCAACTTGTTAGCCAAGTTTTGTATAGAGTTATATTAGGATTGTAACTAATCATCATGATAACTCTTGAAAACAAATCAAAAAAAATAATCTCTCCCCTCTCTTTGAACCATCGACCAAACACACCCAAGTTGGGGTTTTTGGTTTTCATCATTAAGCAAACAAGATTCATTGTTCGTGCAAGATCAAGGGTTATCGAGGAACTAGCATTTGGGTAATACACGAGGACGTGTAGTGTGGACTATTATGGAGACCGTATATTTTAGTGATTAAGAGTGTTCGTGGGTTTCAAGGGGTGAAACATGATCCATTCTTTGCTCAATTAGTTCAACCGATCATGCTACAAGAGATAACTAATTTTTATTGATTTAGTCTTTATACATTATATGGATCCACCGTTTTGGGACCTTATCCGCTACGTATTATATGTTTATATATAAATCCCAACTGTGGTATCAGAGCCATCATATGATGTTTTAGATTAGTTGTGTATGCGTAAAAGTGAACAAGAATGCGTTTTTTGCAAGTTTTATTTTACACGATTTTAAACAGCCCTTGGGGCAAATTTTTCTGTGAAAAATCGACCCTAAGTGGTCTTAAAAATCAGTACTTGAAAACCCTAGGTCGTGGTTTATGCATAAATGTCGGGGGTTTTTACTTGCTTTAAATCTCTCGTTATTTTGGCTTTTCTTTTATCACTTGTCTTTTAATTATGATCCATGGCAAATACATGCATGTTTGTCCATAGATAATAAGCCTACATCTTGTAGCATTCATATTCTTAGTGTATTAATATATGAGATGTGCAAAATCGATGAAAACTTTAGCCTTTTACGTGCTTGTTTGTTTATTACATTATTTTCTGGGATTTTGCCATTATTTCAGCTTTGTTTAAGTGCCTTAAAATTTCTTGTAGCAGTTGTTTGGGCACTTTACAGTATGGTATTAGGTCTTATGTTAGTCATAGTTTAATATCAAATTGTAACCGTTGCTCGATAAAGAATGGCGTCAATTTAAAGATGGAAGTGAAAAACTGGAACTGTTGGAGGTACCTGTAGTAAAAATTAATTCCCGGAGTTTGACTGAGAGTTAGGAGCTGAAATTTTCTGTGCGCAGGTATATGACTTAGAGGGTACAACTTTGTAGTTTGGACCTTTGACTGGAGAATAATCCTTCCTGGAATTATGGGGCTCACAAGTCAACTGTCACAACTCGTAATTTTAGATCCCTTTTCAGATGTCTAAATATCATTTTCATATTGGAAAGTTACTATTCCTCAGATACTATTCATCATTTACTATTCACTGATCACTATTCATCATTTTTTGTGTCAGTTTGAGATTCCGAGAAGCGTTCAGAAAATTCACTATTCACATGACACTATTCATTTCTGGAGAGAAAACACTATTCATGTACTTTATTCATTTCATCATAAATTTAGTTTACGGATATTTAAATTCACGTAACCGGTTAGGTTAAGCTGCGAATTCATGCATCGTCAATATTTACATTCGCGAAACCAGTCAGGTTTAGCTGCGAATTCATGAAATCATCGGTAGGGACACTTCATACGGTCTAGAAATAGCTTACATATCATCATAATGACATTTGCATACTATTCCACTCGTAGGATATTCAAATTAATACTTTTGATATATTTGACTTTTTACGTATGTTTATTTTTAAATAAACGTTAACACGCGACCAATAATGTGACTAACACGTCCGACATTCCCGACTATGATCCTAATATATTTTTATATTCATTTTAATGATATATAAATTATATTATTAATTTACCCGGTATTTTGGAAATTTATTTAATTAATATCGTAAGTTTAATATAATTACGACGGTTTTCGTAAAAACTAAACAATAATCACCCAAATACTCAATATTTATACCCAACATATTTTCACAATTTTTATGACTTTATTATGTCCCGATTAACTCCATTAAAAATTTATTTCTAGTTAACTCGGTACCCGGTATCCCCTAAAACCAAAATATCTAACTTAACTTACACAATAATACACCAAATCTTCCATTTTCTTCTTACCCCCATCTTGCCCCCTCCCCCCTTCCTTACCAATCACTTACAAGAGTTGAAACCATATACTAGCTCTAATTAATGAAGGTACTTTTTGTCTATAATAAAAATATACATAAAATACTTACCATATACTAGCTACTTTCATCTCATTTCACCAAATACAACTAGAAACATTTTCTCTCTTTTCTCTCCTTCCTTTGGATCGGCCAAGAACAAACAACAAGTAAGAAACAAAGATTTTTCCAAGATCAAGTAATTTTACAAGTCCTATTAGTATCCTAGTTAAGGTTTTGAAATAAAAACCTCAAGGATAATTAAGTATTTTTCATCAAAAACTCTCTAATCTTGCAAGTAAGTATGTCAAACTCATTTTCATAATTTTACCAAGTTCTAATTATGTTCATATAATTTTTATACAAGATCTACATGCATATGTTAGTTTATACCACTCTATTTAAACTTTTATATCTTTTAAGCCTTAGAAATGGATAATAGGTAGATCCTTGTTAGATCCACTTGATTTATGATGTTTAGGAACCCATGACACCCTAAGAAGGTGTATGGTAAGATTAGACTAGATTTGTGGTGATTGAAAGTGATTTGGTTGAAGTTGAAACTAGTTTAAAACCCTATAATTGATTTTTGAAACTATATATATACCTACTGTCCTTATTTTAAAAACGTGGGAAAATCAGTAGATTGTGGGTAATTTTTGATCAAAGATTTAGAAAATACTTTCAAAAACGAAACTTTTGGCGAAAGAACGGATTAAAACGAGTTTATAACGAAGGAGATATGATTTTTGCAAGTTTAACGCCGAAAACTATTTTCTGAAAATTTAACGTGCTGTTGGACGATTTTCGACGGACAAAGAGAGGCGTTAGGCGTAACCTAGAGGAGCCGAGCTATCAAAAATATATTAATACATGTTAAGACGAATCCGTGGATATAAAGAACGAGGAAAATGAACTTAAAACGACAAAAGATATACACGTTTCAAAATCGACGAAACTATATTATTTTGGCAGCTACAATTGGAAATAATAAACTACGTACTAAATACTATATTTTCTAGAAATATTGTTAAAGAGCTATTTTCGTAACCAATGAAGTACGTATGACCCAAGGCTTATTTATACGACTAATTGACGTTATTTTAAGGTTTTCAAAACGAGGAATGTAACACTAACATTTTATATACGATATATTAGGACAAGTTTTTATAAGTCTGTTGGATTTATTTTCCTAAGTATGGAAAATACTTTACTTTGACAATAACAAGTATTTTCAAGTTACGAGTAGTATAGGTATCATGTGCATGAACATTCACTACATCATTTCATGATCTAAAGTAGATCATATTCATTCATTTAGGTTGCGGCTAGTGTTCGCGCCTTGTTGTCCCGATCATTTCACCACATTGTACAATCACTTCAGGTGAGTTTTTATAGCCCCGTTTTCAATTACTTATTTGATTTCAAATCCCACGGGGGAGAATACATTGCATCAATTATTTTTGTACATGCCCAAGTATTAAATTCCATACATTGCTTAAGTTGCCTTATTACCAAGTTAAGTCCCCTTTATTATCATGGACCGTTAATTATATTGCCAAGCGAGAGTGAGTGGATAGATCTATTGAGGGTGACTCCTCCATCCGTGTTTGGGTTGCTCCAACAGAATTACGGATGCATTTCATGTCTAATCTATTTGAGTGTCTGGTAAACACTCCTTTGGGGCCAATACAATATTTTGTCTAGCTTCGGGGTCATGAGCTTAAGAGCCAATGTAGCATTTTTGACATTTTGTCGGTTTACTTTATACTTGTGGCTAGTGTACATACGATTTAACTTACAAACCTATGGAATTCACCAACATTCGTGTTGACGTTTTAGCAATGTATTTTCAGGTTATTAAGGTAGCTCCTGCTAGCATGCATTTGGACCTTCATGGAGTCGCGGAGTCGACGCGTCTCACATATATATATTTCCTGCACTTATGAAACGTTTGATCTGGATTGAACTTGTTTTTCATAAACTTGCAACACCTTTTTGGGACCTATGTTTTGTAAACTCTGAATGTTTTAATGATCAAACGATGTATTTTTCCAAACGATACTTTAGGTCGTTCAATATAACTGTAACTGTGGTGCTATGACAGTCACCCCAGGTATTCCATTCCGCTGCCATTCAGGTATTTTGGGGGTGTGCCATCAACTGATTTGTTCAAACAACATGTTAGAATATGGGCTTAATGGGTTCTACTTGCTTTGCAATAGGTCTAAAGGCAAGTGGAAGCCCAATAATAGTCTAAAAGGCAAGTGGGAGCCGAATGATGGCTCATGGACCCTAGCATAGTATTTCTTTAGTTGAGGTTTTGCATGTTGATTGTGTTTATGTTTCATTTATTTTGCTTTTTATATATGTTGTGACTTGTGTGAATTATAAAATTAATTTTGAAAATAAAATGAAACAAGAAAATGTTTTCCCAAACTAAATCTTTTAATTTAGTTAAAAAGTTTAAAATGATTTGAAAAATGTTTTTCTACCGTTTAAATCCATGAATAAATTTATTTATTCTAAATTATTCATTGTCAGTCAATCATACACGAGTATTATTGAATTAGAACAAATGTGAGCGGTCGGTAATATTCGTCATGAATGAATATTAAAGAATGTGTCCGCCAAACTCATATGTTATTCACTGGTTATAAATATTGGACTATCTCAACCTACGAGAAATCACTTTATGGATCAGTGTCAATAGAGAATCTCGCAAGTGGTTGTATTTTACTCGTCCTCGGGCTAGAGATGCAAGTAGGTCTTGCATGTATAAATCAGGGTCTTTACTACCCTCAAATTTTGGCTGACAAGCACCTTAGGTGGTGAACAAATACCAAAAGACCTCCGTCTTCGCAAGAGTTCATGCCGACCATCATAACATCATTGGAGTTGTTGTAATTAATGGAAAGCTTGTGGATTGCCTCGATAAGCTTTTTGACATAATTGTAACATCCGAAGTGTTTGCCAAGAAACCTGTTGCATAATAAAACATGTCGATATCTACGACCACATTTACAACCTTGATACATAAATCTTTAATCAAATTATATCAAAGTTTCTTTTTATGGGTGCTTGTATGTGGATCATAAATCCTCCCTAGTCACCAATTTTAATTTCACAGGTCAACGGGTGCGATGAAAAGGGTGGTGTGTAGGCATGAAATTTTAAAAGCTAGCTTAAGTCCATTTTTTGGATGATCTGGACAAATCATAATTACTACTCTTTGTATATGTTTTTTTTACCCTCAATAGTACATGATGACAATTGATATTTTTTGTTAAGGGATAGGTTGATTATAATTTTTTTAGTTAATTGGCTGCAATTCTTCATAAAAAATACACAAAAATGGCTTAGTGACTTACAAAAAAGACTTAGAGGCCCACAAAAAGACTTTATGATCCATAATTTGTATCACAAAATTGTAGTTAATTGGCTACACAAAGTAGCTCATATATTCCATTTTTTGTTAACAATTAAAACACAAATTAATTCCCATGGGATATGTTATCCCCAACCTCCTAAGATGTGATATAAGAGGGTACAAAAGATTTTCTTTTTCCCCAAGTTTACAGTACAACACAGTTTTTTATCGGTTCCTATTTTATGTTTATAGTCAGTTTTAAGTTTTTGACTTATTAAACTTTATATTTTCTATTATGTACTTTCAGGTTTATAGTCTTTTTATATAAATAAAATTATAAAAATTAAATAAATAAATAAATAAGGGGGTGTCATTTGTTTTTGTTAAAAAAAAAAAAAAAAAAAAAAAAAAAAAAAAAAAAAAAGAGTTGAGAATAACCTCTCTCAATTCCCATATGTTACATCTAGGGCTGAGCATCGAGCCGAATACCAACCCGACCCGTTCCGACTCATCCCGAAACCGAGTTCGGGGAAAAACCCAAAGCGAATACCGACCCGAATCACTCAGTTCGGTTCGGTTTTGGTTTAGTCGGATTCAGTCGGTTTTGCTCGATATTGGTTTGTTTTTTTTGTTTTTGTTCCGAACCGACCCGTCCCGAAAAACGAATTTCTGAAAAATGAAAACCGAATACCAACCCGAGTATAGTCGGTTCAAGATTCAAGACGCTCGGCTTCGGTCGGTTTTTCAGGATTTTCGGGATTCGGTCGGTTTTGCTCACCCTTAGTTACGTCACACAAAGTAAAGATAAAATAATTTATTTTTTGAACTTGTCAATTTCGTCCCATGAAGAGATGTACAATTTGCGTACATGATCCGTTTTGCTACCTTTGTAAATTAAAAATTCTTTTTTTCGAGAAGTGTTTCAAAATGGTATACACTCAAGTTGTTTTATGTAAAGCATATGGTGATACAAGATAAAGCAATGCCTCAAGTTGCTTTTTGTAAAGCATATGTTTTTTGTAAACCTGGTTTAAACGTGTTGCGACATATGTAAATCCAGTACATAAGTCATTAAGTCATGACAAATCACAAAGATATGTCGAAATACAAAACATAACTAAAGAACTACTATAAAGTATACAACAATTTAATAAAAAAAATATATCAATAATTCTTCTTATTCAATCTATGAAGAAAAAAATGTATAAGAATATGCAACACATATCTCAAACTCATACCTATTCTTCCCCTAATACACGAAATCTCTTCTTCAACTTATCGATATCTTTACCTTTCAATCCAAAAGCCTTTTCCAGCAACTTATCATCGATACCGGACCCAAACAAGGCCGTAGGAAGCTTAACCGAGCCCGGGTTCTGGCTATCAAAGCTCCCGATAATAGTAGCCCGAGAATCACCAACGTTCATTTGAAAATGCAAAACTCCTCTAGGAAATACCATAACCTCGCCTTTTTCAATAACTTTCGCGTAAACTTTGTTGCTTGTGTCAACAAATCCAGAATATACTTTTCCTTCTAGCACATATGCCACTTCTGTGGCTCTAGGATGGTAATGTGGGACATTGATCCCACCAACCTCAAAGTCCGCTCTAACCAGCGACATTCCCAGCGTGTTGAGCGCTGGGAACACGCTAGCGGACACAGGGACACCCGAGAACTTATTTGTAAATTTTCCCGGGTGTTTTATGCCCGAATATATAAAGTCGTCCACAGTTATTGATGATGTGTTTTTGCATAGTTTTGTATGAGGTGATGGGAGGCAATAGTCTTGGACCGGATCCGGGTCGGAGCTGAAAACGGGTGACAGTTGGTGGATGGTTGTATAGAGGAAAAATATAACTAACATAACTGTCATTTTAGGGGACATTGTAGTGTAGTGAATAGGGTATGTGGGGGTGTAGAGTTGTATTTTATAGGGTCATTTAGTGGATTTTGAGTATGATTGGCACTAAAACTTGGTTATGATAAGAAAGTGGAAGGCAATAATGTACCATGACACCTGTTTTTTCAAAAGTGATTCGGTGACATTTAGGAAAATATAGTAAGTTGATTTTCAAAAAGAGAGAAAAGTTATTATATATACCGTCTATAGCGATAGGATTTTATAAGATTTTATAATTGTAAGATTTTAGAGTTGCGTGGTTATTTATTTTTTTCAACTATGAACTAACAAAAAAAATGTGATGTTTTGTATATAAAAGTATGTGGATGAATTTCTATAAATTATTAGTGTTAGGATTAAATAAGAAAAGTCTATTTTTTAAAAACCTACATTAAAAAAAATTGTCAAAAGTTGTCGGACATTATTTTAAAATTTTGGGTGGAAATTATTAAGTCACCTATTTTATGAAGGAAACATTATTTGAATTTTTATGTGAGAATTTAAGTTTGAAAGGGTATTTTAGGCTTAAATATTACTATTTTTAAGCTTTTTAAGTTTAAAAAAAAAAAAGTGCATGCTTGCTTTATATGTACTATTTAGTATAGAAGATAGACAAAGTAAAGTGTTTGGTGAGATTTATTGTTGTGAATTATTGAAGCTAAAATGGGAGAAGATGAAGATGCATGATGAGTGGTGGTTATGGCTTTATGTGCGTGGAATATGGCATAAAGGTGAAAGATGCGTAGGAGTAGGAGACTTATATTAGAAGTCAAGTGATAATAATGTTGCTCACATGCATCATGGCATATTGGCATGCCTTCATTTGTTTGTTTTTACGATTAGCTATTTAGTTGGCGTAAAATATAGTGTTTACATTTACTCTATTTCAAGTGTTGAAAACTATTTACGTATTGAAAACTGTTTACATATGGTATGTAAATCGGTATTAAGAACGGGTTGAGATGGTTTTGTTGTTTACACTTGGGCAAATACCACCTCACACACAGTCTAGAAATGGTCTTTGTTTAAGCGTTACCCGCACTTTTTGATCTCAATCAATTCATCGGTTCCTAAATGTTCAACATGGGGGAAACCAAACAAGAAAACTATCGCAACCCATTCTTAATACCAATTTACATACCATACGTAAACAAAAACCTTAAAAAAAAAAAATAAATAAAAAAAATAAAAAAAAAAAAAAAAAAGAGCGTTCTTGAACCAAACTCTCAAAAAGGGACTTAACCGGGTTCTTGGATTTGGTGTTATTTCTAATTTCAGTTTGGTCTACATTTGGTTAATGCACAAAGTACAAACATTGTTGATGTGAGATGCAGTAGTAAGGCTGTAAGGTACTAAGACAAATATAATGAAATAATCATTTGGGCTAAATTCAAATTAAAATATCTAAGAATCCCTGAATAAAGTGGATCGACATAGGGCATAATGGAGCAAAATAATTACATCTGAACACTACACTATCTTTATAAGAAACGACATAATACAAATACAAACAAGACACAAAATGATCTCAAGCTCAAGCGGAGTGCTAAGGTGGAATTACAAACGTAAACCTGCGAGGATAATTCCACATTTTTTTGGGTAAAAGTATGTCTCAGAAATGTATTATCGAGATCTGGAAGATACCTTCATATGGATCATGAACAATGACACGTCTCAAGCCTCTTTCTTTGTGATTCTGATCATTTTAGCCATAAGATTAGTGATCTAAAGGTCTAACACATAATAACAAACAGCAGAAGTAAAGGAATCGAGGTTTTGTTACCTGAAGCAGTAGATTCCAAGAGCTGATGTGATTTCATGAATCACTGATGTTGCAAAGTGCATATAGAGTGCAGCTGGAACAAAGACAAAATAACAAGTGTGTAATGATGCCATATATATCTCTAAGGATTCGAGAGAATGAAGTAAATTTGCAAATCTTCAATACAATATATACAAAACCAGTTAACTGAAACTGATAGTCTGATAGCAGATAGAAATGAGTAATTTAACTTTTCTACTCATGAGCGTTTTTGTAGCAAACAAAACTTGTCCTAATAACAGTGCATAACAGAAACAATCACACAAGTGTGCCAAACAGGCAAATTCTTTTATTTTTTGTTTTAGCAAGTAATTATCCACTATTGCATCTCTACTGTTCAAAATTTTACTTATACTGGTTCAAATCATGAGGATTTTAAAGCATCACGATGAACACATACCTGTGTATACACAGAAACCGAGAAGTACCCATTTCTCATCGATCCAGGGAATTCTGCAATTTTTAAACATCATTAACAGTTAGATATAGGTTACGGATGAAAATTTATAATTAAATTGTACTCCATGTTTCCTGATGACCACTTACCCGTCATTTAACCGAGCAGTGAGTGTATTTGCAATTGCAAAAGGGAGATAAAATAAGGACTGCAGTTAAGCAAGAAAATATGTTATTAACAAAACATAGCAGGCATGTATCAGTTAACTATCTAATTAGGCTGTTATTATAAATCTTACCACACACATACTGGTTTTCAATCCCTTAGGTTCATCACACAAGTGGGATAATATCATCCTTCCCTGCCAAACAAAAATACCAATATGAGAGCCAGTTTTCACACATCAGGAAACAGTATCGATAACTTAATCTTACCACGAGGAATCCAAATGCTAGTCCAGTTCCCATCACAACCATATGTGGGTAGTTTCCCATTAAATCAGATGGAGACATCAAATCCCTGAAAAAATTGTTGGAGAATTTTAAAGGAAAAGTACTGGAATGTCTCGATTACCCTTCATTAAAAATAATATAATTGAGGAATCTTGTGCACATAGATTAGTACCATCAATTGTTTGTTATGATGACACTGGGAAACTATTTGATTTTACTCTATTATACAAGTTGCACTTTGCATGGGACATCTAAAAATGGATGTTGTTGTAATTTTAGGGGGAGATAATATAGAGAAGATGCATACCAGAGAATAACTACTCCCAAAAGAACGCAGAAAGGAATAAGCTGGGAAGACAAGATAACAAAGCAACCAATAAGCCTTCTTAAGGGTCAACAAAACAGTAGACTGCACAAAATAATAATATAACAATTGTTTACCATGGCCAAGGCTTTTAGCATGCTTCCTTTTCTCGACTGTACAACCTTATAAACATTCTGTACACTGTGAGCAAGAAATATAAGAATCGAATTAAGTCAAACATTATTTACCAACTCGGGTAAAGGAATAGTGAAGCTTTTTTTTATGATGAAAAGAGATTTGCTCACTTGGATGTGAGGGTAGGTATAACAGCAAAAAGAATCATAAACAGCAAAACGGCTCCAGAAGTAGGGATCCCTGAATACAATGAATCAATCGAATCAAAAGCCAGTAAAAAAATATACTTCATCCATAATATACACAAAGTTACATATCTTACCATTTATAACTGGAACCCAACTGAGCAGGGGAATAGACGTCCCAAAATCCTGGGCCCACCACTCTGAACCTGAAATTATATGTAACCACTTATGATTATAAATAGTGATCATCTAAGTATATTATTTTGTTACAACGAACAAAAAGCATATGTTGAATCTTTTAAGTAACAGACCGACTATAGATGTAAAGATATGTGCCACATATATCAGCATCAAACCCTCTGTTGGTCCATTTACTGCTGGAAGGATTAAGGTGTTGGTGAAATAGCTGCAACATGCACAAAATTTGAAGGATTAGTAATTATATATCATACTGTATGATATAGAAAAAAAGGGCTATTTGTAATACTTACTGTTCCCAAGTTGCAAAGTAAAATGGAACAGCCGAAATCACCCAAAACCAAAATGCATTTCTTCCACACATAGCAGTGCTCGCAAAGGCCAAGGCCTCCAACTATAGAAAGAAAAAATGTGAAAAAAGAGCCTCTGGGAGCAGCAGGTATAACTCAATTAAACATATAAAAGACATACCGCACAGGCAAGTGCATCACATCCTGTCACATCAGAAAAAGCCACCAATTCACACCATTTAGCAAACCGAAGAGCAAAGAAAGATCACTGGGTAAGGCAATGGAAATAATGGAAATTCGTAATTTACCGTGATCGAAAAGTTCTCCTAATGGACTAGATGAATTTGTTCTCCTAGCTTGTTTTCCATCAACAGCATCAAAGGTCTATATAAACATCAAGAATGTTGGAAGTAAATCAATGAACGAATATGTGAAGTTAAGTTTCAAAATAAAAATATAACAATGGTGAACCAACAGAATCTGCTGTATGATTTGTGTTCTGAGTTTTTTTTTGTTTTTTGTTCCCCCCCCCCCCCCCCCCCCCCCCCCCCCCTCTGAATATGAGTCAAACTTGTAGGCGACTAAACTATTAACATATCAAATCAAGCGCCAATGTAGACATTTAGATGAATAGAGAAATGAACAATATTTTCACATCTTGGACTAAATTTTCTACTCAAGCACTCAACAATCTAAGCAAGCATAACTGCAAAATGCTGTTAATGATGCTTCTGTGATTGTGACTTTTTATCTAAAAACTTCCAAACGATACACCGTTAACTAAACATATTCCTGATATACTAGTGACCTAATAAAACACCAGATAACTAGGCAGCTGGAACTTTCACAGTGCAAAGTAATGCACTGAAACTGGCAAGCATGTATATTTAATTATTTTCACAGAAATCCAAGAAAAAGTATGTAGTTCGAGTTACAAAGGCACAAATGTGAGAACGGGAACACTAAACTAGGGGATAATAATTCAGGTAGATAAAAACAAACCTGGTACAAGAAGAGAAGTAGTCCATGAGCGAAATTAACCCATCTTGGTGGTGCCGTATCCAAATGAGGTGAATATATCTAAATAAAGGCCCCGCACATAGAACAAAAAATAGTGAGAAATGCAACCAAAAAAAGAAAACAATATGCATAAAATTATCCGGCTTGTGCACTCACATAACCAAGCACTGCAGAGAGCGACAAGAACATGAATCCCATGAGCGTAATCTGAAAAAGCAAACATACGGTAACTAGCAAATAAATAGATAGAAACACCTTTAAAACCATGTAACAAGGGACTTAAGATGGTTGAAAAGGCGTGTTTACCATATTAGGCCTGAGGCGTCCATGACATGCAAGAAAAATATAATACAATTGATTAGTGACTACAGAAAGCAAACTTAAATCATCAACACGTTTGCCATGTGGAAAAATAAGCCAAAGTAGAGTGGTACTTACGGCATCCAGAGAGGGAAGAATGTAACAAATTTAGCCCAAAAAGGTTGCAGGACGTATTTTGCAACATAAGAGTGATCAACTCCACTGTACTTGTAATTATTCAGTGCTTTAATTCCATGACTACCTATGTAACCCATTTCGTACACTACGTTTTACCTTTTACTACCTGCGCATTATTAAATAACATAGTTAAGTGACTTATCCGAAAAAGCCAGCATTAGAAATTTCCAACATTAGCACAATATTTTGAGTTTATGTCATAGTACAAATTATTATCAAAACAGCAAAAAGTTAAACCCTCTAACGTTTTCCATGATATATTATTTCCGTAAACAGCAGCTAAAAATTAATTTTCAGGAAGAAATCGCAACAACTGGAGCATAAAACAGAGATATACGAGGGTGTTTGGGATTGCTCATTAAAACTGATTATCTGCTTATTGTTTTCTTTAGATTAATCACATATAAATAACCATCCAAGCATTTTCAAAAAAAAAAAAAAAAAAAATCCCAAACACCATCTAAAGTACTGCTTATCTATGTATCAGAAAGCAATAAGCATATAAGCAGTTTATAATAAGCACTCCCAAAAACAAACATACAAAAACTACTAGTAACCAAAAGGTGATCACCATTAAACTGCAAAAATACACCCAAATTTATCATTAAAACTAACAAATTAAAATAACATAATCATACCCAGGAATCACAAACATAAAACAAAACAATTAATGAAACAAACAGGGTTTAGAATAAATAAATAAATAAACAGACCGTAAACAATGATGTTTTGCATGTGCACAAGATCTCAAAAAAAAATAAAAAATTATAAAAATGAGATTTGATTGAGCGTACCAAGAGAAAAGAAGAAATAATTGGTGATGTGATTTTGGTACCAATGATTCTTCTATTTATCTCCCGCCCTAGGAATAAATAAAAAAGATATTCGATTTTTTGGGACTTTAAAGGTGCAACTTTATTTGTTTTCTTTATTGGGTTGGATTCGCTTTGTGTATGACAGAGTGCCACTAACGGCATGTTACGTGTGCCGCGGGGTCATTTATTGGAGTGTTGAACCCGTGTGTCTCCATGTACCTTACAATCCCAATGTTTTAGGTGATTAGGATACCCTACATAAAATCATTTATTTGTTGATTGTGTTTGCAAATACAGCTCTCACTTTCTATTACTCCAGAGCAAATCCACCCAATAACTAACCGACTCGAACTAATAAACTGGTCGAATCCGGACTGAACCGATCTTTTTCGGTTCGGTTTCGAGTCGAATCGGTTTTTGTTGGTTTTTCCGTTCGAAACCCGAAAATTGACTCGAACAGACTTATTCGGTTCGGTTTCGGTTTTTTATATATATTTCTCGGTTCGGTTCTCGATTTGAGTTTTTTCCTTTTTTGATTTTCAGATCGGGTCGGTTTTGTCAGGTGAGACCCGATGCTCACCTTTACTTTTTATATCAACGTTACTTTAACTTTGTCTCTCCATTCACTTTTATTCATTTTCTTTTCACCTTTTACTCATACTGGTTTACTACTCTTCTAACACCCCATAAATCCCACAAATGCACAAAAGCCAAGAGGTGACCTTGGTCACTGTTCATCTCCCGTTTTGCTCTCCTTAATGCATCACCTCCCTTTCACATAATAGGCCTTACGAGTGAGATGACCCTCATGAGTGAGAGCTCACTCTTATTACTTCTAGTATTAAATCAATATTATTATCAAAATTATTACTTATGTGAGAGATGTTTGTTTAAGCTTAGTTTTTCAGGCTTATTTTGACACATATAAACTTACGGTAGTACATTGGTGCTCCTTACCCTTCCTGCCATTCCTTTACTTATTTAATTTTTTTTTCTTTTATGATTTCGTATCTTTTATCTTTTATTACTTTTGACTTGTCAAAACTCAACCAAACGCACAACTTTTCTCAAAACATGGCTTCCCCACTTTCTTTTATAAACCCTTATATTTTGATTAAATATCCGAATCCTAACTCTCAAAACTCAACCAAAAATTTGTTTTCTCGTTTCAAACCTGACCCACACCCACAAACAAACGCGCCCTCGTGACTACTATGGGTTTGAATCTTGAGTGCTGGTTTGTTTGACACACACATATAAATTACATGATCACTCACATACTTACAAAAATAAAAAAGACCATCGGTCAAAGATTAATTTATGTTATGCATATTTTGAAAAGCTAATGATCTTAGTTTTTACAGCTTGTGACTTCATGAATAGTTAAATGCATAAATTGAAATTCATAAACCTAAAAAGTAAAACATATCACTTTAATCTTAAAAATTTAAATCACTCATAGGCAAAACGAAAAGATTTAAACTAAAAGGATGTTTGGCTAAACTAATCTAACAGACTTATTAGCTATTTACAAACTTGATAAACCTAATATTTAGCTTATAAGCTCATCCACTTGAGTCTATGAACAAACTCACAAGCTCAAAAAATGAGCTTATGACATTATCCTCACACGCTACATGTCGATTTTAAAATAACACAAATATCATATTAATGTGGGTATTTGGCAGGTCGCCACTCACTAATACAAGTGTTGGATTTTAAACTTGGTGATAGACCGAAAGCTGATGTTGCGCTAAGTTAGCGGTGGTGATGCATGTAACAACATTCTTAAATAGGAGTGCTCACGGATCGAGTAATATCCACAGTAACCAAAAACCGAAACTGAAACGAAAGGTGAACCGAATTCGTAACCGAACCGAATTGGTCAAAACCGAACTGAACTGAACTAAATATTCGGTTATCGGTTTGGATATGGTTTTGGCAACGAAAACCGAAAACTGAATTCATATAAATATATATTTTTTCTATGTATTTATATGAAAACAAAATTCACTAACACTCTCTCTTAGTATAAATATAACATTATTTAAGCTTGAAAAAAAAATTTTGTGCTAAAAATATATATAACTAAATGTAAAAAATAATTAAAATTATGTAATTCGGGTTATTCTGTTCGGTTGAATCAAATTTGAATTCGATTAAGTTCGGTTTTTAGTTTAACCCAAAAACTTTTTTTAACTGAACTATCCAAACCAAATAAACCGAATAACCTGATAATCGAACCGATAAACACCCTCCTCATAATCAAATAAGCATTTATTAAACTAGCCCAAGTTATTAGCACTGACGGCCCGTCCCACCACAGCATACATCACCAAAATCACAAGCCCAGCCCTCTCCAATCAACGCAAATTCAACGCGTCGTAACCCCCCAAACGGTAAAAAACAACCACCACCACCAACCACCATCGTCCACCGTCATCTCTCACCATCAAACCACCACCCAATTCCACCATCAGGTATCATTTCCCCCAATTCAATTTCACATTTCATTCATCCCACCGTTAACTAGGTCACAATTCATTTCATTTCTAAAATGCACTTCAATTATATATTTATTTAAAAATAATTTAATATTTTTATTTATTTTTGTGCTTATTGTTAAGGTTGTTAAGTTTGTTAAGGTTGTTAAGTTAGTTAAGTTAGTTATGGTGGTGTGTGATATGTAATGATATGAGATATGGCTGCGAGTGCGAGATTCGAGTCGACTTCCGCGAGTTCTTCGGAGGCGTATACGAATGCGAAGAGAGGAGGAGGGGGAGGGAGTAGTAGTAGTAGTAGTCATTTGGATAGGTCTGCAAGCTTTAGGAGTGGGAGTTTAGTGCAGTGTTTGTCGTTAGACCCGTTTACGATTGGTGATAGGAAGATTGATAGGTCGGGTGAGTTTAAGAGAGTAATGGGGTTGATTGTTGGAAGTAAGAGTGATGATGATGATGATTCGTCGCCTCCCGTGGCTGTTGCGGAGGATTTGAAGCGTTTGAGGTCGAGTGTCGTGGATACGTGTAACACAGCTAGGTATAACTTTTTTCTTGCTTATGGAAACGTTATTTAAGTTGAATGTACGCCTGTGCTAGTGATTATGTTCCCTTTAAAATGGGTGTCTGTTTAAGCTTATTTATGGGCTTATGAGCTTATTTGTTTTCGGCTTATGTCTCATAAGCTCCAGTTTTGGCTTATTTAGGGACATATGGGCTTGTATAAGGTTAACAAGCTTATATGAGCCCTGAAGTATCCAAATAAGCCGAAAACAGATTAGCTTATAAGCCCATAAATAAGCTTAAACAATCACCCTCGTATATGATTAATTCCCCTGCTGAGTGGACCACAAATAACGTATTGTATGTGACAGTTATGACAGTATAACTGTTTGATCATTGGTTAATGTTCTATGATGTGATTTTATAACAGGGGTAGAGCAAGTAAATTGGATGAAAACTTGCATAAGTTGGATAAGTATTGTGACAGTGTAATCTCAAAGAAACCGCAGAGGAGCGAGATAATGAATAGTGATCAAGCAGGTGCTTTAAACTCGAAGACTGGAACTCAAATTTACAGAAACCCCACAGAACTTGTAAATCAAAGAGTAGAAGATCGGCCTAAGAATGTCCTTTTGAACAAACGTGTTCGCACATCAGTTGCAGAAACAAGGGTTTGCTTCTAATATGATTTTGAAACTTTTTTTTATATGAAATCGCTTACAGGTGATTGCTGTTTGCGATACAGCATCAAGTTAATTGTGTTGTTGCTATGCACGCGAATTTGGTGTTTAGTGAAGCTCATAAAATGTTTGTTTTTTCCAAATTTATACTAGGCGGATTTAAGGAGTAATGGTTTAAGACGGCAGGCCGTGACAATGGCTAAAGATAGAGAAGTTCTTAAGGACAGTGGCGGAGAATCTGATATGTTAGAAGACAAAATTCAAAGGTTGCCTGCAGGTGGGGAAGGGTGGGATAAAAAAATGAAAAGAAAACGTTCAGTAGGCACTGTTTTAACAAGACCCATAGATAGCAATGGAGACCCGAAAAGAGCCGTTCAAAGCAAGGCTGTCAGTGAACCAGGGTTGCCATCAAATGACGCCCACCCTTACAGGTTACCTTTCTATTACATGGCACATACAGTACATTATACAATGGGTCCATACCTTACAAAATAACTATATGTTAAGCTGTGCTTTGCATAATGTTAGTTAGATTGCATTTCAGATTAGGAGCGTCCAATGGTATTGGTAGCACTCACAAGTTAGATAACAAGTTGGAAGGGCCGCCCTTGCCTAATGGCTCTCGTGTTCGTCTGTCTCCTAAAAATGAACTTGAGGGCCCCATCAGAGAGCTTGCTGCTGGATCAAATAAAGAAAGAATTCTTACAAAAGGAAACAATAAGTACGTGTTTACTTGTAATATGATGCATATCCTCATTTGCTGTCTAAACCATATTTTATTTGCAGGTCAAATACTCGTGATGACGATTATTCTCCTAGTAGCAGTCAAGTGACTAAAGGGAAAGCTACGAGGACCCCACGTAACGGTGCCACGCTGGCAGCTAGCTCATTACCTAGCACACCTAGACTATCTGGAACACCAGAAAACTGGGAGAACTTGACGGCGACAGGTGGCACTAAAATCCCGTCTACAGGTGGAGTTAACAATCGGAAACGTGCTATGCCCTCGGGTCCGTCTCCTCCTTCTGTGGCTCAGTGGGTTGGTCAAAGACCACAAAAAATTTCTCGAACCAGAAGATCGAATCTGGTGTCTCCTGTCTCAAATCAAGAAGAGAAACCGTTGTCATCTGATAGTTGTTCACACTCTGATATTAGCGCTAGGTTAGCACCCGATGAGACGACCAATGGTCCTATTTCCAAGCCGTTGAAACCTAAACTAGAGCCGGTTCAGTCTCCACATCGGATGTCTGAAAGTGAAGAATCTGTTGGTGGTGAGAGTAGATTGAAGGACAAAAAGGTAAATATTGGCGTAGATGGAAATGATAGTAAAAATGTTGGACCTTCTGTGGCAATTGGAATGAAAGTCAAATCTTTACTTAGTGAAGAAAGTGGCGAGGGTGTGAAAAGACAGGGGCGTAGTGGAAGAGGCCCTCTAATTGCGAGAGCAAGTTTGTCATTAAACGTGGAGAAGCTGGATGATGCAGCTACGGTTAAGCCACTGAAAAGTAACAGACCTGGTTCTGAGAAGAATGGAAGGTCTTGATTTTTATCTACATAAGAAACTAACATATATTTTATATTTTATCTTTTCCGTTTACTCATGAAAGGATGCCTTTGTTTTCCAGCAAGATGGGCCGTCCTGCGAAAAAGCTCACGGAGCGCAAGGGGGTTTCACGTCTTGGCAATCTGCAAAACAATGGCTCTGAGTCTACGGGACACACAGGTATGCTGCTATCAGAATCAAGAATTAAGGTTTTTATGTTTCATTTCTGTATATGTAATTTTTTTTTATATAATTTTTCAGGGAAATCTGATGATGATCGTGAAGATCTTATGGCAGCTGCAAACTATGCCAGAAATGCTAGCTGTAAGACATTTATAGTTTCCTAATTTTTATATTTTAATAATATTATTATATAAACTCTGATGTAGTAATATCTTACTTTCCCCAGATCTAGCATGCTCAAGCCCTTTCTGGAAAAAAATGGAACCAATATTCGCTCCTGTCAGTTCAAAAGACAAGCTCTTCTTGTCTTCGCAGGTGGGAACTGTTTTTAACTACTTGTTAAAATTATTTGACACATGGTTGGTCACATTTTACATACTTAATATCCATTTCTGATTTTTAACTTCTCAATCACTTCCGATGATAGCTAAAAGAGCAGGACGTTGAAGAAAACTTTCCTCGGATGCATGGTCGTGAAAATAATGTTGTGGTACGTAATCTTAACCTTAAATCTTGATATGCTGTTTGACATATTATTGTGAATCTTATCTTTCCTTGTGGTCCCAGGTGAATTTTCCGCAAGACGCATGTGGGGAAAGAAACGGGCATGTGAAACATCAGGGAAGTGAGTCTTTTTCTGGGAGACTTGATTCTGATAAAAGCAAGAAAGAATTCATCCCATTATTCCAGAGAGTATTATCAGCACTAATTATAGAAGACACCTATGATGAACTTGAAGAAGATACTGGAAATATACCACCCGACGATGCTTTTTGTGATTCAACTTCTGATACATTTCAACCCGAAAATTATGATCCTAGAAAGAGGGCTAGAAGGGAAGTCGAACAAGAAACCGTGTTTCAGAGTATTCATTCTGTGAAAGTGTCTTTTTCTAGCAATGGATGTACAAACTCTTTTGGAAACTCTACCATTAATGATTCTCCATGTGATGCTGTACCGTTGGCTGGGATCTCAAAAAATTTATTCAACAGGCCACAAGTGATACAGATGGAAGGTTTTGGCATTTCTTCATATGATAATCAGTATGAACAAATGCGTCTTGACGACAAACTTCTTTTGGAGCTCCACAGCATAGGTCTATATCCCGATATAGTGGTAGGCTCAGTTTCCTTAATAATTGGTTCTTCACTTTAGGGTTTATAGAAGTTATAAAATGATGCTAACAAAAGTGATTACCTCAAATGAATGGATCGACCGGGTTGGGTTTTGTACGAGTCATAACGGGTCAGGTCATCTTTGTTATCCACAATTTCAAATGTTTTGTTAGTGTGTCAAAAATGATTCCAAAAGTTGTATAATTTCAGTAGGATTCTATTTTATTAATTAATTAAAGATACACTTCAGGCGACTTCCAACTGATTAACTTGTTTTCTTTTAAGCTATTTTGTTTATACTGACTCTTTCTTTGGATAACAGCCTAAGTTGGATGACAAGGACGAAGCAATCAAGCAAGAAATTAGTCAGCTGAAGATAAAACTTAGACAACAGGTTATCTGACAAGAACCCTAGTTTTCATTTTCACATCTATTTATTCATGATTCTCAAATTATTTTACAGCACAAGCTTAATTGAGCATTACATATTACCTACATAGCTTCGTTGATCACCTATTATTAATGCTCTGTAATTTCTACATTTTATCATATAGAACTATAAAAAGAAGGCATGCTTGGAGAAAATAAGTAAAGGTGTTGGAGGCATCTTAGTAGGACGGTAAGAACTGTATACAGGGATATCTTGTTATCAACTTATGCCTGTTAATTTATTGGTCTCCAATATTTTAATATTATTTGGTTATGCAGAAATCTGGAGCAGGTCGCATTAGATAGATTGGTGGAGCTGGCTTACAGAAAGCTTCTGGCAAGTTTCTTACTTCTACTGTCTTAGTAGCTAGTTAAATATCTCATTAGTTTTGGTCATTTAGGGATGTTGTAATGCTGTATTTATTTGGTTAATCGAATCATAAACTCATAATTATAATCCAAAATTTTGAAGTATCAGGCTGTTTATTAAAAAACTGAATGATTTTGTTACAGGCTACTAAAGGTCCTAGAGGTGCGCTTCAGAAGATACCAAAGCATGTAGCGCTGGCATTTGGAAGGAGGACACTTTCCAAATGTAGGAAATTTGGAAAATCTGGTGTAAGTTGCTTCAGTATGCCTCCACTTCGAGATATCCTTTTTGCTCCCCCGGAAAATGAACTGGAAACCTTAACTTCTGTTAGTATTGGCGTTGCTAATACTACTACCAAGTATTTTGGATTCCAAAACCCTCATCCAGATTCAAGAATATCGTCGGGTAGGCCAATTTCTCTATGCTATTTTATGTCACTTAATGAATTTATATTTATTTGGCAATTAAGTTGGAGGTTAATTCCCAAAAGTACACATATAGTTAGCCAAATTTACTAACAAGTAACAAAAATGGCGTTTGAACAATTTGACATCTATATTAAAACTTCAAAACATGGTTGTGATGGATGGCTCACTTGTTATCCTAGGCATAACATGTAACTAGTGGTGGAAGTTTATAGTATATACTTATAAATTGGTCGATTCAGGTTATGTTTTATATAAAATGTATTTTTAGAGAAGAAATCGGTCAAAAGTCACCGGAAGTGTATTTTTAATACATAAGATATCCCAGATAGTTTATTTCTGAAATATGAATGTTATGGAAATTATATGGTACGGAGTATATTAATCCATATTTGGCACCACTACTGTTCATAGGAAAAGTTCGAAATTTCATTCAAGTGTTTCAATCCGCTCAACCAATACAAAACTACCCTATTTTGACATGTTATCCAACACGGGTTTCTTCTCATTTTCTTTGCTATTCTTGCATGATCATACTCATGTAAGTTCATATATTCTAGATGGTTTATTCAACTAACATAATTAAAAAAAATGTATCATGTATCAGATGAGGCTTTTGCCATAAACGGACCAATATCAAACAGAGGTAAGAAGAAAGAATTATCACTTGATGATGTCGGCACTGTTTTTGGTGGGACCATGGGCAAACGTGCATACCTGGGTGGTAACAGGAAAACACAACCATCACCTAAACAAAAAGCGGGTCAACCTCTCGTTAACCAATTTTCAAGAACATTACACCCTGTACAGCCTTCCCTAAATGGGTCTAATTATAGTAGTGTCGACACGAGAAGGGATATTCGGACAGTGTCCCATGGTAACGGGACTCAAGAAGTACCCAAGGCGGGTATGGAAATTATGGACCCACTTTTAGACCCAATAGATGAACTGGGGGTTGGCGGCCCACAGGATCTGAGTTCTTTGCTCAACTTTGACGATACTGATGATTTACAAGACCATTTTTCAGCAGGACTTGAGATACCTATGGATGATCTTACAGAATTAAATATGTTCTGATGTACTGTTTACTATCAAACTGATTATTTAAAGAAGTGCAAATGTATATTATTGTGGGTTATTTGGACTATTACAGGAAAGGTAAGATGTCTTGTAAGTTGTTACCAATCGTTTGTAATTATGGCCTCTTTTTATCTTCCGTAAATTTGGTTTACTTTTTTTTTAGGGAATTACTTTAACATTCTTGTTGTTTATGTGCTCACCTTGTAAAGACAAGGGTTGCCGTTTGTGTTATTTCTATTTCTAACTTTATCTGTTGATTAGAGCTATTTGTTTATACCAATTGCGTCTTTAGTTCTAAACACATCTTACAAAGGAGTGTTGCTGGTTCACATCATGTATTATTGCTTTGTTTGGTTGAAATACGACCATTGTCTTGTCAAACAAAACTCAACGGATCCGAAAAGATTGGACAGATGTCTGAGAAAATACTTGCGATACGACCATTGTCTTGCCAAACAAAACTCTACGGATCTGAAAGGATTGGACATTGTTAACAGGAGCATTTTTTAATATCCAACTCAAATAGTTGCTTTCTACAGACAAAAAGATGAAAACTAAGTACACATCTTCAAATACCTGACCACATTCTTGCTTCTAGAAATGGAGAATAAGGAGCGTGAAATAACTTTAAAAAAAATAAAAAAATAAAAAAATACAACTATAAAGGACTATGAAATTTGATGTATGCATCAACCACCTTTTTATGTAGGATTATAGGACCTGCTAACAAACCGGCTTGCCCTGCACCTCTGCTACATTCGATTAGTCAAGAATGACTTTGGGCCTCTAACTCCATCCCAGGGAAAAAGGAACATAGCTCTTCGACTGTTGTTGTAACAAACACTGGATTCGGTAACTGAAAACCTAGTCTGTAAATATCAGTGTCAAAGTGAGTCTGTTTGAGAGATTTCTTGAAATTTTCAGTGGCATCTCTTGGGTGACCCCTAGCAACCGCAACCTACATCTTCCCAAAATAAGCGTCAAGTTAGGCATTGTCTGAATTCACACATGGGTTAAGTAATATGTTCAAATGTATTCAATACTATGCATCAATAACTGAATCTTGTCGCCAAATCAGTGTCATCAATATGATTGTACCGAGCTAATATGATATTGTGCAATGCCTCATAATCAAATAAGATATAGCCCTATGGAAAAATGTAATTGTTCAGTAGCTAGAAACCTAATAATACTCTTGCACTATATCCTATATTAAATCAATGTAGATAGTCGGTCTTAAAGGGACTAACCCGATGTCTTCCTTGAAGCTCAAAAAGCCAGAAATTCCAGTCCTTCAACACATTTCCATCCACTTTGACATATATGTCGGTCCAGTTTTTGTGATGAAACTCCACATAATTTAACTTATAGCCGACCCCTGTGCCCAATGCCTTAACATATGCTTCCTTCAAACACCAGTACCTGCTCCATTTCCCAACAAACTATAATATGATCACCAAATATATTAATCAGGCTCATATAGTTTCAAATGAATAACTTAGAGCATGGGGTATGTTAACACCAAAGTGGCGCCATTCCCATGTGGACACCAAATGGCTTGAGCCATTTCGGTGCCACCATCAACCCCCCCTCCTTGTCCAAGCCATTTAACTGGCGTACGGCATTGTGTTTTAATTGGGTATGGTGGGTCCCAAAAGGGGTGAAATGGCTTGAGTGATGAGTGACGGGATATTTTGGTGTGTGAATGTGAAAAGGGGAATGTTGAGGTGACGCTAAGGTGGCAAAACGGCTTGAGCCATGATATCTGATGATCTTAGAGGAGACATAACGGGCGGATCACGTAAAGGGTAAATTTTGATACAGGTGAAAACAGGTTATGTTGACCCGAAACTCTTTTCGTCCAAGATTTTCAATTTTTGTATGCATAAAATCAGTTTTCACCTGAAAAAGATGTCGAGAACGTCATCATCACAACCAGCATTGACAATCTTTTCCCACTCTAGACTTGAAAAGTATGATGAGAAATTGTGAATGAAGTCTAAAACTGTCTCTTTCCCAGGAATGCAACAAGATACAATATCCAAACCGACAAGGCAAATCGGTTCAGAAGCTATTGCTACATAGTCACCATGATGTGATACATTAAAGTTGAAATTTGGAAATTCTGCAGTCTTCTTATGGTTTTCCTACAATACATCACCACCCACACAATCATAATAAGCAGTTGTAAGATTTTATTAACAGAAAGAACCTTTTGATTGTATCGGACTATTAGACTAGAAAAGTCATCTTTGACCACACTTTCATGTTTAGTTGCTAAAACTAGCTAGGTTATTATAAGCATTTAAACTGCAACACATAACCCATTGGCATCCGGCTAACAGACAATAATCAAAATTATCGACTTGAAGCAATTTGTTGCCGCATTCATTTAGAAACTATACAAAGCTGTGTCATTTACTTAGGAGTCAAGAAAGTAGTTAGCAGGCGTTTGGGATTCCATTTGCAAATAAATTATCACATGATTACATGATGAATATAATCTAAGTAATTAACTTTTCACAATCCATCGAATCATATATAACAAATTACAATATAAATCAGTTTTCATGTGCTTGATGGAATTGGAAATGTAGCCTTTGATTGGTATGAGCCAGCATTTAGTTATTCTACACTCACGATGATGCCTTTTTGTGATAATATCTAGCAGTCTTTTTGTGAGGATGTTAACTGCAAAAGGGCTGTTTAGGTAATCTTACAAAAGGAAATGTAGTCGTAGTGTTGGAATATCGTAAGTGCTTGGTGAAAACAGTGTGAAAGTCAAGTCTAGAGTGTTTTAATTTTACTGCAATTTTGTTTTGCAGTTTAAGGGGTGTTTGGGATATGCCCATTACCTCTTGAATGTTGCTTATATTGAACATGATTGGAGTTAATATATTTAACCGTTTCACCGAAAAATAAAATAAAAATTACAATATAACTAGTTAAGGAAGCAATATTTATACCAAGGTTTTCCTTCTGGAGTGCGATTGATGATGATTTCGAAAAATGGAATATCCATAACATGATGCACAAGTGCATACTGCAACAGCCTGCTCACAAGTGCTCTCTTTCTGTCTTCGACTTTCACATACCTATATTTCATTTCATCCCGCCACCAAATTACTTAAGGATTGCTTAAACAGTACTCCCACCGTCCCATAATAAGTTCCCACTTTAATAATGCACAAAGTTTTAAAAAATCCACTTTCCACTCTCCACTAGTGGAATATCGTAGCTATCCACTAAAGTTTATTTTTATTAGATGCGATATAAAACGGACACTTATTTTGAGACATACCAAAATAGAAACGTGATTTAGCAAAACAGAATGTATGAAAAGTACTTAATAACCTGGTGATAGAAGAGTGATCCTGTTTGGGTAAAAGTGACATGGCAGTTGAGAAGTCATGTGGAGATGGGTCCCACTGAGATATGTTCACTAACCATCTTTCTACTCCTTTTTCCATACTCATCTGCAAGTTTTGCTCTGCCTGCCGCCAAATATTTTAGTATTGGCCGGTTAAAGAGAAATAATAAAAAAAATAAAAAAGAAGAAAAGTTTGGGGGCAAAAGTGTAACTAACAAGTACTTAGAGGGTAAGACTTAACAACTAAAGTAAACTGTAACTTGTTATGTTTTGTTTTTTTTGTTATATCAGTTTGGGGGAAAACGGCCGGCCGGTTGCTCCGTCACTAAACCATCTATGTATGTATCTTATAAAACTTTAATCATTTTATTTATTCATATTTTTTTATTTTGTTTTTCATTGGCACATTGAAAATAAACACTTTAGTTTAGTTGGATTATTAGTTTTACATAGATAGTTACATTTGTTTTTAATCAATCTAGAATAATATATCTTAGATTAGATTGCTATAATGCTGTGATTTACATTAATCATACTCACAACAGTTGCAAAATGTGACAATTGGTTTCTTACACCAACATTTTTTATTTTTTATATACCTTATTTTTATAGAAAATAGCTAGTAAAAAAAAAAAAAAAAAAAAAAAAAGTTTATACAAGTTATCAAAGTTGAAAGTTAGTACATATGAATTATGATATATCCCAAAGATGCAGTAAAACTGCAACTTCATTTTGAAACACATACACAACAAATTAAGTTTCCGTGTTTTTTTTGGTGTAATGATACTTTGCATTTTGTGTTTGCAGATGGATTTTGCTTAAGTGTGACGTTTGTTTATCGGTTTAGTGCAAAAAAATATGGTATCTCCAAGGTTTCTCTGGAATGTTTGTAAATCATCTTTCACCTTTGGGTTAGTAGGTCTCACTATATCAGACCGTATTGCTAGTGTTGTTCATGTACGCGGTTTCTCTATGTCACCCACTTTCAATCCTCACATTATCAATTCTATGGAATCCTTTTCTGGTAGGTTTCTGTTTGATAAAAAAGATACATATGGCGGTTTGGATATCCAGTTTGATCGTGTTACTGGTTTGTCTGCAGATGATCATGTCTTGGTGGAGAAACGTTGCCTCGCGGATTACAAATTCTCACATGGTGATGTCGTTGTTTTCAGGTTCTTCAGTTACATTAGTTTCTTGTACGTTTAATTTGAATTCTTATCTAGGTAGAAGGTGTGAATCCTATTGATGTTACTCAGCTCACATAGTGGTTGTGAATTTGATAGTTTTCTAAGGCCTATGATGTATTAAATAGTCTTTGTATATATTGGCAGCTCCCCGAGTAATTATAAGGAGAATAACCTGAAACGTATAGCTGCAATGCCCGGTGATTGGATCAATCTCCCACACTCATATGATACTGTGAAGATTCCAGAAGGTCATTGTTGGGTTCAAGGAGACAATCCAACCAATAGTATGGACTCGAGATCATTTGGCCCGGTATGTTGACATCATTATAAACATTATGACTAAAAGGCTCAAGAGACGTCTTTCATACATCTTACGCAACAACATGTTGAATGATTTTTTTACAGATTCCTTTGGGCTTAATTCGTGGGAGGGTTACACACATTGTTTGGCCTCCTCAAAGGATTGGTAAAGTTGATAGAAAGCTTTCTCAAGGTGTACTAGTCTTATAAGGTGACGATAAATACTTCATTTAGAGTGTCGTATATGCACCCCTGTGAAATTGTACCCGAGTTTTGGTTTCTGATGTATCTGTATCGGGTGCTAATTGCCCTTGATATCATATGCTTTGATTCTTTTAACTTGTTAATAACATTGGTGATGAAGGAATTATCATTAATAAAAATACAGTGACCAAATTTTGCTTTATGTTATATGTCATATTTCTTAAACTTTTGATTCTGGTGTGCTCTTTTTCCAGTGTTTTTGAGGTTTGTTCTTATACATGTTTATGCATCTTGGTGATGTTCCTCTGGTTGACCACGTCTAGGGCTCCTAGTTCGTCACCACACCCCTTCAAACAGGCCTAAAAGCTGAAACTCTTCTTTGTATTGCCATTTAGTGCATTCAGGTTTTTATTCTTGTACTTGCTGTAATTTTATAGACTGGGTAGTTGATTTCACTAGGAAAGTTTCTACCGTGTTCATATATCACTTGATGATTTGTCAAAAGCTGAATTTATAAACATCTTAAATGAAATTATAGACAAGGCATCTTAACTTTAAAATTTATGTTACATCAAGAAATCGTGTCTTGTTTCTCCAATTTGATATGGCGAAACCAATGTAGGTCCATGCATTATAAGTAGTTACATATTCTGATATCATTATCGTTGTCATCGTCACATGTCACTGTTTTATTAAGAGAATTCTATTACAATTTCTTTGTGACGAGTTTTTGATTTGGACAAGTTTGGATTTTGTAGGACAAAATAGGCAAAGAAATCTTCAAAGAAGTTATCAAATAAGTTTTAAACAAATAGTTATAATCCATTTACATAGTGACATTATCAGAAGTATGTTATCAATGAATCTTTTTGTTCAAATATGAAAGCACAGTTACATATTTTGCTAATTTGCGGATTCTGTAATATTAATCGGACATTGGTTCTGAACTAAGACAGTAGTTAAAATTTACTCTGTCTATGCCGCAAAAGATCTTTAAATTCGATGTTTACTAAATTTAACTCTGAAATGACATTCTAGGCCCTTCTAGCTTCAAATGTTTCAATGCTGTTCTATATATATAGCTAAACAGTCATCGTCAAATAACAGAAACAGGAAGCAAACTATCAACTTCAAACTCCATTTTCGTGTAATCGTTTAAATTTAGAGGGCTCGTAATTCTTTAGTAGTTTCTTTCGTTTTTCCCTGTGTATTGCTTAGCTACCACCCACCAATGCCGCAGAAATAGCTAGACTGTACATTAATGTGGGAGAACATACATACTGTGGCACCACTTATTCAGGCTTTTTACACGTAATAATCGAGAATTTGATCACACCCTTCTGGAATCCTTCAATCATTAATGGCATTACTAATGCCCCTCTAATGGTCTTCCAACCTATTATCAAATTAGTACAAAAAGTAATAAGTAAACCAAAATATTCATTCCAAACAGCATAACAAGTAAAATAGCAACCCTGCTTAACCAATGAGACTCGGTTTTGCAGAGGTCAGTCAGAGGTTCATGATTCAAGACCTCGGCCTTATGGTCACCAAGGAACAATTGTTCAAAGGCTGACCTAAAGAGTACAGATTCGACTCATTAATAGGCAAACAGGCCATTTCGGGATATACTTTGTCTCTAACGGGTCAAACAGGCTGCAAGTCACTCAAAGTGTATTTCCAAATGCATAAAACCTCATAAGTAGTTTTGTTTCGCAAAATTGGAATAATTTACTTAATCTAATCTTATTCAACACATTTAGTTTGTATAAATCTCAAGAAACAAATTAAAAAAACAATCTGTAATTCAGCCTGGTCTGATCTATTTTGACCCATACTATAATTTACATATTTTGATGTGTCCCCCCGTTTTTTTTCCAAGCTTTAGGCGCCTACTTCAAAAACATATCGTAATGAATAAATAGGTGGTTAAATCTAGTTACCACTCTGTAGCAGTGAAGTAAGACCATTCCATGACAGTGCAGACTTTATCACAGCTGGCCAAAATGGGGCAACATTGTCTGACCAATCAGCTGCCTTAATATCCTGTAAAAACTAGTATTACTAACTTTCCTTCAAACTGTACTAGTAATGGTATTAAGAACAGGATGGAAATTACCTTTAGGGAAAGAGATTCCAATAACTTTATATAATCAGCCGTAGAACACCAAGCAGGAAGATAAAACCCGTCACAAATCTTGTCCAAGATCCTTTTTTCCTCAGGGCGAAGGGATTTCTCGTTAGGTGAAAGGTCCCTGTGGCACCACGTGACTATAATTATTGTGGCACCAGGTGCAGCTACTCGAGCCAACTCACTAACAAACTGTGAGTTTTCAAACCAGGAAAGTACTGTTAAAAATCAGAAGTTCAGAACACAAGACAAGTGGTTTATCCAAACATGTAAGTCATATTTGGTGAATTGAACCTTTAGTTTATCAGGCATGTGCTCTCCACTCTCCATAGACCAGACCAGATCGAACTTTCCATCAGGAAATGGCTGGTTCAATGCATCAGCAACTTGAAATGATACCTGCTTATTGTTTATCATGATTAGATCAACTATCATTTACCATATCATATGTACATTAACATTATTACCTTGCTGGATAACCCTTGTGAAGCAGCAAGTGCCTGAGCCCTTTCGGCTTGCACAGGACTGAGGGTGATGCCACAACATTCTGCATCGTATTTTCTCGATAAGTACCTTGAGCTACCCCCAATGCCACACCCGACATCAACTATGCTCTTAGGTTTTTTTAGGGGGTCCTCTGCAAGGAAAACCGTTCATATTGATAAATGAAGAAATAGCAACAGTTCATATTGATAAATGTCCATGATACTTTATTCTAAAATTATCAATTAATGACTTTGATCCATTGTTGACAAAGACCTTCCCAGAATACAAACTACACATTTTACGAAATTTTATTTATCAAACCTGTTGCTTATCACCTATTGGCATAAAAAAAATTACTAATTTTTCACTTAGAAATGAAGTTCAAACTAAAATGAACTGCTTCCGAGATAGGAGTGGCACTCATGGCTTATACTCGAACATTGCCATTGAGCAAGTGTCTGCACCTAACTCTTTGTTTAGTTACTAGTTGCATGATAGTGGCAAAACTGCGAAAGTGTTGTATCGTATGTTGAACTATACGAGCAGCAACCCGGATAATCACAGGTCCGAAACAGCGCCCCAAAATGTTACATAGTACAGCAAATGATAATAAGAAAGAGATTAGCTAGCAAGTACCGGCAACAGAGGCGAAACTGAGTGACTGCTCAATCATACGAATCTGAGCAGAGCGATGATCAGAGATTTCCACAACAGCACCAGGTTCATAAAAGCCATGATGCATGTGTTCTCCCCATATATTCTCCCATATCCCAGACGACTCATCGTAGAATTCCGCTATTCCTTTCTTCAGCTTCATGTCATCCTCAGCTGTAACAGCAGTGGCACGAATAGTTCCTCCCGTTCTTCTGAGTCGCTGTACAGGCTGTCGAGTACGCACGCTGAAGAGTCTTCGTTGGCGGGTGAGGGAAGTGGTGAGGAGTGTTGATGCACACGCGCTGCAGTGTAAGGAAGTCATGATGAATATGTTACGAGGAAGAAATGGGTGTGTTTGGTATGTTAGGCCTTGTTTACTTTTAACTTAATGGCCCATATGGGGATCGAAATGGGTCCACAAGAAAATAAGTGAGCGTTTCTTTTTTAAACTTTACTAAATGAGCATCTAGATGGGGAAGTGGTTAAAAGTGAAGTACTCCCGAACCAGACTCTCATATATCATTATTTATCATTTTCTAGTGACGTTGATGTGTAACATTATTAGATCGAAGTTCGGTTAACATTAATGTGTATTATTATTAGATCAAACTTTAGTTATTAATGGTATTAAGATGTAATTTTATAGATAATATATTGCTACTACTGATGGTGTTAACTCTAGGTACAAATAATACCTGTACAAGTTGATTTTTTATGAAGGGGTAAGAATGTCATTTTCAGTAAAGAAGATGCTCTAACAGCACATAAAAAGAAACAAACTTTATTCATAAAAACTCTTATGTAAAGGCCCACATATATCCAGAGGGGCCCTTTTACCAGCCAGCACTTAATGGGCAAAAAAAAAAAGAAACGGCACCTTAGTTAGTTAAGTTTAGTCGTGGAATGATGCTGTCCGCTTTCTATATTTGACTAGTTGTGTTATAGATACGTGCCTGTCTAAACTTTCTATTCACATAATAAGAATAAAGAAGCCACACATTTTTAATAGTAAGGGGGAAATTTTCAAGGAGATGATGCATCCTTTTTTGTATTTTTTGTAGGTGGATTGTGATTTCATCTCATCGGTTCATTTTAAATTTTCTTTACATTTTACCCTAAGTCATACTGATTCTAATTTATAATACTTTAGAAAGATATACATGCTTTATATAAAAAATAAAAAATTAAAAAAGAAAAGAAAAAAAATAAAGAAGACATGCTTCAAAACGGTTTAATTACTACGTATTGTTTACTCTATCCGTCTCATATTAAGTGACCATATTGCTATTTTGAAATGTCTCATAATAAGTATTTACATTGTATTTCAACCAATAAAAAGAAACTTTAGTGAGTGAATATTATATTTGATTAGTAAGAAGCGTAGTTAATATGATTTCCTAAGTTGTATGCCTAAATTCATGCTTAAACATATGTGGCATTATCTTGATGGTTTGTAGAAAAGTAGGTCCCCTGGCTGCAACCATCATGATGATGTCACGTAGGCTTAGGCATGAATTTAGGCACATGTTTTAGGCTTCCCGATCACTACTCTACATATATATCACCAAGAACACTTCAATATTTACATATTTTTCCAAAGCATGTTTTATAAGCATTGTACATCATGTATTGAAAACTTTTGTTTTGAGAAAATATGTAATTTCTGAAGTTTTATTGGGTATGTGTGTAGTTCACTCTTTGCTAAAACTTCGTGTATTATTAAAATGGACACTAAAAGATTGAATAATTAATACTTATACTTTTAACATTTTTTGGTTAACCTATAAATTTTACCTACGCAATAATTATATCCTAATCTTTCTAGCAATATTTTCAAGATATGTCAGAAGATTACAGTTAAACCATTAAATGTTGCATTAAGAGTTATCACGAAAAATTGTTGGTGCCAAAAAAGTAAAAGCTAAAAACCGTAAAAAAATAATATTCATCACCATTTTGCGCAAGGTTTTGATTTTTGAAAACCGAGATCAAACATGTTAAGGTGTTGTTTGTTTTTTAAGAGTATTTAAGCCTGAATCTGAATCTGATTACCATATCTGATTGCTAGAAGAGGTTGAAAAGTATGAATTTGATTCGTGTAAGGATATATATATATATATATATATATATATATATATATATATATATATATATATATATATATATATATTTTAATGTCTGATTATTTTAAAGTTCAGTTTTATAACTTAAATATAAACAAATGAAGTAACAACCATAACACTCATAAAAACTGTAACCAAATTGTATTGTATGTATTTTATAATACACTTATTTATCAAGAGTTTTGCTAGAACCACAAAATATTGACAAAGAAACATCCACATAATAACATGCTTATTTCTTATTGATGTTTATCATTCTCATTTTCTCTCTCTATTCTCTTTTATTAACCAATCATATGTAACCAACTCAATTGTGTGTAAGTTTTTTTGTAAACTTTGAATGGATGTAGCATTTCTCATTTATCAATAGCACTTGGATTGTTTTGTTGAAGTTGAAGATGTAATTACATATATTATTAATTACCAACGTCGACGCCGCCGTTTTGGGACTTATTTTCCCGCCAAAAAATCAGGGCCAAGTGGTAGCCTGTTTTTTTGTGGGCTTTCAAGCTTGTGGCTTATATAATGGCCCATAGTTTATCCTTATAACTTTGGCCCAGAAGTTTATACTAATACGGGGATAACTTTTAAGTTCCTTAAAATACGTACAAAACTTTTATAAAATGTACTTGTGTCGATCATCCACCCTTTGATCTTACTGTAAATGTCCTATTTTTACCTAAGCGCATGATGTGTATGGTTGTGATCTTATGCCAGGTACAACATGCATGTTTGACACAATGTGAAGTACCATAAGAACCTTCTTCCCCATAATATGTCAACATAAAAAAAATGCCACTCAACCTAATACCAGGAATTTTAGGAAAAAAATTAATTAACGTGAAGAAAAAAAAAATGCCCAAACAAGTTATCTGAAGCAGCTGAACAAGGTTTGTATCATGTTTTTTTTTTGCATGTTAAATTGTTGTTGCGGGTTACTTTGGACACTTTAAAAGGGTTTTCTTTAACTTGCAGGGGACGAACGTGTGGTGAACGCTATAAAAGGTATCTTCAAATTAATCTACGCATATGCATGGTTTGTTTGACATTAATGATCATTTTTTCTGTTGTTTCTATGCTTAGGATCTTTCCAGTTAACAATGCATGTAGTTTACATGTGTGACATGTTAACCATGCATATATTCATTCACTTTTAACAAATACATGTTAGTCTGCTACATGTGATGCTATAGATGCACTTTCATATGTTTGATCCCATTGTGTACTGCTATTTTAACCTTTGAACTATTTATTAAGCCATGTGTTCCTTGCAACGTATTTGATAATCTCTTTTTCACAATATGAAGACTTAAAAAAGGGCGAAACGTAGGGTAGTTTTTGTTGATTCGTTAGAATGTACTGGTATGTGCAAGTCTGATGAAGAGGTTGGGTCTTATAGTATAGATATAAAACCAAAACTGGTATTAAGTAATATACGTAGCGCTCGACCATCTGTAAATTCCAGTAAAGTGGTCAACGATACTCCAGAGGGTTTCCGTAGTTGTGTCCAAAAGACAGGTGCACAAAAAGTAAATTTATGCAATCTTTCTAACGTCGATTATGAATGCGGTGACACAAGTACCATGTTGTCTCATCGTCCGTGTCAAGAACAATGTACAAGCCAGATGAATGAGGTGCACCAGGATATGGCTGGTCCCATGCCTAAATCGCCTAAACAGAAAATAGGTACGCTACGTACTCCTTTTACCTTCTTCTATATTATAGCAACTGGTCCTTTGAACATCTTTCATTTTATAAATTTTTATCCTTTCCATGTCTCAGTTAACTGTATTGAAGAAACACAACCAACAATTGAAACTATCTTAGGCAACCATGTTTCATGTGCTGAAAAAACTGTCCCTTTACTGGATAAAGGGAAAAACAAGATGTACTTTGTGATGAGCATCACCCATTTACTGAAGATTTCATCGACGTCAGTCACCATACCAACGAGGCGCACCTAATATGTAACTTACACTCCTTTTTTCACTTTACAGGTGCTGCTGTGTATCATTTTCCATACATTTATCCTCATGTTGATTGCCTTTGTTCCAAGCACGGAAAATTAGGACATCAACGACGAAAACGAAACAGCTATTGTATCTGGTCATTCTATGCACAAGAGCTGCCATTTACCTTCCGGAATTGCTTTAAATGATATCACACGTTTATCTAATGAAGGTATTTCTTTTATACTATTAGTACTTTCTTATGCAGCCAACGGTAATGAAGCGTTTTACAGTATATGGTTAACCACACACTTTAACTTATGCTGATTGACTTTCTTGGGCAGGCCTGGGAAATTCGAACGCAATGGAGGAAAGTCAAACAACTATTATAACTGATCATCCTTTGCACAACACACCATTTGCATTCCAAATGTACGGGTCACTTAACCGAATGAACGGGTCACATATCCGAATGTACGGGTAACATAACCAAATGAATTGGTCACGTAACCAAATGTATTGGTCAAACTACACTTATCTTTGATTATTGGTCCACATATTACTTTTGTTTCCGTAGACTTTAACACATTTGGCAGTGGGTTGTAAACACACAGGTTACAAGTCTCTTATGGCGGGACTTGCAACTGAGTGGATTTACAATGCCTTTGTTGGACGATCATTTCTCTATAGGCATTATTTGTTAAACAAACTCTATGAACTCACCAACCTCGTGTTGACACTTTAGCATGTATTTTCAGGTTTTAACCAATGACACGCTACTGGAGGTTTTGGCAGGGCATGGCATGGTCATAGAAGACTCTGATTATTTATATGGGGACCGTTTTAAACTACTTTTAAGGGCCTACTTCCGCACTACTTTTAACGATGTAAATTCAACATTTTTGATTAAACGATTTTATTCTAAATGATTAAAATGAAAACCATTTTTGTACTTGTGTTGTGATACCGATTGAGTTACACCCCAGCTACATGTATGCTTCCGCTGGACCCGATCTTGGGGGTGTGACAGATTGGCATCAGAGCTTTGGCTATAGCGAACTAAGTATTTTTAAAACCTAGACTATAGCTACTTTTACGAAAACTTAACCCTATGACCGTCACGTGCCTGCCTGCCAAGATGATGCCTCATTTGTGGTTTGTTGCTGACTTAGGTGATGAGATTTGTGTCTCATTATCTGATATACTATATTCATTTATCATAGTTGATTACTATAACTGTCTTTCATATAAGCATGTTCATGTATCATATATTTCACCGCGTTATGTTTTTCCTTGCATAGTTTCATCATTTGACCTCGAGTTTGGTCACCTGCTTTTGTCTTTCAGAACGTCTTGGTATTTGTGAAGGACATGGTATTAGTATAACTGAGCTGAGTATTTCAAAATTCACGGAACCTCGGTGGAATATAGACTGGTCACCTATATTCGACCCGGGATAGTGAGATATAGGCTGACCACCTATGTCTGACTCAGAAGTGAATTTTGCAACACTGAGAATGGTTATAATAAGATTATGTCTGGATTGAATCCCCTACTCGATTTCCAAATGTTTCATTCATGTGTGTGTATACTCTCGTTGTTGGAACCTTCATACTTTTCATCACTTCGTAAACCACCGATTGGAAGCATGTCAGCTAATCATTTTATTTCATGAACTTTCATATTTATGCACGATACGCTCATATCACAGTATTTTCTTTTGTCACAATCTCATTTTGTCGCAGTTGTCACAGTCTCTTCCCTTCTCACCATCACTATCATTTCCTTTCCCCACCCCCATATATATATAAGGAATTAGCTAACACTCTATAGATTCCAATGTCACTCATCCCTCACTACTCCCTATATTGATAAGTGGATATTATCAATGACCTCCCTAGGAAAGACTTTCCATACCTTCTATGAGGATGATCCCTCGGTACATTAAGACCATTCATAACTCAACAAAAATATCAAGATATCACAAAACCATTCGAACCACTATCACTGGCCTGATCGCCAAAAATTCCATCATCTGGAAAGTATTGGCTTGACTGAATTACAAAATTAGTTTCGATGCGAGTGCTCACTGATCAACACCATAGAGATAAATCCAACCTCTTAACCAAGATTATAAATTGAACATGTCCTCACCAATAGACTTTATTCAAACATGTTAGACACCTATTCATTCGTGCAGACATACATACCTGGCTATTTTATCCTCTTAATACTTTCACTTTTAAATGGATTTTCTCAACTACAGTTATACAAAACATATATCTTGTAAGAAATACTTTTCTGAGGCACTTATTTTGACAAGTAAATTCCTTTTGGTTACTCTTTTACTAAACTATTGAAATTTTAAACATCGATCTTTGGTAAATCATACTATCCACCTTATGTTGAAAACTGTCCTATCTTGCATAACTATTAAATTTTGAAACATCAAGAAAAATGTTACTTGGAAAGCCGTTTGCTTAAAATTGTAAATTTATTTATTCAGGGAAGGTTTATGAACAAAACACACAATCTCAAAATAAACTTTGAAAATCAATCACTATATTACATCACTATACCTTTAGGAGTTGTGATTTGATGACATATAACTTGGGGAAAATCTTAGTAATGGAGACTAAGCATCGTAGGTGGAGAAAGACTCAATTCATGACATCCTGCGGAGGATCACAACCTTATCCCAATCCTAATCTATTATTTTCAACAACACCCTTTGACGGACTTAACCTTGCAAGTCTTTCAAAACAAGATTCATGATATCCATTTCAGTTATTCCTAATAGAGGAATTTAAATTCACCTCAAACTCCTAGCGATTACGTTAAGATTCCTTTGGAACCACACCAACTATCATCTACAGACCAATGGTCAGAAAACGATTCAAACATAGGAAGATATACTCAAAGCATGAGTGATTGACTCTAGAAATGGTTGGATTAACCATTTGCCATAAATCAGATTCCTTTATAACAATAGTTACCATACGAGCTTAGAGACTACACCATTTGATGCACTCTATGGTCGAAGTGCCAACATCCATTGACGGATCAAAATTTGGAAAAGCCCAACTCACTAGTCCCGTAAGCATTCATGAAATAACCTGGAATTTCCTACAAATCAAGAATCAGTTACAATTTCGATAAGTGTAAACCATTACAACTTCAAGTTGGTAGCCAGATCATGTTGAAAGTACTGCCTAGGAAAGGTATGATACCATTCAGAAAAATTCAGAAAATTAAACCTGATACACACTGAACCATTTACTATTCCTGACAGAGTAGGCCTAGTGGCCGTCAGACTTGAACTCCCATAGAGCTCAGTAGCTTACACAATAAATATCATCATCTTTTCACCAATACCACTCTAGAGACCAACACAAACTGAACTTCGGGACGAAGTTCCTGTTAGAGGGGAAGACTGTCACAACTCGTAATTTCAGGTCATTTTCCAAACTTCGACAATTTACTATTCACTGATTACTATTCATCATTTTACTATTCATCGTTTTCGAGGTCAATTTGATATTCTGAGAAGCGTTCAGAAATTTTTTACTATTCACCTGACACTATTCATTTCCGACAGAAAACCACTATTCATGTGCATTACTCATGTCATCGTAAATTTAGTTTACGAGTATTCAAATTCGCGTAACCGTATTGGTTCAGCAGCGAATTCATGCATTATCATTGGGACACTTCGTACGGACTAGAAATAGTCTTCATATTATCATTATGGCACTTGCATACTATTCCACTCGTAGGGTAATTAAATTAATACTTTTGGTATAATTTACTTTTACGTATAATTATTTCTAAATAAACGTTAACAAGCGATCAATAATGTGACTAACACGTCCGACATTCCTGACTATGATCCCAATATATTTTTATATTCATTTTAATAATATAAAAATTATAATATTAATTTACCCGGTGTTTTGGAAATTTATTTAATTTATATCGTACGCCTAATTTATTTACGACGGTTTTCGTAAAAACTAAACAATAATTTTCCAAATACTCAATACTTGTACCCGACATATTTTTATAATTTTTATAACTTTATTATGTCCCGGTTAACTCCGTTAAAATTTATTTCTAGTTAACTCGGTACCCGGTATCCCCTCAAACTATTAAATATACACATGATCATACATAATATCTACTAACTTCTTACAAAATCCACATTTTCTTCTATCCTTCACCAAATGCCGCCCCCCCCCCCCCTCCATGATATTATCTTACACCTTTGAAAAATCTCACTAACTCTTATCTTGTGTCATAGATTGTCTAGTGATAAACATATATAAACCTAACAACTAAATATCTTCCTCATTTTCTCAACTACAAACAAGATCTATTTTTTTTTCTCTCTTCCCCTTGGAGGTTCGGCCAACATCAAGAAAAAAAGGAAGAACATCTCATTTTTTTCAAGCTCAAGTTATAAACAAGTTCCATTAGTACTTCTCTTTTGGATTTTGAAATAAAAATCCAAGAAGTTATTAGGTTCTCATCACCAAAAACTCCCTAATCTTTGAAGTAAGTATATCAAACTCATTTTTATGATTTTACCAAGTTTATACAAGATCCATATGATATATATACTAGATCTACATGCATATGCTATTTATACCACTTTATTTTATAAACTTTTAACTTTTGAGCCATAGAAGTAGATTATAGTTAGATCCTTGTTAGATCCACTTGATTTATGATGTTTAGGAACCCATGACACCCTAAGAAGGTGTATGGTAGGATTAGACTAGTTTTGTGGTGATTGAAAGTGGTTTGGTTGAAGTTGGAACTAGATTAGAACCCTAGAAATGGTTTTTGAAACAATATATTTTCCTACTGTTGCTATTTTTAAAACGTGGGAAACTCAGTAGGTGATGGATAATTTTTGACCAAAGATTTAGAAAATACTTTCAAAAACGAAACTTTTGGCGAAAGAACGGATTAAAACGAGCTTATAACGAAGGAGATATGATTTTTGTAAATTTAACGACGAAAACTATTTTCTGAAAAACTGCATGCTGTTTGACAGTTTTCGACGGGCAAATAGAGACGTTAGACGTAACCTAGAGGAGCCAAACTACCAAAAATATATTAGTATATACTAAAACGAATCCGTGGATATAAAGAACGAGTAAAATGAGCTTAAAACGACCAAGTTATACACGTTTTAAAGTCGTCAAAACTATATATATATATATATATATATATAGTCACTACTAGAAAATAATATAACTACGTACTAAATAATATATTTTCTAGATTTCTTATTCAAGGAGTTTATTTTTAATTAACGAACTACGTACGATTCAAGGTTTATTACGCGACTACTAGACATTATTTTAAGGTTTTCAAGACGAGGAATATAACACAAACATTTTTATACGATATACTACGACAAGTTATATACTTCTATATTTGGACTTATTTTCCTAAGTATGGAAACTATTTTACTTTGACAATAACTAGTATTTCCAAGTTACGTGTGGTATAGGCATCATGTGCATGTGCATTCATTTCATCACGTCATGATCTAAAGTAGATCGTTATTACTCATATTAGGTTGTGGTTAGAGATCGTGCCTCATTTCAGTGTATCCATTCTTGTCATCGTAGCTATCGCTCCAGGTGAGTCATAGCCCCTACTCTTTCAATTGTTTTGGTAAACTCTTTGGGGGAGAATACATGCTCGTTTTCATCTAAATGTATACTTGATTTAATTGATTATGCTACATATTTAGTCAAACATTTATTTGCTCTAGTTATAAATTCGTTATTCAATCGAATGTAGTGTATATTCATTTGCATCACACCTAATCGTTTATCTTCGGACCCAAGTCTTTTCCATTACGATGCACACTTAACCAAATGAACCAGCTTCACCACTATGTACATACATATCCGAATGTACGGGTCACTTAACCGAATGAACGGGTCACATATCCGAATGTACGGGTCACTTAACCGAATGAACGGGTCACATATCCGAATGTACGGGTAACATAACCAAATGAATTGGTCACGTAACCAAATGTATTGGTCAAACTACACTTATCTTTGATTATTGGTCCACATATTACTTTTGTTTCCGTAGACTTTAACACATTTGGCAGTGGGTTATAAACACACAGGTTACAAGTCTCTTATGGCGGGACTTGCAACTGAGTGGATTTACAATGCCTTTGCTGGACGATCATTTCTCTATAGGCATTATTTGTTAAACAAACTCTATGAACTTACCAACCTCGTGTTGACACTTTAGCATGTATTTTCAGGTTTTAACCAATGGCACGCTACTAGAGGTTTTGGCAGGGCATGGCATGGTCATAGAAGACTCTGATTATTTATATGGGGACCGTTTTAAACTACTTTTAAGGGCCTACTTCCGCACTACTTTTAACGATGTAAATTCAACATTTTTGATTAAACGATTTTATTCTAAATGATTAAAATGAAAACCATTTTTGTACTTGTGTTGTGATACCGATTGAGTTACACCCCAGCTACATGTATGCTTCCGCTGGACCCGATCTTGGGGGTGTGACATTACGTGATTGGTTAATCAACGAATGTTGCGTAATGGTCAAACCCGATCGTCAATCTTGTGGTTAAAGAATGTGTTATAAGGTTATGAAAGTATTGTATGGCACAACAAGAAGGAAATGGACTTCAAGGGCCTAAGTTGTCATTGTGGTAAATGTGTTATAAGTTATTGTGGCCAAAATAGAAGCAAAGAGACTTGAGGGGCTATTCTTGCCATAAGCCCAAACTTGTGCCTAGATAAGTATATCCAGGGAATTCCAGAGAATTCCTTATCATTCAAGGTGTGTTTTATGTACGGTTTTAGAGAGAAGAGAGGGAAAGAAGATGGAGTTGGATGGTTATTCCATGAAGGGTTTGAGGTCCCAAAGCAAAAGGTTAATCCATAGCATAATTATCCTAAGTATGTAATCTCCATATCTTGATGTTAATAAGGTTATAGATTATGAGGAAAGTGGGAAATCATCATATGATCAAGATATGACCATATGATGATATAGAAAGGATGATGAGTAAGTTATGGAGGGTTTTATATAAACCTTTGTTTATGTTATTGATTGTTATGTTACTAGGTTTTGGTAAATGATGAAGGATGATGATGATGATGATATGTTGATGACGATGGTGTTATTGAATTGTAGCTTAGCTTGGATGATCAAGGTAAGCAACTTTATTGATATGTGTTTAAGATGATTGTTTACATATTATGTGACTATGAGTATGGACCCGATGTGTTAGTTTTGGTATCCTTCGGGATAGGCCCAGCTTGCCTTTTATGGCATGTATTTGGCATCCTTCGGGATGGCCTGGCTTGCCTTCACGGCATGGTTGTTAGCTTGCCTTTATGGCATGGTTGTTAGCTTTGAATTAGTAAGTGTGGCCTTGATAGGTGATTTTCCTAGTTAGCCAACTCAAGTGATAGATTATGAGTAGGGAATGCCTAAGGTAAGTTGTGATGTTTATGTGTTTATTGGTTAAAGTATTTGTGTTGCATATATGTGGATTAACGTTTTAATCATGTGTTAATCTAGTTACTTACTAAGCGAAAGCTTATTGTTTAGTTGACAATGTTTTGTAGGTTGCTCATGGGTGAAGCTATGGCTTGGAAATGGATTGAGGATTTGGTTATGCAAGTATTAAGGTAGTATGCGTTAGGAGCTTAGGTAGAATACCGAGCTCAAGTGTAAAGTTTGTACCCCTGTTGGTCATTTAATGGTTTGTAACGTGTAATCAAGTGTCAAGTTATGTCCTTGTTGGATATGGTGAAGAATGTCTAACGGTTTGTCAAGTAAATGGGTTTTAGTGTTATGAATATGTTTAAAAGGGGTGTATTAAAGGTTGTAAACGAGTCAAGTGAGCAAGGAAACGTTTTATTATGTTAGTATAACGATTTATGGAAAGTTTGGTGTAATACGGAAGTAGTATGAGTCGTATACAAATGAAACGGGTCAAAATGTAGCAAAAAGGGCCTGCAACCCAACAACCGGCGTTTTGGAAGTGTCTGATAGAATGGGATGAACCTAGGCGGTGTGGAATCAAACCCGCGGTTTGGAGGAGATTTTAAGATTTTGTAAATTTTCAGAAAATCATATCTTTTAAACCGTAAGTTGTCACGGGTCGCGCCACCCGGCGTTTCGAAGGTAATTGAGTCCAGTTTCATTTAAAAATAGTCTCAAGGTCTGAATGTTTATAGAATTTTACTAATGGCTATAAGAGTAACAAAATGTCCATAAAAGTCAAGCGTTTTCGTGCGTAAAGTTTTAATGTTTGGTCTAAGCGGGCACGGGGTGTTACATTACAAAATGCCAGATGTTCATCTAACGAAGGTACCTTTTTCTATCGTTGGTGCTTTCTTATTGATGCGGTGCTATGTGTCAGTGTAGTATAGAGTATTTTTTCATAATCAAGTTTTAAATTTATATTTAGCTGACTTATTACTAACACACACACACTTAACGAGCAGTGTACCCGATCAATATGTATATAGTGTTAAGTAGAGTGTCCAACACTAAGAATGGAACGTAATATCTAGTTGATTTAATCAGTATCTTAATATCTAAGTTAGTTTTACAACCTAATCTAATAAAACGGGGGTTTAGCCTGAGAGACTAACACAGATTTAATTAAACAATAAAAGTAAAACAAATGAGAACAAATCAGTGAATAGCAATCACGTACACAGATAGATAATAGAAACACGTAAGAAGACCTGTCCTTATAATTAAGTAGCTTGTCACTTGTTTTATTGCTAGTTTTATATGATGAGTATCGTAATCTAATCTGTCTCGTTGGATCCTAAATATCGGCGAGTAAACTCTTAATGATTACTTATGTTTATCCTACCTTCTAGACACTAGATAAGTAGGTGAGGAACATGTATGGTAGCCCAGAAGACTCAACTAAACACAGAGGTTATCAATGCACAAATAAAAGTCACCAAAAATATCATCATATAAACTTTAATCGATGGGAAAGCAATTTTAAGGGGAGCAGTATGGTGGCCACAAGCCCATCAATCCCAATGGATTAAAGCTTACAAGTACAATAAACAAAACTACTTAATGAATTATACACATGCAGGGCCTTCTTACGGCTCTAAGATCTTCGTTTGGGGCGTGTCTTGTGATGCCTATTTGACTGAATTCGTCTCTTTAGGGTTTCTTTTCACACACAAAACTCATATCTATCATGGGGTATTTATAGTTTTTCTCTGAGGGATCGATGCGGCGCATGTTGATGATAGATGCGGTGCATCTACTTAACTTCACGTGGGGTCCAAGATTAATATATTATGGAATATTCGTACACCGCCTTTAGATGCGGCGTAACTTATTTCTCTATGTGGCGCATGTCCTTTAACGTCTTGGATAGTATCTGGTGAAGTCTTTAGCTGATACGCCGCATGTTGTACATGGGATGCAGCGTATTTGCAGTAGAACAAGTTGATTATCTTTCGTTGACCAAAGTTTCATATGCGGCGCATGTTGTAATTTGATGCGGCGCATTCTTCAAAGTCAGGAAATGGTCTTCGAATTCATCTAAGTATGATGTTACGACGTATCTGTTGAGAGTGATACGGCGCATCTCTTGAATTTCAGTAGACTTTTCAAATCTTGATCATTTAGCTCCATAATTCGTCCAATATCATTAACTTTTACCAATTGCTTGTTTTTACCTGAGAATCACTAAAGTAAACATTAAAGCACCAATTCTCATACAAAACAATATAAAACAAGTCAATTAAATAGGATAAATGATACTAATAGAATGTACTTATTTGATCTCATCAAATATCCCCCCTTACTTGTCCCCAAGTAAACCTTTAGATTAAACATAATGAAAATGTATCCTTGATAGGATATTTTTACATTTAAGCACTTATCCATTTTATCATAATTGCACGGCCAAACACTTAACCAATTAGAAACAAAATATATTTATTAGTAAAAGCAAATCTAATCGTTTAAATGTCCGGATGTGACGAATATTCTATCATATGCTTGACAAAGATACACATCTCCCCCACTAAAACTAAGGAGTAATAAGTCTAAAGCGGTAAAAAGGGGTTTTTTGTTTTTTTTGTTTTTTTTTTTTTTTTTGGCTCATGGGTTAAACCTAGCTTTGCTTGAACATCTCTTGCATAAACTTAGTAGATCGCTGGCGCGAGTCCTTGACGCTTTAACTAACGGATGGTCACTAGTATGCTTCATGGATCGCTGGCGGGAGTCCTTGATCTTTCAAATGATGGATGGTCACTAATGTGTTCTTTGGATCACTGGCGCGTTATTTTCATAACGGATGGTCACCAAGTTTACACCAGATTGCTGGCGCATCATTTAATCAATCTTAAGCTCGGATGGTCACCAATTCACACACTAGATCGCTGGCGCGTTAGCTAATTAATCAAATACTCGGATGGTCACTACCTTATTCATACATTTAATATTCTTACTTGGCCATCATTATATTCGGATGCTCGAAAGCTAACAACGAATATAACAATACGGTTGGGTATGGATAACATTTAGGATATAAATTGGTGTAAAATAAAAATACATAACAAGAAACAAATAGATTAAGTCCTAAGTGTGGTTAGAATACTTCCCTACCATCCCATGAATAAGACTCATATCATTGAATAACTCACGCTTTGACTCTTTTGTAACTCACGCTTTAGGTAGACACGAATTATACTCAATAAGATCTTAGACAAAGAATAACCAATTCTTAGTTGGCGTTCCCATAACGTCCAACTCCCTTTCAATCCATAAATATAATACAACAATAGTGGCGATATCAACTACTTAATACAAAATTTTACATTGTTGGTTTAAACAAACTACCAACTTCTTCTTTCTTTTTCTTTTCTCATTTTTTTGATCTTTTATTTTATTTATTTTTTTATTATTTTTTTAAATAATGGTGTAAAATTTCACCACAATACCATCAGAATAATTCTGGATAATTTTTTTCTTACTTTTCAGACTTTCAGACATAATGTAATAGTGACAGTAGTAAACACACGAAAAACTGACTAAAAATATACAATATGTACTTTTCACTCCAATTACATTGAGCAATTTCTCAATCTAATCAAAGATAATGAATTTACGCACACGAACACAGGTAACGCAAGAAAACACACTTTGCCTAAGTAACTAACCACGAACTTAAATCTACAGGGTAGGCTAAGGTGTAAGGTGTAACGAAACTTAATAACAAAGTGTGTAAATCCTAAAGGAATGGCTCTACGTGTTTTTCTAGGGGGTGTCTTACTCTAAAAATAAGAGTAACAAAGGGTTTATATGGGGGTTAACTAACCAGTGTAGTTAGTTAATATTACATAACATATAAAGGCTATTTGGTGTAATCATAGAATTTTACCAATTTAGACAAGTCACTCTAATTATAAAAATAATACTTATTATGGTGGTCTCGAATAGTATACAAGTCAAGTTTTAAAGTTTACAAGTCACCGACACACTCATAGATTTGTGAATTTTGAAATCACAATTTTAGAAAATAAAGTCTTGTGTGCAGCTATACAACTTAGATTAAACAAAAACATGCTAAAAAAATTTAAATTTTGATATATTAAGCGCAAATTAAAGCATATTCTTGAAAAATAAGGACAAGTAAGAGTTAAGTAAAAGTTCTAATTCTCCACCCCCCCCCCCCCCCCCCCCACTTAAGTTAAACAACGACCCCGTTGTTTATTAAAATTAAAAACAGGAAATTAAAAAGAATTAGAACGAAAAACTCCCCTGATATTTGCTCAGTTTGATCCTCCATTATGCATTTGCGAGCAATAAATATAAATACCACCAATTATACATTTGAGTTTAAGAAGATCGATACTTGTACAAATTCATTAGTGGTTAGAAAATAAAAATAAAAATAAAATATGTAAATCATCAGGTCAGTCGATGCGCCGCATCTTATTAAAGAAGATGTGCCGTATCGAGCCTGGAATTGGTACGGGTCAGAAAGATTAGATGCGTCGCATCCTTAACCAGGGATGCGCCGTATTAAATAAACTGACAGAAGGTTCATAGTTCAGAAAATAAAATGCAGAAAAATAAAAACATATATGACCTGTGCAGTAGATACGCCGCATCTATTGATAGAGATGCGCCGCATCTGCTACATGTCTGACAGACTCGACAACAAAAAATAGTAAAGATAAATCCGGGTTATCTCCCGGTAAGTACTTCTCTTTATTCCAGAGTCTTCAAGTTAGACTCATATTCAGCTCCTATTTTGTTTCATTAACGTCATATGTGGCGTCGCGCTCCCTCATCCTCAATCCAGTAATATCAAGTATATCTTGTCCCTCCTCGATTTCCATGCCATTCCTTCTCAAAATTTGCACAAGTAAACTTCTATCCCATTCGGCCTTCTCAAAATTTAACAAATAGTTATAATCCATTTACATAGTGACATTATCAGAAGTATGTTATCAATGAATCTTTTTGTTCAAATATAAAAGCACAGTTAAATATTTTGCTAATTTGCAGATTCTGTAATATTAATCGGACATTGATTCTGAACTAATACAGTAGTTAAAATTTACTCCGTCTATGCCGCGAAAGATCTTTAAATTCGATGTTTACTAAATTTAACTCTGAAATGACATTCTACGCCCTTCTAGCTTCAAATGTTTCAATGCTGTTCTATATATAGCTAAACAGTCATCGTCAAATTACAGAAACAGGAAGCAAACTACCAACTTCAAACTCCATTTTCGTGTAATCGATTAAATTTAGATGGCTCATAATTGTTTAGTAATTTCTTTCGTTTTTCCATGTGTATTGCTTAGCTACCACCCACCAATGCCGCAGAAACAGCTAGACTGTACAGTAACGTGGGAGTACATGCATACTGTGGCACCACTTATTCAGGCTTTTTACACGTAATAATCGAGAATTTGATCACACCCTTCTGGAATCCTTCAATCATTAATGGCATTACTAATGCCCCTCTAATGGTCTTCCAACCTATTATCAAATTAATACAGAAAGTAGTAAGTAAACCAAAATATTCATTCCAAACAGCATAACAAGTAAAATAGCAGGGAGACTCGGTTTTGCAGAGGTCAGTCAGAGGTTCATGATTCAAGACCTCGGCCTTATGGTCACCAAGGAACAATTGTTCAAAGGCTCACCTAAAGAGTACAGATTCGACTCATTAATAGGCAAACAGGCCATTTCGGGATATACTTTGTCTCTAACGGGTCAAACAGGCTGCAAGTCACTCAAAGTGTATTTCCAAATGCATAAAACCTCATAAGTAGTTTTGTTTCGCAAAATTGGAATAATTTACTTAATCTAATCTTATTCAACACATTTAGTTTGTATAAATCTCAAGAAACAAATTAAAAAAACAATCTGTAATTCAGCCTGGTCTGATCTATTTTGACCCATACTATAATTTACATATTTTGATGTGTCCCCCCGTTTTTTTCCCAGCTTTAGGCGCCTACTTCAAAAACATATCGTAATGAATAAATAGGTGGTTAAATCTAGTTACCACTCTGTAGCAGTGAAGTAAGACCATTCCATGACAGTGCAGACTTTATCACAGCTGGCCAAAATGGGGCAACATTGTCCGACCAATCAGCTGCCTTAATATCCTGTAAAAACTAGTATTACTAACTTTCCTTCAAACTGTACTAGTAATGGTATTAAGAACAGGATGGAAATTACCTTTAGGGAAAGAGATTCCAATAACTTTATATAATCAGCCGTAGAACACCAAGCAGGAAGATAAAACCCGTCACAAATCTTGTCTAAGATCCTTTTTTCCTCAGGGCGAAGGGATTTCTCGTTAGGTGAAAGGTCCCTGTGGCACCACGTGACTATAATTATTGTGGCACCAGGTGCAGCTACTCGAGCCAACTCACTAACAAACTGTCAGTTTTCAAACCAGGAAAGTACTGTTAAAAATCAGAAGTTCAGAACACAAGACAAGTGGTTTATCCAAACATGTAAGTCATATTTGGTGAATTGAACCTTTAGTTTATCAGGCATGTGCTCTCCACTCTCCATAGACCAGACCAGATCGAACTTTCCATCAGGAAATGGCTGGTTCAATGCATCAGCAACTTGAAATGATACCTGCTTATTGTTTATCATGATTAGTTCAACTACCTAATGCCCATATCATCTGTACATTAACATTATTACCTTGCTGGATAACCCTTGTGCAGCAGCAAGTGCCTGAGCCCTTTCGGCTTGCACAGGACTGAGGGTGATGCCACAACATTCTGCATCGTATTTTCTCGATAAGTACCTTGAGCTACCCCCAATGCCACACCCAACATCAACTATGCTCTTAGGTTTGTTTAGCGTGTCCTCTGCAAGAAAAATTGCACATTGGGGCATAAGACACATCTTATCTTATGTCCATGGTCCTTAATTTGGAATTCTCAATCTAGTTCTTTCATAAGATTTGGACAAGGTAACAGGGACAAGAACACACTCAATGTTAACTAAGACCATTTCTGAACACCAACGTTACTCATTTGATTAGAAACTTATCATATTAAACCTGTCGCCAAACTCTCCAAAGCCGTATTGACATGAATCATATATTACAAATATGAAGATTAAACTGTTTCTAAGCAAGGAGTGACACTCGTGACTTATACTCAAACTGTGTCAATAAGCAACCCTTTCGATAGGAACTTGTCGATTAGTTGCATAAAAGTAACAACGACACATTGTTGTTGCATAATGAACCTTAAGCCTACTTTCATTTAGTTGCAAAACTTATACATTTTTACCGTTTAATGTAAACATACTTATGTTAAAATGTTTAGAAGACAAAAAGTTTGATACATTTCCATGTAATCTTAACGGAACAAAACTATATTAGCAAGTACCAGGAACAGACGCGAAACTGAGTGACTGCTCAATCATACGAATCTGAGCAGAGCGATGATCAGAGATTTCCACAACAGCACCAGGTTCATAAAAGCCATGATGCATGTGTTCTCCCCATATATTCTCCCATATCCCAGACGACTCATCGTAGAATTCCGCTATTCCTTTCTTCAGCTTCATGTCATCCTCAGCTGTAACAGCAGTGGCACGAATAGCTCCTCCCGTTCTTCTGAGTCGCAGCACAGGCTGTCTAGTACGAGCACTGAAGAGTCTTCGTTGGCGGGTGAGGGAAGTGGTGAGGAGTGTTGATGCACAAGCGCTGCAGTGTAAGGAAGCCATGATGAATATGTTACGAGGAAGAAAGTGGGTGTACGTGTTTGTTAGAGAAGTTTAGTCGTGGAATGATGCTGTCCGCTTTCTATATTTGACTAGTTGTGTTATGGATACGTGCCTGTCTATTCACATAATAAGAATAAAGAAGCCACGCATTTTTAATAGTAAGGGGGAAAATTTCAAGGAGATGATGCATCCTTTTTTGTATTTTTTGTAGGTGGATTGTGATTTCTTCTCATCGGTTCATTTTAAATTTTCTTTACATTTTACCCTAAGTCATACTGATTCTAATTTATAATACTTTAGAAAGATATACATGCTTTATATAAAAAATTAAAAATTAAAAAAGAAAAAAAAAATAATAAAGAAGACATGCTTCAAAACGGTTTAATTACTACGTATTGTTTACTCTATCCGTCTCATATTAAGTGACCATATTGCTATTTTGAAATGTCTCATAATAAGTATTTACATTGTATTTCAACCAATAAAAAGAAACTTTAGTGAGTGAATATTATATTTGATTAGTAAGAAGCGTAGTTAATATGATTTCCTAAGTTGTATGCCTAAATTCATGCTTAAACATATGTGGCATTATCTTGATGGTTTGTAGAAAAGTAGGTCCCCTGGCTGCAACCATCATGATGATGTCACGTAGGCTTAGGCATGAATTTAGGCACATGTTTTAGGCTTCCCGATCACTACTCTACATATATATCACCAAGAACACTTCAATATTTACATATTTTTCCAAAGCATGTTTTATAAGCATTGTACATCATGTATTGAAAACTTTTGTTTTGAGAAAATATGTAATTTCTGAAGTTTTATTGGGTATGTGTGTAGTTCACTCTTTGCTAAAACTTCGTGTATTATTAAAATGGACACTAAAAGATTGAATAATTAATACTTATACTTTTAACATTTTTTGGTTAACCTATAAATTTTACCTACGCAATAATTATATCCTAATCTTTCTAGCAATATTTTCAAGATATGTCAGAAGATTACAGTTAAACCATTAAATGTTGCATTAAGAGTTATCACGAAAAATTGTTGGTGCCAAAAAAGTAAAAGCTAAAAACCGTAAAAAAATAATATTCGTCACCATTTTGCGCAAGGTTTTGATTTTTGAAAACCGAGATCAAACATGTTAAGGTGTTGTTTGTTTTTTAAGAGTATTTAAGCCTGAATCTGAATCTGATTACCATATCTGATTGCTAGAAGAGGTTGAAAAGTATGAATTTGATTCGTGTAAGGATTTTTTTTTTTTTTTTTTTTTTTTTTTTTTTTTTTATGTCTGATTATTTTAAAGTTCAGTTTTATAACTTAAATATAAACAAATGAAGTAACAACCATAACACTCATAAAAACTATAACCAAATTGTATCGTATGTATTTTATAATACACTTATTTATCAAGAGTTTTGCTAGAACCACAAAATATTGACAAAGAAACATCCACATAATAACATGCTTATTTCTTATTGATGTTTATCATTCTCATTTTCTCTCTCTATTCTCTTTTATTAACCAATCATATGTAACCAACTCAATTGTGTGTAAGTTTTTTTGTAAACTTTGAATGGATGTAGCATTTCTCATTTATCAATAGCACTTGGATTGTTTTGTTGAAGTTGAAGATGTAATTACATATATTATTAATTACCAACGTCGACGCCGCCGTTTTGGGACTTATTTTCCCGCCAAAAAATCAGGGCCAAGTGGTAGCCTGCTTTTTTGTGGGCTTTCAAGCTTGTGGCTTATATAATGGCCCATAGTTTATCCTTATAAATTTGGCCCAGAAGCTTATACTAATACGGGGATAACTTTTAAGTTCCTTAAAATACGTACAAAACTTTTATAAAATGTACTTGTGTCGATCATCCACCCTTTGATCTTACTGTAAATGTCCTATTTTTACCTAAGCGCATGATGTGTATGGTTGTGATCTTATGCCAGGTACAACATGCATGTTTGACACAATGTGAAGTACCATAAGAACCTTCTTCCCCATAATATGTCAACATAAAAAAAATGCCACTCAACCTAATACCAGGAATTTTAGGAAAAAAAGTAATTAACGTGAAGAAAAAAAAATGCCCAAACAAGTTATCTGAAGCAGCTGAACAAGGTTTGTATCATGTTTTTTTTGCATGTTAAATTGTTGTTGCGGGTTACTTTGGACACTTTAAAAGGGTTTTCTTTAACTTGCAGGGGACGAACGTGTGGTGAACGCTATAAAAGGTATCTTTAAATTAATCTACGCATATGCATGGTTTGTTTGACATTAATGATCATTTTTTCTGTTTTTTCTATGCTTAGGATCTTTCCAGTTAACAATGCATGTAGTTTACATGTGTGACATGTTAACCATGCATATATTCATTCACTTTTAACAAATACATGTTAGTCTGCTACATGTGATGCTATAGATGCACTTTCATATGTTTGATCCCATTGTGTACTGCTATTTTAACCTTTGAACTATTTATTAAGCCATGTGTTCCTTGCAACGTATTTGATAATCTCTTTTTCACAATATGAAGACTTAAAAAAGGGCGAAACGTAAGGTAGTTTTTGTTGATTCGTTAGAATGTACTGGTATGTGCAAGTCTGATGAAGAGGTTGGGTCTTATAGTATAGATATAAAACCAAAACTGGTATTAAGTAATATACGTAGCGCTCGACCATCTGTAAATTCCAGTAAAGTGGTCGACGATACTCCAGAGGGTTTCCGTAGTTGTGTCCAAAAGACAGGTGCACAAAAAGTAAATTTATGCAATCTTTCTAACGTCGATTATGAATGCGGTGACACAAGTACCATGTTGTCTCATCGTCCGTGTCAAGAACAATGTACAAGCCAGATGAATGAGGTGCACCAGGATATGGCTGGTCCCATGCCTAAATCGCCAAAACAAAAAATAGGTACGCTACGTACTCCTTTTACCTTCTTCTATATTATAGCAACTGGTCCTTTGAACATCTTTCATTTTATAAATTTTTATCCTTTCCATGTCTCAGTTAACTGTATTGAAGAAACACAACCAGCAATTGAAACTATCTTAGGCAACCATGTTTCATGTGTTGAAAAAACTGTCCCTTCACTGGATAAAGGGAAATGCAAGATGTACGAAGTTTGTGTTGAGCATCACCCATTTACTGAAGATTTCATCGACGTCAGTCACCATACCAACGAGGCGCACCTAATATGTAACTTGCACTCCTTTTTTTACTTTACAGGTGCTGCTGTGTATCATTTTCCATACATTTATCCTCATGTTGATTGCCTTTGTTCCAAGCACGGAAAATTAGGACATCAACGACGAAAACGAAACAGCTATTGTATCTGGCCATTCTATGCACAAGAGCTGCCATTTACCTTCCGGAATTGCTTTACGTGATACCACACGTTTATCTAATGAAGCTATTTCTTTTATACTATTAGTACTTTCTTATGCAGCCAACGGTAATGAAGCGTTTTACTGTATATGGTTAACCACACACTTTAACTTATGCTGATTGACTTTCTTGGGTAGGCCTGGGAAATTCGGACGCAATGGAGGAAAGTCAAACAACTATTATATCTGATCATCCTTGTGCCTAGATAAGTATATCCAGGGAATTCCAGAGAATTCCTTATCATTCTAGGTGTGTTTGATGTGCGGTTTTAGAGAGAAGAGAGGGAAAGAAGATGGAGTTGGATGGTTAATCCATGAAGGGTTTGAGGTCCCAAAGCAAAGGGTTAATCCATCGCATAATTATCCTAAGTAAGTAATCTCCATATCTTGATGTTAATAAGGTTATAGATTATGAGGAAAGTGGGAAATCATCATATGATCAAGATATGACCATATGATGATATAGAAAGGATGATGAGTAAGTTATGGTGGGTTTTATATAAACCCTTGTTTATGTTATTGATTGTTATGTTACTAGGTTTTGGTAAATGATGAAGGATGATGATGATGATGATATGTTGATGATGATGGTGTTATTGAATTGTAGCTTAGCTTGGATGATCAAGGTAAGCAACTTGATTGATATGTGTTTAAGATGATTGTTTACATATTATGTGACTATGAGTATGGACCCGATGTGTTAGTTTTGGTATCCTTCGGGATAGGCCCAGCTTGCCTTTTATGGCATGTATTTGGCATCCTTCGGTATGGCCTGGCTTGCCATCACGGCATGGTTGTTAGCTTGCCTTTATGGCATGGTTGTTAGCTTTGAATTAGTGAGTGTGGCCTTGATAGGTGATTTTCCTAGTTAGCCAACTCAAGTGATAGATTATGAGTAGGGAATGCCTAAGGTAAGTTGTGATGTTTATGTGTTTATTGGTTGAAGTATTTGTGTTGCATATATGTGGATTAACGTGTTAATCATGTGTTAGTCTAGTTACTTACTAAGCGAAAGCTTATTGTTTAGTTGACAATGTTTTGTAGGTTGCTCATGGGTGAAGCTATGGCTTGGATATGGATTGAGGATTTGGTTATGCAAGTATTAAGGTAGTATGCGTTAGGAGCTTAAGTAGAATACCGAGCTCAAGTGTAAAGTTTGTACCCCTGTTGGTCATTTAATGGTTTGTAACGTGTAATCAAGTGTCAAGTTATGTCCTTGTTGGATATGGTGAAGAATGTCTAACGGTTTGTCAAGTAAATGGGTTTTAGTGTTATGAATATGTTTAAAAGGGGTGTATTAAAGGTTGTAAACGGGTCAAGTGAGCAAGGAAACGTTTTATTATGTTAGTATAATGATTTATGGAAAGTTTGGTGTAATACGGAAGTAGTATGAGTCGTATACACGTGAAACGGGTCAAAATGTAGCAAAAAGGGCCTGCAACCCAACAACCGGCATTTTGGAAGTGTCTGATAGAATGGGATGAACCTAGGCGGTTTGGAGGCGATTTTAAGATTTTATAAATTTTCAGAAAATCATATCTTTTAAACCGTAAGTTTTCATGGGTCACACCACCCGGCTTTTCGAAGGTAATTGAGTCCAATTTCATTTAAAAATAGTCTCAAGGTCTGAATGTTTATAGAATTTTATAAATGGCTATAAGAGTAACAGAATGTCCATAATAGTCAAGCATTTCCGCGCTTAAAGTTTTAATGTTTGGTCTAAGCGGGCACGGGGTGTTAGATTACAAAATGCCAGATGTTCATCTAATGAAGGTACCTTTTTCTATCGTTGGTGCTTTCTTATTGATGCAGTGCTATGTGTCAGTGTAGTATAGAGTATTTTTGCATAATCAAGTTTTAAATTTATATTTAGCCGACTTATTTCTAACACACACACACTTAACGAGTAGTGTACCTGATCAATATGTATATAGTGGTAAGTAGAGTATCGAACACTAAGAATGGAACGTAATATCTAGTTGATTTAATCAGTATTTTAATATCTAAGTTAGTTTTACAACCTAATCTAATAAAACAGGGGTTTAGCCTGAGAGACTAACACATACTTAATTAAACAATAAAAGTAAAACTAATGAGAACAAATCCGTGAATAGCAATCACGTACACAAATAGATAATAGAAACACATAAGAAGACATGTCCTTATAATTAAGTAGCTTGTCACTTGTTTTATTGCTAGTTTTATATGATGAGTATCGTAATCTAATCTGTCTCGTTGGATCCTAAATATCGGCGAGTAAACTATTAATGATTACTTATGTTTATCCTACCTTCTAGACACTAGATAAGTAGGTGAGGAACATTTATGGTAGCCCAGAAGACTCAACTAAACACAGAGGTTATCAATGCACAAATAAAAGTCACCAAAAACATCATCATATAAACTTGAATCGATGGGAAATCAATTTTAAGGGGAGCAGTATGGTGGCCACAAGCCCATCAATCCTGATGGATTAAAACTTACTAGTACAATAAACAAAACTACTTAATGAATTATACATATGCAGGACCTTCTTACGGCTCTAAGATCTTCGTTTGGAGCGTGTCTTGTGATGCCTATTCGACTGAATTCGTCTCTTTAGGGTTTCTTTTCACACACAAAACTCATATCTGTCATGGGGTATTTATAGTTTCTGTCTGAGGTATCGATGCAGCGCATGTTGATTATAGATGCGGTGCATCTACTTAACTTCGCGTGGGGTCCAAGATTATTATATTATGGAATATTCGTACACTGCCTTTAGATGCGGCGTAACTTATTTCTCTATGCGACGCATGTCCTTTAACGTCTTGGATAGTATCTGGTGAAGTCTTTAGCTGATACGCCGCATGTTGTAAATGGGATGCGGCGTATTTGCAGTAGAACAAGTTGATCATCTTTCATTGACCAAAGTTTCATATGCAGCGCATGTTGTAATTAGATGCGGCACATTCTTCAAAGTCAGGAAATGGTCTTCGAATTCATCTAAGTATGATGTTACGACGTATCTGTTGAGAGTGATACGGCGCATCTCTTGAATTTCAGTAGACTTTCAAATCTTGATCATTTAGCTCCATAATTCGTCCAATATCATTAACTTTCAGCAATTGCTTGTTTTTACCTGAGAATCACTAAAGTAAACATTAAAGCACCAATTCTCATACAAAATAATATAAAACAAGTCAATTAAATAGGATAAATGATGCTAATTGAATGTACTTATTTGATCTCATCAAATATCCCCCCCTTACTTGTCCCCAAGTAAACCTTTAGATTAAACATAATGAAAATGTATCCTTGATAGGATATTTTTATATTTAAGCACTTATTCGTTTTATCATAATTGCACCGCCAAACACTTAACCAATTAGAAACAAAATATATTTATTAATAAAAGCAAATCTAATCGTTTAAATGTCCGGACGTGATGAATATTCTATCATATGCTTGACAAGGATACACATCTCCCCCACTAAAACTAAGGAGTAATAAGTCTAAAGCGGTAAAAAGGGGTTTTTTGTTTTTTGTTTTTTTTGGCTCATGGGTTAAACCTAGCTTTGCTTGAACATCTCCTGCATAAACTTAGTAGATCTCTGGCGCAAGTCCTTGATCTTTCAAATGATGGATGGTCACTAATGTGTTCCTTGGATCACTGGCGCGTTATTTTCATAACAGATGGTCACCAAGTTAACACCAGATTGCTGGCAAATCATTTAATCAATCTTAAGCTCGGATGGTCACCAATTCACACACTAGATCGCTGGCGCGTTAGCTAATTAATCTAATACTCGGACGGTCACTACCTTATTCATACATTTAATATTCTTACTTGGCCATCATCATATTCGGATGCTCGAAAGCTAACAACGAATATAACAATACGGTTAGGTATGGATAACATTTAGGATATAAATTGGTGTGAAATAAAAATATATAACAAGAAACAAATAGATTAAGTCCTAAGTGTGGTTAGAATACTTCCCTACCATCCCATGAATAAGACTCATATCATTGACTAACTCACGCTTTGACTCTTTTGTAACTCACGCTTTAGGTAGACACGAATTATACTCAATAAGATCTTAGACAAAAAATAACCAATCCTTAGTTGGCATTCCCATAACGTCTAACTCCCTTTCAATCCATAAATATAATACAACAATAGTGGCGATATCAACCACTTAATACAAAACTTTACATTGTTGGTTAAAATAAACTACCAACTTTTTCTTTCTTTTTCTTTTCTCATTTTTTTGATTTTTTTTAACTAATGGTGTAAAATTTCACCACAATACCATCACAATAATTTTGGATAATTTTTTTCTTACTTTTCAGACTTTCAGACATAATGTAATAGTGAAAGTAGTAAACACACGAAAAACTGACTAAAAATATACAATATATACTGTCACTCCAATTGCATTGTGCAATTTCCCGACCTAACCAAAGATAATGAATTTACGCACACGAACACAGGTAACGCAAGAAAACACACTTTGCCGAAGTAACTAACCACGGACTTAAATCTACAGGGTAGGCTAAGGTGTAAGGTGTAACGAAACTTAATAACAAGGTGTATAAATCCTCAAGGAATGGCTCTACGTGTTTTTCTAGGGGTATCTTACTCTAAAAATAAGAGTAACAAAGGGTTTATACGGGGTTAACTAACCAGTGTAGTTAGTTAATATTACGTAACATATAAAGGCTATTTGGTGTAATCCTAGAATTTTACCAATTTAGACAAGTCACTCAAATTATAAAAATAATAATTATTATGGTGGTCTCGAATAGTATACAAGTCAAGTTCTAAAGTTTACAAGTCACCGGCACACTCATAGATTTGTGAATTTTGAAATTACAATTTTAGAAAATAAAGTCTTGTGTGCAGCTATGCAACTTAGATTAAACAAAAACATGCTAAAAAAATTTTAAATTTTGATATATAAGCGTAAAATTAAAGCATATTCTTGAAAAATAAGGACAAGTAAGATTTAAGTAAAATTTCTAATTCTCCATCCCTCCACTTAAGTTAAACAACGTCCTCGTTGTTTATTAAAATTAAAACAGGAAATTAAAAAGAATTTGAACGAAAAACTCCCCTGATATTTGCTCGGTTTGATCCTCCATTATGCATTTACGAGCAATAAATATAAATACCACCAATTATACATCTGAGTTTAAGAAGATCGATACTTGTACAAAATTCATTAGTTGTTAGAAAATAAAAATAAAAATAAAATATATAAATCATCAGGTCAGTCGATGCGCCGCATCTTATTAAAGAAGATGCGCCGTATCGAGCCTGAAATTGGTACGGGTCAGAAAGATTAGATGCGTCGCATCCTTAACCAGGGATGCGCCGTATTAAAGAAACTGATAGAAGGTTCATAGTTCAGAAAATAAAATGCAGAAAAATAAAAACAGATATGACCTATGCAGTAGATACGCCGCATCTATTGATAGAGATGCGCCGCATATGCTACAGGTCTGAAAGACTCGACAACAAAAAAACAGTAAAGATAAATCCGGGTTATCTCCTGGTAAGCACTTCTCTTTATTCCAGAGTCTTCAAGTTAGACTCATGTTTAGCTCCTATTTTGTTTCATTAACGACATCTGTGGCGTCGCGCTCCCTCATCCTCAATCCAATAATATCAAGTATATCTTGTCCCTCCTCGATTTCCATGCCATTCCTTCTCAAAATTTGCACAAGTAAACTTCTATCCCTTTCGGCCAGCGATGAAAAGATAATAGACGGGAAATTTTTATTCTTGCGAAGGCATAAATATTCTAGATGAGGTGGTAACTCAACAAATATTTCATTATGTTCATTAACACTTCTACATTTGTTAACAACTTCACATTCATCGTCAGACTTATCAATCGTATTACTAGAATCATTAGGAATTTAAGTTCTTCCAATTAGTCTGGCTTCCAGGTTAGGGTCCATGCATTCATTTAATCGAATCATATAAACATTCGTAATTATGCTTTTAACAGGATTCTCACACATATAAACAAGTTTGTTATTCCCTACTCTTAATGATATTCTCCTTTTAAACACATCAATTTTAGCATGAGCAGTAGACAGGAAAGGTCTTCCAAGGATCAAGGGAATCTTTAAATCCTTGGGCATATCTGTTGATATAAATAATGCCTAAAAACATTATTAACATATATCGATATCTCTATGTTTTGATAATCACAAAACGTAAACTCATTGAACTACAAATTATGATGTAAATAAGTATTTAGTCGTAAATATTTGCTTTAGTATCCATATCACTTAAGGTATGAATAAACAAAGTGTCTAATGCATTTTATGATTAAAGGAATTTTTATTTTTACAAACCTTACATTTTATTAAAGTGGGACAAACATTTTTAAACTTATACAAAACAATTTTGTATTTATAAGAAATGTTTTATTCAAAATAAATAGTTTGAATTCAAATTTCAACCCAAAAAACGGCTACATTCTTCAGGAAAAACCTCCCCCACAAAAAGACAAAAAATCTGAAGAAAAAATATTTTTTTTATTAGGCGGCCCTTAATTATACTAGGCGGTCCCCTTAATTATTAAGGGGACCGGCACCCAATTAAGGGGACCGGCCACGCTCCCAAACAGTATTTTTCCCCTTATAAATACTGGTTCATTTCACAGATTTTTCTCACATTTTGCACCCCAAAACTTTCTGTTCTAGATCTCATTTCTATTCTCTAAAATCCTTTGATCATACATACATAAATTTTTGTTTCAAAGTGATCCAAACCTCTATCTTTCAAGTGCAAGAGAAGAATACTTCAATCCTTCAAGAGAAGAAGTATTACAACTTGTTGTGACCTCCACATCCAAGTTGTTAGAGCATCATCCATTATATCTATTTCTTTGTGTAACTAGTTGTGAATATTTGATAGAAGATAGATTAGCAAGGTGTGTAGATAGAGTGAGTGTGTAGTAGATAGTTGTGAAGTAGAGAAGTTGTGAAGTAGATAGTTGTGAAGAAGATTGTTGTGAAGTAGATAGTTGTGAAGATAGATAGGTGTGAAGAAGTAGTGTTGTGATTAAGTAGTGACTAGGTGTGAAGAAGTAGTGTAGAAGGTGTGAATAAGTTGTGACGAAGTTGTGGTGTGTATATTGGTGTGCAAGGTTTTCTCCGCCATAAGGGAGCTTGTTGACATAGTGAAGAAAACTCTCGAGTAGGTGACTCGGGGAGTGGAGTAGGGCAAGAAAGGTGTCCTTGTAGCCGAACCACTATAAATCCTTTGTCTCGCGGTTAGATCTTTCCATATCTTACTTATTATCTTGCTTATATCGTCATTACTTTTGTAGACGTAGACGTATATATATATTTGCTCATATAGTGCTAGTATTAATTTTACTTAAAGATCAAACGAAAGTTTCATTCACAAAACAAAGTTTTTACAATCAAACTAAAAAGGTAACATACATATAATTGATCATTTCGATAAAGTAAAGTTTTCATACAAAATATAACTAAGGATTATAAAATAAACGATTACTTACTTATCTCTCGTATATAGCTATAATTGTTTATATTGTGCATATGTTGATTTCACATACTTAGCTTATATTATTATTGTTCATACTTAGATATAGTTGTTCATATTGTTCAAGAATTGAGTTCACATAAGATTGAATCAAAGTTTTAAAAGCAAACAAGGTTTAAAAACTAAACTAAGTTTTCATAATAAAATTAAAAAGACGTAAAACTATTCAACCCCCTCTTCTAGTTTTCCACAATTGGCATCAGAGCTACATTAAACAAGATTTTTAAAATATACTGTATTTTAAAACTTGTATCGATCTATGGAATCGGAAAAATATTTAGAAGGGCAATCTATGCAAAGACCACCACTATTTGAAAGTGATGGTTTTCTTTATTGGAAAAATAGATTCGAAACTTATGTGAAATCAAAAGATCTTGATCTTTGGCATGTCATTACCTTTGGTGATTTTCCCCCTATTCAATATAATTTTGAAACTAAAATGGATGAAATTGTATCTTTTGAAAAACAAAATGATGATTTGAAAAAGAAACTAGCAAAAAATAATGAGGCTAAAATAGTTATTTATAATGCGTTACCACGCAAAGAATATGAAAGGATTTTTATGTGTAAAACCGCAAAAGAAATTTGAGATTCTTTACTAATCACTCACCAAGGTAATAGTCAAGTTAAAGATAACAAAATAGATCTTCTTGTTCAACAATATGAACAATTTACGATTCCGGAGGAGGAATCAATAGATAATGCTTTTGCTAGGTTTAACACTATCATCACAAGTTTAAAAGCACTTGATGAGAATTTTTCTAGTAAGAATTTTGTTAGGAAATTTCTTAGGGCTCTTCATCCAAAATGGCGAGCTAAAGTTACGGCGATTGAAGAATCAAAGAACTTGTCAACTCTTCAACTTGATGAGTTGATCGGGAACCTGAAAGTCTACGAAGCAATAAAAAAGAAAGACTCCGAGATGGTCAATGGAAAAAGAGAGCAAAGCAAGTCAATTGCGTTGAAAGCTAGGAAGGAATCTAGTAACAAGGATAGCTCAAGCTCCGAAAGTGATGACGAAGAATATGCGATGGCCGTAAGAGACTTCAAGAAATTTTTCAAAAGGCGAGGAAGATTCGTTAGACAACCGCATGATGAAAGGAAAGCAAACCAAAGAAATAAAGATGACAAAAATGGCAAAAATGATAGGAAGTGCTTCAAATGTGGTGATCCAAATCATCTCATCGGAAAATGTCCAATGATGTCAAGAAATCAAAATCAAAAGGCGTTTGTTGGAGGAGCTTGGAGTGATAGCGATGACGATGAGAAAGAAATCACAAATGAGGAGAAATGTCTTATGGCTAAGACATCAAGCGAGGTACGTTCTGAAATCGAATACTTTAGTGACGAAAATTTATCATTAGACGAAAAAGACCTAGATAGTGAATATAATAGGTTATGCAAATTAGGTCAAAAGGTTATAGCTAAAAATAAGTCACTAAAACATATTAATAATCTATTAGAAAATGAAGTACTCGAATTAAAAGTTAGACTACAACATTTGGAAAAAGGAAAAGAAGTTTTTATAGATTGTAAAACATGCATAGAGGTTAATAATGAAAACGAAAAACTTAAAGATGAAATTTTCAAACTTGACAAGTTTAAAAATAGTAGTAACCCACTTAAGAAAATAATAAGTGTTCAAGAAACTTCGGGAGATAAAAATGGTCTAGGATTAACCTCAACTAATGTTTCAACTAGTGAAAATAAAAGTATAAAGTTTGAATGTGAATCTAGTAAACAAAAATCATTAGAATCAAAACCTAAGTATATACTTACAAAAGATAGAAAAATACCCATTGCGAATGATGAAAAAGTAAAAACTTTTTATAAACCATCCTTAAAGACCGAAGTAGGATCCTCTAAATTTAAATTAAGATCTAAAACTCCACCACCGAGAAAACCAAATAATCTTCATACTCGATCTAAAACACCTCAACTGATGAGGCGAAAAATGAACCACTTTTAGGGGGTCATTTAAGCCAGAATTCGAATTTATTTGATCAAATATTGCCCTAAATCGTTCCTTTTGTGATTTTAGGTACTTTGGGAGAGAAATCTGGAAAAGGAAGCAATTCGGACGTTTTTGAAGCATAAAAGTGAAGAAAACGCCAAAGTCTTAATTTTCCTTGCTGGGAACAGTAGGTGACGGCGTCAAGAGTAACATCCTGACGGCGTCAAGAGCAATTTCCATGACGATCCAGAACTGATTTGACGGCGTCACAAGGAAGGGCGTCAAGAGGAAAATGCATGACGGCCTGGAAATGAATAACACATGACGGCGTCAGAATTAGATCAAGGCAGTCCGAGAATTATTTTGGCGGTGAGGTGACGGCGTCACCTATTTGGTCTTGACGCCGTCATACCCTATTTCCTATATATAGTTTTCTAATTTTTACACATTGAAGAGAGAAGTTTTGGAGAAACCCTAAGTACAATTTTGGTGCGAATTTTACAGGTTTTTCAAGGGTTCCAACCCCTTGATACCTTTCATGTGTAATTAAGATAAGTGTTCTTTTAATTCAATCAATATGTCTATGTGTTGGTTGTCTATATCTTGTTCTTGTCTTAATTTCATTATGCTAGGCTAGATCTATCTTGTGTTTGCTTGGATCTAATGAAACCTAGATGTTAATTATATGTTGATTACTTGTTTATAGTTTGTTTTGGATGAATGAATTTATATGTTAGGCTTAAGAAAACTGGCAGATCTCCAAATGGTAACATGCTTGAACGTCTTAGGAAACATGAACCGATTGCACTAAGGTCTTTATTGGTTGTATTTAATGCATGAGCCACTGTTTACAATCCCTATGGTTGTGCTGGGCATGGTATAGGAGGAGATAAGAGCTCATAGAATTGGGGAGTTATGTGCGATACCCCATGAATGGTATTGAGGAATACAATCCGTCATCTATACAACTATAACAAGTAATTAACGTGTAAAAGATGTCTAGGGAGTAGTGAAATCTAAGTAAACACATTTTCTCCACTTATTGCTCACAACTTTAGTATAATTTAGTTTAATTTCATTTTTAGTATTTTATTTTGATTGCATCTTTAGTATTGGGTTAGTTGACTAGCAACTAATTCCGCCCAAATCCTTCAAACCCGAGATTTTAACTTGCTTTCCAAAAAATATAAAAATACAAAAATAATCATCCCTCATCTTTAGATCTAGTATTTAGGTTTTCTAATCCTAGCGACACTATTCCTAGTTGAACGATCAATCCTCCGGTACTTGTCACTATACTATACTACAACGATCAGGTACACTGCCTGGTGGGGGTTGTAAGCTTCTCGAGATCCCTCGAGAGGTAAAGCCTGGTGCAATTCCCACGCATCAAGTTTTTGGCGCCGCAGCCTGGGGAATAGTTATTGTCTAGGTTAGAATTTCTTTTTATTAGGTCTACTTGCTAGATTCCTTTCTAGTAAGATTTTATTTTTATTTTTAGGTTTTCTTTAGTCTATCTCATTTCTTTGTGTCTTTGTTCGTAACCACCCAACATCATGGACAACGGGAACATCTTTGAACCCGTCATCCCACCATAACAAAACCCACCACTTGAACCCCTTAGGCCCCGAACCTTAGGAGAGTATTCCCGACCTAGCCACCAAGGCTACCGAAACACCATTGAGCTCACCGGAGCCAATGTGACCCCCTTGCGATCCGACACCATCCGGTTGGTGCAAAGCGGATGTGCATTCCATGGACTTCGTTCCGAAGATCCAAACCAACATCTTAAGGACTTTCTCAAAATCGTAGATTCCATAGACCTAGGTGTTGAAACTAGAGAGACTACCCGATTACGCCTATTCCAATTCTCTCTACGGGATCAAGCTAGTCAATGGCTTGAGCGTTTACCCGCGGGATCCATCACTACATGGGATAATCTCACCAATCGCTTCCTTACTCAATTCTTCCCACCGGGGAAGACTGTAATGCTTAGAAATGACATTTTGATGTTTGAACAACGTCAGGGTGAAACTTTCTACGAAGCATGGGCCCGTTTTAAGGATCTCCTTCATAAGGTCCCTCATCATGGTATAAACCTTTGGTTATTAGTCCAGATTTTCTACGAAGATGTTGACTATCACACTAAGCGCACAATCGATAGGGCCGCGGGAGGTAAACTGCGTGATAAGAATGCCGAGGAGTCCTGGGCAATTATTGAGGAGCTCGCCACTGATAATCATGAGATGTGGGAGTTTAATCATACAATAAAAGCGGCCATCAATGCAGTCTCAACATCTGTGGGAACCACCGAAATCCCCGATGAACTCCTATGCAAACTCGAGGCAAAAGTCGACTACTTTGAGGAAAGGCAAAGGAGACCTTTAAGTCCTAGACGGGCCACCGTCAATTCTGTCTCGAAACTAACTTCGGCACCATTATCCGAGTCACCCTCTAGAGAAAATGTCGAGAGTTTTCAAAACTATGCCCCACCTTGTTCCCCTACCAAGGAGCTTAGCTTGGAGTTTGAAGCTAGGATGAGAGAATATATGGCAACTCACTCAAATCGGCTTGCTAGATTCGAGGAAGCAATCTATAAGCAAAAAGAGGAGATGCAGGAGAAAATGAATAAGATGATGAGTCTATTAGAGGAGTATGCCAACCAGAGAACCCCCGAAAGAATGCTACTAAGGAAAGAAAGCGCCACTCCCACTACCCAATTTGTTAATTCCATCACAATTGTCCAAAAAGATAACGAGAAGGTAGAAACCCCTGTTGAACAGACCTTAGAAAAACCCCCAGAATCCCAACCTTTGAGTCACTACCTGAAACATGATATAAACGAAAACACCATAACAAATTGGATTAAGGGTGATGGGCGTAACCAACCTTCCAAACAGGGTTCGGAGAAAGAGGAAAAGGAAAAAGATGAGTATGATACGTTACCTGGGGGATCAGTATTCGAGAGGCTATTGGTACAAAAAGTGGCTACTAAACAGATAGCATGTGGGAACTTTGAGATACCAACCAGCATCGGGGACTTGAAATATCTTGGTGCTTTCGCCGACCAAGGATCGGAAGTAAATCTTATGCCCCTAACTATCTACATCCAACTAACGTCAAAAATGCCAGCTCCTACTCGTGTTAGGTTATCCCTCGCTGGACACTCGTACGTATACCCCCTAGGAATCACAGAAGATGTATTAGTTAATGTCGCAGGATTCATGTACCCCGTTGATTTCATGATCATCGATGATAAAGGAGATGGATGCATGCCAATAATCCTTGGGGCACCATTCCTCGCCACTGCTAGGGCTGTCATTAAGTATGAAGGTAGGAAGATTGAGCTTAAATCTGGAAAAAGAAAGATTAGCTTCCCCATGACTCCGCGAAGTGGACATGAGAATTTGAGTTGGAGAAAGATCAAAAACAACATTGACACGACACCCATTCGTGTTCAGAATAAAATTCTTGCATGGGAGGCAAGAATCAAAAGCTATAAGGAGGCTAAAAATGAAAGAAGCAAAAGCAAAAAGGTTCAGGTCGAATTAGAACATACTCAACCCGCAGAAAGTCATGTACCCTTTGAGGAAGGGAACTTGGTACTCTTGAGACACTTGGAAACAACAATACCACCCAATAAACCAAGTCCTTGGTGGTATGGGCCTTTTACAATTGAAGGTGTAAGCCAAGATGGGATAGCTAACTTGAGAAGCAAAGTTGGTGGAATGGTGATTGCAAGTATCGATAGGTTAAGGCACTACCACCATAACAGTAATGATCGCAACTACATGGGGTATATCATTTCGAGGGATGAGGTCACGTAGTAATCCATGACCTTGAGTCTAGCTACAAGACTCGTAAATAAAGAAAAGCGCTTCTTGGGAGGCAACCCATGTTTTGTGTGATTTTTATTTTTGTTTGTTTGTTATTTGCTTCCGTATGCATGATTAGTTTTTATTGTTGGTAGATCATGTTTCTCAATTAAAATGTGGAAATACTTTACTTTGTTGTTTTGGCCTAGTCTTAACTCCACCTAAAAGTATTTTTTCAAAAGATAAGTGTAAGGGGAAACCCCAAATATGTTTTTAAGAAACAAACCGATCATGATTCTCCACAATATTAAATGAACATGTATATTCGTATTTGTTAGAGTCAAATGCTTGTATTGAGTCATAATGAAGTTTTTGCAGCATTTTCCAGGAAGTAGGACCAAGTTTTTCCAGAAATTTTCCGGAAACTTAACATAAGAATTTCTGCAGGTCAATCCTGACGGCGTCATGAGTTAACTCTTGACGGCGTCAAGTGTAAAAATCTGGAAATTTTACCGGTTTTGTTTTTCTAACGGAGTCTTATGGTTTTTGTGAATTATTAAGTTTTATAATCTCCAGGAAATCTGCAAACTTCATTCCACAAGCATTATATCTTATCTTGTTTTCTAGGATTTAGTAACTTATATAGGATGCCGCCGATTTTACGCGAGGTTGTTTTGTCTATTTTCTCAGGATTTACAGGTTATGTATGACAAGAAGATGATTTATATTCTGGAAGGGAAGCTTTGATTGTTCATTTTCTTGGAGGAAGATTTAACCTGGCCACCTAATTATCCATACCGAGCGAATCAGGGGAGTATTTGATTTCATTCTTTTTACTTTTTCACTTTTACATTCTTTACTTGAACATTGGGGACAATGTTCATCTTAAGTGTAAGGGGAGGGTAAAAAGATGATACCTTACATATGCACTTTCGCTTGAGTTTGTTTTGTTTAATGGTAGATGTGTAATAAAACTATAAGAAATACTTGTTAGTGCAATTTTAGCGCCAAATTTAAAATTTTTTACAACATTTAGGAGTGAAACTTTAGCCATAGCAAGCGTCTCATGGATAGGAGATTGTATGACTAGCACATAACCGTATATTCAGAAAAAATTTCCACCCAAATATGTGAGGTTCAAATTTAGATTTGATAGGAAAAGCATTCACTATTAGTGCTTATAAGTGTACCGGTAGCATTTAGATTCTAGAACTTGCGTTAGTGATGCATCCCAAGACCACTAGTGAGACTACATTCGTGTAGTAGGATTTACTACATGATAAGAGGCATTAGGATCACCCTTGTGTTAAACCCGTATTATAATTACTTGACCATTTATGTCATATTATTTGGCTAGTTAAGTCAACTAATTTTTCCCACACCCTTAGCGTTGTACTCATTTTTAGTACACGAAACCCCTAGTACACCCCTCCGAGCCTATCTTTTCGTTTCTAACTTTAAGCATTTTACTTAAAGGAAGAATTTGTTACACCCCACTTAAATGTACAACCAAATCGCCTTAGCCTTCCGTGTATGCGCTCATTTTTAGTGCATTATTGTTATTTGTTAAACCCTAAGTTAACTATCTAATTGATTACATGGTTGCTAAGTCGAGTCATATCCTTGTACATATTGTTTTGGGACGATTGGGACTCATGGGTAAGTACTTATTTTATGGAGTAATGGGGAAGAACATCTTTTATTACCCCCACACGTACGTTAATCTTAAAAGTGCTCCAAGTGTTTTGATTTTCTTAATTCGAGTCATTAGATTAGTTTATTGTAAAGTATGTAAAGATTCAAGTGTAAGGGGAATTCCCATTCCCTATGATGTATTATTTTGGATGGTATGGTAAGAGTGTATGCAAAAAAAAAAAAAAAAAAAAAAAAAAAAAAAAAAAAAAAAAAAAAATCGAAAAATCAAGAAAAAAAAAAAGAAAAGAAAAAAATAGAAAAAGAAAAAGAGAAAAACATACGGACTACCATCCCTTTTCATTCTATGTTTATTTTATGTTTTTGTTATTTTTCATTTATTAGCTTAAGTCGAGTCTAGTCTTGGCTTAGCAACGCCATATTGTACATGTAATTGACCAAGATTGTTAACTCGCCACCAGTAAAACTTCCTTTATCCGACAAAACCGTGTATTTCATATCCCTACACCTAAAGTTACAACCCTTTAAAAGACCTCTTTGATAGTTTATCTTAGGTGCTTACGCCATGTGGTGGAGGTTTGATTCTTTCCCAAGCCTATGGTAATCTATTTTGCTATGACAAGTAGTGAGAGATATCTTCCGTTTCCATATTGTAATTTATACTTTATTACACCCGAGAGATGTGAGTATCTAAACACTATTTGTGAGGTGCTTGTGTATGACCTCCGTGCTTATCTATTGGTCTTTAGTGGAACGATTAATTGTTGTAATTACTTTTATGTTAGTGTTAAATGACCCCTAACTTGTATTTTGAGTAGAATAAAAGCGCATTTGCTTGAGGACAAGCAAATCTCAAGTGTAAAGGTATATGATGAGGCGAAAAATGAACCACTTTTAGGGGGTCATTTAAGCCGGAATTCGAATTTGTTTGATCAAATATTGCCCTAAATCGTTCCTTTTGTGATTTTAGGTACTTTGGGAGAGAAATCTGGAAAAGTAAGCAATTCGGACGTTTTTGGAGCATAAAAGTGAGGAAAACGCCAAAGTCTTAATTTTCCTTGCTGGGAACAGTAGGTGACGGCGTCAAGAGCAATTTCCATGACGATCCAGAACTGATTTGACGGCTTCACAAGGATGGGCGTCATGAGGAAAATGTATGACGGCCTGGAAATGAATAACACATGACGGCTTCAGAATTAGATCAAGGCAGTCCGAGAATTATTTTGGAGGCGAGGTGACGGCGTCACCTATTTGGTCTTGACGCCGTCAGACCCTATTTCCTATATATAGTTTTCTAATTTTTACACATTGAAGAGAGAAGTTTTGGAGAAACCCTAAGTACGATTTTGGTGCGAATTTTACAGGTTTTTCAAGGGTTCCAACCCCTTGATACCTTTCACGTGTAATTAAGATAAGTGTTCTTTTAATTCAATCAATATGTCTATGTGTTGGTTGTCTATATCTTGTTCTTGTCTTAATTTCATTATGCTAGGCTAGATCTATCTTGTGTTTGCTTGGATCTAATGAAACCTAGATGTTAATTATATGTTGATTACTTGTTTATAGTTTGTTTTGGATGAATGAATTTATATGTTAGGCTTAAGAAAACTGGCAGATCTCCAAATGGTAACATGCTTGAACGTCTTAGGAAACATGAACCGATTGCACTAAGGTCTTTATTGGTTGTATTTAATGCATGAGCCACTGTTTACAATCCCTATGGTTGTGCTGGGCATGGTATAGGAGGAGATAAGAGCTCATAAAATTGGGGAGTTATGTGCGATACCCCATGAATGGTATTAAGGAATACAATCCGTCATCCATACAACTATAACAAGTAATTAACGTGTAAAAGATGTCTAGGGAGTAGTGAAATCTAAGTAAACACATTTTCTCCACTTATTGCTCACAACTTTAGTATAATTTAGTTTAATTTCATTTTTAGTATTTTATTTTGATTGCATCTTTAGTATTGGGTTAGTTGACTAGCAACTAATTCCGCCCAAATCCTTCAAACCCGGGATTTTAACTTGCTTTCCAAAAAATATAAAAATACAAAAATAATCATCCCTCATCTTTAGAACTAATATTTAGGTTTTCAAATCCTAGCGACACTATTCCTAGCTGAACGATCAATCCCCCGGTACTTGTCACTATACTATACTACAACGATCAGGTACACTGCCTGGTGGGGGTTGTAAGCTTCTCGAGATCCCTCGAGAGGTAAAGCCTGGTGCAATTCCCACGCATCATCAACCTAGAAGAAACCAAAATAGACAAAACTACAATAATACTAGTCATCAAATGTGGAATTATCAACCAAGTTACAATCCTTGGGGAATACTACCACCATACATGCATCCTAGCCAAATGTTGAATATGTTTGGACCAAAAAACTTTGGACCAATGAGACAATGGGAACCAAGTGGCTAAGCTGTCAATCTTGGAAGAAGTTGGAATATCATCTACAAACGACTTCTATAAGTCAACATGGTCACTTGAAGTGCTTGAAGATATTCCATTGTAGAATAAAAGGTACGCGTTTCTTTTAAGTTCATCGCTATAATTTGCATGCTTAGATATATGATTAGTTAAATTAATGCTTAGCTATACATATATGTGTTCATAATAGCTTATATTCTTATAACCTGGAAACATCATTGGTTGACTCTCCTAGGAATACGATAAAATTGTTCATTGCCGAACGAAATAGAAAATGGGAATCTTCTATATCCACTATTAGCAAACTCATGGTGATGAAGTGAAATGAGTTAAGTGGATCGATCGTTAATATAGAAGTAGGATTAGATCCCTCGCGTAAGAAAACTATGGATGAAACAAGCTCTCGTAGACTATGGCATTAAGTTAGATAAGCGTGCGAAAACAAAGGAACTATAGATGTTAGGTTATACCCCATTCAACACTCTCGCATCTAACATATAAATTATCGTCTTCATTTCCTTTAGGATCATAGGATATGTAGAAACGATAGCATGAGATAATAATAGGCTTAACCAATCCTCTTGAGCATGAGATCTTTAATAAACATTTTTTTAAAATATTTAATTTATGATATTTGTTGTCAAAAATCTAATATCTCTAAAAATATGCAAAAACCTCACATTTTGGAAAATAGTTTTTCAAATAACTATCCCACTTTTAAATAACATGTTTTCACTATCAATATCCACAATTTTGTTTTGATCAAAACTAAAGATTGGGAAAATATTATTTACCGATCATTCACACATTTTGAAATAAAAACCCAATCTATTTTATTCAAATAACTCTCACATCTAAGTGAAAACTTACTTTCAAACATTGTTGAAAAATGCTAAAAACGTCTCTTTTAAAATCATGCATGGTGATCTCATATTTGTTATCTATATTTATATAAATGACACTTGTAAGTGAACTAAATCAAATCAAGAGGACCATGGTTTGTTCATTAAGACTTTGTTTGTAACAAGTCTAGAAATCCATGCTATCATAACTACCCACTTATTGCACATTGATACACATTAGGATTAATCCTCCTAGTTATGTAGTTATGAAATACTTGATGTTGCTTATTGTTTCCTAGCACTTATATTTTACTTGCTTGATGAGTATGTTTGCATGATAGATGAAATTGCTTGTTTACTTAATCTCTTTGATTAACATGCTTTGGCTACATAATTGCCTACATAATTAGTATATGCTTAATTGCCTCAAAGAGTTGGACTTGTTTGAAACAAAAAACACAACCTTTCTGCAATTCACTACCAAAAACCCTTTTCTGGCAATCTGGGAATCACCAGATGGGCGGCCCCCTTAATTATTAAGGGGACCGGCCTCCAATTAAGGGGACCGGCCATCTGATGGTCAAAGGTGTTGTTTCCTTTTTCTACTTTTTAGCCCATTTCATCCTACACTTCCCAAAATTCATAAACCTATTTTATCCTAAACCTTCTATCAAAATTTATACATCCTTAATCCCACAAATCCTACATTATAAACACTCTCATTTCTCTCAATCTATACTCATCTCTTCATGACCTCTCCCATTAAACCAAAACCACCAAATAACCCGTTTGGAGAAGAAAGCCTAACTTCCATTAAAAGCCCATCAAACCAAATGATGTTGTCAAACATCCAACACCAAATTCCTCCTATGTCTTCAACATTACATACCTAACACCTCACTCTCCTTCTCACCAACATTACATATCAAAAACCTTTACTCACCCATATCGTTCTACATTACACTCAAACCTCATAATCTTTTCACAACTCAAGCGATGTTGTTCATAATCAACCAACACCTAAACCTCACTCTCACACAAATGATCCATTTAACAACAAATCATCCATTTGTGCTTCCACTAATGCTCCTTCTTATAATGAGCATGCACAATCCCAAAACAATAATCCCAACCTCATTACCAACACTTTACATGTTGCTCATTCAACAAAAACACCATCCACTCATGAAGCATCTCTTCCACCCATATCATGTTTTCATGATTACCCAAGCTCAAACATGTCTCCACCACCAAGAGTATCACCACCACATCCTACAACTTCACATGCCATTCCTATGTTGCATGTTCAAACCCTCACCCAAGACAACTATCATGCTCCACCACCATCACCTTCCTCCGAACACTTAATGTTCGTTGAGGCGCTAAAAGAATCCCATGAGCTTAGTGCTCTTTTAGCCTTACATCTTGCTCAACGCAATTTGGATCCACCTTCATCTAGATCACCCTCATCACCACACAACATAAATCAACTTGAGAAGCATGTCAACAATTGACCTTGTTGCATCTTTCTCCTAAAAACCATTGCATTCAATGAACACTTCACTTGGATTGAATATCTTCTCACTAGATCACATCCAATACCCTCACTTGAACAACATCCAAAACCTTAATCAACCTCTTCCGCTACAAACTCTCCACAACCAAACTCTCCAACATTCATGACCCAAACATATACCTCCATTAATCCAACAACCTTACCCTAACTCAACCATCTTCATTCCAAACACTCCATCATTAACCATCTAAGCATACTATATGCTTATGATTTTCACTTTCAAATACGAATCAACCAACCTTTTGTTACAAGTAAGTCCGATGGCTCTCTTTGGCAAATTAGGATCTTTAACATAATCTCTTTGAATTAATTGTTATGTATCCTTAATATTTGTTTGCTATGCTTGTTATTTGTATATTGCATATTCTTCTATATATGCTTGTGCTTCTAATATTTTTCTTGCGAGCATTCCATATCTCGATCCCTTGGTGTCATCGAACGAGGGGGAGCACACATCAAGGGGGAGCTTTCATCCCGTCTAACTTCATTTATGAAGCTAGCCGGCATAACCTTTTTGATTCTACAAAAAGGGGGAGAAGCGAATATAAACTCACTAAGTACTTGTCTAAAAAAAAATTAATTTTTAGACTTAATGAGTTTAGGTTTTGTAATCATCAAAAAGGGGGAGATTGTTGATATAAATAATGCCTAAAAACATTATTAACATATATCGATATCTCTATGTTTTGATAATCACAAAACGTAAACTATTGAACTACAAATTATGACGTAAACAAGTATTTAGTCATAAATATTTGCTTTAGCATCCATATCACTTAAGGTATGAATAAACAAAGTGTCTAATGCATTTTATGATCAAATGAATTTTTATTTTTACAAACCTTACATTTTATTAAAGTGGGACAAACATTTTTAAACTTATACAAAACAATTTTGTATTTATAAGAAATGTTTTATTCAAAATAAATAGTTTGAATTCAAATTTCAACCCAAAAAACGGCTACATTCTTCAGGAAAAACCTCCCCCACAAAAAGACAAAAAATCTGAAGAAAAAATATTTTTTTTATTAGGCGGCCCTTAATTATACTAGGCGGTCCCCTTAATTATTAAGGGGACCGGCACCCAATTAAGGGGACCGGCCACGCTCCCAAACAGTATTTTTCCCCTTATAAATACTGGTTCATTTCACAGATTTTTCTCACCTTTTGCACCCCAAAACTTTCTGTTCTAGATCTCATTTCTATTCTCTAAAATCCTTTGATCATACATACATAAATTTTTGTTTCAAAGTGATCCAAACCTCTATCTTTCAAGTGCAAGAGAAGAATACTTCAATCCTTCAAGAGAAGAAGTATTACAACTTGTTGTGACCTCCACATCCAAGTTGTTAGAGCATCATCCATTATATCTATTTCTTTGTGTAACTAGTTGTGAATATTTGATAGAAGATAGATTAGCAAGGTGTGTAGATAGAGTGAGTGTGTAGTAGATAGTTGTGAAGTAGAGAAGTTGGGAAGTAGATAGTTGTGAAGAAGATTGTTGTGAAGTAGATAGTTGTGAAGATAGATAGGTGTGAAGAAGTAGTGTTGTGATTAAGTAGTGACTAGGTGTGAAGAAGTAGTGTAGAAGGTGTGAATAAGTTGTGACGAAGTTGTGGTGTGTATATTGGTGTGCAAGGTTTTCTCCGCCATAAGGGAGCTTGTTGACATAGTGAAGAAAACTCTCGAGTAGGTGACTCGGGGAGTGGAGTAGGGCAAGAAAGGTGTCCTTGTAGCCGAACCACTATAAATCCTTTGTCTCGCGGTTAGATCTTTCCATATCTTACTTATTATCTTGCTTATATCGTCATTACTTTTGTAGACGTAGACGTATATATATATTTGCTCATATAGTGCTAGTATTAATTTTACTTAAAGATCAAACGAAAGTTTCATTCACAAAACAAAGTTTTTACAATCAAACTAAAAAGGTAACATACATATAATTGATCATTTCGATAAAGTAAAGTTTTCATACAAAATATAACTAAGGATTATAAAATAAACGATTACTTACTTATCTCTCGTATATAGCTATAATTGTTTATATTGTGCATATGTTGATTTCACATACTTAGCTTATATTATTATTGTTCATACTTAGATATAGTTGTTCATATTGTTCAAGAATTGAGTTCACATAAGATTGAATCAAAGTTTTAAAAGCAAACAAGGTTTAAAAACTAAACTAAGTTTTCATAATAAAATTAAAAAGACGTAAAACACATCAATTTTAGCATGAGCAGTAGACAGGAAAGGTCTTCCAAGGATCAAGGGAATCTTTAAATCCTTGGGCATATCTGTTGATATAAATAATGCCTAAAAACATTATTAACATATATCGATATCTCTATGTTTTGATAATCACAAAACGTAAACTCATTGAACTACAAATTATGATGTAAATAAGTATTTAGTCGTAAATATTTGCTTTAGTATCCATATCACTTAAGGTATGAATAAACAAAGTGTCTAATGCATTTTATGATTAAAGGAATTTTTATTTTTACAAACCTTACATTTTATTAAAGTGGGACAAACATTTTTAAACTTATACAAAACAATTTTGTATTTATAAGAAATGTTTTATTCAAAATAAATAGTTTGAATTCAAATTTCAACCCAAAAAACGGCTACATTCTTCAGGAAAAACCTCCCCCACAAAAAGACAAAAAATCTGAAGAAAAAATATTTTTTTTATTAGGCGGCCCTTAATTATACTAGGCGGTCCCCTTAATTATTAAGGGGACCGGCACCCAATTAAGGGGACCGGCCACGCTCCCAAACAGTATTTTTCCCCTTATAAATACTGGTTCATTTCACAGATTTTTCTCACCTTTTGCACCCCAAAACTTTCTGTTCTAGATCTCATTTCTATTCTCTAAAATCCTTTGATCATACATACATAAATTTTTGTTTCAAAGTGATCCAAACCTCTATCTTTCAAGTGCAAGAGAAGAATACTTCAATCCTTCAAGAGAAGAAGTATTACAACTTGTTGTGACCTCCACATCCAAGTTGTTAGAGCATCATCCATTATATCTATTTCTTTGTGTAACTAGTTGTGAATATTTGATAGAAGATAGATTAGCAAGGTGTGTAGATAGAGTGAGTGTGTAGTAGATAGTTGTGAAGTAGAGAAGTTGGGAAGTAGATAGTTGTGAAGAAGATTGTTGTGAAGTAGATAGTTGTGAAGATAGATAGGTGTGAAGAAGTAGTGTTGTGATTAAGTAGTGACTAGGTGTGAAGAAGTTGTGTAGAAGGTGTGAATAAGTTGTGACGAAGTTGTGGTGTGTATATTGGTGTGTAAGGTTTTCTCCGCCATAAGGGAGCTTGTTGAAATAGTGAAGAAAACTCTCGAGTAGGTGACTCGAGGAGTGGAGTAGGGCAAGGTAGGTGTCCTTGTAGCCGAACCACTATAAATCCTTTGTCTCGCGGTTAGATCTTTCCATATCTTACTTATTATCTTGCTTATATCGTCATTACTTTTGTAGACGTAGACGTATATATATATATATATATTTGCTCATATAGTGCTAGTATTGATTTTACTTAAAGATCAAACGAAAGTTTCATTCACAAAACAAAGTTTTTACAATCAAACTAAAAAGGTAACATACATATAATTGATCATTTCGATAAAGTAAAGTTTTCATACAAAATATAACTAAGGATTATAAAATAAACGATTACTTACTTATCTCTCGTATATAGCTATAATTGTTTATATTGTGCATGTGTTGATTTCACATACTTAGCTTATATTATTATTGTTCATACTTAGTTATAGTTGTTCATATTGTTCAAGATTTGAGTTCACATAAGATTGAATCAAAGTTTTAAAAGCAAACAAGGTTTTAAAACTAAACTAAGTTTTCATAATAAAATTAAAAAGACGTAAAACTATTCAACCCCCCCCCCTTCTAGTTTTCAACAATATCTAATATCACAAAGTCTACGGGGAACACAAACTTCTCGATCATAACTAGTATATTTTCAGCAATCCGCACAGGTCATTTTACCGTTTATTTGCTAATTCAATAAGCAACTTAGTTAGAGCTAATTTTCCTAAACCTAAAGAGGTAAAGGTCTTAAATGGCATGACACTAACACTGGCTCCTAAGTCACCTAAGGCATTTTCAATATGCAAAATTTTAATTTGACAAGGAATAGTAAAACTTCCTGGATCTTTCTCTTTTTGTGGTAGTTTGTTGAGCAGGGCAGCTGAGCTTCTTTTGCTTATTGTAACTGTGCATGCCTCTTCGAGTTTGGACTTGTTGGTCAACAAGCTTTTTAGATATTTGGCATACTTCGGCATTTGCACAAGGGCTTCGATAAATGGTATACTAAGTTGCAACTGCTTTAGATTCTCGAGAAATTTGCATTGGTATGTGATGTGTGTGATATGTCAGTGTAGCATAGGGTGTTTAAGCCTTTTCAAGTTTTACATTTATATTTAGCCAACTTATTACTAACACACATACTTAACGAGCAGTGTACCCGATTAATATGTATAGAGTGGTAAGTAGAGTGTTGAACACTAAGAATGGAACGTAATATCTAGTTGATTTAATCAGTATTTTAATATCTAAATTAGTTTTATAATCTAATCTAATAAAAAAGGGGTTTAGCCTGAGAGACTAACACAAATTTAATAAACAATAAAAGTAAAACTAATGAGAACGAATCAGTGAATAGCAATCACGTACACAGATAGATAATAGAAACATGTAAGAAGACATGTCCTTATAGTTATGTAGCTTGTCACTTGTTTTATTGCTAGTTTTATATGATGAGTATCGTAATTTAATCTGTCTCGTTGGATCCTAATATCGGCTAGTAAACTCTTAATGATTACTTATGTTTATCCTATTTTCTAGACACTAGATAAGCAGGCGAGGAACATGTATGGTAGCCCAGAAGACTCAACTAAACACAGAGGTTATCAATGCACAAATAAAGTCACCAAAAACATCAATAATATAAACTTTAACCAATGGGAAAGCAATTTTAAGGGGAGCAGTATGGTGGCCACAAGCCCATCAATCCTGATGGATTAAAGCTTACTAATACAATAAACAAAACTACTTAATGAATTATACACATGCAGGACCTTCTTATAGCTCTAAGATCTTCATTTGGGGCATGTCTTGTGATGCTTCTTCGACTGTGTGAATACGTAGAGGGGGGTGAATACGTTACCATTTAAAAACTTTAAACTTATTGTATCAAATATCCATTTTTAGCTTCTTCTAGTATGAAAGATGTTATGTGTAGTTAGTGACTAGCATAACTTAAAACATTTTATCACCTAAGTACAATCAACAAGTCACAATACAAGCAATCGTATAATGCAAACATTAAAGTAAAGCAATAAGTAAAAGAAAGCGCAAACCAAACACGAGGATTTATAGTGGTTCGGTCACGGATCTCCTCTCCGCCCTACTCCAATCCTCGAGTACCCAACTCGAGAGTTACTTCACTAGATCAACAAGCTCCCTTCTCGGCGGAGAAAACCTTACAATCGTCGCTTATACTTTATACGGTACAAAGCTAAATATCGGGTTCTTTTACAAAGGTACAACCACTCCTATCGTCGCCTATAATATTTCCGACACTAACATTTGAGCCCTGATTCGAATTCTAGTTCTCTTGTCATGACTTTGACCTTCGTTAGGTTCTACGTGCATGCGCTGACATATTTCAGCGAGAGCAGACAGAATTATTGATTCTAACATGGTGGACCAGGTCGTTGATAGTAGACTAGCAGATCCCTTAGCAAGCCTTGTCGTATTGATCTACAAACACCATCTGGAAACTAGTGATTAATGTGTGAGGAACCGTAAGTAAAGCCTAGCTGGCGATCAACTAGTTATCACCCACAAGGTGTCAGCTTGATTTATTTCATGTTGTGGAAAGGCCAATCGAAAACCCCTGTTAGGGAAGTAGAGCAACTTAAATGAGACAAGATTCCAATTATAAGTTTATTTGAGCTTAGGCCGTGGACATTAGTTACTTGGGAACAAAAGATCCAGGCGAGACTTAAGCACCCACACTTTTAGGCAATGGTACTAGCTGAATTTTGAGGACAAAATTCCGTTAACGGGGATGTAATGTAGCAACCGGCATTTTAGGGCAATACTGTTCATCAAAACTCGAAACCATATGTGGCAAACGATAATTTTCAAACTTTTTTTAATAATAAATTTTATTTATTATTATTATCTATTATGCATTTCGAGCTTTTTGGAATTTATTCGATTTGAAAACGAGAAGCAAGTTGCACAAAATGTGAAAACTGCACACAGCGCGTATCGGCACAACCGCAAATCTAATAAACATTTTACTATGATTTTTATATCAATTATGTGATACTAGTTGCATAAATACTCTTTTTTGTGGAAAATTTATTTTAAAAGCAATGGTATAAATTTCGTGTTCAAAATCGATCATTATCGAGCCTAAACGAGTCCCGAATCTTAAATTTTCAAAAGAATGCAAAAATTTCGCTTTTGGTCCCTGAGGTAGAAGTTACAATGGTGCCCCTCAACTCTCTATGACCTTACATTTGGATAGTAATACTTTTTTTGGGTTATAAATGATGGCATAGGGTTCCCTCCTCCTCACTTTATTATAACTCAAAACCCTAGATCTCTCTCTATCCATAGCAGCCGCCTACCAACCTTCTCTGGCACCACCTCTTCTTCCGACCACACCATAGTCGGCCACCACCATCACCCACTATATATATCCCTCTCTATCCTCCCATCTCACTATTGTTGCAACCCTCAGCGCATTAGCATCACAGCCGCCATCCCCAGGCCATCTCGCCACCACTCTGTTGCCGCCGTCCCACGCTACCAACGCCATCCCCACCATCACGAACCACCAAAGAGGCCAAGGAGATCGTGTGTCTAGGGTTTGCTAGGGATAAACGGAGACACAAAGAAGAGTAGTTTTAGGGTTTGGTTGTTCCTGGTTCGAGTACCACCGTAGCACCACCACCACGGCTGTGCCAAAATCATCTCCCTCTGTCTCTCTTTCTCATCCCTTTGGTTGTGCCGATCCAGTACCATTGTGCTCTACTACTTTGATATCGATGTGCCATTACTTTTGATGCCAGTTGTGTTATTTGTGATATCTTGCATTGCTGCATACTCAGGTGAGTTCTCGTAGCCCCACTTTTTATATGTTTTTCCTTGGGAGAGAATGGTACTCAATGCTTTTTAACTATTTTCATGCTGTGACTAAACGTTTTCATGCTTTACTTTGTACAATTATGTGAGTTTGATTGCAATTATGTGCTATGTGGTATACTATTACTTTTGCGAGCATGCGCTACTGTTTAACTCCGTATGAGGCCGAAGCATAGGATATTACTATCCGGGGTAGCTCCCCGCTATTATTTATTTGTGTGACAATCATGGCAGGTTCAGTTTAGCGCTATTAAAAATTTTCTTTTATTTCATGCTATAATTGCTTATCTCTCTCACTATTGTCTTACCTAATATCATTCACAGCTTCGTGGTCTAACTTTCAAACCTATGAGCTCACCAACATTATGTTGACGTTTTCTAGTACCATTTTCAGGTGGATCATTATTAAGGTATTTGAAGGCACGTTTATTGGAGTCAAACTATTTGATAATTTGCTACCATAATTTCAAGACATTAATATTTCAGAAAGACATGTTCTACTTTCAAATATTTAGCCGAGGAATGTTTTGTGAAGTTGTAAACTATTGTTGTAAAAGTTCTAAGGTACGAATCTATGATGTTAAGTAATGTGCCTTTCTCAGTTACATCTCGTGTTTCCGCATTTGACGGGGTGTGACACCCTTAATTTCACACTCCACTTTCACTTGATGCAATAATGAACATATTTGATTCTTGATATTTAGTAGCATGTCGTGTTTCCGCATTGTACTTAAACGATTTTTTGGTGTAATATAATTTACCGGGTGGAATGCCCTTTACCCAAAAATATTTAGTAGCATGTGACTACAACATTGGCCTTGTATTGGGCTTCATCTTGGGCTTTTAATCTTGAGCTCACAATCTTGATGAATTTTGGGCTATATTTCATCAGGCTTTATTTTTGAGCTTCCACTAAAATTTGATAAATCCATTAATAAGCTCCAATAATTTCTTGTCTCGTGCCGTTGAACTCATAATTTTGTACTCTTTCCAATCTCGTGCTCGTTTTTATCCATTTTATCTTTCTTTTTGTCCTTTTCTCATATCTGTTACCTGCACATACACAAACACAAAAACAAGCATATATATGGCATTTTTTTATAAGGTTTTGGTCTTTTGAGTCCGTTTTATTAGGTCAAAGTTATGTGTATTTAAACACATACCACTTTTTTTTTTTTTTTTTTTTTTTTTTTTTTTTTTTTTTTTTTTGTGAAAATGTCTCATATCCTCCACACCCATATATAGTCTTATCCTATTCTTAAAGTAATCTACTTTTTAAAAAACTGTGAACCCTTCCCACCCACAAATAAACAATATACAAGTACGTAGAGTATCCAATGCAGTAAGACTAATCCAAAAGAAAATGTGAAAAGCAAAGCAATTGCACACAAGACAATGAAATTGCTAATGTAAAATCGTAAAAACAATTCAAACAACTGATAAGTTAGCCTTTTATTAATATTAACATAAACATAGAACCAGTACCACCTACATTTAGACTTCCATCCACCCAAAATACAAAACTATACTACCTACATATTCCTTACACAACTACATGTCCTTAACCATTTAATCCAACAAAAGTACATAACACATAAGCATAATTCAAAAAATTCAAATACACTAAAGACATAGACACCAACAAGCTTACTCCAATTTGCTCAATATCTTCATAATCACGGACTTCTGACTAACGCGTAAAGAGGCGGCATAACTCATCTGTACCAACCGGCCTATTTCAGCCAAATCCTCTTTCTCCTCATTCATCAAATCTGCCAAACCCTCATCAACAATAGGATCCCTTTCAAACTTTTTTAGCTCCAAAATGATACCATGCATGTGCTCAACCCTGGCCTATATCTCTTCAATCCTTTCATTATAGTTTGTTTCATCACTCTTATATGCCTTCCTATCTCGCCCATAAATAGCGTGAAGAACCCTATGAATACGACGATCAACAATTTGATTGGCAGTGTTCAATAACTTTGAACTGGTATGACTCTGGTTGTTAATTGTACTAGTATTTGTATTTTTACTTGATACTGATTTGTGTTTGTTTTGAAGGACATTTGCAACGAGAAAGTTGGTGTGAAGGTGGAGGACCCGATTATGGATGCAAAAAATAGGGACGCTTCTCTTATATCACCTGCAATGGCGGAGGAGGAAGTTAAACTTGAACAACAAAGGCATAAGGAAGAAGAAAATGTGGAAGAAGCACCTACTCTGGATGATACTCAGTTTAGTAAACTGGATGAGCTTCTTTCTCAAACTCAACTTTACTCTGAGTTTTTACTTGAGAAGATGGATGAGATCACTAATGTAACTTCCCATGTTTGCTTTTGGTATTGTAATTTCAGTTCCTAAATTTTCAGTTGGTGATGGTTTTTCATTTGTTAATGTAGAAAGCGGTGGCTGAAGATGCTGATGAAGTAAAGGAGGTGAAAAAGAAAGGTCGTGGTTCAAAACGAAAAGCTGTCACCGGTAGTGTTACAGTAAGGGTTTCGCCTAATTGCATTTAATTTTTGAAGCTAACTTCCTTTTTGCTTATAATAAATGGAATATCGCTTCATTTTGTGGACTTATATCTTAAGATGTCTTCCAAGTTGTTTCTTAATTGGGTTAAGCATCTGTTTTTCTTTTTTTGCTTATAGTATATTGGGCTTAGGTGTGTAGTGTGATGTTGTGTCATATATACTGAATTGAATAAGTTGTTTGTGTGATAGCAATGTACTTTTGTATTATATTTACGCACATGTTTCTGCATGTAAGATGTTTACTTGTAAAACTTGCTGTTGGGGTAAGATGATTTTTAGTGGGTCATTCAATTGTTATTATGTTAAAAAGGACATTGAAGCAAGATGGCGTCTTTTGCTTATGGTAGTGTGGTGTTTGAGACAGAATCCGTTTGCATGAAGTTTAGTAGTTGTTATAAATTAAGCTACTTATTTGCTCCCTCTGAACATTACATATCAAAATTAGTAGTCCTTATTCTATCCATTATGACCATATTTTTCTATTAAACACATGACATATTTGCATCAAATTTTCAGACAAGGGCCAAGACGGCTGTGGCAACTATGCTTACACGAGCTGAAGAAAGCACTCCCTCATATACGAATCTCAGTAAGGAAGAGAGGGGTGCAAAAGAGCAAAATGAGATTTTCCCTTGCTGACTGGTGGACAGTTGAAACCTTATCAAGTTAAGGGTGTCAAATGGCTAATCTCACTATGGCAAAATGGTCTTAATGGTATCCTGGCTGACCAAATGGGGCTTGGCAAGACAATCCAAACTATTGGTTTTTTTGCACACCTAAAAGGGAAAGTTTGACGGGTAAAGGTGCAATGGGTCACAACGGTATAAACTAAAAATGCGGAAGCAAAACCTTCGTTTGACAACACCTACCCAAACCCGTATGAACCTATGAGGAAGTAAACAAATAAGGCAACCTAATCACAACTATAAACAGCCCCTAATGGTCTCAAATCAGCCCCAAGACCAGCAGGTAATAATGTAATCAAACACACAACAAGAACACCAAAGCTTTTAGCGTGGAAAACCCCAAAACGGGTAAAAACCACGGGACACCTAGTGCCGCTTAAATCCACTATCAACCAAGAGAGGTACACAAGTTCTTCTCTAGATAACACTAGAGGTATACAACAAACATCATAATCTTGGAATCAACATCAAGATTTATGGCAACAAACAAAGAATAAGAAAGGAAGAATATCACCAAAACTGATGCAATCTGCCCGGGCAAGAAACAGTACTTCCAGGCCTCAAAATTAGAATCCCAACGGTCAAAGTCTTCCTTTATGTGTAAGGAAGCTCCAGTTCGAAAATCGTGACGATCCGACGGTTCAAACTCCGGTGATCGATGAAACACTGCTGCTGGGTTTTGGGTGATATTTACTCCGAAATTTCTTCTTTCTTTTCTTCTTTTTCTCTCACTTCACTCTTGTTTGATACTCTTCTAACAGCTGAACATTATGCATATAAAAGGGACTAAAATGGACCCCAAGATGGGCCTTAAAGAGTTGGGCTCTTAACCTCATGGGCTAAGAAAATACCCAACAAATCTCCCCCTTTTCTGCCTATGAGGAAGAGTTCGCCATCCCGGCGATCGAGCAACAAACCTTGAGCTTCTCCCTTGCTAACGGCTTGGTCAACATATCGGAACCATTATCATCGGTATGAACTTTATCAAGTTCAAATAAACCATCTTCAATAGCATCTCTAATCCAATGATACCTCACATCAATATGTATTGTTCGTTTATGAAACATAGAATTCTTCGCAAGGTGAATAGCACTTTGATTATCACAAAGAACCACGTAGCGCTGTTGCTTGAAGCCAAGCTCCTGCAGAAACCTTTTCAACCACAATAGTTCTTTGCACACTTCTGTTGCTGCCACATACTCAGCCTATGTTGTAGACAAAGCCACACACTTTTGCAATCTAGATTGCCATGAAACAGCTCCCCCTGCAAAGGTCATCAAATATCCAGAAGTGGATTTCATGTTGTCCTTATTTCCCGCCATATCTGAGTCTGTGTAACCAACAAGCATGGGCTTCCCATTTCCAAATGTGATACCCAATTTGGAAGTACCTCGCAGATATCTAAATATCCATTTAACAGCTTCCCAATGCTTCTTACCAGGATTTGACAGGAATCGACTGACAACACCAACTGCATGAGCTAAATCCGGCCTTGTACACACCATAGCATACATCAAGCTACCAACCGCTGAGGCATATGGAACTCTGTCCATCTTTTCAATGTTCTTTTTAGAAGAAGGACAATCTTTATCAGTTAGCTTAAAGTTGGGAGTAAGAGGGGAACTCACCACTTTAGCTTTATCCATGTTGAACCTGCACAACACCTTTTCAATGTATTGCTCTTGTGATATATGCAACTTCTTGGCACCCCTATCACGGAAAATCCGAATGCCAAGGATCTGTTTTGCTGGCCCCAAGTCTATCATAGCAAAAGACTTGCTCAAATCTCGCTTCAGTTGGGCAATTCTTCCAACGTTCTTGCCAACAATCAACATATCATCAACATATAGCAATAAGATGATGAAGTCATCATCACCAAACTTCTGAAAGAAAACACAGTGATCTGAAGAGGTCTTTCGGTAGCCTTGCTTCCCTATAACCGACTCAAACTTCTTGTACCACTGTCTCGGTGCTTGCTTCAACCCATACAAACTTTTTCGAAGTCTACACACGTAGTCTTCCTTCCCCTTAACCTGTAAACCTTCAGGCTGCTCCATGTAGATTTCGTTATCCAGATCACCATGAAGGAAAGCTGTCTTGACATCCATTTGCTCCACCTCAAGATCGAGGCTAGCCGCCAAACCAAGAACAACTCGAATAGATCCCATCTTCACGACTGGAGAGAAAATCTCATCAAAATCAATACCTCTTTTCTGACTGAAACCTTTTACCACCAATCTGGCCTTGTATCTCGGTCTAGAAGTATACTCATCAGTCTTCAATTTGAAAACCCATTTGTTCTTCAAATCTCTCTTGCCCTTAGGCAACTCTACCAGCTCAAAGGTATTGTTTTTATGCAAGGAATTCATCTCATCTTGCGTGGCTTCAGACCATTCTTTCTTGTGTTCATCTTCCATAGCTTCTTCATAAGACTCGGGCTCTCCCCCATCAGTGAGTAAAACATACTCATGTGCAGAATAGCGTGTGGAAGGATGATGATCTCTAGTGGATCGTCTAACCGGAACGAATGGTGGCATAGGTACTAGTAACTCAGGATGAACGTCTTCATCTAGGTATGGTTGCTCTTGAGCATCAACATCATCAGCACCATGTTCTTCATCATTCTGAATATCATCTCCAAACTGTGCATCAAAATGTCTTGGAGGAACCGGATCTAAATCAATAGGATCATCATTATGTTGAGGAATTGTCTCTTTTTCAGCCTTCTCAACATCTTTCAAAATTTGGTCTTCGTCAAACTCTACATCTCGGCTACGAACGAGTTTCTTCTGAACTGGATCATACAACCTGTACCCAAGTTCATCTTGACCATACCCGAGGAATACACATGGCTTAGACTTCACATCAAGCTTTGATCTTTCATCTTTGGGAATATGCACAGATGCCTTGCATCCAAAGACTCGTAAATGACGGTATGAAACATCTTTGCCGCTCCAAACCCTGTCAGGAACATCAAAGCACAAAGGAACACAAAGGGTTAGATTAATAACATGTACCGCCGTATTCAAAGCTTCACCCCAAAAAGAAGCAGGCAACCCTGCATGTGAAAGCAAACATCTAACTCTCTCAACCAAAGTTCTATTCATCCGCTCTGCTAAGCCATTCAACTGCGGTGTCTTCGGTGGAGTCTTTTGATGCTGAATTCCATGCTCTCTACAATAAGCATCAAAGGGGCCAATGTATTCACCTCCATTGTCGCTTCGAATACATTTAAGTTTCTTCCCTGTCTGCCTCTCAACTAAAGCATGAAACTGCTTAAACACATCCAATACTTGATCTTTAGTCTTCAAGGTATACACCCAAACCTTCCTTGAGTGATCATCGATGAAAGTGACAAAATACGAACACCCACCAAGTGTTTTAGTCTTCATGGGACCACAAACATCGGAATGTACCAAATCAAGTATGTTCTCCATTCTGAAAGGAGACCGACTCTTAAAAGCATGTCTAGTTTGCTTTCCTGCCAAACAGTGAGAACACTTCTTCAAGTTGATATCATGCACACCGGTTAACACATTCTTCTTAGAAAGAATAGACATCCCCTTTTCACTCATGTGACCAAGTCTCTTGTGCCATAACTCGGTCATATCATCATTGTCTATAGCATTGACAATGCTCTTGGAGATCTTCGGATGTGTCATATATAACTTGGATTCCCTTTTCCCTCTTGCAACAATCAAGGATCCGAGAGTTACTTTCCACAAGCCATTACCAGAACTGTTGTGGTAACCATCTTCGTCAAGAAGACCTGTTGAGATAATATTGAGTCTCATATCTGGGACATGTTTCACATTATGTAAAACCAATTCCATCCCTGTGTCAAACTTCAAACAAATATCTCCAATACCAGCAATCCTAGATAGCCCAGTATTACCCATCCTAACAACACCAAAATCACCTGGTGTGTAAGATGAAAAATATTCTTTTCGTGTTGCAACATGTCACGTAGCACCACTGTCAAGAATCCAACTCGAATCATCATGAGCAAGGTTAACCATATCATAATCAGAACAAACAAAGAACTCATCTGTGGTGGTATTTACTTCAGTACTGTCATCACCATCATCATATTTCTTGTGTTTGTTCTTCTGGTTGTTGTAGTTTTTCTTATTGTTCTCCTTTTTCAACTGTCGGCAAAACTTCATCGTGTGCCCCCTTTTATGACAATGATAGCATTCAACATCAGCAAATTTTCCTTTGCTGGAACTACTGCGATGATTACCTCTGTTACTCGGACCTCTACTTTGACTTCTCCCCCGCCTTTCAGTGACCAAGACGTCTGACTGTGAAGAAGAACCTTGTGACTTTCTTCTCATTTCTTCATTCAGAATACTGCCTTTAGCCAATTCCATGGTGATAACACCATCTGGTGCAGAGTTGGACAAAGATGTCCTAAAAGTCTCCCAAGTATCCGGTAAAGTACCAAGAAGCCACAAGCCTTGAATCTCATCTTCAAACTTGATACCCATACCTGCAAGCTGATTTATAATACCCTGAAAAGCATTTAAGTGATCAGTAATAGGAGACCCATCAGTATACTTTAATCCCATCATTTGCTTGATTAAGAACAACTTGTTATTTCCAGTTTTTCGAGAATATAACTGTTCAAGTTTGTTCCAAAGAGTACGAGCATGTGTCTCCTCACAAATATGGTTCAAAACATTATCATCAACCCACTGCCTAATATAGCCGCAAACCTGTCTATGCAAAATAGTCCATTCTGCATCTGTTTTGTTCTCAGGTTTCTCAGCACTAAAAACAGGCAAGTAGTAATCTTTAACATAAAGGAGATCTTCCATCTTTCCTTTCCAAACATGATAATTAGAACCATTCAAACTAACCATCCTACTTGTATTAGCTTCCATCATTCAAACAGGTTTAGTCCCCAAACCAAGAACCAAGCTCTTGATACCAATTTGACGGGTAAAGGTGCAATGGGTCACAACGGTATAAACTAAAAATGCGGAAGCAAAACCTTCGTTTGACAACACCTACCCAAACCCGTATGAACCTATGAGGAAGTAAACAAATAAGGCAACCTAATCACAACTATAAACAGCCCCTAATGGTCTCAAATCATCCCCAAGACCAGCAGGTAATAATGTAATCAAACACACAACAAGAACATCAAAGCTTTTAGCGTGGAAAACCCCAAAACGGGTAAAAACCACGGGACACCTAGTGCCGCTTAAATCCACTATCAACCAAGAGAGGTACACAAGTTCTTCTCTAGATAACACTAGAGGTATACAACAAACATCATAATCTTGGAATCAACATCAAGATTTATGGCAACAAACAAAGAATAAGAAAGGAAGAATATCACCAAAACTGATGCAATCTGCCCGGGCAAGAAACAGTACTTCCAGGCCTCAAAATCAGAATCCCAACGGTCAAAGTCTTCCTTTATGTGTAAGGAAGCTCCAGTTCGAAAATCGTGACGATCCAACGGTTCAAACTCCGGTGATCGACAAAACACTGCTGCTGGGTTTTGGGTGATATTAACTCCGAAATTTCTTCTTTCTTTTCTTCTTTTTCTCTCACTTCACTCTTGTTTGATACTCTTCTAACAGCTGAACATTATGCATATAAAAGGGACTAAAATGGACCCCAAGATGGGCCTTAAAGAGTTGGGCTCTTAACTTCATGGGCTAAGAAAATACCCAGCAAAGTTAGCTTGGCAAAACAATCCAAACTATTACCATGACTCAAACTCCTCATAAGATGATTTATATCAAGCAAGATGAAGTTCAACAATGACCACAGTTCTGCTATATTGTTTTGCAGAGGTGTACCTGTCAACAAAATTTTGGTTGCAGGGTCACAGATTGAAAAATTCTAAATGCAAATTATTGAGAGAATTAAAATGGATGCATGTTGAGAACAAAAGTTTGGATTGTCTTACCAAGCTAACTTTCCCTTTTTAGGTGTGCAAAAAAACCAATAGTTTGGATTGTCTTGCCAAGCCCATTTGGTCAGCCAGGATACCATTAAGACCATTTTGCCATAGTGAGATTAGCCATTTGACACCCTTAACTTGATAAGGTTTCAACTGTCCACCAGTCAGCAAAGGACAAATCTCATTCATGCATTCGATTATTTTTATTTTGAATCTCCACAATCTCAATTTCCATTTTTGAAATGTACACGTTCTTCATCTTTTTGTTTATTAATTACGAACAAAATTACATGTATTTGATTTCTTATAAAAGTTACAACTTGTTTGTTAATTTTCTTTGTTTGTTTTCTTGGATGAATGTCCGACTTAGAAGCCACCAAACAGTTTGTGCAACGCGTTCGGGGCTACGAAGGATGTTGTTACTCATAAGAGACGCACTAGTTCGCGTTTAAATAAAATCCCCGAAGCCAAAAGACCTTATTACGGACTCGCTCCCACTCCCAAATACCAACGGCCTCCGACAAACAACAAAAACAAAAACAAGAATAAAAAGAAGAAGATAACTAATACCGAAATATCGAATTTTTGGCTTCGGGGATTTCATTTAAACGCGAACTAGTGCGTCTTTTATGAGTAACAACATCATTCTAGCCTGAATGTGTTGCGCAAACTGTTTGGTGGCTTCTAAGTCAGACATTCTTCGAAACAAACAAACAATGAAAATTAACAAACAAGTTGTAAGTTTTATAAGAAATCGAATACATGTTGTAATTCTGTTCGTAATTAATAAACAAAAATATAAAGAACCGGTACATTTCGAAAATGGAAATTGAGATTGTGGAGATTCAAAATAAAAGTAATCGAATGCTTGAATGAGAGCCAAAGGAAAGACTTTTAAAGAGTGTCGCCCTAAAATTTAATTTATTGGTGACTTATTTTCATTTGACTTTCCTTTTTACCTGATAATCACATTTATTCATTCATTACACCACTAAGTACTAACATCATTGTTAATAAGATGCAACAACATGAAATATCATAAATTAGACCGACCAAGAAAGATGGAGTATAAAACAACAACCAGTAACACAAAAAATCAAAACGAAATAACTAGCAAAAAACAGATTTCAAACAGGAAAATGTATGCATCTAAGTATAAAGAGCAAGAGATAACCTTGAGTAGCTGAATATTGTCAGCAGCAAATAAGATCACCCGTGCTTGAGTGATATCATGATCGGCACTCAAGACACACCGAACAAATAGATTGGCTCGCAGGTGTGATTTATACAGTGTGTCTCATTTCCAATTGTTACGTTTGGAACAATCGGAAACATGACACGCTATATCAATCACAGCTGCAAGCCCAATCTGTTTTTTCAAGTGTGTCTTGAGTGCCCACCATGATATTAGTCAAGCACGGTTTATCTCATTTACTGCTGACAATATTCAACCACTCAAGGTTATCTCTTGCTCTTTATAACACCCGATTCTTCAACATAAACTCATAATGGTAAAGATAATGTCAATAAGTTTTCGTTTTGGTGTTTATATATTAATTTTCTTCAACATAAAAAAAAGTGGCCCTTTAGTCTATTAGAAGCTTACCATCATACTCGTAGCAGCCCAAAAGTATTAATTTGCTATCATGGCTGCTGAAAACTTTAAAACTATTTGGATGTTTGAACTTGGAACCAACAATCCATTTTTGTATTACTCAACAAACTATTAGGCAACATGCTTAATTTTAATAGAGGTACATAAACAGGTTACCTTTTCACTGCCTTCAGTGCTCGAGCGCCCCATCTTGCATTGACTCATGGAGGGCTATAATGAGTGTGCAACCCCATTTCCTGATGCATATTCTTTCGATGTGATACCGTTCTGCACTCTCTTTCCAAAAGAACGGTTTTTCTGCTGTCAACCGAGAAAGTTATTAGTACACTAAAGGATAAGATGCTAATATCATTACTATCTAATGTAAGATGAAATAAAGATCAGAATGCACAAAACAAGGGTGAACCACACTTGAAAAGCTGGCTGAACAAGTTACTTGTATAATCATAACCCATAAGCATGTATAACAGTTATTCCGTGAACATATGAAAGAAATAGAACTACATAATCATAAGCCTACCTTGGATGCAGATGGACTATTTGTTGATGTCTTTGAACTCTCACTTCTAGATACCTCAAGACTTGAACGAATGCTGAAGTAAAACCTAGAAATCTTGAAAGAAGAAATCATTAATAAATGAAAACTAAATGAATTTTAAACTTAAAAAGGCTGTTTGGAACAAGAAAAATTAGAATAATTCACTAAAGTACGTTTATCTTACGCGTCAACGGCATCAGCCTATGACTTCCTTTGGAGGATTCACATCTGGTAATGTCTCTCTTTTTTTATTCACCCGAGATAAAGAGGAAGAACTACTTAAAGTCCTCGGGCTGTAAGAAACAGAGCAAAATTTTGAAATGAACTACAATAATTGCAAGTATTTTCACAAATTGCCAAATAGTTACATAATTTAAACTAAAGTTACCTATATTCTGCTCAAGCCAAATGGAGGAGACTCGATTAAACCGAATTTGTTTGTGAGAGAGACATCCAGTCTTGAGCGTCTCTTTGTGTCTTTTCTACTCAATCTGGAACTATCCTTATTTCGTCTCTCATCAAAGATCAGCTTCTACAATGAAAATAACGCGCATATAATCAGTACTGTTAGGCAAAAAAATATCCAAGTGCCTGATGTTCCAAGTTCAAACATCCAAATAGTTTTAAAGTTTTCAGCATCCATGATAGCAAATTAATACTTTTGGGCTGCTACAAGTTTGGTAAGCTTCTAATAGACTAAAGGGCCACTTTTTTTATGTTGAAGAAAATTAACATATAAACACCAACACGAAAACTTATTGACATTATCTTTACCATTCTGAGTTTATGTTGAAAAATGGTAACAGACCCAGCAGTATGTTCTGACATTATCTTTACCATTCTGAGTAATCATATATGGCTTCCCCATCGGTTATAGCCAAAATGTGGTCAGTGAAATATCATGGATATTGTTAAAGCAGCTATTTACTCGCACAAGTTTCCTTCGAGCGCTTAAATATTCTACACACGAGCCAAGTAGTAAAACAGTTTTTGGGAAGTCTACCATTTTTGTTATCAGAGCAAATCTTAGGCCAATTTACACAAACTAGTTTATAATTACCTAATGATACCATGTTTTATACTTCTTAAGTTTTTCATAAGCAAACAAGATTGTCCAAACTGATCTCTTGCCATATACTTATATAACTTTATTATCTTGTTTGCACAATAAATACTTCCAATACTTTTAGTAAAATCGTAAATATCATTAGCAAATAAAATTGGCCATGAGTGTATCAAAGTTTTTACCATCTAGGGGTTGATCTCTTTAATACAATATAAAACTATAACAGATTTGCAAAATTAACGACATGCAGAACTTAAATCGTTATGTGGTCACACAACCATTCCTAATAACCTGGTGTAAGTATCCCAACAATATACTTCATTATCACATGAGTTTTCATAAATTTATTTAATACAAATATATCAATCAATATTCAAAGAATTTCAACAAACTTTGAAGTAAGGTACAACCATTTGAGCGTCAAGTATTAAGGGAGTAACAAACGATAATATGAGTAGCAGTGGATGACTATGTGTTTTAGTATATTTAACAATCATCCCCAAGTAAACATATATCATTTGTTCTAGTGAAGAATTAAGAGCTTTTGCATCCTATAAGTCTAGGAGAATCTTGGTGTAAAAATTAGAATTCAAATTACCTCACAAAACAAATGACTTGAAACCCGATATCACTGATGAAACTACAAATAAAACTCCCTTCTTCCTTCGTACCCTCTGCCTTAATTTACTCACGCCTCTCTAACTCACTCGTGTTAGGTTTTTATTGATGTGAATGACAAGTTAAAGGGTTGTTATATTTAAGAGTCTTGGACCAAAAATCTCGTAAAATCCCTGACTATTTTGAGAATTCAGTAACCTATATCTCATTGACCACGTTTCTTTTAAATTTCAAAGGCATGTATCTATATCTACTTAATAATAATACAATAGCCACCCAAAAGAATTTATCTAGTTTATATTTAGCCCTAAAAGTTAAACAAGTCACAAATTTTTATTTATACAAAAATTTTCGGGTTTTACAACCTAAGTTAGGCAAGAAACACCAACTCGAGTGTATTGATTTCCGTGGAACTCAACATAGAACACCCTCGTTCACCCGGTGGTTAGTGGCAGCTTTTTTCTCTCAATAGCAAATTGCTTCAGCTTTTAGGGTTTCTATTGTTTGTGAATAAAACGCAGGCTCAAAATATTTATATGCAATGGTCACTAGATTATAATGGCAGGGATATAAAGTATAAAATAATTTCCGTAATCCCCTCAAAGAAGCTATTGTTAATTAATTATTACCTAAATAATCACCCAATTATTCCCTAACTAGCTTATAGACCCGTTAACACCGGGTTATTTTTTAATGAAATACTGAAAATGAGATGATAAGAAAAGTATTAACATAAACATGTTCCATTTAAATTATGAAAGAAAGAATGAGAAAATGCGTCAATTATCCGATAAGCAATTTAGTTTGTTACAATTATACTAACAAACGTCCAAGCGTTGGCGATTGTAAAATTGATTGTCTCGAACATAAAATAATTTGTGTGACCGCCTATCGATTCAAAACTCAATCCATGCCGTGATGATAGGCTTTCAAGTACTTCTCTATCACAAACGACAACCTTCAAACCTCTTTTACTTTTCACTCTTGATACAACAACGTATAGTTGTTCATGTGTGAAAATAGGACGCGACAAGTACAAACCAACTTTAGAAAGCGATTCACATTGACTTTTGTTGATTGTCATGGCAAATAAAACTGAGATAGGATATTGTTTCCTGACAATCTTGAGAGGCAAACGCTTATCTGGCAGTGTAATTCTTAAAGAAATATGAAAGTGAGATAATAAGAAAATAACGAACGTAAAAGTGTTCCATTAATATATTAAAGAACAATGAGATAATAGATGAATTATTCGACAATCATAGTTTGTAACAATTAAAATAACAAACATCGATACCGTTGTCGTCTCCAAATTTGACTGTCTTGAATAGCAAATGACGTTTATGAGCGCTAATCAATTTGATAGCAAATATCCATTCCGTGCACATCTAATATTCCATGGAAATGAACTTGGGTTGCTTTGTCTTCATATTGTAAAACAATCCTTATACTGAAAATATATAAATAAGAATGTATACATGGTAAAAACTTAACGTAGATACTAATAAATTATGATAAGTAAATCGTTGATGTGTTTAAAAATTGTAACATTTTTACTTTGCTACAACGTCTTAAAACATACGATACACATGTACATAAACTTCTATACATTACACCATACAACCTCAACCAAACACCCCTAAATAGTTCAGAACAGTATTCTAAACACCCCTGAAGCCTCGACCACTTTTAATGATATATATAATGTGAATGTGTTAATCTACAACTTAAGATAACAACATAGCATAAAAATCAATATTAAGTCACTCAAGCCTCACTCAACCAAACACCCATGAACATATGAACAAAATAGGCCAGACAAACAAAAAAGAGTCAACTATGCTAATGATAAAGTAATGTTTGACTTTGACGAATAATTTATCATGGTATGGCTACAACATAAATATAACTTAAGAAAATAAGTAGCAACATTTTTTAAAAATTAACTACATGACAAAAATTAATGTTGAAACCACAAATCCTTAAGAACTTTCTTCATTATACACAACATTTGGGTGCTTGTGTTGATCCCACCTTCATAGTCGCATATTAAAACAATAACCCTTTTATTTTGAAGTGATGCTCAACAATTAAGTACAATTGACCATGTGACCAACTTATGAAAACGACCATCCCTCTCTCTTGTTAATGGGTCATTTTATGTAGTACCATGAGTTGCACGTATCGATAAAAAGAACAGAGGCCAACACTACAACATACCCAAAGTTTTCAATTGATGAGATGAGAGTGTTCGTAAAATAATATAAATTTGATTGTCTCATAGGATATTTTTATGTAATTACCTTTTTAACATTCATGATTACCTCATTTGATCTGATCGGGAACCTCCTCAAGGTGTGAACACCTTACTTGAATTCAACTTACCAACCTTGGACAATGAAGCTTCCTTCGCATTATACACCTGAATCCTATATAACCATTAGAGATAAAATACAAACCAAATCGACCCATACATAATAATGAATGGGATAAATAATGAGAATTATAAACACATAAATACATCAATAAAAAACAATGAGATAAATAAGGATGATGCTTGTATATCATAATGCTTGACAAATTATAAACGCATAAATAAAAAACATAAACCTAAATAATGAGAATTAAAACTATTATACCTTTCTGTTATTGTTTTAGATCCTTGTGCTATGCAACATTCAATCATACGATTTTTTCAAGAAGACAACATGAGTGACATTGGGAATAATCCTTTTAAGATTTCTTTTCAAATCCATTCATAATCCTTACTAGATTATTTGTAAATCACTCGATGCAGCCTAATGCACAGAAACACAAGTTTCATGCAAGTAAACTTTTTAGCTACACGGGTATCAAGAAAAAACTATCTCATCATTTGGCTACACGGGTACCAGAAAAGGATAGTTTAGCATTCATCGAGATATTTTAAAATTCACAACTGAGCTCATTTTAGGTAAAGCTGGAAACCCAAAATGCTTTTTTCTTCATATACCATGTGATTTGAGTCGTGGTATGCCCAAAATTTGATCTTTTATCAAAACAAAGTCACGTATTGACCTGCAATCATGTTACCAAATCACCATTGTGCAACAACTGAAAGTCTAAAAAAATAGATATAAGGTAAATATTTAGAAATTTAAGATATGCGTACGATCATATACTTTCATATCATGCAAGTAGTGTAATTTTAGGGCTTGTATCTCCATCCTATCTTATTAGTCTTAAGTCACCAAATTAAAATACATATTACAACCCATAACACGAATGATATAATTCTTGTCATCTTGGATTGTATAGGTGATAACACTTACTTAGTAACTACAAACACATGCTAAAACCAAATCCTTTGCAATCAACTTAAGAGGATAAATGCGTTCTTTGCAATCTAAGAGCAATAGAGAATACCCTTATGCTAACAACGCTTCCAATGACACCTGCATTCTTTGCAATCAACTTAAGAGGATAACTCTTAACAATATCGACTCCAACCTGCAAAAATTTTCAAGTGTCATGCCAACATTGAGTGAGAAAATTTTATCAAGCGTCATGCCCATTTATTCAAATGATAAAAGAATGTCAAGATTTCCACAAAATTTATCAAATAAAGATACCTTTTCCTCATCATTAGCAAGGGTCTCGTTGATAGTATCAACTTTAGAGGCAAGCCTCAACAGAGTGCATCCACCACCCACCTGCAAATCATCAATAACATAATGGTGTTATACCACTTTTATCTCAGTATACACGGTTACAGTAATAGCTCGGTATACACGGTTCCCTTAAATTAGACCCTTGAGTTGTTTCAATATCATCACATCTTCATTCTCTTAATTGTTTTTTCTCAACAAATCACCAACATACATAAGTCAATTTCTTGATATAACCCAATCATATATTAATTAATTTTATAAAATAAATAAAAATTGCGTGCTCATTTGTCAATTTCTTGTAACAAACATCAAAAACCTAACAACAAAGATCAGTCATCACTCATAATCATTTACCTATTCATATGTTCAATCAAATAATTATTAGAGTAAAAACAAATTATATTAAAATTAAGGGATTGAATCCATACCAACATAATCTTCCGATGAGTAATAATTCACTTATGCACTGGCCTGCACCTCGTGTGACTCGCCAACAACCCTGCATTATAATCAAATATAAAGATTATAGAATCAATGATCAATAGAAACAACTATCATTCACTTCTTGGCACACTCTTTGAAACCAAAATGTGCAAAAAGATTTGAAATAATCATAAAAGGAAATTGGCTTAAACTTACTTATTCAATAGGTTTTTCATCATCAGCTTCAACAACAATCTTCTTGGCTTAAACTTTACCAATCTGTCATCATAGAAAAGAGGTTTGGCTCAGACTCAACAACACTATAATTGGATTGATAAATAAATATCATTCACTTCCTGATTTCTCTTTTAGACTTCTAAATCACAAAATACTATACAAATACAAAAAAAGATATAATTGTAATCCAGTATAATAATTGATTTAAACAAAAAAATCACAAGCAAATCCGCATAACACAATTATAAAAAAATACACCAGACTAAACAAAGGAAGATATATTAAAACTTACAAATGTTTAGATGTGGTGATTCAATTGAACTTGCAAAATCAAACAGAAAATTATCATGCTAATATCAAAGAAATTGATTCATAGAATCACTGACGTATTCATAGAACGAAAGTGGAGATCCGTGGTGTTTTTGAATCTGTTGAACCTCATAAATCAAAACAGATCGGTCAATGTTTTTAATAGGATTAAGAGGAGGTTCAAAGCCATGTAATGCTCTGTCTTTAGGAGACATATACTACCCATTCAAACAGGACCATAAAAGCCTTCTAAACTTGAACTTGAACAATTAACAACCAAGAATGTAAACTCATGACTGGAATCCACATTAACTACCAAAATTATCAAATTCATTTTTTTGAAATTTGAGTACAAATGAACATAAAGTATAATGACTCAATGAGTTAGTGAATGATTTGTATGGACTTGATCTATAATGTAGTGTTGACATTATTATCTAAATGAAATCTAGTGAATGATTTGAATGAGTGATTTACCTTGTAATTTGTAAATAGCCATTGTCAACAAAAAGCTCTGTTACAGCCGACTGCGCGCAATTGGAAACAAAATGCAATTGTCAAATAAAATCATAATAGGTTGAAAACAAAATAAAGAGAGGAACACAATATAAAACAACCATAACTTTAAAAAAACAAACGCATACCCTACGCACATTATATAGGATCAAAGTTACTAACAATAAGCAAAACTAATTTTAGAATGGTTTTAATACTTCAATTCATTGAAATTATGTCTGGCAAAAACTTCAAAAACATTTGACCATTTACAAATTAAAAAAAGGCAATGATTCCCCTATTTTTTTTCTTAATGATCAAAACAATTTTCACCAAATTATGATATTAGGTTTTCAGTTAAAATAATAATCTAATTCGAATTAATCAGAGCTTTATAATACAAATAAATCTAATTATTCTAATATTATAATTAATCAAAACAAAAAATAAGTAACAAATAAATTTTAATTCTATAACATTATTAATCAATTCAAACAAAATATAAGTAACAAAATTATTTAAAAAAAAAAAATCAAAAACTTACAGATTACGCCACTTGATGTTATTACGATCCATGTTAAATAGAGACATACATAGAAACGTAGATCATTACCAATGATACAATTGCGATTGATACTTCACCGGGTATAATCCCTTTACCCAAAAAAGATACAATTGCGATTGATTCAAAAAACGCGTTTAGAAGATTTTATTTTGTGGATGACTTTTTGAATACGCGTTTAGAAGATTCAAAAAACGCGTTTAGAAGATTTGGATGATTTTATTAGGGTTTCTATTGTTTGTGAATAAAACGCAGGCTCAAAATATTTATATGCAATGGTCACTAGATTATAATGGCAGGGATATAAAGTATAAAATAATTTCCGTAATCCTCTCAAAGAAGTTATTGTTAATTAATTATTACCTAAATAATCACCCAATTATTCCCTAATAAGGGAAGTTCTAAAAATTTCTATGTCAAAAAGATTTTCTTTTATCAATTCTTGATAGATATAGAAAGAGAATCACTTAAAATTTTAATGAGATTTAGTTAAATGCTTCGAAATGCTTGTTGCCAAACATGACCTAAACTAGGGGTGTCAATTCTCGACATGACACGATAAACGACACGAAGTTAAACAGGTTTGGGTTGAGGATAAACAGGTTTGGGTCAAAAACATGTCAACCCTTCTAACCCGTTTAATAAACGGGTCATGTTTGGGTTGAGCAAGTGTTAAACAGGTCAACACGTGAACCCGTTTAAGTATATAAGTCTCTAAAAATAAAATATATAACTTGGTTTTAATGTTGAATATGAATTAAATGTATTTTGTTATGTTCTTATGATTATAACTCAGATTTTATTGAAATTGACGCTTATAACTTATAACTCAAATATCATTGAAATTGTCGTATAGTTATTTGTATGTTATTTTTATCATATTTTAGATCCTTATATCATTTTTGCATTTAAGTTAGTTAAATAAAGAAACCACCTTATTCACTACTTGACATATTTACTTAAACGGGTCACAAACGGGTTACACGTGTTATGCGGGTCTGGGTTAGGGTTGAGCTTCTTGACACGATTAATAAATGGGTTGTGTTTGGGTTGAGGTTATTTCAACCCGCCAACCCGCGAACCCGAATATGTCAACACGAACACGACTCGATTGCCACCCCTAACCTAAATCATTAAAGAGTCATCACGAAAAATTGCCAGTACCAGAAAAATAAAAGCTAAAAACCGTAAAAAATTATATTAGTCGCCATTTTGCGCAAGGTTTTGAAAACCAAGATCAAACCTGTTAAGTCAACCGCCCGGTTCAACTGCGGTTAGACCGGTTTTGAAAAATGATCCAAGATAAGTGAAAACATATATACAAACAAACATGACAGCTACCATGCTTTCACGGGTCTCATCTTTTGCTTTTAGTCTTTCTTTCACACAACCCAACACAAGCTAGTTTACGACTTCAACCATTCTTGTTCATTAATCACACCCCAACCAAAAATATACATACGATTAATACACTCATTGTTCACCCGCATAATGAACAAGTCGGAATGAAGAAATTTAAAATGGGAACAAGGTTTTTTAGCCTTTTCCGGTGGTCGATTCCGACCCAACGGTCCCCGGTTATGAGCGGTTCAGATCAGTTCGTTCACATCCAGTCCAAACATAAATACTTTCTACCGACACAGATTTACAAAAACTCCAAAATACCATCTACCGACAAAAGTATACATATCGCCATGTATACTAGATGACCTTGTACAACCCAAACATCCATAACTAAAACACCATAATGGTTTTAACTTGTTAAAAAATAACTACCTAGAAAATTAAACCGGAATCAAGGATATTGAGATATGATTATCCTTTAACCAATTTAAAGATGATAAATAGCATTAATTATAAATATGCAAAAGAAATTAAAAATGATGCTCATGATCAAGATAGGCACAAATGCAAAACTGAATATCACAATATAGCATTGAAGAGCCTTTTAAGAGCGACAAAAGTATGGCATGAAGAAAGGTACTTAATCTTACAATAAACAAAAACTAGAGGCAGAAAACATGAAAACCATGCCTTGACATTGTCTCATAAAACACCATCTCTCAAGTATTTGTGGCCCTGGTGTAGATTTGCTGACTTGAATGTGCAGATACCATCCTGATTGCACCTCTTGCCATCAAATCCTTAATTGCCTTTCGTGCCAAAGATCCATTGATCTGAATAAAAAATGGAAACAATGTGAGATGCTGTAGTATGTTTATAAGCAAGCCAATCTTTTGAGTATGTTTATATACAATGTGGTGATTAAAATACAAAAACAATGAGAGTTTCGCTCAATTCTAAGTAAAAGGCTTGGACACAGTAAGTAGCTTTTTTGAATTACAAAACACAACAGCATAAAGATTTTGAACATAAACTTTAAATAGTACCCTTAATCTGTCAGATAAGATGGAAGGAGTGATGAGCTTAAACTTTGGAGCTTCAGAAAGAAGCTTGTCATAAGTCGCCTTATCGAACAAAACCATGTTGTTCACCTTCTCCTTTTGCTTTCCCTTGCTCCACTTCTGTAAAACCCAATTCACAAACAATCTTAAACACCACTTACTATTAAAAAACATAAAAGTTTAACTACGCAAAAATGCCCAATCTTGTCATTCACACTTGTTTTTTCAGGGTGGGTAATAAAGCACTCTAGTTAATATACTGTCCAAAATCATTAGTTTAGTGATTATCATATTTCCGCCATTTCTAATAAGCTCATAATTATATAATTTTCTTCACCAGCTCAATAATTCCTGATAAACCCTCTTACAATAACTCATTGGATATCACAAAACAATTTTTAACCATAAAGTTTCAAATGCAAAAGTTAACAACCAATAAACTTACATATAATAATTTACTTATCAAGCAAACCAAATGAACAATGAGCATTAAACATTTATAACTTTAGATCCAATATGAGAGCCTAAATTTTATAATTAAGTTATACTAATTAAACTAAACTTTGTAACACACAGTAATATACAATAACAACAACACAGAAAAATAACATAAAATAAAATAAAAATTGAATCAAGAGATTTGACCTTCTTCTTTTGCTTTCCACCACCAGACTTGGCTGGTTTAGATGACGGAGGGGGGGCCTTTTCCTTCTTGGGTGCCTATAAAACCACAACATATTCAAACTATTAAAAATCTGTAATAACAATAACAAACTCATTTTCAGAATCATTAGTTCAAAGATGTTGAGTTCTACCATGGAAATGAATGATTTGTGGTTCTGCTAGTATGAAGAAAAAGGGGCTGCGCACATAAAACGTTGTTATATGTGTTTATAAGTTTCTATATATAACTAGGGTTTGCATGCTAATGGGCTGAAATGCTGTATATATTGGGCCGGGTTCTATTTAACCCTTATTTTCAGAAAAATTGTACTCCTAAAAACAAACACAAATTCTAGTCATCTTTTTTAATTTCAATATAGTAGCTTATTATGTTAGTGCATTTTTTTATTTTAGTTAATGTAAATGGGTTGTTATCTAAAAAATGATGGGAAAATGTAAGTTTTAGTGTTCATGACAGCGATTGTCATCATTGAAAACTAAAATGTGATTCTGTGTTATTGTTAGTGTCATGCTGATGTGGCGTCGATGACATTATTAGAAATCAAGGACACCATATATAGTGCTCTAGTTATGATATAACTAATTTACATACCATAACAAAAATTTTAAGTTAGTAAATTGCAAATAATTAAACAGAATTTTATGTCTTTTATTCACACAGTTTCTATTTTGTAGGCTTACACTTATACTTTTTGAGCCTTAGTTGTTCACTTTGATTCTTTACGTAGCTTGTAGGCAAGCACAAGAAACAATGTTGGAACTAATCTTGTAAAGTAACACCAAAAATGATATTTTGATGCTACACATAATTGTTTTGATGTGACAATTAAAGTTTAAGGAGCTTAGGTTATGCCAAGGGAAGTCGATTTTAGTTTAGCAGTTTTACAATCTTGATACTTTTACTTTAACTAATGTTGCTAACATGGAGCTTAAATGTTGGTGTAACAGTTCAGCAAATGCTACCAAGAAGTCGATTTTCGGGTTTATATTATTTTGGGTCATTTGCATATATATCCCTCCAAAGATGCAAAATTGCATATATATCGTTTGCATGCATAAAAATTATTATACCTTTGGAAGGATATATATGCAATTCTCCCTATTATTTTTGTTTATGGCTCTTTTTGGAAAGGCAAAATGTTTGCTATTCATGTCTTGCAACATTGCCCCGTCCAAGCTGGATCGTGTGCCGTAATTTTATAGCTTCAAGCACTTTTCAACACTTGTACAAAGGCGTATTTCGGGTTTCAACTTACCTCTTTATTCTCCGGTATTGAATAAGATCATGATGCTTCATAGTGTGTTATGATTTGTTGGCATATTAGAATAAGATGTTAGCACATTTAGGTGTCTCGCAATTGTGTTTGTTAAGTCATTGTCGTCAATCATCAATTTATTGATAATTGGTTTCATCCTTATATCAAATATATCCATATTTTTGTTGCAAAATAAGATAATAACATCAGTGCACATGAGCAATAGTACCAAATTACCAATCACTTCATACCATAGAAGCAATGCCCTCAATTCTCAAGTGTTTATAGATCCTGATACATACAACATTTGTAAAAATAAAGCTCTGATAGAGGTCAGCACATATGTATTTGTATTGTTTTAAGAACAAATCATGAAATGAGAAGAGAATGCAAAGTTCTGATACATAATTTAACATAAATACATGATAAGCTAAACTTGTAACACAATACAAAAACCTTGTGGTTAGAAACAAGATACTTGTTCAAGTTTACGCGATTGAAAAAACTTGCTGCGACCTTTTCCACTTGATTCAATATCCTCACTTCTCCTCTTCATCCCACTAAAACCCATATTAGTCAGCTTTCCTTGTCGCTTGCCCTTACTAGAGGATTCATCATCTTCTTTGTCTGCTTCCCTGTAAAAACAACCATGCAGCAATCAAATTAAGGTATATGGGAATCGCATAAGAAAAGAAACCGTTCTTTATCAAATAAGGTTAACCCGTCTTTGGTAACACTTGCACTTTACTTATTACAGTTTTTACAATGTTAGTGATCTAAGACTCTTAAGTTTTGATTAACAGCAAAATCATAAGACATTTTGTAAAAGTAATATTCCTTGAAAATATGTTTCTATTGTAAAACATAAGGAACAACAAAACTAAGTTTCGAAAAGAAGGCTTTAGAAATGAATTTAGAATAAAGTCTCACCATAACACTTCAACACCGCCTTTGAAGTAGGAATTACATGTGCCCCAACTGAAGCGAACCAATGATGGGAAACCAAATACCGAATGTTTATGATGCTCTAACCAAGCTATAGTGTTGGGATCTGCATAGATATCCAATGTAATTAGCCACTCTACAAGTGGATTTATATGTTTATGAAAACATATGAACAAAAGAAAGGTATTGTCACAGTAAAGGAGCTAAACTATTCTAACCTCCAGGATATCCAGATCCAAAGTTGCTATGCATGTTTTCAGCAGTTTCATCAAAATTCCAGTTTCGCAATGCTCGGTCCCTTGTGACCTACATTATCAAGTGACAATAAGAATGAGAAGGGCAATATGAGATGGTGGGCAAGTCAGGCGGTTTGGTGGCAGGTCAAAACGAGTAAATTTGGTGTGATCGGCAAAGGCCATGTTGGCCGCAAGGTTGAACCAAACAAAAACTGTAAAGCTTTTCTTGTATTTCTAATAATAGGCAGTGTGTTAACATGAATGTGAAAACTATACAACTACAATAATAATGTACATTTTGAGTCAAGCAATTTAGATGACTGTATGCGTTAAAACAACATTTTTAGCGTTTTTTGACCGTATTTTACAACTTAGGGACAATACAGAAACCCAAGTGAGCCCGTTCTTAAGTAAATGGTTAAAAAAATTGCCACCTCTAGTTCGTAGTTTAAGTCACTTCATAGACACTGTATGCGAGTTTCTTAACTGTTTTACAGATAAGAGAGGAAAAGGATGACATAAGATGATGGGTCAATCTAAAATTCACCTTAGCGACTATACTTGCTCCACTGACAACTGGATAGAGACTGTCAGCTTTCTTTGCAACCGTAAATTTAATAGATGGGAATCTCTCAGAGAGCTTAATTCTGTACTTTTCAGGATCTCCTACTGTATCAACATAAACCTGTAATAGCAACATTTGACTTCACATATTAGTATACATCTATGAGTAAGGGTCAAATACTTCTTAAAAATAGAGAGCTGATGCAATTCTGGACCACCTTAATGATGTTTTGTAACGAATGATGATGGGCGGATAGGTTTTTCCTTGAAAAGAAACTAATATGTTACCTCAGTCAAAAGATATCCCAGGTCCAGCACCTTCTTGACAAGGCCCATGGCAGATTCATGTGAGATTTCATTGAGGTTGATTTTACTTCTGTTGAGAGGAGCAAAATAGATCATTTGGAAATGTTATTTAATTGCTACAAGCCTGCAAGTTTATTTATTGAAGAAAGTTAGACGTGTACTAACTTTTGCAGCATTTTAGACGAGAGCTCTCTAGGATCAATGACATCAGCAGCCCAACCAATTTTTTCATCAATCTTTAAACTTTCAAACAATTCTTCTCTTTTCTCTTCTTTCAAAGTCTTGGAATCTGCATAATACAGAGAAGAGGCTCTTTTAAAGGGACATCTAAACACAAAACATAGAAAAATCTGACATGGCTGAGTGGCTGACTATAAACTGAGTTTAGCAATATAGATAAAAACGTCACTACCTTTACACATTTTCTCAATTACATACACGAAACTAAAGCTTTCTATCAGTCACATACTCATGCTCTTGTCTTCATATCAATGACGCCATGTTCTCTCAATTTTAAAAAACACTATCTAACATAAACTATGGTAACGCAGCACTGACAGAACAAACACATATAAAATCATAAATAAGGGTATGCAAGGCCGAATTCTGTGGGGAATGTTTCACACTGCGCTATGCCTATAAACATGATACTCCATTATAAAGATCTAATAGCTCCAAACATAGATGATCCACTGATTTATAACATAATTGATCCTTATCATGTTTTATACACTCAAAAATTATGAAACATTATTAAATAATATCATCAAGTGAAGATGTAAGTAACATAGAACCTCAACAAAAGTTTAATTACATTTCACAAAATTAACTCATATAGGAAATAGGTCCCTAAGTTATATCATTTCAACGACGCAACATATATGACTTTAATATACACTTTGAAATAACACATCAAATAATCATAACATATGATTAACATAACATCCAGATTTAGGGTTAATAATCTACAAGATATATATAGAAGAATAATGAACCTGCAAATTCTAAGGTTGAGAGAGTTTTTTTGTACGAAAGGGGACAATACAAGCATCCATAAACCATCGGACCTGGAAACAAAATGAAATGAAAATTAGCAAATTAACAGTGCACATAAAGTGTTTGATGAAATGACAAGGTAAAGGGAATAACCTAAAACAGGACCGCGACCGGCTTCATCGATGCCCATGATGCAAGGCTTTGAACTCCATGTATGAATCTCGCCTTCCGATCCCATTTCAATGGCTTCTAATTCTTCTAAGTGAAAACCAAGTTGTTAGATGTTGTTTTCTTAGTTTAGCGGCTGTTGATGTCTCTCTGTTTTGTCGTGTCACTTCCCGCCATAAATAAGTCAAAGGTGTGGTTTCGCGCGTTTAAAAAGGACAACCCTAGTCTTATAATGGGTTTGAAGTCTAATTTTGAATTGTTTTATGTTTAACAATTTATATACTTAAACTATTAAAACATATTTACGAAAATAAATATGTGTTCCGGTTTTGTTATAAAAAACTTGTCAAGTGAACCTATTACTGTATCATTTCACTTTTTAGTAAACACTAGTTAAATAATGTAAGCAAAACTGTTATGAACTTATGATGAGACAATTCTCCTTCATCTACAATTTATGGTTTTTGTTACATTGTTATGGTTGATGGTAATCAACTCACCATCGTAAAAGAACAATGATCGAGAGACTTAAAACTTGTGACTAATTTTATGACTGACATGTGTGGACTTCACTCATTGGATTTTGAATTAGTAGGTCATGTTGTTACCACCAATGAATTATTGACATGCAACTTTAATCATAAAATTATGACTAAAATTAGGACTCTTAATCAATGCTTTTTGTAAAATAGGTTGAAGTTATTTTGATTATGAGTTGATTATGTGTCCCCTCTAGTGTGTGAGTTCGGCTCCATTGTTGCAACTAGCCGTTGTGACTTGTCAAGAAATCATCAACATGAGCCAAGTTGTAGTCGACTTTACCGATTCTCATTTTATTAATTGACAAAAAGTTACCCACAGAACTGAAAAAGAAAAGTAGCATGAAGCCGGGATCAATCATAATCCAGTAATATACAACTTTTTGGTGCATGGCCTACAAATCAATACATGAAAGGCAGGATTTTCATCCTTTGTAAATCCTTTTTACATCATCCCCTTCTATAATTCTTGCTGTTAATATGGAATTAGATTGACAAAAGTATACGTACAATATAACCACCACCAAGACACACTTTATCAGATAGCTGCTAACAACCTAAGACACACTTTATCCTACTCTTTTTTTCTGGCATCTGTTGAACCATTCAATACAGGACTCAGAAGCTCTCATGATTTGGCCTTTAACAACAAACCCATGGTCGGTCGACCCTCGATGCGTTTTCCTTGGTTATCTCTGTATAAAAACAAAACCACAAACATCAATATTTTGTTCAAGTAAAAATTAGTTAATTATGCATCTGTCATTCAGATATTGCGATTCCCATTTCTTTTGTAAAATGAAGACAGAAGCTATCTGATAATTCATCGTTTTTCTTAATTATATAAACTTATATCAAGTAAATATGACCCACAATGAAGATTGAAAGTAATGGTAACAAAAATGAACTTACTCGACTAAGAAGCGGTAGATGGAGCCAGCTCGATCTTTGTTAGTACACCTGGTGATTAAGTCAAGATAAAGCATAGCTTCCTGAGGTTGAAGGCCTTCCATGAAGAACTTAAGGAGGTGAGAGTGTGTGCTCGGCATCACATCTAAAGATTGCTCTAATAGTCTTTCTTGTTGTCCTTGAGTCAACTCCGCTGCTTCCATCAATGGTAAAATCCCTCTTTCTTCCTCATCAAAGTGCTCTTTGCAGTTTTCCTGAAGATGCAAATTTTACATCTTAAGGCAATAAAGGAAACAGACAAGTGCTGCATTTTGTATATATCTAGAGGTTGTTGTACCATCCAATTTAGCTATAAACAGGTCAATTTGTTGTTATTTTGAGTCAGTAGATGGGACATACGAGTTGAAATTCTTCTAAAGTGTATTAGAATGCATAAAGCCTATTGCTTTCGTAAAAACACATTAATTTTGTATAAAACTGCAAAGAAGGGATATAAGAAGTATCCGTCAGTCATTAAACCTGACCTAGCCTGTTTTAACCCAAGCCCATTGTGACCTGTTACCCAACGAACCGACCCACTCATTTTGCCATCTCTAACTCCAACCCTTGGGTTTTGGAATAGAGCCACTTTCAAAACAAAAAAGATCCAGTCTGATATATGGCATCATCGATTCATATTTTGTGGCAATATTGAGACAGAATTTCTACCATTACGTAATTGACATGACTCTTTACAAGTAGGGTAACATCTGATTTCCACAAGTATGTTCCCAAATTTCACCCTGCTTGTACTTGGAACAATACATGAACATGAAGAACTTGATTAGACGTATAGATCTATGGACGTATATATATACCCCCTTCTGTTGAACCAATCAGTACTCGTATCAATTTTGATGTTGATATTAGTTTGCCAAACTTAAAAGCCATAAATATATTTTGGGATGTAGTATCATATCAGTTTTCAACATTGGATAAAGAAGGTACCAGTAGTGATTTAATGCGAGTTGATAGGCTATAGAGAGCGTCTGAGCATGAAGAGCTCCCAGTATCAAGAACGATGATGGTTTTGATGTCTTCTTTGATGCCATTCATGAGGGGCAAGTCTCTGGCATGCTCCTCAGTTACAGTTTTAGATAACCCTGCATCAACAGAAAGCCACCAGAACCATGGTAAGGTGCTTGTATTACAGAGCTACCAGACATATTTACTGCCGCCAACAAAATAAAAACAACTATTGGAGAGGGAGGTTTTTCAGTGCTTACTTTATAACAGTAGTTTATCCTTGATAACAACTACATATAAAGAGGCTACTCCTTAGTCCAAAACTGAAGACATCGATCTCTTTGTTAGGTTGCACCAACTTTTTAATCTTACTTTTTAATGGCAAACTCACACACCCAAGAATAATGTATAACATTCACACACAACCACAACAATCTAACTTTCGTCCCTAACGAGACTTGAACTCGACATAAGAATTTCACGGATACTGCTATGCTACACTCCTTCGGTAGGTTGCACCAATTATATATCCAATCTTTTCCTTTTGGGTAAGGTTTTGATACAACTATACGTCTATACCTATATATCTGTTAGTAATCATTATAAGATAATGTGTCACTGATTTTATCTGCAATATGCAACTAATTTGTCATATTATTGCGATGCATTTTAGATATTAACTACATAGTCTATTACTTCTTCTTCTTCTTTTTTTTTTTTTTTTTTTTTTTTTTTTTTTTTTTTTTTTTTTAACGAAGGGACTAACATATTAGACAACCCTTTTGGGTGGGATGTCATATTATTCTTTCCGTCTTTCGGGTGAAAAAGGTTTTAACAGTTGATTAAAGAGAAGGCAACTATTGAGTGGATTGTATGGTCACTATGGTAACAGTTAAGTAAAGTGTAAGAGAAGGAGCTAAGTAGCTTTTACATAAAAATCGCATGCTTCATTATGAAACTCATGACTAATAAAGATAAGGTTAAACAATCAAAAGAATGTTCCTTCAAAACTTATCAACTATGATTGAATAAAAGGTCCACATCCAACTGTTGAGTGTGAAATTGTCACTTTCTAATTTCAAAAAAACATAAAGATATTTGTACTTGATAAATCACTTTCATTAGCGACTGCGAGAAAGGTGAATTATTGAGCTTTCGTTAATTACTACTATGATTTAACAGTGCAACTATGTGACAAATCCTCATATTGAGCTTACGCAACTTAAAAACACCAAGAAAAAATTACTGACCACTTTCCCCTATGGTAAATGCTAAAACACCTACCTGTTATATTAGTAAAGATATAGCTATCAACCATAAGCTCATTGCTAACCATAAGCATAAGCTGGTCGAATAAAGACTCTTTCTTACAAAAATAACCTCAGCTGGTCGAATAAAGACTCTTTCTTACAAAAATAACCTCAGCTGGTCGAATAAAGACTATTGCTTACAAGAATAACCACAAGCTGGATATTAACCATAACCCAATTAACAGTTGGCAGGACGTAAATCTATCTCAAATTCTATATCCATCCCTAAAACAGTAATTTTAGCTATACCCCACTTCGCTAACACTAACTTACGAACATAACTCACCTTTGACTTTCAAAGTCAAACCCATCGCTCGCCAATCCGCAAATCCATACACATTTCCTAATCCAACCTTAAAATCAACACATCTAAAACAACAACTTCATATTACTTGGGGACGGCGAGTCTTTTAATGAGATGTACGTGACCTAACCAAGATTATCCCCTTAACTACCCCCATTCGCACAAATCACACATTCTAAAAACAGAAACTTTGACCAACAAAAAAAAGTCAAAATTGGCAAACAGTCAAATACCTCTATCCTCCCTTTCCAAAACAGGAAAGACAAGCCTCTCCTCCATCTGAGCATGTTCAAGCAAGAGCTCCAACAACATCGAATAGCTTTTCGCGTACTTCTTAACCTCCATCCGCCCACTCCCCATAACCGGATCCCCTCTGGACTTCCCTCCACGTGTCGCCAGATCCTCACTCCACGTCACCATCCTCTCCAGATGCCACGTCAGGCTCTTGTGGTGCAACACAGTAGCTGTCACCACCAAAGGCATCTTCTCACAGTCCCAGTTGGACAACAGCAAGGGCTTGGGAAACTTGCTGTCCAAGTAACGAAGGATGGTCACTGATGACCCCGAGATGACGTCAGCATTGTATTGGATGACGGGTGTTTCGAACCCGAAATCTGGTGTTTCGGATGGGATGAACATTAGGGTTACTGGTTTGTGTAGGATGGCGAAATGTATGTAGGATGTGGCTGGTGATGACGGTGATCCGTAGAGGCGGACCACCGGTAGTGTCGCCGGAGGTGGCGCCGGAGGTGGGTTGAGGACGTCGGAGATGTCTACTTTCCGGTAAGGCGGTGGTTCTGGTTTTGGAGGGGTGAAATTGTCAGGGTTGGTTTTTTTGAGGGTTTTAGAGCAATTACCCATTTAAGAAAAGGACTAAAATGCAATTAAGGGATTAATTGTTGTTGTTATTGGTGTTGTTGAAGCATGTTTTGAGGGGTAAGATTCGAAGCTTAGATCGGAAGATAGTTATATATTTTTTTTTATATAAAAATAAGTAGGCTTTGATAAAAGTAAAAAAAAAGGTGGATAATGAGTTAGATTGGATTCGGTTGAAGAGGGTCACATGGAAGGTAAGAAAAACAAAGTGTGTGTGTGTGTGTGGAGGGAAATAAGGAAGGAACAAAGAGGAGGGGGGTTTTAATGAGGTGAGTGGGGCTTTATATGGAAGTTGTTGATAGTATAAAGTTGGAGGGACGCTACATCCACTCACAAAATCCACATAAATCACTCCCACGCTGAGGTGGTGTTCACTGATTGGTGGAATGAGAGAGGAGAGAGAAAAACTATAACAAAAGTTCACAAATCAGTAAGTGACACCTCAACGTGTGGGTGATTTGTGTGGATTTTGTGAGTGGATGTATCATTTCTCATAAAGTTGTGGCTTCTGACATGTCACTGCTTTGTACATCTCCAAATACTCTTTTCTTTGAGATCACAGTAATAATAATAATTTAATACGGAGCCGTGTTTAATTGTTCATACACCAATACACATGTACACCGTCTCATCCATAGAGTATTATAACATGCATGATCCAGTCGAGATTCAAGTACTAATATTTTATTTTGTTGGGTTTTTCTATTATGTGCCCTATATCACATGATAAAAAGTACAAAAAGTAGAAAAGGACATACAAAAAATGCATATTTTATGGATCCCTAAGTGTATTTTTGTGAGTCCCTCGTACTTTTTATCATATGTCATAAGGCACATAATAGAAAAACCCATTTTATGACTAGTGTTTTTCTTTTTTCGTTATTTTTTTTAATCATGTGATATTGCAAGAAGAGGGGGAGAAAATGAGTCATTTACAGCGTGGTCCATATTAAGGCCGTGTAAGGCGAGAAACTATGGTGCCACCCTTTACATGTGAACATCATGACGGGAGTATACTTGGTGCATGAAGGTGCGGATTTGGGGTTGGTTAGGTAAAGCACACCACTAACGGAAAAGAGAGAAGAAAATGAGTAAGAGCCGTAAGGCATTAACTAAAATAAGTTATTTAAAATTTTGTCATTACATTTATCTATAAATATTTTATATCTTTTTCTTTTTTTTTTTCCTCGCATTCAAATTTTATTTCATCTTTTAGACTATGATTAAAAAATGTCTCCTAAATCCTAATACTAAAAAAAAAAAAAAAAAATGTCCCAACACCTGCTTCCAATTTCCAACTCGGTCACTCACTACCAGCTCATTTTCGAGCTCCAACTTTTGTTTACGAAACACAGTACCACAACACACCATTTGTACCTCCACAATAACAACAATTAATATGAACCATAAATATTCCGATCGCAAAAAATGTTGGAGCTGAAGCATAAAATTAAAAAGAAATATAATTTAGATTATTAGTTTAAGTTTTAAGTTTTAATTTTTGAATAAGAGGTTAGTTCGAGTTTTTAATTATTATTGTCTTTTTTTTTTAATTTGGATGGTTGATTAGGTGGCGGCTATTTCGGTTAAAAGATGAAGATAAAGTGATGTACTGAAAATCTGATGTGATAGATGAGGTTGAAGTGATGATAAGGTGACTATTACACTCAACACTAGACGATTTTGGTTTTGTTAAAATTACTATATACACGTTTTTGTTATTTTAAATGGTACAACTCTAATTATAAATGCTACTTATGACTAGGGTTCGAAAACTAAAAGAGTTAAAAGACGCTCCTATTTCCTTACGATTATTGGAGAAGTAGCCGTTATCAATGCATTTCATATGTACTAAAGTCTAAAGTGTACCTAATATTTCTGTATTTTATGTATGTTGACACTTGACGTTGATATTTGAGGTTTAAACTTTAAATGTTTAATACATTTAATAATGATTGGAATTCAACGTTAAGGGGGAATATAGTCATATACTATCTTAAATAATGTTTTGATTATTTTAGAAGATACGTAATAAACATAACTTCAACATACAACACTGTTAAGCAAATCAACTATTAGAGGAGTAACACTTATTTTGCACGTTAAAGTATTTTTTTCACTGTTGTTGTATCTTACGAGTATTTGAAATGTCTATCTCAAACGGGTTTGATTGAATAGTATTACGATTGTAAAACATGAAACCATGCTAAAAACATAGTGAGTGTGGAGTTAGTGGCGAATGCATAAATTAAAATAAAAGAAAGATGATGTTGCGTTGATATAGAATCAAGTGATGGTTAACTAAACGTGACGGTTACATCAATCTTAAAAAGATACAAGGTTTTTGGAGCTTGGAGCGGTGTTGCTGATTAAATACCATTGTTCGTAGTTTCGTACTACTAAACACAAGTAGGTTTTGTTGGGTGGTCTTGGTCTACAAAGTTCATACATTACATCTCCCGTTATAGACAACTATTCCTTGTGGAAAAATGGTTTTATACTTGACAAAAGGTTTAGACTAATGAATTGTTTCTCAACAATTCCTATACTCTAATTAATTTGTTAACCAACTAAACACAAAAACCACAACGTATTATTGCTCAAATTTTCACCCAATAATGGAAGGTTTGATTTATGCAATTTAATGTGTTTGAAACTTGGTAGGTACAACCTCTTAAAAGGCAAACCACTTTCTGCATCGTTATACCACCTTTATTCCTCGCAAGCCCATGTATAATGAAAGATGATTTGCACATTTACTTACTTTGTTTCTCACACAATAATGTATAGGCAAGATATAAATATGGTACAATTTTTTTTTTTTTTTGGTAAAGGGGTTAACCCCGGTAAATATATAACCAAAAAATCGTTAAGTACAAATGGAATGTGGCTGAGGTACCACATTAACCTCAAGCAAATAGCTTGATAAACTAGTGCTTATGACATGCCATAAACACAACAAACCTAGTAATAATACAAGCACCTAACTAGGTATAAAAACAAGAAAAATCTTGAATCAAGTGAACGTCCCGCATCCACCCATAAGCACAAAGGGAGCAAGGTGACCCAGGAAGTCTGCCTCCTTAAAAACCCTTTCCAAGAAAAACCCATAGGGAAAAACCTTGGAATAGGGAAAAAGAGTACAACCCTTACCTAGCACTCCCCTCGTGAAAATAACAAGCACTTGGAATCTTCCATGTATCCAGTAGTAAACGAGACCGAGGGGTTAACTTCTTGAATTTGAAGCTAACCAACTTCAACCGAATGGTAGAGACAATAACTTGAACCACTTCATCCACCTTAGCCTTCTTATGCTTAAAAAGCCTAGAATTGCGTTCCATCCAAAGGTAGTAGGTAGTAGCAGCAAGTAATAACCGAGATAGTATGCTCACAACAGATCGCCCCTTAGAAATAGGAATAAGGAACAAAAGAACATCCTCCAACACGGGTGGGACCGCATCCATGCCGGATAGAGACCGGACCTGCATCCAAACCTGCGAAGAAAATTGACACTCAAAAAACAAGTGAGCGTGAGAATCAGGAACCGTATCACAGAGTGGGCATCTAAGGAGACTTAAATCAACATTAGGCCCAACATCCGATTCCCTAAGTCTATCTTGAGTCTTCAACTTCTGCCTAATGACAAGCCACAAATGAATAGCATGCCGGGGAATACAATGAGAAAACCACGGAATATGAAACCAATCAACTTGATCAACCCTAGCACGAAGGGATTCCCAAGCACATGCAACCGAGAAAGGTCTAAGATTTCCCTCCAAATCACGCCACAATAATCCATCATCGGTTTCATCAATTAAATTTGGGACCGGGAGATTAACTAAATCAGGAAATCGAGAATACCAATCAGCCGGCCATCTCCAGGTACCATTAACAATCACATCACAAACAGAATCCGAAAGGGTTAAACTAGCCCGAGCAATATCCCTAGCCGTGAACATATCACGAATAGGGCTAAAAGCACACCACATGTCAAACCAAGCTGAAGTAGACTTACCATTATTGATTATATGCCATATAAAAGGACGCACCTTAGGTCTAATAGCAAGTAACTTACGCCATCCCCAACTAACGTCACCCAAGCAAGGAACATCCCAAAAGCTCCTACCATGAAGTTTGTAAGAATGAATCCATTTAACCCATAAGGACTCCTTATGAGTTAAAATACTCCAAATATGCTTAGTCATAAGAGCAATATTAAAATCAGCCAATCTACGAATACCAAGACCACCTTCACGTTGGGGTTTGCAAACAGATTCCCACGCTACTTTGGCCTTACCTCTTTTCATTTCCCCTTGACACCATAAAAAGCCCCTCATGAGCTGCTCCAAATCATGCACAATACGAGTAGGAAGGATAAAAACAGAAGCCCAACAAATATGCATAGAAGACAACACAGATCTGATCAATTGAAGCCTCCCCGCAAGAGAAAGGAACTTATTGCGCCAATCATTCACCCGACTTTCCAATTTTTCCACCAGAACCTTACAATCCCTATATAGCAGCCTAGAAGATATTAAAGGAACACCTAGATACCGAACAGGGAGAGAACCTTCTGCAAATGGCATAGATTGAAGAATAGTAGCTTTCAAAGCATTAGGCACATTACAGAAGAAAGAAGTACTTTTAGGAATACTTGGGACAAGACCCGAGACATTCTTGAAATCCTCCAACGCTTGCATAATAACATTAACCGAATCAGGGTGGCCTCTAGAAAACAAGAAAAGATCATCTGCAAAACAAAGATTAATAATTCTCTGCTGCTCACACAAGTGATGAAACTGAAAATCCGCCGAATTAGAAACTTTTTTCTGCAAAATAAGCGTTAAAACCTCCATAACCAAAGTAAACAAGTAAGGAGATAAAGGATCTCCTTGCCTAAGGCCACGCTTACCCTTGAACCAGCCATGAAGATCCCCATTAATACATATAGAATATGAAGTAGAGGAGACACAAACGATGATCCATTCAACCATTTTGTGATGAAAACCAAAACCAACCAGAATAGACTTAAGAAAATCCCAATCAACCGTATCATAAGTTTTCTGAATATCAACTTTAAAAGCACATCTAGGCTGACCCCTCCCTCTATGATAATTATCCATAAGCTCTTGGGTGAGTAATATATTATCCGAAATACGACGCCTAGGAACAAACACAGATTGATTAATACTAACCAAATCACTAAGGGCCTCGTTAATGCGATTAGCAATAATCTTACTAATGCATTTATATAGAACATTGCAGCAAGAAATAGGCCTATAGTCATTAATCTTAGAAGGGGTAGACACTTTAGGAATCAAAGATATAATGGTGTGATTGATTTCCTTCAAAAGCTTACCATTAGTAAAGAAGTCCCTAATAGCACCCGTAATATCACTACCAACAACATCCCAAGCTTTCTTAAAGAACACAGCAGTGTAACCATCCGGACCGGGGGCCTTATCATCCCCCATCGAGAACAAAGCATCCTTAATATCAGCATCCGTAACATCCCGAACCATAAAATCAGCCCTATGCTGATCGAGAACATTAATAAACAAACCATGATCGTCCAGAGGGCTACAATCCCCTTCCGTGCCAAGAAACTGCTCATAATGAGAAACAAACGCCCCTGCAACCGCATTACCCTCATACAAAACATTAGCCGCATCTCGAACCAATTCAATTCGATTGCGAGCACATTTACTTTTAACAATATTATGAAAATAAGCCGTATTAGAATCACCTGCATGGAGCCATTGAATTTTGGATTTTTGCTTAAGAAACCTCTCTTCATCAAGGGTAGCCTCCTTAAAAGCAACAAGGTAATGAGCATGCTCCTCACGAAGGGCTGAATTGAAAGGATCCTTATCAATTGTCACTTGGACCTCATCTAATTCCTTGCGAATATTAGCTACCCGCTCATGAAGATTACCTTGATTGCGTAAAAGCTTACGAAAAGGAGATTTCAGCCCCTTCAAGCGTTTAACAACACGATACATAGCACAACCATTGACATCAATATTCCACCCCGAAGTAACCGTATCAAGAAAGCCTTCTTTATGCACCAGAAAATTAGAAAACTTAAACGGTTTAGGTTTGAGTTTGGTCACCTGAGGGATACGAAGAACACAAGGAGAATGATCCGATATCCGGTACGGTTGAAAGATAGCAAAGGAACCCGGGAAAATATCAACAAACTTCAAATTACCCATAACACTATCAATTTTCTTCAACGTTCCATTAGAGCCTCTTGGTTTTTGATTCCATGTAAAATGCAGCCCCGTACTATTAATATCCATAACCTCCATATTCATAACACAATCTTTAAATTCACGCATAGCAATATCAGGAGCATAACCACCACATGAATGTGTTATGATCAAAACAAAAAATATACGAATCAATTCTAATATTTAATAGCGAACTCATTCCTCTATATACATCTCATTCATAAGTTATAATTATACTTCGTAATTCTTTTGATAAATTGTGAGCTATAGTTAATTATTACTTCGTGTTATTCTTTTCCTCACGAAGTTTCCAAGTTTTTTTATTTGTTTGTAGCTATTCCAATGACATTAGAAGATGCAAAATGATTTTCATGTCAAATGATAAGCTTAACCTAATGACATGATAAGATTACGACACATGTTGAAATAAAGGTAAAATTTAATTTAGAGTAAACTTCAGAATACATCTATGTGATTTACCCAATTTTGCACCATACATCTCTCTCAAAAAAGTTGCAACAAATTATTATGAATAATTAATGTGTGTCTATCCATACACCTTAACCTCCATAAAATCTTATCATATCACTTGGTGACTAGGATGATTAGTAGGAAGATAAGTATGATTAGTAGGAGATTTATTCTTATCTTGATTATCACCTTGATTGTAAGAACCCTATAAATAGAGGTTCATTTGTAGTTTGTAATCATCAATAAAATGCATTCCACAATCTCTCTATTCTTCTAGCTTATACTTCTTGTTGATTATCATTATTTCGTAACACGTTAACAGCACGATAGTCTCAAACTGCAATCTTTCATTTGATCGGTATGTCTTGATATCCATTTATTTACTAATACGGTATGTGTTTGCTATACTGTTGTCATTGTTCTCGTGATATGGATTATGTTTCCCATTATGGTATTCGTAGTTTTGTTTTTTGTCATCATCGACTTTGATTTAAGTTGTATATGTGTAACATCTTTATTTATATACTATCGTACGTTAAACTGTTTTGTTACATGCATGTATTATTTTGTTAACTGATCATTAGCCCTACTTGTTTGTTGTATTACTTTTACTTGTTGTTCCATTTAGCATTATTAAAATATTAATCATATGTGTTTAGATGTTATCTTGATTCTTCTATACGTATATTGTTTATGATCTTTGTGTATCGTATAGTACGTCTATGTGCTAATTATTTATGTGCTTTACTTATTCAATTATGATGTTTCTGTTTGAAATATCTACTAATATGGTCGATGTACTACTGCATTTGCTTCGATATTGCCTTCTATATAATTTTTGTTTATATTTATTTAGTGTTCGGGTGTTATTATGTCATATGTTTTTAGTTGTTTCGTCTTGGTTCTTGTGTTTTGTTGTTCATGCCGGTTATATAATGTGAATGGTACTTTGTTTATTGTTTCTTTATTTATATTTATACATATCATGTTGTGCCTTCATGTGCTTTTATGTGTTTCAAATTTCAATAGTTATTTAATTGAATACATAACAAACACAATAATTTCGTACAATTTATGATGATGAGCATTATATTTGTTGTTCGTTGTTTTGTGTTCGATATATTCATGTGTATGTTATATTTTATTGTGTTAATTTGCAAATTGAGTAAATATTAACTTGCATATATTTGATGATATAGCTAGTCATGTCGAATCTTGCGAAACTTGAATTTTTGGCTTTGGACATAAGTGGACAAAACTATTTGTCTTGGGTTTTGGATGCCGAGATGAACCTTGCTGCTAATGGCCTTGGTGATACCATCCAAGCGGGAAAAACAACAAACTGTTGAACAAAAGGCTAAGGCAATGATATTCTTGTGCCATCACCTCCATGAGAATTTAAAATATGAATATCTCACTGTTAAGGACCCACTTGTCCTATGGAATCATTTGAAAGACAGATATGAACATCAAAAAACAATGATTTTACCAAGGGCCCACTATGACTGGGTTCATTTAAGGTTCCAGGATTTTAAAACAGTGAGTGAATATAATTCTGCTATGTTTAAAATTACCTCACAATTAACTTTGTGTGGAGAAAAAATCACTGATGAAGAAATGCTTGAAAAAACATTCTCTACATTTCATGCCTCAAACTTACTATTGCAACAACAATACCGCGAAAGAGGCTTTAAAAAGTATTGTGATTTGATCTCATGTTTACTTGTTGCGGAACAAAATAATGAATTGTTGATGAAAAACCATGAATCACGTCCAACTGGATCCGCTCCACTTTTGGAAGCAAATATGGTAAATGGAGGTCGCGGTCGTGGATCTGACCGTGGACGAGGACGTGGCCGTGGTTGTGGACATGGCCAAGGGCGTGGTATTGGTCGAGGTAATTATCATGGTTTTCAGTTTGGAAATACAAGTGGTCACAAAAAGTGGCAAGATAAAGGTAAGATGATCAAAAATGATGGAGGTGAAAAAACAAAAGGTGCCATTGAAAATGTATGTTATCGTTGTGGCGGTACTAATCATTGGGCCCGTGCATGTCGCACACCCAGACATTTGGTGGAACTCTACCAACGATCCCAAAAGACCAAAGGAAAAGGGGTCGAAGTTAACTTTGCATATGATGAAAGGAAAATTGATAGCCTTGATATCGATAGCCTCGGTATTGACAACCTTGGTGTTCCAGAAGACCCAAATGATAACACTCATTTGGATGTCAGTGATTTCCTCATAAATGAGTGATCCATAAGCAAAGTGTCAATAAAGCCAAGAATAAAACATCTTCATATCGATGATGATCTTGTTTGTTTTGTTTATTTTCTTTCAAGTTTACCTATGTTGTCCTATGAGACGTACTTTATTTATAATTATTCACTTGGCTTAATAAAACATGTTATTTCCTTTTTAATTAATTCGTTAAACATTCTACTTATAATATGTGTTTTTATTTTGAAGAATATGGATCGTGTAGCACAACTTATTATTGATGATGAAGACATATGTCTAGTGGATAGTGCAACTACACACACGATACTTAAAAAGGAGAAATATTTCTCACATTTAAACATATAAGAATCAAATGTGAGTACTATCTCGGGTAGTGCAAAGCTAATAAAAGGTTATGGAAAAGCACATATATTATTACCCGAAGGTACAATGTTTAAAATTGACAATGCGCTATTTTCCCCCAAGTCTCAAAGGAATTTATTAAGTTTTAAAGATATTCGTCAAAATGGATATCATATTGAGACTACAAATGAAGGACATGATGAGTACCTTCATATTACGAACGTAATTTTGGGTAAAAAGAAAGTGTTAGAAAAGTTACCCGCATTTTCATCCGGGTTGTATTACACTAAGATTAATATTGTTGAAACAAATGTGGTCATAAATAAAAAACTTATTGACCGAGAAAAATTTATCGTTTGGCATGATCGGCTAGGCCATCCCGGATCATTAATGATGCGAAAGATAATAGAAAATTCCAAAGGACACCCATTAAAGGACCATAAGGTTCTTGAAACAAAAGATATTACATGTGTTGCTTGCTCAAAAGGAAAATTAATCACACGCCCATCACCAGCTAAGGTAGGGAATGAATCCCTTAATTTTCTAGAAAGAATCCAAGGGGATACATGTGGGCCTATACATCCACCTTGTGGACCATTTAGGTATTTTATGATTTTAATCGATGCATCAACTCGATGGTCACATGTGTGCCTATTGTCAAGTCGCAATATGGCGTTTGCGAGATTACTTGCTCAATTAATAAGGTTGAGAGCACATTTTCTAGATTATCCTATAAAGACAATACGTTTCGACAATGCTGGTGAGTTTACATCCCAGACATTTAATGATTATTGTATATCTATTGGGATAAGTGTAGAACATTCAGTACCTCATGTTCATACACAAAATGGCCTCGCTGAGTCTTTTATCAAGCGGATTCAGATGATTGCAAGGCCCATGATTATGAAAGCGAAACTACCAGTTTGTGCTTGGGGCCACGCTGTTCTACATGCAGCAACACTAATTCGTATCAGGCCAACAAGTCACCATACTTACTCCCCATTACAGTTGGTTTTTGGTCAGGAACCAAATATTTCCCATCTAAGAATTTTCGGTTGTGCAGTATATGTCCCAATTGCTCCACCACAACGCACAAAGATGGGACCTCAAAGGAGAATGGGAATATATGTTGGGTATGATTTACCATCTATAATTAGATATTTAGAGCCATCAACGGGGGATTTATTTACGGCTCGATTTGCTGATTGTCATTTCGATGAGACAGTATTCCCAACATTAGGGGGAGAAAAGAAACAGTTGGGAAGTGAAATAAGTTGGAAAGAATTATCATTATCTCATCTTGATCCTCGAACAAAAGAATGTGAACAAGAAGTTCAAAAGATAATTCATTTACAAGGGTTAGCAAATCAATTACCAGACGCGTTTACTGACCTTAAAAGAGTAACCAAGTCACATATACCAGTTGTTAATGCTCCTGTTAAAATTGATGTTTCGAAAGAACATTCAGAAATTGCTAATGAGTCTAAGGCACGCCTAAAGCGTGGTAGACCAGTCAGTTCCAAAGATAAAAATCCTCGAAAGAAAAAGGGAGCATATAATCAAGATGGTCAAGTCGAGGTTAAAGAAACACCAGAAGGGTCCTCTATAAAGACATTAGACATGACGGTTCAAGATGAACCTTGGGTACCCGAAAATGAAGAGATCTCAATAAATTATATCATGTCTAGAAAGGTATGGAACCGAAATGAAATCGACGTCGATGACGCTTTTGCATATAATGTAGCGCTAGAAGTTATGGAAAATGATGAGGATCAAGAACCAAAGTCAATTTCGGAATGCAAAAATAGAAGTGATTGGCCAAAATGGAAAGACGCAATTGAGACAGAATTAAAATCTCTTGAAAAATGAAAAGTTTTCGGACCGGTAGTCCGTACACCTGAAGGTGTAAAACCCGTTGGGTATAAATGGGTCTTTGTGCGAAAACGAAATGAAAGAAATGAAATTACGCGTTACAAAGCACGCTTGGTGGCACAAGGATTTTCACAAAGACCGGGTATAGATTACGAAGAAACATATTCTCCTGTGGTGGATGCAACTACTTTTCGTTATCTAATTAGTCTGGTAATACAAGAAGGACTCGATCTGCGTCTAATGGATGTTGTGACAACCTATTTATATGGCTCACTTGATACAGAAATCTTCATGAAGCTTCCAGATGGTTTTAAGCTACCTGAATCAGGTAAAACAAGTTCTCGAGAACAATATGCAGTTAAACTGAATAAATCTTTGTATGGGTTGAAGCAGTCTGGGCGAATGTGGTACAATCGCCTTAGTGAATATTTATTAAAGGAAGGATATAGAAATGATTCTATTTGCCCATGCATTTTTATAAAGAGGTCTGGATCTGAATATGTCATAATTGTTGTATATGTTGATGATCTGAATATCATTGGAATTACAGGGGAGCTTCCAATGGCAGTGGAATGCCTCAAGAAAGAATTTGAAATGAAGGATCTCGGAAAAACAAAGTTTTGTCTTGGATTACAAATTGAACATTTAAAGAATGGAATCCTTGTCCACCAAAATGCATACACAGAGAAGTTGCTAAAAAGATTTTATATGGAAAAATCCCATCCATTGAGCACCCCAATGGTTGTAAGGACCTTAGATGTTGAAAAAGACCCTTTTCGACCTCCAAGTGACGACGAGGAAATTCTTGGTCCGGAAGTACCTTATTTAAGTGCCATTGGGGCATTGTTATTTCTTGCGAGTCATACACGACCCGATATATCATTTTCACTAAACCTAATGGCAAGATATAGTTCGTGTCCAACAAGGAGACATTGGAATGGGATGAAACAAATATTTCGCTACCTTCAAGGTACGAAAGATATGGGATTATATTATACCAACTCATCCGAAAGAAATCTAGTTGGTTTTGCAGATGCAGGTTATTTGTCTGATCCCCATACCGGTCGGTCCCAAACTGGATATGTTTTCACAAGTTCCTGTACTGCCATTTCATGGCGTTCCGTGAAGCAAACAATGAGTGCCACTTCATCAAATCATGCAGAGATCTTGGCCATCCATGAAGCGAGTCGGGAATGCGTATGGTTAAGAAATGTGGTACAACATATTCGTGAATCATGTGGTATTTCTTTAGATAAGGAGGCTCCAACAATCATGTATGAAGATAATGCAGCATGCATTGCTCAGCGTAAGGACGGATACATCAAAGGTGACAGGACCAAACATATTCTACCGAAGTTCTTTTTCACTCATGACTTACAAAAGAGCGGCGATATTATTGTTCAAAAGGTCCGTTCAAGCGAGAACTTAGCAGACTTGTTTACCAAGGCACTTCCTACTGCAACATTTAAGAAGTTGGTTCACGGCATTGGAATGCGAAGACTCAATGAACTTCAGTAATCTAATCATCAGAGGGAGACCACACGGGCTGCACTCTTTTTCCCTTAGCTATGGTTTTTTCCCACCGGGTTTTTCCAAGCAAGGTTTTTAACGAGGCAGCAAATCTAATCGTATAACAACTAATGATGGATAGCCAAGAGGGCGTATTATGAATAATTAATGTGTGTCTATCCATACACCTTAACCTCCATAAAATCTTATCATATCACTTGGTGACTAGGATGATTAGTAGGAAGATAAGTATGATTAGTAGGAGATTTATTCTTATCTTGATTATCACCTTGATTGTAAGAACCCTATAAATAGAGGTTCATTTGTAGTTTGTAATCATCAATAAAATGCATTCCACAATCTCTCTATTCTTCTAGCTTATACTTCTTGTTGATTATCATTATTTTGTAACACACAACGTATTATTGCTCAAATTTTCACCAAATAATGGAAGGTTTGATTTATGCAATTTAATGTGTTTGAAACTTGGTAGATACAACCTCTTAAAAGGCAAACCACTTTCTGCATCGTTATACCACCTTTATTCCTCGCAAGCCCATGTATAATGAAAGATGATTTGCACATTTACTTACTTTGTTTCTCACACAATAATGTATAAGCAAGATATAAATATGGTACAATTGTCTAATGAAGTACTTGATGTGTTATGATCAAAACAAAAAATATACGAATCAATTCTAATATTTAATAGCGAACTCATTCCTCTATATACATCTCATTCATAAGTTATAATTATACTTCGTAATTCTTTTGATAAATTGTGAGCTATAGTTAATTATTACTTCGTGTTATTCTTTTCCTCACGAAGTTTCCAAGTTTTTTTATTTGTTTGTAGCTATTCCAATGACATTAGAAGATGCAAAATGATTTTCATGTCAAATGATAAGCTTAACCTAATGACATGATAAGATTACGACACATGTTGAAATAAAGGTAAAATTTAATTTAGAGTAAACTTCAGAATACATCTATGTGATTTACCCAATTTCGCACCATACATCTCTCTCAAAAAAGTTGCAACAAATACATCCCTCCGTTAGTAAAAGTGAACCAATATACATCCCTCAGTTAAAATAAGGACTAACGGTGCAAATTTTTTCTCCGTTACCTCCTAACGAGATAGAACACATTTGCACCGTTGGTCCTCTGGGTTAACAGTATTTGCACCGTTAGTATTTTTTTACGCTTTCTTCCGTTTTTTTAAGTTTTCGTCCGTATTTTTACGTTTACACCCGTTTTTTTACGTTTTTGTCTACTTTTTTACGTTTTTATCCCTTTTTTTATGTTTTCGCGTGTTTTTTTACGTTTTCGCCGTTTTTTACGTTTTCGCCCGTTTTTTTTACGGTTTTTTTTCGTTTTTGTACGTTTATGCCCGTTTTTTTACGTTTTCACCCGTTCTTTTTTACGTTTTTTACGTTTTCACCTATTCTTTTACGTTTTCATCCTTTTTTTACGTTTTCGTGTGTTTTTTTTACGTTTACACCCAACTTTTACGTTTTTACCTGTTTTAGGTAAAAAAAATACCCATCTTTTTTATGTTTCACATGTTTTCTCTATTTTTTTTATGTTTTTATACGTTTTTGTCTGTTAAAAACGGACAAAAACGTAAAAAAATGGATGAAAATATAAAAGAAATAGGCGAAAACGTAAAAAAACAGGGTGAAAACTCAAAAACGTAAAAAAAAACTGAGCGAAAACGTGCAAAACGGGTGTAAACATAAAAAACGGACGAAAACGTAAAAAAAACATACGAAAACGTAAAAAGTCAAACAAAAACGTAAAAAACAGACGAAAACGTAAAAAAAACATGCGAAAACGTAAAAAAAACGGACGAAAACATAAAAAAATGGGCAAAAACGTAAAAAACGGAGGAAAACGTAAAAAAACCGGGTGAAAACATAAAAAAACGGGCGTAAACGTGAAAAAACGGACAAAAATGTAAAAAAAATGACGAAAACGTAAAAAACAGACAAAAACGTAAAAAAAATGGACGAAAAATAAAAAACACGCGAAAACGTTAAAAAACGAAAGAAAAAAATATGCGAAAACGTAAAAAACAAAAGAAAACGAAAAAAACCGGGTGAAAATGTAAAAAACGGGCGTAAACGTAAAAAAACGGACGAAAACGTAAAAAAATAGAAGAAAACGTAAAAAACCGGGTAAAAACGTAAAAAACCGAGCGTAAACATAAAGAAACGGACGAAAAAGTGAAAAAACGGAAGAAAACATAAAAAGTGACTAACGGTGCAAATACCATTAACCCAGAGGACTAATGGTGCATATGTGTTCTATCTCGTTAGAAGATAACGGAGAAAAAAATTGCACCGTTAGTCCTTATTTTAACTGAGGGATGTATATTGGTTCACTTTTACTAACGGAGGGATGTATTTGTTGCAACTTGTTCGAGAGGGATGTATGGTACGAAATTGGGTAAACCATAGAGATGTATTTTGAAGTTTACTCTTTAATTTAAATGAGGTGGGTTAATACATAACACATATTTTTCGGTAGCTATAAAGGCAGAAAAAGAAATCGTAATATTTCGCATATCGATCGCAAATTCTGTCACATCACAAAAAGACCATGCCAGATTCAATCAGGTAATCAACACCGACTAAAAGCTATCATATTTGTACGTCATACTGAATTCGCATTCGGTTCACTATACAATCACACTTGATCGCACTGTTAGTTTGTGTTCCAAAATGATCGTCGCAAAATTTAATGCAGATTGTACAAACCTAGTTGTACTAAAAGTGCTAAATACCGTGGCTCAAACGGACTTGAGTTAATTTACCATTTCAACAACTCACTTTTATCATTCATACATCAAAATATCCTTCATGGCTTGAGCCAAAAGGGCCTACCTACAATTTTATTTTCTTTTCCATTTTTTCAAACCAACTAATTTCTCATACATTAAATTAAAGTATAAATAATATTTTTATTGAAAAAAAAACTACAAAATTAAAAATAATAATAATAATAATAATAATAATAATAATAATAATAATAAAAGTTACAAAATTCTAATGGGTCAACAGCCCACTATTTCCAGGTTCCAACAGCCAAATATATAGTTTAATTTGTTTTTAGAAAAAAGAAGAAAGTAAACTCATCTTCTTCATCACACTGCACACATTGAAACACACACTACCAATACACACCCAAAATAACCCATTAAAATAAATAATAATAATAATAATAATAATAATAATAATAATATTAAAAAAAAAAAAAAAAAAAAAAAAAAAAAAAAAAAAAAAAAAACCTTAAACTCACGCAAGCTCAATCACAGGCGCAGAAGGGTCGGTACCCTGGCTTGACACTAGCAGAGCCAATTTACTTGTCACCTCAATTTGACATGCATCATGAGCTACGATACCGAACGCTCTAAGCATTAGACATTCAAAAGTCTAAACATATCTGATGACGTATAGTCCGCACTCGGGTCACAAACCCGACCAATGGACACTACTAATACCCAAGCCCATCACGCGTGGGCTATCATAATAACGATTTGGGCTTACGAAAGACCAAACTCAAATATATTATTTATGGTCTTGATAATGATCTTTCATTTATGGGATAAAGATCAATAGACCGTATAGGGTGGGATACGCCGAAGAGTAAGGAACACGAAACCAACAAGGATTTCGTGTGTATATAAAGAATATCACGGCTTTTATTGAGGTATCATCTAATAACCCTAACTCTTCAATAAAACCCTAAAACCGATTACTTACTCTCACGCCGGAGGATAATCGTGGGAGACAATCCCACGATAAGCCTAACGGTGTTGTTTGCTTTCTTAGTGCGCAGGTCTCGAGCATTAAAATCCAATTGATACGAGAACAGGAATCCAAACAAAGAACGCCCAACTTTTGTATCAACAAGTGGCGCCATCCGTGGGACCTCACACTAAGAACTAGAATGACGAAGCATGGAAACGTAAGCCAGCGGACTCCGCAGGTGAAGAAAACATATGCTGACCTACAGGGGAAGAAGCAGCAAAGTGATTCAACCCCTAGGTAGGCCTCTGGAACAACCAGTGCACCCAGGCACCAAGGATCAGGCTCAGATCTGATCTTCCCGACAGTAGAACTGCCCACAGGGACTACCCAGGCCACTACAACAACCACTAGCGCGGAAGATCTACAACGTACTCCTTTAACCACCCCCACCAAACGGTGCAAGAAACAAACCCCACTGAGCCACCACGCGCGCCTAACCGAGATAAGGGTCCTAATATGGAAACAGACATCCTCGCGCTAGAAGGAGTCGCGCCTGAAAGCGAAAAGAAGGTCAAGTCAGAGCCTGCAAGCCCGGTTCAACTTCGGCCTTGAGTATGAAGCATCCCCACCGCGTCACCGAAAGGAGAGGTGCGAGAAAGATAGCCGCCGACTCCTAGTGTTCACTAGGGTCGGAAAGAAAGTTGTGTATGACGAAACAGCTGACTTGCAATACCTGGAGGAGCACGAAGACGATGGAAGGCGTACCAATGTCCACACTACACTTGGTAGTCACAGGGTTCATGATAGACTTGGGCGACAGCGCTCACCAAGCGAAAGCCCTCCAAGGCTTAGTAGTCGAAGAATTCATGATAGACTTGGGCGACGGCGCTCCCCAAATGAAAGCCCTTCAAGCTCGGATTCCGAGGAAAGTTGGCGCAACCACCGCAAAAGGGTAAGCTCATCCTCAAGTGACTCCTTGGACAACGAGGACAAAGAAACAGGACACTGGAAGTCCAAGAAAAGGTATTGCGACCAGGAGGACGAAGATATGTCTCGTCCTTGGCGGCGCCAAAAAGTTGACGCATTCACTCGGCGCATCAGCGATTTTTCAGAAAATAAGAGAAGGCGCATGCCCGCTAACATCAAAACTTATGATGGGACGGGTGATCCTGATGACCACCTAAAAATTTTTGAATCCGCCGCTACCATCAAAAATTGGCCACAACCCGTGTGGTGCCACATGTTTAACTCCACATTGTTGGGGAATGCGCGAACTTGGTTTAGTAAACTACCACGAAGAAGCATAGATGCGTTTGAAGAGTTGCGAAAGACGTTTCGCCTTAACTTTACTCAAAGGAAGAAGTGCGCCAAGAACCCTGTCGAACTTGCTAGGGTAAAACAATGCCAAGGGGAATCTACAAGCGCTTATGTGGAGCGCTATAAGGACAAATGCACACACATTAAGGCATGCCCCGAAATACTAAAGATCTCAGGGTTTATGAATGGAATCAGTAACCCAGAACTTATCAAAAGGTTAAATGATAAGGTTCTCCAAACCTTTGATGAACTTATGAAGCGCACGAGGTCCTTTATCCAAGGGGAAGCAGCCGCTGCGGATAGCAAGAAAGGCTACTCAAATTATAGGTCGTAAGAACAGCCTAGGAGATAATCCAACGACTAAAGTAGCAACCGTAACAAAAGATACCACAGTAAGTGGAGCGGACGAGATAATGACAAATACACCCCACTAACGAAGACTCCAAGGGAGGTATTTGTGACAGAAGGCGCGAACTTCCCGAAACCCCCACCAATGCACACCCCAGAAGATCGGCGCGTAGGGAGTGGGTATTGCGAGTACCATGGACAGAAGGGCCATACCACTAATGAGTGTGTCCAATTGCGCCAGCTAATTGACAAATTAGTGAAAGAAGGCAAATTGGATCATCTAGTCAAGAACATCAAGGATGGAAAAGACTAACAGAAGATCGGGAACAAGAAAGAAGCACATAAAGACAAGGCTGAAACCATCTACATGATACAAACATAGCAGCGAAAGACTAGGCAGAAGGTCAACCAAAAGTTTTCTTATGGGAGCGAAATTTCTTTCCCCACTCTGGTTGCGGACAACGCAGCAGCGGAACCGCTCACCATCGAGATAAATAGGGGGTCACGATATTCACTGCATGTATGTTGATGGAGGGGCATCCGTAGACATAATGTATGAACACTGTTTCAAAAGGTTGTGACCTGAGATACGTAGTCAGTTAAGCCCGTGCACGACGTCGTTGACTGGCTTTATAGGAGAAAAGATATAGCCCATGGGGCAAATATGATTACTCGTAGTCGTTGGCGATAAACAACACTCCACGGCGGCCTGGATGAATTTTATGGTGATCAGATCTCCTTCGCCATACAATGGCATTATTGGAAGACCAGGAATATTAGCCATGCGCGCGGTACCATCCACAGCGCATGGGATGCTCAAATTCCCTGTAGAAGGAGGCATTGTCACCCTCTACAATACCATTGTACCACCTAGAGAGTGTAACACAGTTACATGTGAGACGACACGCACTCCAGAACAGCACACATCTAAAGTACCAAACCTGAAGGTCGCAATTCATCCTGATTACCCGGAGCAAGAAGTATCGATTAGGGGATCGCTGTATGACAAAGGCAGAGCGGCCGTGTGTGCACTCTCGCAAAGGAATCTAGATATCTTCGCATGGGAACCAAAGCACATGACTGGCGTGCCACGATCGATTACAGAACATAAGTTGAAAATCCGACAAGGATACTCCCTAGTCCGGCAGAAAAAGCACGGCCAGGCTCCAGAGCGCGCAAAAGCCATTTTAGTGGAAGTACACAAGCTTGTGGACGCAGGTATCATGCGAGAGGTCTATTCCCATGACTGGCTCTCCAATCAAGTGATGGTGAAAAAGAGTGATGGTAGATGGAGAATGTGCGTGAATTTCACTGATCTCAACAAAGCATGCCCACATGACTGCTACCCGCTACTAGAGATAGACTGGAAAATAGAATCCTTGTGCGGATACCCCTTTAAATGCTTCCTAGACGCATACAAAGGGTACCATCAAATTCAAATGGCTAAAGAAGATGAGGAAAAAATAGCCTTCCACACAAGCCAGGGTGTCTATTGTTACACAAAAATGCCTTTCGGCTTAAAAAATGCAGGCGCCACCTATCAACGATTGGTAGATAATGCATTTAAAAAGCAAGTGGGCCGCAACCTGGAGGTCTCTGTTGACGACCTTGTCATAAAAAGCCATACCGAAGACGAGTTGGTACGCGACATTGAAGAAACATTTAGAACGCTGGAAAAGATCAACATGAAGTTAAATCCTAAGAAATGCACTTTTGGTGCTACAGAAGGCATGTTCCTCGGATACTTGATAGAGCCTGATGGCATTAAGCCATGCCCAGAAAAAACAAAGGCTGTCATCCAACTCCCTTCACCGCGCACGTTTAAAGAAGTCCAGTCCCTGAATGGAAAACTAGCCGGGTTGAACAGATTCCTGTCCAAATCAGCAGATAAGTCACTTCCTCTCTTTAAAACACTCACGAAGTGTACAAAAAAGGGAGACTTTTGTTGGAATGTGGAAGCGGAAGAAGCTTTTACACAGCTTAAGCAACACATAGCAGCGCTTCCTACACTAGTCGCACCCCGACCAGGGGAAGAGTTGATTATGTACCTGTCTGCAACTCATGGAGCAGTCAGCGCGGTGCTACTGACAGATAGGAACTCCGTACAAACACCGGTGTATTTTGTAAGCAAAGCACTCAAGAAGACATAGATTAACTATACCGCAATAGAAAAGTTGGTCCTGACATTAGTATTCGCAGCCAAAAGACTGCGCAGATATTTTCAAGCACACCCAATAGCAGTGATCACGGACCAACCTATTAAGCAAGTTATCTCCAAACCCGACGCATCGGGGCGATTACAAAAATGGAGTCTGCGGTTAAGGGGCAGATACTAGCAGACTTCATCATTGAGAAACCAGATACCAATGCTCCACCTTCAAGAAGCGAGGTAGAACTATAAAAACCATGGGTCCTATTCACGGACGTATCTTCGTGCGTGGACAGGTCAGGCACAGGTCTTATCCTCACCAGCCCAGAAGGAATGGAATTCATTTACGCACTGCGTTTCGAATTCACAGCCATGAACAACGAGGCAGAGTATGAAGCTCTAATTGCTGGATTACACATTGCAACTCGAATGGATGTACGGAACCTAGAAGCAAATGTCGATTCCCGATTAGTAGCCAATCATGTGTTGGGCGAATATCTTGCTAAAGAGGATAACATGGTCTAATACCTCGACAAGACCAAGTCCCTAATCCAGGGTTTTGACAGGTTCACCATTAAACAAGTTTCTAGAGGAGAAAACAGGAAAGCGGATGCACTAAGCAAGATTGCATCTACAAGCTTTACGCACCTGTCAAAACAAGTATTGGTGGAGACCCTGAAAAACAAATCCATCTCGGAGATGGAGATATCCACGGTGATAGAAGAGCAGGATCCTACTTGGATGACCCCTATCATCGAATTCATAAGCAAGGGTATATTACCCCATGAGCAGAAGGACGCTCAACGGATACGACGCACAGCGCTGAGGTTCGAACTTCAAGATGGTATCCTATATCGACGCTCATTTCTACAACCATGGCTTCGGTGCGTTGGACCTCTTCAGGCAGATTATGTACTCTGAGAGATCCACGTCTGTTCATGCAGTATGCACTCAGGACCACGGTCCGTTGTAGCACGAGCCTTGCGATCAGGATACTATTGGCCCACTATGCATTGCGATGCGCGGGATATGATAAGGAAATGTAGCGACTGCCAAGTCCATAGACCCATCCCGCGCCAACCACAACAAGAGCTAACGCCTATCACTTCACCATGGCCATTCTACAAGTGGGGTATCGATATTGCAGGCCCCTTCCCTGTTGCAGCAGGGGGACTAAAATTTCTTATTGTGGCTATAGACTACTTCACTAAATGGATTGAGTGGTAACAATCACAGGCAACCAGGTAAAGCGATTTGTTTGGGAAAACATTGTATGCTACTTTGGACTACCTGGGGAAATCATTTCGGACAACGGAAAACAATTCTGTGATAACCCGTTCAAAGACTGGTGCGCGCAACTAAATATTACACAACACTTCGCGTTAGTTAAGCACCCACAAACCAATGGTTTGGTTGAGCCTCCGAATCGTAGTCTGGGCGAAGGAATTAAAGCGCGTCTTGACAAACACAAAGAAAGATGGATGGATGAATTGTCGCACGTCTTGTGGGCGCACCGCACGACAATCAAAGCTAGCACTGGAGACACCCCCTTTTCTCTTGTCTATGGGACAGAAACTGTCATACCAGCTGAAATTTGGATGCCAACTATTCGTACGGCGGAAGTTAATGTCATAACCAATAACGACGAGCGACGTATAGACTTGGATCTATTGGAAGAAAGGCACGAATGTGCAGCTATATGTGAGGCAAGAGCTAAGTCAAAAATGAAGGGATACTGCGATGCTAAAGTTCGAAGCACCTCATTCGGACCAGGTGACTTTGTATATCGCGCTAATGATGCAAGCAACGCAGAAGACACATGAAAACTTGGAACGAAGTGGGAAGGACCCTGTGAGGTCACAGAAGCACTAGGAAAAGGCGCATATAAGCTGCGCGACATGGATGGTCGTGAGCTACAACGCACATGGAATATTTGCAATCTCAAGCGATGCTATCTCTAGGAAAGGCTACGGCCCGTGCACGGACACCTCCGCACTTTAGTAAGTGCTCAATAAATGTCCGTGTATTTACATTTTGTTTTATTTAGGAAAATGTTTCTTTTCTTTTCTTTTCTCAAAAAACTTGGAAGTATTAATTAAATGTCGCGGTTTCTAGCTAATGTAACACCCCCAATTCATGATGCAGCGGAATTCAACTTGGGTGTTACTCGACGGCACAACAGTCATAATAATAGAAAACGATCTCTAACCGAGTCGCTTTAAAAAGAGTTGTCATTCGAATTTATTCAAATATATCAGAGTTTACATAGTTAGGTCCCAAAAAGGTTCCATGTTTCAAAATACATCAATATAAAGTTTTTTGATGTTTTATCGAATGACAAAGTAGTTTATAGCCTTCTTCCTTAAGTCCGTGCCCTTCTGCTCTATTCTTGATTATCATGGACCTGAAATACATGCTTAAGAGGTCAACACAATGGTTGAGTGATATTCATAGAGTTTGTTTAACGGTTGAACACAATATGTTGGTAGTATGAGTTAATTAGACTCATACTTATGTTGGAAAACAAAACAGTTATTATTATATATTAAGCTCATGCAACCAATATGTTAACGGGTACCAATATCAATCGGCGGTTTTGTTGCTCCGGTAAGTACTTTGCCGTCATACTTAATGTTTCAAATATAGTGCATTTGTTTGAACTAATCTGCTCAAACAAATGGGATTCGTCAATCCCAATAGGCCTATTCACAATACTCGCGCTCACTAATACTAGTGATTAAATGGTTCATGATATGGGGCCTAGGATTGGCAAGGAAGGTACTTAGTAATAATAAAACAATCAGGCAACATACAGTTTCAAAGCATTGAATTCGGTTTAAAATAGCATGTATTCCCCCCAAGGGTTTGTAAAACATTGAAGTAATGTAAAGTGGGGCTATGAACTCACCTTAAGTAAGATAGCAAGTAATGAAGGTAATGGTTGGATCGTGAAGGTTTCTACGAAAAACCTATAATAGAATGTTGCGACTTAGGATTTAAGTAATGAATATGAAGATGTGCCTATATATATATCTTGCATCTAGTCCATGATGTGGTATGATGTATCGTGTAAGTCTTTGAAAGAAAAGATTCATGAAACATGTATGTTTTATATATCGTTTACTACCGTTCGGGCCGACATAATTCAGAAGTCATGTTAGTAAACGTTCGAGGAGCCAGGACACTCTAATTCGTAAATCCACAACTCATCTCGACGGCTTACATAATGAACTCCTCACATGAGGCTCCCTACTATTGTAGTAGTTGATAAAGTATATATATATATATATATATATATATATATATATATATATATATATATATATATATATATATATATATATATATATATATATATATATATATATAAGTTTTGATCCGAAAAATTACATGTCCAATATTTGAATAAACTTAGGAAAGTTTATTATTACATGAAGATTGTTATTAGGGTAAGTTTCTTATAACTTGTATGACCATTTCTTGTAATATCTCATGGTTCTTTTAGATGAAGTTGATCCAAATTGTTTGTTCAAGTTATCACCAACTTTTAGTTCATGTTATCGCCTAAGTAAGTTTATATGGTCATTTAGTCATGGCCTTGCCATGACCTTTGGTCATTATTCCATGGTCTTGAGACTCAACCTTGGCTCTAGCCATGGTTGTGGTCTTGATTCTAGGTGATGAGTGTGTGAATACTCATCATTTTTGTCTTATATGAACTGCCAAAACGTCCAAAAACACTCAGTAATGCATCAAAATACTGAAAATATTTCATAATTGTGTTTTATATGTTTTAGATGCAAAACGAGCAAAAACAGATGAAAAACGTACAAAGTTTGCAAAATTGGCAGTTTCAGTCCCCCAACTTTCATAAAATTACAAAACTAGTCCCTGGATATTCAAAATATGGAAAATTATCACCAAAGGTCCTTTTGAAATCATAAATTATCATATTTAGTCCTTTGGTGAAAAATTGGAAAAGTTTTGGAAATTTACACTTTTGGTCCCTGGAGTTTCAAACTTTGGCAGATTTGGTCCCTGGTGGGATAATTTTGGATGAAAGATTGTTTTTAGTCCTTGGAAAGTCAAAAATGTTAAAATTTGGTCCTTGGATAAAAGTTTTTACAAAATGGCAAGTTTACCCCCTTAACTTTTGGAAAATGTCAATTTTAGTCCTCGGGGTTCAATTTTGGAAATTTATAAATTTGGTCCTTATGATTTTCAAACTTGTCACTATTGGTCCTTATAAGAAATGTGGGAAAGTTTCAATTGCAGCCCCTTATCTTTTCAGATTTTACAAAAATAGTCCTTGTGTATTATTAACTAACCATACGGATCCTTGTTCTTTTTATCCAAACAAAACCAAAACACAACCCACCATAAACCCCAGCCCAGTCTAAATCCCAGGCCCATCACCATTTCTAGCCCAACACCCAAAACAAAACACACCCCGTCCGTTTTTAGCTAATACCCAGTCAACACCCCTTGTTGACCTCCTCCTTCCTCACTCCCACATGTCTGATAAACCCTGCTACACTCAACCTTCCATCCCTCCAGCTCACTAATCCCATTCTTTGTCCCCCTCCAGCTCACCAATAACTCCAAAGCCATTTAATTTCCCCAAATCCCTCCAAGCAATCCCCTAGCTGCCAAAAACTAGTTTTCCCGCCAAAGAAAATTAAACGGCCTAGATTAATGGAAGCAATCCTACGGCTCAGAAGTTGGTGGGAAAATCCTAGTGGACCTCCAGGGTGTATAAAAGAAAAAGAAAAAGAAAAAGTGAAGAAAGAAAATAACTAGTGTAGCAGTAGCAGTTAAATTAACTAGTTGTAATTTAGTAGTAGTCATTAGTTAATTGTATTTCAAGTGTTGAATTCAGCTTTCATTTGTAACCTAAAAAGTTTTTCTTATGTAATATCAATCCAGTTAAGGCAAATCAATCAGTGTGAGCTTTTATATTTTACAAGTTTCAACTTTTATTAAAGAACATTTATTTTTCTTATGAAATGCTATAAATCTTGTTGTGGATAGTGTTTTAGTTCACTTTTGCCATTCACAAGCTCTCCTAAACTCTGTAAGGTTTAAAACATATGATAGTTCAAAAAAATGGTTTACAAGTCAACAAAAGTCAAAGAAGGTTCATGGTTGTGAATTGGGTAATTCAGTGGTGTATGGTTGAATAAATTCTGGTTAAGAAGCTTGTTGATAAGCTCAAATGAGCTTTAGTTCACTGACTTAAGGTATAATCACCCCATCTCAGCTTAACTTCCATTTTCAGTTTTAAAATTTGCTTTTGTGAATTGCTTCTGTTTTAATACTTTTTAGGTGTTACTACTTGTTGTTTAAGATTTAATTTAGAATGCTTTAGCACAATGATTTAGTTTTTCAGCTTTAATAAGCCTTTGGTAGTGTGAAACTCAAACCTTTAACTATTACAAGGGGTGTTTGGATTAGTGATCTTTGGGTAGTTCTATTGTTGTTTTGCTGTCAAAATTGACATAAGTAGATTGCATAAGGTTAGTATAGACCAGGTATTGCTTCAAATCACAAACCTCAAGTGAGAAAGTCAAAAATCCCACCCAAGGGCCATAGCAGTCCACTGTTGGAATTTTTGAGTTCCAATCTCACCCTTTTCAATCTAAAAGTTGTTGTTTTAGCTTAGTTAAGCCTTATTTTAGCTTATTACATGCATCTCAGTTAGTTAGATCCAACCAAAATCCAAAAAAGTCAATCTAAGTTGTTAATGTCAAAAGTCAAAATAGCATGTTTCAGTTTTTTCCAAAACTTCAAGTAATTAAATAGAATTTTTTGGTCACTTTCATGGCTTGAAATTTGTTGCTATTCATTGTCTACCAGCTCATCTATTACATCCTAGCTTTCTCTTATTTTTGTGAATTTTCTTGTGGGCCCCACTTTGCCCCAAAGAGACTTGCAGGGCTGAGCCCTGCTCTGTCTCAGCAGTTGCACACCCACACCACCACCTTGGTGGTGGTCCTCTGGCCACCATGGTGGTCCTCTGGCCACCATGGTGGTCCTTAGCCACCCCTACTTGGTTCTCTCAACCCTCCCCCTACCAGACTCCACATTTTGACCCTTGGGTTGACCTCACACCCAGTGGACCCCACTTGAAACCCCTTTCGTAGTCTGTCCCTATTTCAGCTTTGAAGCAAGTTTTGGAAGTGCTTAATTTTAGCTTTTTGCCTTATTCAGTGGTCATCTTTACTTTTTATAGCTTATTTAAGTTAGTCTAACTTGTTTGAACCAGATTTTACCCTTGTGGGTCCCACACATGCTAGTTTAAGCTCATTTTCCATTTTGGTCAACTGTGGTCAACTGTTGACCAATTCAGCTTATATATAGCTTATTTTAAGTTTACAAAAAGTTTGATTTTATAAAAAGTGTTTGTTTTTATGTATTTAATAGTTTTGTAAAAGAAAAACCAAGAAAAATCAATTTAAAATTAAGTGATAGTTTCTATTTAATTTTATTTAATTTTAATTTTCATTTTTAAATTTTTGTTAAGTACTTAGTTATTTTATATTTTTATTAAATTCCTCATATATTAAAGTATTTATAATAAATTTTTCAGATTTTTATTTGGTCATTTAGTATTAATTAGAATTAATTTTAGTTTTATTAATTATTAATTAATAAATAGTTTAAAATAGCATTATTAGTTTTTATTAAGTAAAATCAAGTTTTTATATTTTTTATAGCTTTTATATGTTATAAGGTAATTTTAGAAATTTTCTTAGAATTTTTACTGTTCATTTAGTAATTTTCTTAATTTAAAATAGTTTAATTAATAATTAGTAATTAATAAGTAATTAATTAATAGAAAAATCACAAAAAGACAAAAATAGTTATTTTTAATTTTAGAACTTATTTTTAGTCATTTTACAATTTTAGAAATTTTATTTTCACATTTTTAGTATTTAATTAATAATGTATTATATTTAAGTATTTTAAATATTAATAATAAGTAATAAATAGTTTTTAATTAATATTAAATAATTAATTAGTGTAAAAATTTATTTTAATTTTCTAAAAAGTTTCTTTTAATTTTAACTTTGTAAAAAAGTCATTTTCACCCCCTGGGTGTTTTCAGATTTACGTTTTCACTTTTTATTTTGTACGTTTACGTTTTATTTAAACGTAACGTACGCGTTTTTAGGTTTTAATCGTTTCTGGTTTTTCCTAGCTTCCCGTCTTATTCACATAGCTTGTTTAAGCTATTTCGTTGTAAATTCCTTAGTTTAATCTCACTCAAACCCTTATCCATCCAGATTCACCCGATCAAATAACCGTTTGTTTACAATTCACACCTCGTCGGGACATACGACCCGGGGAAACCTTATACTTCCGCGGAGCATTGGTTTTAGGCTGTTTGACTATCATAGTTGACCATTCACAAGTGGTTGACTTTAGTCTGACGGTTTAGCATCAATCAACTTTTGGCGCCGCTGCCGGGGAAGTTGTGTGCGTATCTAAACGGTTTTTCTGATTAGTGTCTTTGGAATTCGTTCCATTGTACATTTATCCATCCTTTGTTCATAATCTCCTATTTTCAAAACAAAACCGTTCACGAAAACTTTTTAAACTCAGTTTTCAACGAACACAAAAAACACAAAAACATTTTCTATCTCATTTGTACAAAATGTATTCCCAAAAACCCAAAAATATTCACCTTTACCCTCTCACATCTTTGATTCTTCATCCCTACCCCTCCCAAACCATTTGATTCTTTCTATGTCTCACCCACACCTTCTGGTTTGCCAATGGTGTGGTAATCCTCATAATGGTGGCAATTGCCCCAGTTGTGGCATGGTAGAGTCGGGAAACGGGTCTGTCTATAACCAAGATCTCTATTCCTACCATGACACGAATGACTTATTCCATCAGTTACCACACCATCAGTCTCAGCAGTTTTACTGTTGTGAGTACTGTGGTGGTTCACACTACAGTTATGATTGTCAATCGGGAAACACGCTTGTCTATGAGCAGTCTCCTGATAGCAATTGTAATTCTAGCACATACAACCCACAGCCACATCAGTATTACTGTTGTGATTACTGTGGAGGTCCACACTCTAGCTCGGATTGTCAAACAAGGAATCCATTTCCTTGTAACAATTACGACTATTCGTTTTCAGACCCACCTCCACAGTACGATATGATTCACACAACTCCTCAAGAAACCGAGCAAGACCTTTTACTAAAGGCTCTTGATATTTTAAAAGAACTTAAGGAGGAATTGGTCACTACACCGTTTCAAGACTCTCGTGAGAAATCTATGGCAGAATTACTTGCTGAGGAACGAGAGGCTAAAAACGAATTGAGTAGGGAAGAATTACTTGTCTTAGAACAAGCAGCTATAACACGTGCCAAATTTCGTCAAGCTGCTCTTCTAGACTGTGATGATGATAGTGATATTGAAGACACCCTTGATATCCTTCAATTTTATAAGGGTTCGTCAGATTCATCACTTGTGATTCCTCCCATTGTTAATCAGGGAGATAATAATGAGACGGGGAAAATACTAACCGTTGAACAAATGGAACTTGAAAATTCCATGAATGTTAGCTCCTCTCATCTCCCTCAGTCTGTTGTTATCACACCCGAAGTTCACACTCACTCTCTGAACATGGGGGATGAGCATCTTAGCACTGTTCCTAATAAGGAATCGGACGAATTAATAAAGTCTAGTGTTGAGATCCTTGTCCCAATCCCGCGAGAGTCACAGGGGACTTTGGATCATGTGTGTGATATTCCTTCACCCCCTAATAATCCAAATGATCAAATTGAGACTGTCTCTGATTCCAGTGATGATTGTTTATCTTATGGAGACATTGAATTTATTGATGCATCACTTCTTCACTCCGATGTTGACTTTCTTCTTGAAGAGTTCGCTGATGAACTCTCTCATATCGATCCCATCCCACCAAGGGATGAAAATGAAGTCTTTGACTTTGATGCGGATTTGAGAGAGTTAGAATTCTTACTTACTCGTGATCCTTCGATTGAACTTACTCAGATCAATCCATTTCCTCCGGAAAGTGAAAATGATCTGGACGAATTCGAGGCTTTTCTTACTGAAGATAGTTCAACTTCATATGAAGTTGATGATAATTATCTTGATCCTGAGGGGGACATTCTTTTTCTAGAAAGTTTGTTAAATGAAGATTCATTCCCCCCTCTCCCACCCAAACAACTTCATAATGAGGAAATCCAATCAGTTGAGGAAACTGATAAATTTCCTGAGATCAAGCTTAAGGACTTGCCTCCTCCACTTGAATATACATTTCTTGAGGAGGAAGTCCTTATCTTAATTGCTATCCAGATCTCTCTTCTTTCCTTCACCTACCAGGTGATTTCTCCTCTTCTTCACTCCTTCGGGAGTGAGGACACTATATTTGATCCCGGCATTCTCATGTACCATTATCTGGAGCCGGATACTTATCTCATCGGTGTGGAACTTTCACGTGCTTCATATGTTTGTCCAAACATTTTGAATGAAAGTCCGAGTGAGATTGCTTCTTCCACATCATGCTTCCCCATGGACAAATGAATTCGGGGTCGAGTCAAGCTAGCGACTCGGTAAACAAAAACATAGCATGTTTATAGGGTTTTCACCCTAAGTGTGGGGGAGTCCCCCATGCTATGATTACAAGAGTGAAAATACAAAATGGTGTTTTCCACGCTTAGCTTGTAATGTTGCCCTTTTACGTTCAAAATTTCGGCATAATAGCCGGGATTTTGAATATTGAGGACAATATTCATGATAAGTGTGGGGGGGTATTCGCTATTCTAGCGAATTTTATCACATTTCACTATATAATACCCCCGTTTTTGCCAAAATTTCAAAAATTTTAAAATTTTTTTCACTGGTGCTTCAAAATTTTTGGTAATCAGTCCGCCTTGTCTAACCGACAAAAGGGATTGGCTAGTCCAGGAGCAAACGGATCTTGGTAAAGACATATCAAATCCGTTGACGGCTGGCAATTTGCCCAAAATTGTATGGTTCATCAACTCCCCGAAAACAAATGAGTTGGCTAGCCCGCAAGATTATGGCTTGTGGTAAAGGCCGTGGAAAATCCATAATTGGTAATCAGCTCACCAAGATGTTGACTATTCCATCAAGAGCTGGCTAGTCCAGAAGCAAACGGCTTTTGGTAAAGACTACTCAAATCCGTTGACAGCTGGTGGTTTGCTCAAAATCACACGGTTATCAGGTGTGCCACAGTTCTTACACCTGGCTACTCCAGAAGTGATGGCTTTTGGTAAAGAGTTTTTCAAATCCATCAAGTTTTCAAAACAGTATTGCTAGGGACTAGCAATAGTTTAGTGTGGGGGATTGATGAGTGTGTGAATACTCATCATTTTTGTCTTATATGAACTGCCAAAACGTCCAAAAACACTCAGTAATGCATCAAAATACTGAAAATATTTCATAATTGTGTTTTATATGTTTTAGATGCAAAACGAGCAAAAACAGATGAAAAACGTACAAAGTTTGCAAAATTGGCAGTTTCAGTCCCCCAACTTTCATAAAATTACAAAACTAGTCCCTGGATATTCAAAATATGGAAAATTATCACCAAAGGTCCTTTTGAAATCATAAATTATCATATTTAGTCCTTTGGTGAAAAATTGGAAAAGTTTTGGAAATTTACACTTTTGGTCCCTGGAGTTTCAAACTTTGGCAGATTTGGTCCCTGGTGGGATAATTTTGGATGAAAGATTGTTTTTAGTCCTTGGAAAGTCAAAAATGTTAAAATTTGGTCCTTGGATAAAAGTTTTTACAAAATGGCAAGTTTACCCCCTTAACTTTTGGAAAATGTCAATTTTAGTCCTCGGGGTTCAATTTTGGAAATTTATAAATTTGGTCCTTATGATTTTCAAACTTGTCACTATTGGTCCTTATAAGAAATGTGGGAAAGTTTCAATTGCAGCCCCTTATCTTTTCAGATTTTACAAAAATAGTCCTTGTGTATTATTAACTAACCATACGGATCCTTGTTCTTTTTATCCAAACAAAACCAAAACACAACCCACCATAAACCCCAGCCCAGTCTAAATCCCAGGCCCATCACCATTTCTAGCCCAACACCCAAAACAAAACACACCCCGTCCGTTTTTAGCTAATACCCAGTCAACACCCCTTGTTGACCTCCTCCTTCCTCACTCCCACATGTCTGATAAACCCTGCTACACTCAACCTTCCATCCCTCCAGCTCACTAATCCCATTCTTTGTCCCCCTCCAGCTCACCAATAACTCCAAAGCCATTTAATTTCCCCAAATCCCTCCAAGCAATCCCCTAGCTGCCAAAAACTAGTTTTCCCGCCAAAGAAAATTAAACGGCCTAGATTAATGGAAGCAATCCTACGGCTCAGAAGTTGGTGGGAAAATCCTAGTGGACCTCCAGGGTGTATAAAAGAAAAAGAAAAAGAAAAAGTGAAGAAAGAAAATAACTAGTGTAGCAGTAGCAGTTAAATTAACTAGTTGTAATTTAGTAGTAGTCATTAGTTAATTGTATTTCAAGTGTTGAATTCAGCTTTCATTTGTAACCTAAAAAGTTTTTCTTATGTAATATCAATCCAGTTAAGGCAAATCAATCAGTGTGAGCTTTTATATTTTACAAGTTTCAACTTTTATTAAAGAACATTTATTTTTCTTATGAAATGCTATAAATCTTGTTGTGGATAGTGTTTTAGTTCACTTTTGCCATTCACAAGCTCTCCTAAACTCTGTAAGGTTTAAAACATATGATAGTTCAAAAAAATGGTTTACAAGTCAACAAAAGTCAAAGAAGGTTCATGGTTGTGAATTGGGTAATTCAGTGGTGTATGGTTGAATAAATTCTGGTTAAGAAGCTTGTTGATAAGCTCAAATGAGCTTTAGTTCACTGACTTAAGGTATAATCACCCCATCTCAGCTTAACTTCCATTTTCAGTTTTAAAATTTGCTTTTGTGAATTGCTTCTGTTTTAATACTTTTTAGGTGTTACTACTTGTTGTTTAAGATTTAATTTAGAATGCTTTAGCACAATGATTTAGTTTTTCAGCTTTAATAAGCCTTTGGTAGTGTGAAACTCAAACCTTTAACTATTACAAGGGGTGTTTGGATTAGTGATCTTTGGGTAGTTCTATTGTTGTTTTGCTGTCAAAATTGACATAAGTAGATTGCATAAGGTTAGTATAGACCAGGTATTGCTTCAAATCACAAACCTCAAGTGAGAAAGTCAAAAATCCCACCCAAGGGCCATAGCAGTCCACTGTTGGAATTTTTGAGTTCCAATCTCACCCTTTTCAATCTAAAAGTTGTTGTTTTAGCTTAGTTAAGCCTTATTTTAGCTTATTACATGCATCTCAGTTAGTTAGATCCAACCAAAATCCAAAAAAGTCAATCTAAGTTGTTAATGTCAAAAGTCAAAATAGCATGTTTCAGTTTTTTCCAAAACTTCAAGTAATTAAATAGAATTTTTTGGTCACTTTCATGGCTTGAAATTTGTTGCTATTCATTGTCTACCAGCTCATCTATTACATCCTAGCTTTCTCTTATTTTTGTGAATTTTCTTGTGGGCCCCACTTTGCCCCAAAGAGACTTGCAGGGCTGAGCCCTGCTCTGTCTCAGCAGTTGCACACCCACACCACCACCTTGGTGGTGGTCCTCTGGCCACCATGGTGGTCCTTAGCCACCCCTACTTGGTTCTCTCAACCCTCCCCCTACCAGACTCCACATTTTGACCCTTGGGTTGACCTCACACCCAGTGGACCCCACTTGAAACCCCTTTCGTAGTCTGTCCCTATTTCAGCTTTGAAGCAAGTTTTGGAAGTGCTTAATTTTAGCTTTTTGCCTTATTCAGTGGTCATCTTTACTTTTTATAGCTTATTTAAGTTAGTCTAACTTGTTTGAACCAGATTTTACCCTTGTGGGTCCCACACATGCTAGTTTAAGCTCATTTTCCATTTTGGTCAACTGTGGTCAACTGTTGACCAATTCAGCTTATATATAGCTTATTTTAAGTTTACAAAAAGTTTGATTTTATAAAAAGTGTTTGTTTTTATGTATTTAATAGTTTTGTAAAAGAAAAACCAAGAAAAATCAATTTAAAATTAAGTGATAGTTTCTATTTAATTTTATTTAATTTTAATTTTCATTTTTAAATTTTTGTTAAGTACTTAGTTATTTTATATTTTTATTAAATTCCTCATATATTAAAGTATTTATAATAAATTTTTCAGATTTTTATTTGGTCATTTAGTATTAATTAGAATTAATTTTAGTTTTATTAATTATTAATTAATAAATAGTTTAAAATAGCATTATTAGTTTTTATTAAGTAAAATCAAGTTTTTATATTTTTTATAGCTTTTATATGTTATAAGGTAATTTTAGAAATTTTCTTAGAATTTTTACTGTTCATTTAGTAATTTTCTTAATTTAAAATAGTTTAATTAATAATTAGTAATTAATAAGTAATTAATTAATAGAAAAATCACAAAAAGACAAAAATAGTTATTTTTAATTTTAGAACTTATTTTTAGTCATTTTACAATTTTAGAAATTTTATTTTCACATTTTTAGTATTTAATTAATAATGTATTATATTTAAGTATTTTAAATATTAATAATAAGTAATAAATAGTTTTTAATTAATATTAAATAATTAATTAGTGTAAAAATTTATTTTAATTTTCTAAAAAGTTTCTTTTAATTTTAACTTTGTAAAAAAGTCATTTTCACCCCCTGGGTGTTTTCAGATTTACGTTTTCACTTTTTATTTTGTACGTTTACGTTTTATTTAAACGTAACGTACGCGTTTTTAGGTTTTAATCGTTTCTGGTTTTTCCTAGCTTCCCGTCTTATTCACATAGCTTGTTTAAGCTATTTCGTTGTAAATTCCTTAGTTTAATCTCACTCAAACCCTTATCCATCCAGATTCACCCGATCAAATAACCGTTTGTTTACAATTCACACCTCGTCGGGACATACGACCCGGGGAAACCTTATACTTCCGCGGAGCATTGGTTTTAGGCTGTTTGACTATCATAGTTGACCATTCACAAGTGGTTGACTTTAGTCTGACGGTTTAGCATCAATCACTAGGTCATAAGACCTCTTGTTCTTTTTAAAACATAACCATTATATAGTGACTTATATATATGTAAATAGCTGTTAAGAAACTGAGAAAAATCTCATTCGTTATTGATTTTCTGGAGACGTGCTCCTGAGTTTTTGAAGAAAACGTGATTCCGGAAAACTTTTGTGCTTTAACTTTTTCATGAAACGGAACAGAAAGGCCTCTTTTTGCGTGTTTTAGGTTCTGTCACAGAAACTATTTTGGCAGTTTTGCCGCAAAGTTTTGGTAACTTCAAATCATCATAACTTTTGACTCGTATACTCGTTTTAGGTGGTTCAAATTGCTATGTTTTCCTTGTTAAGTCCTATACTACAATATGTAATGATCCAATATCATAATTTTTCCATTTTGATCAGATTATACCAAGAAAGTCACTAGTTTACTTGTTTAAATAACTTGTCTTAACAATCATATACAATAACTTGTTTTACTCATTTTTATACATCATGGACATGAATACAAGACATAATATAGCATAAATGATATGTAAATAATATGATTATGATATTTAACAAGAAGCATGTTAGGGTTTGGCTTACAACTTTTGGCTTTCAAATAAGAAAGGTAAGTAGCATGTAAGGAAAAGGACTTTGATAGACTTTAGCTTCAACCCACTTCACTTCATGTAATCTTTCTACTCTTGTATTCTTGAAAGATAGATGATGAAAGTTGAAGTAACTTGAGTGGATTCAAACTCAAGAGAAATCACCAAAGTATATGAGGTTTGGAAGTGTTTTGATTACCTAAAAGAAACTAGGGTTTCTATCTTGAAGAAGTACTTGAACCTTGCTTGAAATTAGAAGGAATTAAGCTAAGTGTGGAGTGGTTTTGGGGTGTGATATGGACGGCAACAAGAGGGGAGGGGGGAGGGCTTTTATAGGTCCATGAGGAGGTTACAAAATGAGACTTTGTCAAAGCTTTCATAACAAGCTTCAACACATGTAACTCATCCAAGACATCTTAGCCTAGGATCAAGCCACACCAAGGGTGACTCCCCTCCCCCTAATGGTGGTTCACAAGGCTAGGGGGTGAGTTGGCTTTGACTTGATATTATCCTAAGTATTTGGATGAGTTTTGACTCCGGGAAATGCCAATCGTAAATGATTAAGCCTCAAAACGTAAAACCGGGTGTCGTAAAAATGTGGAACTTGAAAGTATGGTTAAACATGTCATGACACTCCATAATAAAATATAAAATGAGTGGTAGGTTCCATTGGGGTGGTAAAACCCTGCTAAAACTGGAAACACGGGTCTAAAACGCGTAATACGTAAAATGTACGAATATTGTGTAAAATTGAGAAAAGTAAAATGTTACTTTTCTAATAGGATATAAATGATTTAAAATGACTTATAATGTCTAGACTGGGCTCAGTCTAGTGTCGGTTGGTATTAAATGTCTTTTAGACATCAAACCGTAAGCCTAAAAATCAAGGAATGATTTTTGGTCAAAGGAGGAGGGAAAAATATGTTGACTTATTCCAAAAATGTGAAAACTCAAATCATCTTAGAAATGCAGTGCAGGTATAGGCTCAGGTTACGGCTGAGTAAAAATGCTTAAAAATGAAAATTCCAGTTTTTCACGGCCGAGGTTTATTTGGTCATGTTTTTCTCAGTCATGATTTATTCTCAAATAAATCATGAGTGTATCAAACATTTTTATGATACGGGGAAAATTAACGCGGTCGTGTTTCGTTGTGCGTAAAATATTTGATTGACGTTTTACCCTAAAACGTGTAATTCCTTATTAACTTTCACGAAAATGATCTGACGAGTGTCAAACTTTTAATTTGCCATGGAAATGATTTATCACTCGAGGCCAAGAAACAAAAATCAAATTTCGGGAAAATAAATCGTAAAAATGAATAGTAAAAGTGAATAGTGAAATTTTCCGGGAATAGTAATTAACCTGGAATTGCGAATTGTTACAGTCTCCACCCCATATGAGAGCTCCGTCCCGGAGATCAATTTGCGTTGGGAGTAGAAGCTTCGTTGGTAAAAAGATGTGGGTATTTCTTACGTATCTGGTCCTCTCGTTCCCATGTGTATTCAGGACCACGTCGTGAGTTCCAACGAACTTTGACAATGTGAATACGGCTTTGCTTGAGTTGTTTGACCTCTCGGTCCATGATTTCTACGGGTTCCTCAATAAATTGAAGATCGTCATTGAGTTGAATTTCATCGAGTGGAATAACGAGTGATTCATCTGACAAGCATTTCTTTAGGTTAGATACATGGAAAGTGGGGTGTACACTACTGAGTTCTGATGGAAGCTCAAGTCTGTACGCCACAGGGCCAACCCTGGCTAGGATTTTGAATGGTCCAATGTATCTTGGGTTTAGTTTTCCTCGTTTACCAAATCGTATCAAGCCTTTCCAAGGCGATACCTTTAGCATAACCCTATCTCTGACTTGGAATTCTAGGGGTCTGCGTCGTGTGTCGGCATAACTTTTCTATCGATCTCTTGCGGCTTGTAGTTGACTTCTGATTTGTACAATCTTATCTGTTGTTTCTCGTATGAGTTCTGGTCCAGTGAGTTGAACTTCTCCTACTTCAGCCCAACAAGCAGGTGAACGACACTTTCGACCGTAAAGTGCTTTAAATGGAGCTGCTTTAATACTTGTATGATAGCTGTTGTTGTAGGAAAATTCGACTAATGGTAGATGAGTATCCCACCCTTTTCCAAAGTCTATTATACAAGCTCGAAGCATGTCTTCAAGTGTTTGAATGGTTCGTTCACTCTGACCATCGGTCTGAGGATGGTACGCTGTACTCATGTCTAGATTTGTTCCAAAGGCGTCCTGGAGTGACTGCCAGAAATTGGAAGTAAATCTACCATCTCGGTCAGATATGATGGATATCGGTGCACCATGTCTTGAGACTATTTCTTTGACGTACAGTCGAGTTAGTTGTTCCATTTTGTAAGTCTATTTGATTGGTATAAAGTGTGCGGATTTTGTGAGACGATCAACTATGACCTAGATGGAGTCATAACCGCTTGATGTCTTTGGGAGCTTGGTAATGAAGTCCATAGTAATTCTTTCCCATTTCCACATAAGAATCTCTGGTTGTTGTAATAGACCGGATGGTTTTTGATGTTCGGCTTTTACTTTGGAACATGTAAGACATTTGCTAACGTATGTTGCAATATCTGCCTTCATGTTCGGCCACCAATAGAGTAGTTTAAGATCATGATACATCTTATCAGATCCTGGATGTATGGAGTATTTAGACTTGTGAGATTCATGCATGATCAAGTCTCGTAGGCCACCATAAAGTGGTAACCAACTTCGACCTTGGAAGCATAGAGTTCCATCTGAACGGGTTTCGAATTTCTTCTGTATCATGCCATCCAACTTTTCCTTTTGGATGTCTTCTTGTTTCACCGCCTCTGCTTGAGCGTGAAGGATTTGAGCAGGAAAGTTTGAATTTATGGTTAAAACTAAGGCTCGGACTCGTAGTGGTTTAACCCGTTCCTTTCAGCTCAGGGCGTCGGCTACTACGTTTGCCTTTCCTGGGTGGTAACGAATGTCGCAGTCATAATCACTTAGTAATTCTAACCAACGACGTTGTCTCATGTTTAGTTCTTTTTGGTTCAAAATGTGTTGTAGACTTTTATGATCAGTGTACACAGTACATCTAGTACCGTATAGATAGTGTCTCCAGATTTTTAGTGCAAAGACTACAGCTCCTAACTCTAAGTCATGAGTGGTGTAATTTTCTTCATGAACCTTGAGTTGTCTTGAAGCATAAGCCATTACTTTATCACGTTGCATCAACACGGCACCTAAACCTTGGTGCGATGCATCACAATAGACTACAAAATCTTCGATTCCATCTGACAATGCTAGAATAGGAGCACTACAAAGTTTCTGTTTGAGGGTTTGGAAAGCTTTTTCTTCGTCTTCATCCCACGCGTATTTCTTGTTTTTCTGAGTTAGCTTGGTCAAAGATTTTGCTATTGAGGAAAATCCTTCAATAAACCTTCGGTAATACCCGGCTAGACCCAGAAATTGATGAATTTCTGTAGGTGTGGTAGGTGTTGGCCAATCTTTGATAGCTTCAATCTTAGCGGGATCGACATGTAAACCGGTCTTGTCAATCACATGCCCAAGGAATTGTACTGATTGAATCCAAAATTCACATTTGGAAAACTTTGCATACAATTTCTCTTCCTTGAGTAGTCCTAAAATTGTTCTCAGGTGTTCTTTGTGTTCTTCTTCATTTTTGGAATATATGAGAATGTCGTCTATGAATACGATCACGAATTTGTCCAAATATGGCTAACACACTCGATTCATGAGATCCATGAATACTGCCGGTGCATTAGTTAACCCAAATGGCATCACTTGGAATTCATGGTGACCATATCGTGTCCTAAAGGCTGTTTTTGGAATGTCTTCATCACGAACTCTAACTTGATGGTAACCTGACCGTAGGTCAATTTTTGAGTAATAGGTTGAACCTTGTAATTGATCGAATAAATCATCAATTCTTGGTAGTGGGTATCGGTTCTTTATGGTTAATTTGTTTAGTTCCCGATAGTCAATACACATTCGTAATGACCCATTTTTCTTTTTTACGAATAAAACTGGAGCTCCCCAAGGTGAGGAACTGGGTCGAATAAATCCCTTGTCCAAAAGTTCTTGTAATTGATTTGATAGCTCTTGCATCTCTGAAGGTGCTAGCCGGTATGGTGCGCGGGCAACTAGCGCCGCTCCTGGTATTAAATCAATTCTGAATTCTATTTGACGATTTGGTGGTAGTCCGGGTAAATCTTCCGGAAAGACTTCAGGAAACTCACGGGCAATAGGAACATCTTCAAGACATTTTTCATCGGATTTCTTTTCGGTTACGTGGGCTAAGAAAGCATAACATCCTTTCTCAATGTACTTCATGGTTTTGATACATGAGATGATGTTTATTCGAGTTCCACTTTGATCACCACGAATGATCAAAGTTTCATTATCACATGGAATGTGCACAACTCTTTCACCACAAATGATGTTAACATGATGTTTAGACAACCAATCCATGCCAATGACAACATCAAAACTTCCGAGTTCGATTGGCATAAGATTGATGTTAAAGGGGTGGTCTAAGAGATTAAGGGTACAGTTTGGGATTACGGTATTAGTATTTACTAAGTCACCGGTAGCTAGTTCAATACTATAACTAGTGGTTAAAGTGATTGATGGAATATCAAGTAAAGGGCGCAATTCTAGTAGATATAAAGCTCATATCAGCACCAGAATCGAATAAGACTTTAACAGGAATGTTATTGAGTAAGAACGTACCGGTAACCACGTTCGGGTCTTGGTGTGGTTCTCCATTTCCCATGACATAGGCTCTACCGCGAGCACCTCCGCCTTGGGGTCCTTGGTTTTGAGGACAGTTGTTCTTGAAGTGTCCCTTTTCACCACACCCAAAACATGTAACTATTGGCTGAGTCTTAGCCCCAGTAGCTACACCCTTGCCTCTACAATCCTTGGCAAGATGTCCGGGCTTTTGACACTTGTTGCACTTGGCCGGGCAGGGACCTTCATGATGGTAGTTGCACTTGGTACACTGTGGTAGAGTACCAACGTATTTACCTCCGGCTGGTGCAGCAACATAAGCCGTCGCGGCTTCTTGTCTTTTGTTCTGCTGATTGTGATGGTTGTTGTTTCGGGTTTGGTTGTTGTTGTTGTTGTTGTTGTTACTTCCACGGTTACCATCCCATGGTCGCTTGTTGTTGTTGTTGTTGTTGTTGTTACGGTAGTTGGAGTTGTTGGTGTTATTGGTATTGTTGGCGTTGTTGGTGTTGTTTTGCTTTCGGGTTTCTGTCATACGCACCACTTGATCCATGAGGCTGCGAGACATCCGCATAGCTTCATCAAGTTCATTGGGAATTGCCGAAGTTACATTCCCTTGTATACTTGATGGAAGTCCCCAGATATACCGTTCCAACAATTTCTCTTTTGTGGAAACCATTGTTGGACACAGTATCCTCAATTCTTGGAATCGACGGTTGTAGGTTATGATGTCATTTCCCCTAACCGTATGATCCCAGAATTCTACCTCTAACTTCTGCATTTCACTGCGAGGACAGTACTCTTTGATCATCATTTTCTTCAGATTATCCCAAGAAATCTTATAAGCATTTTCAATGCCCATTGGTTGAGCAATTGAATTCCACCATGATAATGCCTCATTCAACAGAGTACTCGTGGCATACTGAACTTTATCACTCTCAGTACATTTGCTGACCAAAAATACCGACTCCGCTTTTTCAAACCAGCGGGTCAAACCTACAGCTCCTTCAGTACCCTTAAATTTTATGGGTTCGCATTTCAAATAGGAAATGAATGAGCAACCCTTTGGTACTGAAGCAACATTTGTCATCGGAGGGATAGTTGGGTTTGGTCCTCCAATGTTAAGGCTGGCAATTCGGGCAGCTTCTGCAGCTATAGCAACTTCCGCAGCAGTGGCGGCTTCAGCGGCTGCTGCAGCATCACCGGCTGCTGCAGCATCAGCAGCTGCTGCAGCATCAGCAGCTGCTGCAGCATCACCGGCTGCTGCAGCACCAGCAGCTGTGGCAGCTTCGGCAGCTGCTGCAGCTACGGCTGCTCGTTCCGTTGTGAGTGCTGCGTTGACACTGTCCTTAACTAGTTTGTGAATAGCAGCTTGAGTCATTGCTGGTGGTGTCTTCTTCTTTGGCGCCATGATTCTATTGTTCAAAAGATACATCGTAATTAGAGAGTTGTGAAATGAGCACAATTTTTGATAAGAATGATAGGATAATAATGTTGAAACTTAAAAGCATAACACATGATAGTATATAAAACAAGAGTTTTATTCATATAACGTTGATTGATTTACAAAATCGAAACCTATTACAAGCTTCTTCAAAATTTACTAACTGATACTTTTAGTTTAGTAATTACAACGTTGTACAAAAGATAACTAGTACTATAACACTAGTCTAACATCGGTTGGAAGGTTGTTTGTAGTCCGGACGGATTATTATTTCCGTATGTTGCTAACACGTCCACACTATCATTGGGACGGTATTCTTTGACATCCTTCTGGTATAGTCTTTGTTGTATGGCATACATTTGATATTGCATTCCATACATCTCATCCCTGAGTTGATACCGGTCAAAGTTAGCAACATCCAATCGGATTTCTGCGGTATTTAGGCGGTTAAGTAGTCTGTGGATTTGTGCCGCATCTTGTTCTTGGGCCCTCTCAACCAATGTAAGTCTATCCTTGACGTCATCCAAGCCGGTCAAGGGATTTAAGACTATTTCCCCAACATGAGTCAAGTCTCTCTTCACATAGCTCATGTCAAGCTTAAACCAATAGAGGTCATCTCGAGCATTCATGGCATCCATTTTGGCAGAATTTACCTTGGATATATAGTCATTCATTTAACTTGCCATGCTTTGAACTTTGAGTTGGGTTAGGTTGAGGGCTTGTTTCAAAGAGTATATTTCGCATTGAGCAGAGTTCACGAACATAGGTGTAGATGTAGATGTTCCGCCGACTTCGTAAGTAGACTTTGGAACTTGAGCTGGAGTGGTACGATTAGATTCGGATGAGTTTGGTGAAATAGGAGGTGGTGATGTTAATGGTGATAGATGTTGCACCACCATTTGTTCCTCTGCTTCCTCAATGTCATCGATGCCTTCAATGTCAATATCCATTTCAGGATCTTCTTCGTAATCATCGATGTTTATGTCCATATCCATTTCAGGATCTTCGTCCGAATCTTCTTCATTGTCATCGACTAGATCCTTGTAAGATTCTTCCTCGTCGTCATAGTCAAGTGCTTCAAAGTAAGGATCATTGGGTCCGGGAAGAATTGGTAAATACTCAGGAATAGCAGGAAGATGATCGGGAGATGGAGGTACAGACATGATGTCTACAAAGAGTATTATGACGTCAAAATAAATCAAATGTTTATGGAAAATGCTCAAACTATGGCAATGTGTATATAACAATATACAAATATGTTCATGTAGCATAACATGTGTAATAAGTCCATAATCTTCTGGAGGATGGAAGGCACGAAGAGCGGAAGGCTATAAAAATGTTTTTGCTTGTAATTGTAGTTATAGTTTAGGTCTCACTTAGACCCGTTTTTCTATAACAATGGCTCTGGTACCAATCTGTAACACCCCCAATTCATGATGCAGCGGAATTCAACCATTGTGTTGACCTCTTAAGCATGTATTTCAGGTCCATGATAATCAAGAATGGAGCGGAAGGGCACAGACTAAAGGAAGAAGGCTATAAACTACTTTGTCATTCGATAAAACATCAAAAGACTTTATATTGATTTATTTTGAAACATGGAACCTTTTTGGGACCTAACTATGTAAACTCTGATATATTTGAATAAATTCGAATGACAACTCTTTTTAAAGCGATTCGGTTAGAGATCGTTTTCTATTATTATGACTGTTGTGCCGTCGAGTAACACCCAAGTTGAATTCCGCTGCATCATGAATTGGGGGTGTTACAGCTAACTCCGTGACACACTTCAATTTGTTATTTACATATCATTTATATCTCAACATTGTTGTTATATTATCTTTTGCCTACATGGCGTGCATGCACTTATTAAAACCCACGATGGTAAATGATGAGTAAACCTACTAAATAACTCGTTGAGTAAGAGGGTTGCAAACCCATCAACATTGGATAACGCATCCTTGTTAAACACCTTACTCTCAAGACGTTGGAGTAAGTTCAATGTGCATCCCACGGCGGATACGCAACAATGCACACTGTGCGCGTTTAACAAATTAGGAGCCAAGACTCTTGACTCCTTGATATGGTATTCGCAGTACGCTGCATGTTAATCCATACACTTATAAATTCTATATTCGCGTGTACATTAAGTTATGGACTTCATACACAATTATGTTATAAGTGATTATAGATTCTGTAATCTCTTTAAAGTACATTTAAATAACAATTTGATTCTTGGGTGTCTTTTATGCAAAGACAACAAAACAAAGTACAAACTCCATGCGTACAAAGTACACCTTCAAAGTAAACATTTTATTATACTACAAGTTTATACAAAAGATAGATTCAACATGCACATGTGTAACAAAAATGTGAATCTATTACAAAAACAGCCTACATACTATGAGAGCGTTTATGCTCTGAGCCACCAACTCTGTACGCTGCATTCCCAGCCTCCTCAAGCCTCTTCAGCAGACTACTATCCTCAGGTGACCCTGTCGCCACGCTAACAGGAATCCCATCAGATATGGGAATATGCGCTGCGCCAACACCACAGAGTATCGTGTTGATATAAATAAATGACTAAAAACATTATTCATATCTTTCGATATCTCTATGTTTTGATAATCACAAAACGAAAACACATCAAACCAAAAATCATGACGTAAACAAGTATTTAGTAGTAAATAATCACTTTTACCATCTAATCACTTAAGGTATGAATAAACATTGTGTTTAATGCATTATAAGATCAAAGGGGTATTTAATTAACTAATACAAAGTTTTTTTAATTATATAAAATTTTATATATTTTTGAAAAATACTTTTGGTAATAAAGAAAAATGTTTTAATCATACTAAATATATGATTTCAAATTTTTAACCAAAATCAGTTAGTTTTTCACCAAATAAACTTTCCCCACTAAAAGACAAATTTTCTGGCCGTTACAGTTGGGCGGCCCCCTTTATTATAAGGGGCGGTCCCCTTAATTTTAAGGGGGTCGGCCTTGATTTAAGGGGACCGGCCACGCTCCTCTGTCAGAATTTGTTGCCTATAAATACCACCTTAAATCTGGAATTTTTCTCACTTTTTTGCACTAAAAACTTTCTGATTCAAACCTCCATTTCAATCTTAAAAATCTTTGATCATATAATTCATAAGCCTTTGTTTCCAAGTGATCCAAAGCCTCATTCATTCAAGTGCAAAGAGAAGAATACTTCTATTTATCAAGACTAGGAGTATTACAACTTAGTATCATCTTGCTATCTAAGTTGTTTGATCATTTCATCTTGTATATCATTCATTCTTTGGTGAATATAGTGTATACGTTGGTTAGTTAGATTTAGATATAGGATCTAGATTTATTGAAGGTGTGAAGTAGTACTAGAAGTGAAGAAGTAGAAGTGGATATGATTAGTGATAGAAGAAATAAGTAGTGGTAGTATATTGAAGTGGAGATAGTTGTGAAGACAAAGAAGTTGAAGCTTTGAAGTTGAGAAGACCTTGAAGCCTAGAAGTTGTGAAGTAGTATATATCTTGGAGTAGTGGTTAGGACTTAGTAGTGAAAGTGTGAAGAAACAAGTGGCGTGAAGAAAAAGAGTTAGGAAGTAGTAAGTTGTGAAGAAGCTAGGAGCGAAGTAGTAAGTTGTGAAGAAGCTAGGAACGAAGTAGTAAGTTGTGAAGAAGCTAGGAGCGAAGTAGAAAGTTGTGAAGAAGCTAGGAGTGAAGTAGAAAGGTGTGAGGAAGAATTGATGTGAAGTAGATTGGTGTGAAGAAGTTGTGTAGAAGTTGTGATTGTGTTGTGACAAAGTTGTGGTGTGTAATTTGGTGTGTAAGGTTTTCTCTGCCATAAGGGAGGTTTTTGATCTAGTGAAGAAAACTCTCGAGTAGGTGACTCGGGGAGTGGAGCAGGGCAAGGAAGGTGTCCTTGTAGCCGAACCACTATAAATCCTTTGTCTCTCGGTTTGATCTTTCCATCTCTCACTTTTTGATTAGTTACTTGTTAGCATTTCATACATAGTTATAATTGTTTGTGTTGTGCATATATTGATTTCACATAAAGATCAAATTAAAATTCATTCATAACATTAATTTTACAAAAACAAACCAAGTACATAAACTTATATTAAAACACTTATACATATATATACTTATATATGATATATGAGATTGCAAATCCTCTTTCAACATTATATATATAAGTAGTGTTTATACAAAATCGTAAATAAACTAGTATCAATATTTTTGCATTAAATAGTTTTGAAAACTTACGTCTATTCTTTAGAAGCTAACTTTTATAAAACAAATAAAACGAAAAAGACGTAAAACTATTCAACCCCCCTTCTAGTTTTTCACATATCGCTTTCCCCTTCACTCCCCCTTCCTTGCGAGTCTTGTGGCATGGGCTTCTAAGGATGCCTTCAGAGAGATTTCTTTCTCAAGAGCAAAAGGGTTAAGGATGTCGCGTGGACGAGCAAATATAGGCACCTGTAGCTGCGATACATCGGGCTTCAAAAAGTAGTCAGGTTGAGCCTCTGCATCCTCTGCTGCGTGCCTCGCCAAGGTTAACCCCTCCATAATGACACCTATGGGGTAATCCTGGTCGCGCTCCAGTTGAGTAATGTGAGAAAGCTCTAACAGCTTCATCTTCTCCATAGCAGCGACAAGATCAGCAAAGGCATCCCTATTGTAACCTGGGACTTGGGTAAGAGGCATGGTCAAAACCTTATTCTCACACAATTCCTCTATGGCCTCTGCCTTACCACGCGCCAGCGCACATCGGACAACATCCCCAAACGACTCCTTAATTTCCTGAGACTCCAAGGTGCTCAAGCCCATCACGCGTGGGCTATCATAATAACGATTTGGGCTTACGAAAGCCCAAACTCAAATATATTATTTATGGTCTTGACAATGATCTTTTATTTATGGGATAAAGATCAATAGACCGTATAGGGCGGGATACGCCGAAGAGTAAGGAACACGAAACCAACAAGGATTTCGTGTGTATATAAAGAATATCACGGCTCTTATTGAGGTATCATTTGATAACCCTAACTCTTCAATATAACCCTAAAACCGATTACTTACTCTCACGCCGGAGGATAATCGTGAGAGACAATCCCACGATAAGCCTAACGGTGTTGTTTGCTTTCTTAGTGCGCAGGTCTCGAGCATTAAGATCCAATTGATACGAGAACAAGAATCCAAACAAGAAACGCACAACTTTTGTATCAAAAATATCTATTTAATATATTAAAATACTTTACATTAAAGCTAAAAAAACTTAGTTTCCATGACACAAAAATACAGAAAATTGAAGATAAGTCACATACTTGGTAAAAAACAATAATAATAATAATAAGAATAAAATAAAATGAAATGCAAATTTACCAAATAAAATCATTTTATTTAAGGCAACCCGACCCGGTAACTCATTTTATCCCCAAAACAAAACTCAGAAACCCTAAAATAAAACCAACCCAAACCCTGAAACCAACAAACTAACAAGAATGGCGGCAAAGAAATCAAGCAACGAAGGAGTCCTATCTCGGATCTCAGAGTCGCCAATCGTATACAAAGGCAAGCGAGCAGCTTCAGATGCAGGTTTCGTGCTGAAGAAGCTTGCTAAAAGCACTGGAAAAGCGGCATGGATTGCTGGGACCACGTTCTTGATTCTGGTTGTTCCTTTGATTATTGAGATGGATCGTGAAGCTCAGTTGGTTGAGATTGAGGCTCAGCAGGCTAGTTTGCTTGGGGCCCCACCTGCTTCTTCTGCCCAGTTGAAATGATTTTATTTATGTAATGCTCTTTTTTTTTTTTTTTTTTTTTTTTTTTTTTTTTTAAGTTATGTGATTTTGTGTGGTATCTGAATTGTTATTGTTGAGAATGTGTTTTGAATTTTTTTAGTTTGATAATTTAGATTTAAGGCGTGTTTGAGGTTGGTTAATAATATCGTGTTTCTGTATGACAAATAAAAAATTCTGAGTGTCATGTTTGGTTAGATCAAATTACTTATTTCTGAATTAGCGGGTTCGTAGATTTTTTGTGATTCAGGTTATCTTGCCTCATACTTAGTCGATTACGCATAGTAGATCTCATTATTGTGTTTCATTATGGATAATGAAAATGCCTTATGTGTTGCGGTTAGTCACAGCTTATTAAGCATGAGCATTTGCAATCCCAAACACCCCCCTTAAATAATAAGTTGTTGGAGACTAAGAATTTTTGTCCACTTCTAAGTATTTATCTTAATAGACATTATTTAATCCTTAGAGTAATCAGATTATCAAGTTTAGTTTCTCTATATTGCTAGACAGTTGGAACTGATTTTATGCAAATTGAAAGTTGAAAACACAATAATGAGATATTCACTTATTAAACTCTATGCGAAACACCTCATATTGCATGATATTCAATGCTCTTTTTTACTAATATAGGCTGTTTGGTTCTTGCATATGGGTCATGTAGGGTTTACCTTGTTACACTCTTTTAAAGTGTAAATAGACATAAGTAATGGGTGCTCCATAGTCGGTAATGTGTTTGCTTCTAGTCTGTAATCCTTTCAATTTTATATAGGCATAGACCATATTATTTTGTTAGGTTTAAAAAGGATTCAGTGAGTGGAGATAGTATAAGATAGAATCGTCACAAATCAGTGCAATCTTTTGAACTGGTGGAAGGCGTTTTGTTGTCGTTTAAGGTACAATAATGGAAATGACTTGGAACAACAGAACGCGGACTGTAGGATATAGATGTCAATGCATTGTATTTGAAGAATACACACCAAATTACATCCTTTAGTCAGTAAATGATGCTTAGGTTCTTATTCATTTCTCCTGCATTGTGGATTCTTAGTTTAATGGAAATTACTTTGGTTCATACGCGTGCTTAGATGTGTTGCATGTGTGAGTCACCCAACATATTGTTTCTTGAAGCCTTATTGGGCTTTCTTATATGGTTTTGATTTTGGTTTGCTGTTTTTATGATTCCTTTGCTCACATAACTCAACAATGAACTTATCTATCTTTTTGTATGCATCAGGTTTCCAGATGATCAAATAAGAAAAGGAAAAGAATATTTGGGCAGCATGAAAGTGAAGAACAATGAAACCTTTTTTTTGCTGTAGTTATGAGTAGGCTGAGAGACCTTTAGTGTTGTTTCACTCTTTACTTTCTATTAATTTTATTGATCAATGAGAATGTTTACATTCACAACTTTTATGTGTGATAAATGAATGTTTTGAATTGTTAAATCCAGCATCATCTTGATACAGTATTCAATAGAGTTGGTACTTTTTTTTGGTGGTGGGTCACTTGTTTATGGACAGATCATCTAGGTTGAAAAAGGTGTATAGGGAAGGCTTTGATGTACAAAGGTTCTTCAGCTAGCTTTTTGAGAATTGGGTTGGGTTGGAAAGCCGTTTTCGCTCACCATTTAATACTGGATTCCATTCTACTTGAATCTCAAAATCATGATATGGCTGTTTCACCAAAGTTGTGGTGAAAATAATACTGATTCCAGTTTGAGATCTGGTCCGTTTGAGCTCTATTTCAATAATTACATTTCCAGTTACAAGTCGTTTTCAAATATTTATAACCTCTTTGAGCTGTTTCATTTACAAAAATATAGATCGCTGTTGTAAGAATGTAGTTTTTCTGGTCATATGTACTTATAAATTTTAAAACATGCATAATGTTGGCGGACAAGTGGACAACCCAACTCAGCCTCTCTGTTATAATGCAATAACGCACTTAGAAGTTATCGTGTGACATAAATCTGATTTGATCGTTACCCTCTATGTCTAGTTTATTTGTTTTCCGCTGCATAGTATTTGCAAGATATATAATATTAAATCAGATAGAAAGTGGATTAATAAGAAAGATCTAATTAACTGACTTTCACTTTTCCTAAACCAAAACTACTGTTGTTGCTTCTAATGTGATACGGAGTAGAATGTTTATGGCTGGTTAGATGATCTAGATCATTTTTTTTTAAAACCAAAACCGATAAAGAACAGTCCAATACCAAAACAAAAATCTAAGCATACACTCTCAATTAGCTTAGGGAGTAACATTCGGGAACACGAACACTTTGATGGAGTAAGGATACAACCCATTAAAGACGTGAAACAAATTTGCACAAAAAATGACATGAAACAAATATGCTTGACACCCTTAAACATTGCTTTGAGTAAATTCTACTAATTCAGAATTTTGTATCATTTACACTAGCCACTCTTTTTGTTGCATGGTAAACATTAGACTATATTATCCTAAAGATGAGAAGATTCTCATTCAAAAGGAGACATTCCCTGCAATAATTTCTCAAGCTACAACATACGATTGAGGATTTCACGCGGTGAACTATTTTCCAGTTTTACCCCTCTAAATAAACAGCCAAAACAAGTTTTACAATAATAACAAAGAGATGGATTCACGTTTAAGGTCACTCATCATCTTTCATTATGCAGACAAACAGATAATACATTTACATGAATAGCAACGTGAAAGCGTGATACGTGACTTAATACACCAAAATCAGCAAAAGAAATTATAACATCTATGATTGTTCTTTCGTGAATCCAAACATGAGAACGGCAAACCCTAGATTCTTGAATGTTTTCAGCATTTGAATCCCCGACAAGCCATTAGCCACACTATGATGATAAAAATTGCAATGGCTCCTCCAACCATCAGCTTCATCTGAAGATTCTGCAACCACATCTTCCTTCTTAGTGACCTTCCCTGCCTTTGGAAGCTGTCCGCCTGCAGTTAACACGTAGCATGATCAATAAAGCCTCAAGGACACACACAACAGCTTTTAGGGGTTTTGAATACGCATTTTGAAAGTAATTATATGATATCTAATGAAAATCCATACAGTATAGTAATACAGGCTAAACATGGTGCCCAAATGTGCTCTTGTTGTTTGGAGTTGTAATCAGATATTTGAGTGTTTAGTACAATCAGATTAATTTTAAATAAACAGATAAAACCAACAAAGAGGACAACACTGTCATAAAAAAGAGTAAAAGGGAGCAAGAGTATCTCAAATTAAGTTAAAAAAAGGCTAGTTTTACCCATGGATAATCAGTTTTGTTATAAATGGTGTGAAACTGATCTATTTACGATTATATGATCAAATAATCTGAAACAGATTTGTCAAGCCACACTAAAAACTGATTATTGCAACTTCAAGTCGCAATATTTCTTTCAGTTCCAAATTGCAAATCCAAACACCACTTTATTTCTTGACCATGACTAGATAATTTCCTTTTAGTGGTGAATGATAGAAATAATAGTCGTACCTGGAACTGAAGGTTTTCTGTCTTATCGACCAGTAGTTCAATCTTCTCACCACGATCCAAAACCTGTATTAGACAAGCATACAGAGGTTATTACATTAGCAGACAAACCAAGAATGTCTCCCTAAATAATCTCTTATACACATATATACATGTGTCCTAACAGAAATGCAGCTTTCTAAATGGGAAACTTATACCCAATTACTTACCAATGGGTCAATCTGTGTATTTTAATCTCTGATACTGCAATAAATGCCATGAGATGAAAGCCGGGAGATGCTTGACACAGGGAATGTGTCAAACAAGATGAAAGCCATGAGGGGTTTGTAAACAGGGATAAACAAAATAGCAAACAGGCTTAAACAAAATAGCAAACAGGGGTTTGTAAACAGGCTTAGGTCAACCTGTTTGCTATTTTGTCAATCTGTGTATTTTAATCTCTGATACTGCACTAAATAATCTCTTGTTTGACACATTCATTAGTCTCTGATACTGCACTAAATGCCATGAGATGCTTGAAAACACAAATACATCTCTAATAAACAAGTATTTTAATGAAAATTTCATAGCTATTGACCCACTGATATTGTGGATGACAATCTACCAGATGTGAAATCTTCAAAAGTCTAACATTACATTATTTAATAGCAAGGGTCTACTATCTTTTAAGTTATCCACCAAGAAACAAGCCAATGAAATCAATCTTTGAGAATTTATGAAAGTTTATGTATGTTGAAATAATAAAAAGTAAGCAAAACTTCTTCAACAACCCATCTAAGAATGAGCAAACGTCATGCGCTAGTCACACGAGTAAATAAGCAACAGCTTTACTCATCAAAAGCATAGATCTACGAATTTCATACTGGTTCGTTTGGAACACATAACTATCTATGTTAACATATCAGAACTATGTATAGGTCTAATAACTTGCTTTAGTTTCTCACATATTACAAAAGACAAGCAAATCAAAATATTCCAAGAAAATGGTTTGACTTTAACATTCGTCTTTCATCTGTATGCTTACAAGTGGTGCACCTTTTTACATATTCTACATCAATAAATCTGATGTTACAACACCTATTCTACAAAGTATCGCCTATACTCTTCCATCCTCATCCTACACATTCTGAATCAGTACTGATTCAGTAGCAAGATCCCTTATTTTCGATGTTCTGTTTTCACTTACCTTTAATTCAGGAGAGATGCTATCATCTGGTGAGTAACTAACTCATTCGCAGCAAGCTTTCCATCTCCCATTCTTGTCTATCATGACTTAAGAACTTAGGGCCCTAAAATTAGTCTAGTAGTGATAGAAAAGAGCAGCGGTTGTCTTTAGACCAATCTACTCCTACAACTTTCTACAAGGATCGTAATCTTTAGAAAAAAAAGGTGCACATATTGGTCTTCAATTCATGCGTAGTGCACCCTTATGGAGGTCCAAAATTCGTATAAAACGTCTTGGTTTTTTTTCTACAAATTTGCTATAAATGGTTTGGCTAATCGTTAATCAGGGAATTTAGTATCAATCTTACTACAATGCCTATGTGCTAATGGCATACAAGGTACAACCTCATGCTGTTATCAAAGATAGGTCAAGCATGCAAGCATAAGTTGACTATAACTAGTGAACTAAATGCATACGATTATGTTTAGTGTACAGATCACCCACATAAATGATGACAGTTACCTTCTCAATGTTGTCCATCATGATCCCTTTAACTTCTGTTATTTGCGCCTTGAGTTTAGACAGCTTACTCATTTCGTCCGGATGGTTTAAACAATAATCCATGTGTTCCTTTATCTTTGGCCTATTAATAAAACCCAAATCAATATAAAACTTAAAAATTCACAAAAATTCCTTAATAAATTACAAGACGAGATCAACATACCCAAACTCCCTATCAAGGTTATAAGCAATACTAAAGCGATCCTCAAACAAATCATCATCACTATCATCAGCAAGTGGATGATCACTTCCAATACTCGCTCCATACCGCTTCTTAAAATCATCCTTCACTCTCTCCAAAAACACAAACGGCATGCTCCTCCCAGCCGACTCATTCGCCACAACAAGAAAAACTACATCACAAAACCAACCATCGCTAAACTAACACATACATCACCACATATAATATCATAAACAAACTATAAATAAGTTTATAAGTACCAAAGCCAGTATCGAGCAGGAAGTTGAAAGTGTATCCATCACACGCGTAGGTATACTTAGTACTACCAGAAGGCAACTTCTGTAAACACTGAACAGCAACCGTACTAACGTTACCAGAATACGCAGTGTGTTCGGCTAAAACAATGGTTCCTTTCGCAACAAAGCTATAAATTAATCCTTTCTGACTCATTTCTACAAACCCTAAACACACTTATAAAACACAATTGATCCTGAAAATAACAAAAAATTCTAAATCAGTATAATAACCTAATTTAAGCAGAGATAAAAAGTATTATTTCGATTGTAATAAGGTGATATAAGCGGTTAATAATCTAAGGATGCATAATATAAATGGATCTAATAAGCAGTAGAGAACAATAGATGAAAAGCTATATAGATTAATGGTATACCTTTGGAGAAGAATAAGCTGGGAAATGAAATTGGGGGGGTTTGATTGATGATTTCGTGGGGAGTTAGTTTTGTTTTTTGCTTAATGGACACGGTTTACGACAGTACTTCTTCCTAGCGGACGAATTCATGTAATTTGCGGACTGGACCTTCAACTTTATGTTTTGTCATTTAGGTGGTGACTCATGACCATGGTCACTTATTTTTTATTTTATTTTTGAAACGGCACCACACTTGAAATTCGACCCCAGAGTTAAACTATCCAAACAAGCAGGTCCTGAGACCCGAACCACTAAGAGAGACCCACGAAGAGAAACCCTTAAAACTCATAGCTTTGCACTAAGTAGAAAATCCGGATTTTCTTTGCCACTTGCGAGACTCAAACCCGAGTAAAACCCCTCTTCAAGCTCCAGAAGGAACTCAGGTAGCCAACTGAGCTAAGTCAGTTGGTAATTGTCACTCTTGTTACGGTCAACCAGTCTAAAGCGTCTTCAACCAAAATAACGTAAAATTCAGTCGATATGACAACCGAGTTGTGTGGAGTGTTTGTGGTCCAATTTGAGTTGTGTGAGTTGTTATTTTGCTTATTTGGAGTATATTTGTGGATAAGTAGGGTATACTTGAGTGGTGACCGCGTTATCTTATATTACACTAAGTTGTGAAGTTGGTTGTAGAGAGAAAAAACTGAATTTGCATCGATATGACAATGGTGACCACGGTTATGAGGCTTCCTTATTACACTTAGCCTAAGAAGCGAACTTTCTCGAAGGTCCTGATTTAGTACACAAACTTTACAAAAAAAAAATATCATTAAATGTCACAAACTTTTATAAATTGTTTAAATATGCATATTTTGATGTGTTCTTTAAAAAAAAAAAAAAAAAAAAAAAAAAAAAAACTTGACACGACTTTAAGTTTGTGACATTTAATGACGTATTTTTTCTATTATTATTTTTTTTTAAGTTTGGGCACTAAAACAAAACGTTATAAAGAGTTCATTATTGTTTAATAGCCTAAACCTTTTTAATATATGGGTCACACACTTACAAGTTGTAGTCTACAACCTTTTTCTTTAGGAGTTAATGAGTTATCATCGTTTCTAACAATGAGTGTTAATCTTGCAACAACACGAGAATTAGTCAGGCGTATGTTTAATTTTACATGTAATTGTGGACGTATGGTCCGGACTGGACCCTAGATGGGTCAGGCCCGGCAGACAGCGGCCCACTCTACGCTTAAAACCCTAATCCATGCGCTATAAATATAGGGCTGAGGTTCCATTCACAACACGACCAAACATGTTATCCTAAACCTAATTCTCATATATGCTACTACGCATCAATACTAACTTGACCGTCGGAGGTGGATCCCGGGGCTACGGCCTCGGGTCCACTCCTAACGGGTTCTCTTTGTTGACAGGTCTACTTAGGGCTTGAGAAGACGACTAACGGCTCAAGGAGAGTCGTTGAATCAGTCCGCGCCAGATTATGCATCAACAAGTGGCGCCATCCGTGGGACATGGCTACGACAAGTGTCGTGCTCTCACATCGCTAGAAAGCAACCATCGATATACAACTACACGTTGCATTGATATATAACTATGCGGTAACTTTAAAGCTATTTAATATTACTTTAAAAGCATCGCAATATTTTAATATCACTATGCGCATCGGTGGTACTCATTGCATTTGCCATGCGTCAGATTCGATTTACTAAATAAGTAAGTATCATGTGATTTTAATATCACTTTCCCACATGGTACAAGTCTTTTAAATAGTATACTGTACTTACGTTCCATGGACTAATATCTTCTAAAATTAAAAAAGATATCTACAATATTTTCTAAAAAATAAAGGTATCCCAATATTTTTGTGCATATCTTTTAAATCGATAAGATTTGGTATCTTTTAAATACTTATAAGATTTTACATAAATCTTTTACCTTGATAAACACGATTTTATCTATCGCTATGAGCGCTATGTCCGCACGATCGGACCTACTTTATCTTTTCACCGCGAATTAATTCGAGCACATCTTTTAGCCGCGAACAGCGCAGTCACGATAAATCTACCCGCGTTAGGCCATGCGTTCGGAAATCTTCACAGATTGGCGCCATGAGCGCACTGTCACGTACAGGCACCACGATGCTAGTCAATCGCCATGAGCGCACTGTCACTGTCACGTACAGGCACTGGACGAAAGCCGTGGTCAACTGCGATCATCCACAAACGTTAGAATCTATGCGGTCACGATACATCCATCTGCGTCTGTGCGTGCAACAGAAACTATTAGTCGCGGTCATGGTACATCCATCCGCGCAATTGTTTTTATTATAATAAAAAACAACAAGATCAATTAATCGCCATGCGCGCACTGTTTTTATTATTAGCTACGTGCTACTTCTTTTATGTAGTTTATAAAACTTCACGATAGGTGTAATTCGCACTACTACTTCTTTTATGTGTTAATTATACATGCTATGTGCTATATTTTTGCTACGCGCTAATCTTTTACCTCATTAGGTTTTATATGTTGCGATTCGCAGCATATACTTTTAATATTTGCATTAAATGTTTTTCAGGATAACTAAGTTTAATACTCCTACAAGAGTAGCACCATCAAACTTGGGGGGGCTACCAGGGTATATCCTACCACTGTTTCCGTACGCGTCACTCAGGTATATTTGGAAGCAGATCGTACGTAAGAGGTATTGCAAGCCCGGTACAAAGACGGATTTAAATATTCGCACCATCTTGCCGCAGGGGAGACGTCCTTTGTCGGTTGTAAAGACGAATGTAATGTTCGCACACGGCGCGCACAGCGCGCACCTTTGTCGCGAACAATGCGCATCCTTGTTGCGCATAGCGCGCAAAGAAGCACGTCTTCTGGCGCACATCCTTGTCGTGCACAGCGCGCACTTCTGCCACAGAAGCACGTCTTCTGTCGCACCATGTTGCATCTCTACTGGTACAAAAGGTACGCCCTTACCCAGGATACAGCATTATAACACCCCGTAAAATTTTCCTACGATTAACACGTTACCATAACATAGATTAACCATTTTTTTTACAGGAACAAAATTTTTTTATTATTATGCACGACCTATTATGAGAACCACTACGATATTTGTGATTGACCATTTACCCAGGAACGATGCTTACACACAACCTCGATAGATTTAATATCGCGAATATATATATTTATATTTTAAACGTTAATAATTAAAACAATACGTTTCGTTCATTTAACGTACATTATTTATATCATCCCGGAGCCTACAAAAATTCCCGAGGCTACTCACTAATATTTTTGAACCATAACCCGACTCACGAAACTTGCTACGTGGGCCCACAACACACTATGGGCCACTAAATCAAAACAGCCAACCAAATGGACATCTGCTCACTAGTTTCTTTCTCGTTTGGGCCCAAACCACGCAGCAGCCCACCAAGCCCAGTGCCCTTTTACTATTTTGTATTCTTTTTCTTTTGTTTTCCCAGCCGCGACCCTCTCCAAAACCACCCCTTTATCTCGCAATTTTAACAAATAACACCTACGTATTATTGCTCCTCTCATTTCACCTAGTACCCTAGAAACACGAATGGTAAGAAATACACCCTCCCTCACACGTTCACTACCCTAAAAACGACCCAAGCAAACCCCGAAACTCACCTTTGGCATTTTTACCCAAACATGTCACCAGCCCTCTTAGCACCTCCCATGCTCCCCAATCACCACATAACGAATCCTAAACATCACTTAAGTGTCAGAGAATGTCAGAAACTGAATGTGACATTTCCTCTTGTTGTTTTAACTCGATTGGACATAAAAGAGGTAGCAAATATTCGTTCCTATCTTACACCCAAAACCATGTGAACTTAACTTGTATACACACTCCAAGACTCATTATATAAACCTCCCAAGCAAGCTCAACTAAAAATCTCACACTCAAACACACCCAAATGAACCAAATAACAAAATGTAAGTCGATACATACCTTGAGACGGGACAGAAAGCTTGCAAGGAATTCGAAGGGCTAGGGACAAGTTCAAGGAGCGCCATCACTCATCCTACATCTTTACTTGGCCACAAGTCGAGCCACAATCCCCATATGCACTTATTCGAACCATATCCTAATTTTTACGCCCCCCTTTTGAAGCAAAGTGAGTCTACTCGACACATAATTCATGTTTTTATTTCAATAACATTCTGTTTTGACACTTTACTTCGATCCGTTATCTCGTTAATTAAAAACATGTTATATACTTTTTATTCGACATACTAATTACTTAATATACTAACAAACGAGTGGTATAAAGTTTTCAAGCTAAGAATAACGTTTACCTAATAAATATAACACGTTTTGAAAGTCATTGGACATTCACGTTTTTTATTGAAAAACACTTATAATATTTGACTAATAAAACTGTTTTCAGAATCGTTTTATGTCACTTACTTAGCCTCGTTAACTCCAAATCTCGACACATAACATATCGATTTTAAAACATGAACTCATTGTTGACATGGCTAGCAAACAGGACACGTAAAAGATTTAACCTAATAAGCTCATATGAATCGATTTCAAAAGCCAAAGTGATCGAGCCTTAGTCAGATTTTTCAACAACAATAAGTTAAACAAATGGGCTTATAAGCCCAATAAGCTGTTTATAAGCTTATAAAATAAGCTGGTCGTATAAGCTCGTAAGTAATTTTTTTTGAACATAAAAATAAACCTAAAACCAGGCCCGAACCCCTCGTAAGCCCAACGGATCTAAAAACCTTAACGAGCCTTTATTTATCACTCGTTAGGCCCAATTAAATAGAAAAATTAGATTTTCAGTTAAATAAGCTGCTGGAATAAGCTAGTAAGAATGTTTTAGGCTTATTTAGAAAATAAAAATGATAAACTTTTAATTTGGTGAAATTCGGACTTAATTTGCAAAATTTTCATAACCGGGGACTAAAAGTGTAAACTTTGCAAACTTTGGGTCAAAACTGTAATTTCTGATTTTCTGAGTTTAAAAACTGTAAATAATGATAATTGGAGTTGAAAAATGTAAATATTGATATTATTTGGACTTAAAATGAAACGAATGTTAACTACGGACTAACGGTGTGAAATCATATTCGTTAGAGATAAAAGTGTAATTTTGGTAAAACGTAAAGGATTTTCTGTAAATATTATTTTATAAATAATATTAATATTTTATATAAATATACATGTTTGGTATAAAACTCTTATAAATATATACGATATAAATATTCGCGTAATTATAATAAACTTTAACGATATATATAACGATACGTTTATTTCTTTTCTTTAAAACTAACATCATAAAACATCGTCTACATACTTCGACTTATTCTTGATCGCACATCGAGCATCGATCATTTTACTTATGAGTTATATGTATATAACTTTGTTCTTGAACTTCAAACATTTAAACGAACACGAGTTTTAATAACAAACTGAATGACTAATATTCGCGATAAAACGAGATTTAGACTATCAACTAAAACATACCATATCTTTTAGGTTGTGTGTGAAGCCATTGCCTTGCATCGTTGAGATTACGATACTACCACTACCACTATACTACTAAGGTGAGTTCTTAGCCCCATTTTTATAATTATTTTATAAATATTTTGGGGGAGATACATGCTCAACTACTGCTTTTACTTTCACAAGTATTTTAAACTTTCACATATTACTGTGAGTCATAGCCCCTACTCTTACTTGTTTTACAATGATTTATAAACGTTTTTGGGGGAGATACATGTTTAATTACTGTTTTATACTTTTATAAGTACTCGTTAACTATATACATGTTACTGTGATTTCATAGCCCACTCTTTAACTATTTTCCCGTGGGGGAGATACATGCTTAAAACTCGAACACAAGTCTTTTATACCGGGTATTGAAATACCGTCAGGCCAATGTTATTTGCTTAAGTTACTATTGCCAAAAGTCCCTCGATCATGAACCTTAATCACTTGAAGGGTGAACGTAAATAAATGTGGATAGTACTATTAGTGATTGATAATCCTCGTTTGGTTGTTAGAGAAAACACCAGGCGCACTTTATTGTTCTTATTATAGGTTATTGACAAATACCTATCTTGAGGGCCTACTACTTACCGTCATAACTTGAGATTATGATTGGCTGTTAATCGTTGAGTATCATGAGCTTAAGGCAATAACAGGAACATTGATTTAAACTTATTGATTGTATGTGATTACAATACATTCTTAACTTGTGATTCGAAACTCGTGTTAAATGGATTTATAAATCAATTACTATTTTTGATGTTGACCCGGTGAAGGGCAAACCAACGGATTGATTTGTATTAAATTGATAAGGAAATCACTCTTTTTCTAATTAACAATTTAAACTATAAACTCTATGAACTCACCAACCTTTGTGTTGACACTTTTTAGCATGTGTTTATCTCAGGTAACTAAACAAGAAGGAACTTGAAGGCACGGAGTGGGCTTGTAACCCGACATGGGCTTAAATAAACATCTTGACATATTTCAAATAAACTTGTTGTTTAAATTATGAAACATCTTGATGTCTTGAATATTTGGTATTTTGAATGAATTAAACTTTAAAGCGTCACTTTTGTGTCGTTTTCTATGATTGTGACAAAGATCCTCGAAGTAACACCCAAAAAGTCTTCCGTTGACATTTTAAGTCTTCCGCTGACGTGACGATTTTGGGGGTGTTACAAGCATGCGGAATCCACCTTCACCATTGTGAGACAATCACAATCGCAATCCCAGTGCGCATTGTCGCATGTGGGCTGCGCAGTATGGTTCGTCCCATGCGCACACCTGAGTTGCGCACGCATGGGTCACGACGTCATGGTTAATTGTGCCTACGTGGCCATGAACAGAACTTAAGTCTAGCATAACATAGTCACGCACTATGTCATACTAAACTTGGGGGGCTTGTGGACGTATGGTCCGGACTGGACCCTACGTGGGTCAGGCCCGGCAGACAGCGGCCCACTCTACGCCTAAAACCCTAATCCATGCGCTATAAATTTAGGGCTGGGGTTCCATTCACAACACGACCAAACAGGTTATCCTAAACCTAATTCTCATATATGCTACTACGCATCAATACTAACTTGACCGTCAGAGGTGGATCCCGGGGCTACGGCCTCGGGTCCACTCCTAACGGGTTCTCTTTGTTGACAGGTCTACTTAGGGCTTGAGAAGACGACTAACGGCCCAAGGAGAGTCGTTGAATCAGTCCGCGCCAGATTATGCATCAACAGTAATGGTGATCAAACTTCTTGAGTTAAGGTTTGCTTTTTTAGCTATTTTTTCAGTAAGAACTTAGTGGTTTCTCTATTGGTTTGGCTAGAATAAGAAGAATTATCCATCAAGGTAGTTTGTTCAAGTGTTTTGTAGCTACCGTCGTCGAGATATAAGAGGTTTTAAGTTTGAATCATGTTTTGTGCAAATGAGTATGAGTTGGTTACAATAACATACCTGAAGATCAAGTCATTTAGCAGATTGAATTTGTGTCACTGTAGACCCACTTCTCGTAGGTTTCATTACCAAAAGCAAAGTAATTAACATGTGAGAAGGATAACTAAAGGGCTTGTGTCCTAGTGGTACCTTTTGTTGTGTCAAAATAGTTGGTTCAAGTTCTACTTAAAATATGTGAGATAGCATGTGGTGTATATATTGTGGGATAGTTAGATGACATTTAAAAAAACATGTGAGAAAGATATTTTCTCAATTTCAAATGGCATTTTAATACATTAAATCTTACTTGATGCATATATTTTTATGTGGAATACTAGACTCACTCACAAAATATATATTAAAAAAAAAAAAAAAAAAAAAAAAAAAAAAAAAAAAAATCCAATCTTTTTATACCCCAAGTTGAACAAACAAATAATTATGGTATATGGCCTTTCATTTTCAAAAGAATAATTCACTATGACGCCATACACAATATCTATCTTCGAATGGACCCCCTTCTAGCAACTTTATAAAAAAGAAACCAACCAAAGTAAAGGCTGCATTAAAAGAACCAGGACAATTTGGTAAACTATAGTCCAACACTTGAACAAAAGTGTTGAAACTCTTTTTGGCCATAGTGACGTTGGTTGCGGAATCTTTAGAAGAAAAAGCCAACACTCCACCCCTTGAGTTTTTTGCTTACACGTACCCTCAATTTCATACAACCTCTGCCAGGTATATATATTTTGTTGATCAAAATCGGTGGTGGTTTCATTTATTATAAGCTCTAATATATCATTTGTCGACATTTTTCAAAGAAAAGATGGTGTCGGCAAATAAGGAAATGGTGGTGTATTGCTTTGATACATTGGTGGCTCACTTTAATGCTGATCAAGTCCCACCTCCTGCTTTTGATGACGGTCAATAGTAATTTTTCTAATTCTTTCATCAACTTTTTATCCTTCACATCTTCATTTAGTTGCTATTCTAAGGATTATACGTGATGTTGTCTTTGTCTCTTTGGTATTGTGTGTGTTTTGGTTTCTATACATAGTATATGAAAAAAATGAGTTTAGTTTAATTTGCATGTTTTATAAAATTTTGTATGTCCTTTCTCCCAATAACATATTGCAATAAGTTAAAATGCAATTAACAAAGAGTAAATGAGTGTGAAAGTTTTGGGGGGTTTTACTTTAGAGCTGAGGTTGTTCGGAATTGGTTATATAAGTGCTTATTAGCTTTAATATAAAGGCTGTTATTAGGTGCTTGAACGAAACCGCATATTCAAGTGTAAATAAGCACTTTTGGCTACCCGCTTACTTTTAGAGCACATAGGCAAAATAAAGTAACCAATCCTATACATGATACATTCCCGTAATCTTGATGCTTAGTTAAGTGTAGTTTTGCTTAACAAGATGCTCAAGGCGTCAACACACATGTATAAATGTATAGCTAACTATGTTGTCCGGCATTCATTTGAGTGTGACCATAGTATTATACGGTGTCTTTCCAAAATGCCATTTTCTCTTATCACTATTAGCCTACAAGAGTTGGGGTTTGTAAAAGGGCAGCAACAACAGTCAGGGTGCGATTCATAATTGTGGATACTTTAATGCTATTTACGTTAAACTGCTACATAGGATTATAGTCAAAGATTGAAACATTCTTGTGATTGAGGCCATACATAATATTCCACAAATAGATGAGTTCTTTTTGCTCAAGATTTTTTGGATAAAATATGGAATTTGATAAGTAAGACGTGCTCTATATATGATTTCAGTCCATTGTTTGTCACTTGGAAGAAAGCTGTGAATGGCGAGGAACCTCGTTTACGTGGATGCATTGGGACTCTGGAAGCTCGTGACATAACAAACGGCTTCAAAGATTACTCACTAACCAGGTACGTTCTCTACAAAATAAAATCTTCTCAAAAACCTTATGATTAGTTTTTATCATTGTTGACAGTTTATTGACTCAGTTTACACAATAATTGTGACCGAATGGCTAACTGTGGTAATCAATGATTACCAATGATTACCACAGTTAGCCATTCGGTCACAATTATTGTGTAAACTGAGTCAATAAACTGTCAACAATGATAAAATTATCATGGAATTAGAAGTTATTGTTTACCCAAAATGCAAGGCTTCTGAATGGCTTGTTTGTTATAGATGTGGGACGGGCTTGCTGCATCTTGCCTACTTAACCCGTCATTGCAATGAGCCCGTATGCAAAACACTATTATTGATGCATGTATTTCTTTACACAGTGCTCTACGGGACAGGCGATTCCCACCAATACAGGCTAAAGAATTACCATTCTTGCAATGTACAGTTTCCCTTCTTACCAATTATGAAACCGCTTCTGATTATCTTGATTGGGAGGTATTTTTGTAAAAAAAAACGCATCTTGTTTGCATAGAAAGACTGTCCTCCCTTGGTCTTCGTTTTTAACTTTGTTTTCTCACTCTCCTCGATTCCATCCTATGTTGCAGGTCGGAAAGCATGGAATTATTATCGAGTTCACTGATCCCAATAATAATAGAAGCCGAAGTGCCACATACCTGCCCGACGTGCCTGCTCAAGAAGGTAGGAGGTCTTTAAGCAGTTTTCTTTTATTCATTTGCTTGGAACACAAATTACCACTACATTACTCCAAAGGTGGCAATTTAGACCCATTCACTTACGAATGGGTCACTTATGGTTTTCGATCTGAAACGGGTTAGTGGGATTAAATTAGATTTAGTTGTAAAAGTATTAGTATCATTTTAATCAGGCCCAACTTGTTTCAACCGGTACTAAAAAGAGGGCATGTTTGGACCCGTCACCCTTTGACCCGTTATCCAATCCCTCAGCGCAGCACATCTTTCCACGTTTCACAACTCCAATTGCTAAAACTGACTATCTACCCTTTGTAATTTTTATATTAGGATGGACAGTTATAGAAGCCATTGACTCTCTGATACGTAAAGCTGGTTACAATGGCACCATAACAGAATCGGTGAGGAAGAGTATTCAGCTGACCCGTTACCAGAGCACGTTATTTACAATGCACTATGGTGACTACGTGAGCTATGTGAAGACATCTCGAGGTGCTGCCCCCTCTGTTACCGGCCTCAAATCCCGTTAACATATTAAACATGATTAACTGATTGGAGCAATAATGGTATTTTGGTTCCGAGTCAATTTAGAAAAAAACGGTGACTGGATAAGAGCACTCGTGTACCATGTATCTAAGTAATATTATAAATTTAGTCTACTTGAGTCTCAAGTCGACTGATGCTGCAATCTTGCTTTTAAAATTTTATGACGATAAATATTGCATGTGTATTCAAGTATTTTAATTATGTATTTATGTGTGTAGGAGTTACGACTTTGAATTTTGATGTCAAAGACAACAGACACACACAAAACTCATTTTCTCATCACCCCATCTGATTATGATGGTTTCTTTAGTATATCACTTGGTACATGATATCATAAATAGATGGTCAGATAAGTCGTAGTAGTAGCTACATTATCAAAAATTTACAGGAAATTGGTCCGGTAAGACGATAACTATAGTTTGTTGTTATGCATTAAAAATTAACTACAAAAAATTGCCTAGGATGAGAACTTGTCTTAATTAAAAGGTACTTGTGTAAATGTAAAAAGTGAGTTGTTTGTATTGTTAGTATATTTTACTTTGATTTAGTATCTTAAACACTGTCAGCCAATCATATTTGCAAGAATACCATGATCTGTTGACCCGGTGATTATTTGTTGGACCTGTTCATTTGGTAACACAACTCTTTCTACATTCATTCATTAAAACAAATTAACATTTTCTCATCACCTTTCATTTCCATAGTCAAACAGATCTCTACATTAATTAACAATGGCGATGCGATCCACAATGATCTCACGATCATCTCCTCTCCTTCGTTTCATGCACTCAAGACCAGCTATTCGTTTTTTCAGTGATCAAGGACGTGTCCTAGAGGAGGAAGGACGTGCACGTGAGAATCTCTACGTCCAGGTATGTAAGTTTCTATGCAAGTATGTGTGTGTTTTTGTATCGACTTTGAAACAAATACATACTTTGTTGATTGTGGTTTATGTTGGCGAAGAAAGAGGAGAAAGAAAAGCTAGAGAAACAGAAACAGAAGATCGAAGAAAAAGAGAAAGCCGAAAAAGAGAAAGCTGACGCGAAGGTATATCATATACGTAGTATTTAATAATCCCATGCCTTTAAACATTTGGAACAATTTTCCGATATTTGATTGTTGCTTGCAGCGTTACTTTTTTTAAAAATTGCAATGCTGATAGCCTGATATTAATTGGTCAAGAAAAAACGACTATAACAAAATAACATGGAAAAAAAAAGTACATTTTGGAAATTTATATCATTGGTTTTTGCACAATATTTAAATTGTATGATACCATGAGGGATGTAACATAATTATATTCATATAAACATGCAAAGAGCATTTTAACAACTGTTCTATTTTGTTGGTTATCAGAAACCATAAGGACGAAGGAGATACTTTCAAGTCAGGATTGATCTGCCTTAGCCGGTTTTTGAATCTCTTACCCAAGTAGAATAAACGTGAATTTAGAAGTGCGACGTGTAACAGCCTGCAACACGGCTAGTATTTGAATAGTTTAATGCTAATGGCATTTTTTGCAGTCTTTATACTTCTTCCTATTTGTTCAGGGTGGGCGGCGTGAACTCTGATTCGATCCGGGTATTCAATCCCGCCGCTGAGATGCTACTCCTAAACCTTGATAGGAAGATGGCTTATTCAAGCATTTCATTTTTCTGCTACTACATATTGTTTTTGCATTTTAATAAATATTCAATACGTATTTAAAGATTTCTATACTTCTTGAGTTGAGGAGATTGGTGTGTTGAAGATTCTTTTTTCATGAGCCTGTTCTGATATATGTTGTTAGAACTCACCCTGAATGTGATGAAAACAATGACATAGCAATTTGAGCGAAAGCTGTTTGCTAGAGGTGGCAAAGATGGGTAGGCCAGGATGGCTAAAACGGGTAATATTATTATATAGCCCCGGTAAGGTTCGGTTGATCGACCTGTAAACAAATTCTATTATCAACTTTTTATAAATACTTGATGCGTAATTAGTATTTCAATATTAGTCTAACTTTTTTAATAGAGCGATCTAGAGACTGCATGCACCAGAAGTAGATTTTGAGCAACTTTAAGCTCATCTGAATTGTTTTTGTTTGTGATAAAACACAATTCAACCCGATACTTTCATGAAAGGTTGTTAGGATCGAGATCCTACGTAGGATCATTTTGTCATTCCAAGATCGAGATCACAGGATTGGAATATGCGATTAAATGTTCTTTTTCTATTAGGAGTTATGTAGTTTTAGAGAGTAATAATATCAAACACAACTTTATGCGACTGATTCATGAAAATGTTTGAATTCAAACAACATACTAATAGCACTAATGCAATACATCCGTTAAGTTCAAGTTTCAATTGTTAGATCCAAGATCCTAGACCGATCCTGCTTGAATTGAGATACTATTACGATTATGCTCTTTTTTATACATGATATCGGGATCCTGACAACCTTGCTTTTAAGTGTATGACTAACATAAGAATAAACAAGATTTGGACATCACCCAAATCTTATCATTACAGAGACATACTCAAAACTACAACATACTATCCAACACTATCTGATATCATACACATCTATTACTAAGTCTGCTTGATTTGAACATAGACTAACACTAACTTATGTGATGTTTAGCATGCTTTCCAGCCTTGTTATAGGGGAACAAATTGAGTTATGTTATTGCTATGGGGAACAAAAACTGACGTCGCCACCATTCAGAAGATCAAAGCCGGTCTTTCTGACTAGTTTTAGGCCTAAGTATTCAAGAATGTGTTCTGAACACCATTATTGTATTCGTGATTTCATGAATAACTTACACACTGATAGATGTTTTGATTTTATTTTGGCCAATGTACTTATTAATAGGTATATTTGGGGTCATCTTTATCTCAAATGGGTAAATTAAAAAGTAAGCTAAAAAGGAAACAGGTGGTTGATCTTGATCAAACATGTTGAAAGTCGGCCAAAGTCTATTTTCTACCGATACAATTCATACAACCCTCTGAAAACTTTAAATCTAAGATTTGAATTTATTTGTGATGATACTGTGTTTGTAAGCATAACCAACACATGATTTATCCATAAAAGGGTTTGGACAAAGATTTATTTGTTGGTCAACCAAATCCGGCCTGACTTATTTTGACCCATTACCCAACCCCCCAACCTGACCCGGGCATCGTGCCGAATCTACAAAAAAAGACCAGTCTTAGCTGTCCAGCCTTGTTCTGGTGAGCAAAATTGAGCTTTGTTGTTGTCAAGTAAACAAGGTTTCTGGTTTTTCTCATTTGGCTTTACTTAAAAGCTTGTTTTTAAATTATATTAAGCAGTCTTCTAATTTTTCTTTAGCCTATGTCTCAAATATGGTTCCTTGGCAAGAAGAAAATATATTGACGGCATGCATGTACACACAAAATCATTTAAAATTTATTTCGTGACTTTTCGTTCATTTTTATGTCAGTATATGACAAAAGATAAATTTAAACAAGCACAAGGTAAATATCTCTGTATATATATATATTGATCTCTTGGCATTGCTAAAACAACCAAACAAGTCTCAACTTCCATTGATCATTCATTCATTTATTAAGCAAATAAAAATGGCATCAAACCTTAAAACCATCATGTTGCTTGCACTTGTATGTGCCACTCTCAACATATCGACAGCTGGAGATGCGGACATCCTAACAGATTTTATCGTGCCTGCAAATTTACAAGGCCCACTTGATGGAAACTTCTTCACATTCACTGGAATGAGAGCTCTTGTCGGGAAACCTTTCCCAACAACTTTTAAGGTGTCGAAAGCAAGCATGGCTGAATTTCCTGCTCTTAACGGTCAAAGTGTTTCTTATGCAGTTCTCCAGTTCCCAAATGGAACAGTCAACCCGCCCCACACTCATCCACGTGCATCTGAGCTATTGTTTGTTCTTTCAGGTTCTTTAGAGGTCGGGTTTGTTGACACGACTAATAAGCTATTTGCACAAACATTGCAAGAAGGCGATATCTTTGTGTTCCCCAAAGGTCTCGTTCACTTCCAGTTTAACTGTGATGCTAAGAATCCAGTTGTGGCTCTTTCGGCGTTTGGCAGTGCTAATGCTGGGACCGTGTCTGTTCCCAATTCGGTTTTTAATTCAACCATTGACAACGATATCTTGGCTTTGTCGTTCAAAACTGATGTTGCCACCATTCAGAAGATTAAAGCTGGTCTCTCTGGCTAAATTTGGCCTAAGTAGTCTAGAATCTGTGCACCTTGTGCTTATGTTTCTCAACACCATTATTGTATTCATGATTTGATGAATAAATTACGCATTGAATAATAGACATTACTAAAAGATTTCTTTATTTTGCTTTCTTTATATATACTTCTAACTTCTTCAATGCATATAATCACCTCTTGTTGCGATCAGATGAGTTTTATCAACCAGTGAGACCATCTATTGTTTTACGCTTTTACTTCTGAACTAATATGATGTTTAATGAATATTATTCGAACTCGTGTCTGATGGGAACATTCAACGTGAACCTTTTACATGTTAACATTTAAAAAATTAAAATTGGCTTTTGAAACAACCATATAAAGAGAACTCAAAAAATCTACTGTTGATATCGATTTATTGACCACTGAGACTTAAAAAAATACAAAAACAATTGAAGCCATGGATTTATTCAAGAGTCTAGGGATTGAAAATACAGGTTTAAAGTGATTTAATCTGCACAAGGTGGAAAAAACAAGGCAGACAGGCTTCAGTCAATAACCTTGATATGCCAAAACACGAATTTTGTACTTTTTACTTCATCAGTTGACAAATATAATCTCTAGATTTTGGCAGAGAGTATTGTTTGTTTGTGTTCTTCGTAACATTTAGAGCCTTCGGTACCCAGCGCCAAGGCTGGTGTTTTCCGGCAAAACGCGACCGGACGGCGCGAGCACCACACCGTGTCTCGCGTTTTCACGTCCCGAGCCATCACGAACAGCCCAAATCGTCCCGGAAAACGCAACGCGACAGCGTGAGGAGGGTAACGTGGGTCGCGTTTTCCCGTCAAATGGTCCCGTTTTTCATTTCTTTTTATTTCCTCTCTTTTTTAAAGCTTAGATCTAAGTTAAAAGAAGATAGAGATCGAAATGAGAAGAAAAAAAATGAGGCCAAAGATCATATATATTTTACAGTAGAGCTATGTGAAGAAGATGAAGAGGATATAGCTACTGAGTATTAATAAAATACTTTAGGCCCACTCAACTTTTTTGGATACTACTGAGTATCAATAAAATATTTTCTAGAAGACTAAATGTTAAAAGTACTTTGTTAGGGAAGTGTAAACTGAGTACTAGTAATATTATTTTGGAAAAAGCAATTTTAGCTTTGCTTACAACTCTTTTCATTTTTTGCTCAAAGAATCGACTATAGAGTATAGATGATGCGATTTTAATTATTTGTTTTCATTCTTTTAACTTTTAAGTATGTTTTTAATGTATTTTTCTATTAATGAAATTTTAGTTTTAATTAAATGTGTTGTTTTATTTAAATAAATGAAAAAAATGTGGGGTTCATGGGTGCACGACGACATCAAAATCTGGTGTTATAGGAGGGAGTGGTGTTTTTGGTGTTGTGGTGAATTATAGTGTTATGGGAAAAAGTGCTGATGTGGCAACACTTTTCTCCATAACACCAGCGGGACGGCTCCAGGGTACCTAGTGCTCTTAATGCTCTTCAATTACTAAATACATATAACAAAATGACATGACATGACAAAACCAAGACAACGGATCACAGTTGTTTCTTTGTAGGCTCAGATCATTATACGGCATCAAAGAACACACAAGTATATGCTCCTTCGACAACTAAAGTCTTGATCACCAACAACAAACCCAATCGACATTTCCTATGCTAATAAACCAATTAGTATAAATAAAAACCACTTTGAATAAACAACATCATCATAACTCAAAAGCTTCCAATGGCGTCCATTAAATCTTTTTTGTGCATATCATTGGTTTCCTTTATTCTGCTTCAAGTAGCAGTCTCTACTGACCCCGACATCCTAACCGACTATGTACTACCACCAAACACAACTGTAGACCCAAACTATTTCACATACACAGGTGTGCGATCAATAGTTAATGCCACCTTCCCAACAAATTTTACAGTTGTAAAAGCTACCTTAAACGAGTTCCCGGGTCTCCTTGGTCAAAGTGTTTCCTATGCTATTCTCGAGTTTCCAGCTGGCTCTCTTAACCCGCTTCACATCCACCCTCGTGCCAGTGAGCTTCTCTTTGTGATCCATGGTTCATTACAAGTTGGATTTGTTGATACAAATAATACACTTTACAATCAGACACTTGAAACTGGTGATATCTTTGTGTTTCCTAAAGGACTTGTTCATTTTCAGTATAACTCTAATACCACCGAACCCGCTTTGGCTGTATCGGCCTTTGGGAGCGCGAATGCTGGGACTCAGTCTATTGCTAACAGTGTTTTTAATAGTACTATTTATGAGGGGATCCTGGCTAAGTCGTTCAATACTGGTTTGGATGTTATTGAACACATCGAATCTGGGCTCAAGGGTTAATCAGCTGTTCTTATTTCATAATCCTGACTTGTCAACTTTTTTCTTTTTTTTTTTTTTTTTTTTTTTTTGTTGGTTATAAGAATTTTGCTTAATATTTGAAAATAACTGTTGACATTGATATCTATGTTACAGAAATGGATCCTTTAATTATCCTCGCAAGTGTGTTGTTTACTTTGGTTTAGAAATCGTCATCGATCCAATCCGTTAAGGCCTTAAATTGATAAATAAGTAATTTTTTCTATCTTCCAGACATAAGAAATCCAACTCTCGCAATCAAATTCAGATTTTTAACAATGTTCATTTACAATTAATAATCCATGATACATACATGAAACTGTCATCTTGCACAAACAAGCCTGATTTCATGGCACTAATATTTAAGGAGACTCACACGCATCAATAAATTACCTAGTGAGGTAGAAACATGAAGGAAAAGTAACACAGAGTTTGGGGCTCCTTATAAGATGGAACATAGACTGCTACCACTTGCTAGGGAACCGATAGTGAGTGCCGCGTTTAGTGCTCCAAATGCTACCTTCCATTGTTGCTGCAAAATAATTGTAATGATACAGCAAACTGAATTAACAAAATAGAAAGTCTGTCCGATTTAAGTTTCTGACTAAAATGTTATGAATATAATCTAACAACCTAAAGATAGCTAGGTACGACAATTACACTTTTGTTTGCATTACTGATACTATCTACTGATAAATTATCAACACTGTTTGTTTTCATATTGTGTCCCTCGTTAGTGAGGGACCAAATTGAGTTCAAAACAAACAGTTTTGCTTCTTGGGACCAAAACTTTTCATTGTATTAGCGACGAACCAACTTTGAGCAGACCACAGAAAGTACCGTTAATGTAATTACTAAAGAATATAGATAACAATGAGAAAGAAGTTTAAAACCCACCCGTTGTGGTACGATTGCTGTAGATGTAGCAGGTAACTGAACCGGAAATGATGGTGGATAGTGGTAAGAGTAATTGTTTTGGATCCACGTATGGTTGTGTATAGGAGGGGTGGTCGGGCCATATGGATTCCCAGTCGGGGGATAAGGGCTCCACTGATGATGATTGTGAGCAGGAACCATGGCTAAAGATTGATTCCATGTCTGGTTATTACCCGAATGCGGTTTATCAAGAACCGGGACTGTCCCAGATGGTTTAGACTTTGCTTGCTGCGAGAAACAAACAAATACACGTACATTGATTTTTAACTATTATATTAAACATTATGATTAAAACATTGCTAAAAAGTATCATGAATGAGTATCTTCAAATACCTCTGTTAGTTTTGACTTGTTCATAGCTTCAAGCAACGAATAGTTGTCTAGAAACCGCGACAAACCGTTATGAGCATGATCACATTTTTGCATCATATAGCAATCAAGACAAAGATAGAATGATCCTCCTATTGGATCTTCCAAGCACCCGACACATGTTAAATATGTAGAGGAGATGAACTTCTTACAATGGTCACAAAACGGCCTTCCACTTTTAACTATGTAGTAAAGTGTCATCACTTCGCGAAAATCCAAAGTACCATTTCCATCAAGATCCAATTGCTTGAAAAAAGATGGATTTTTCATTTGGAAACACCCTTCGTCCCGCATGAACTCCAAGAACTCTTTTTGGTCTATCTTGCCATCCCCGTCATTGTCCATCGCACAAAAGAAGTCGCGAGCCAACTTTTGAATATCGTCCGAGCTTGCTTGGTAATGAGCCATGGCTATTTTGGAAAGCTCTTCCATGGTATATTACTTCAAGAACTTATATTACATACATGTAATGAGCTTGCTTGTTTTTTGAGACAAATATATATTATTTCAAGAGCTTATTTTGGTCAATGGAAAGGTGCTTGTATATTAAACCCTTGGCAACTGGCATTGATATTTGGAAGTAATGTAGATTTCTAAAAGAAGACTTTTGGCAGCATATTAAACTTTAATATTGTCTCTTTTCATATATAACTTAATTAGAAAGCTATGCATATATCATTAGGGTTTTGCTAACAACAAACCTAAGAGTTGTCGTTAACATGCTTTATTTTACTACAATTTCTTGTAATAATATAATTCATCCAATCACAATCAATCATTAATCGTACATGTAATATTTCATGGATTTTCTCCACTTTTTTCGGAATTATCATCAAATCAAAATCATTCAAAAGAGATATTGTAATGAAAATTATTTGCTTAACGACAACCCGAGCTGTTGTTAGCAAATAGTACAATTATGTTTCATATTTGTTATACTATATTACACAATTTTAGCTGGCCACACAAGTTAACAAGCCAAAGTCAATGTCTGTAAATCATGGGAAAATTAGAGTCAAGACATTTAGCTTTTAAGCCAACAGATTGAAACAAGATAAGCTAGTGTGCATGAAAATGATAATATTGACATTTGTTGGTAACAACAATTAACAAGTACTCCGTACTATTTAAAAGGAATTCGTATAATTAGTTTATACAGTGTATATATAGAGTGGTAACTTAGCATCGTCTTAACTATTTGCACCCCGAATGAGCTATATATACAGTGCAAAAAGGTTTCGATTAATGAAATGATTTGCAACTTAACGTATATATACGTTAAGTTGCAAATCATTTCATTAACCGAAACCTTTTTTCACTTAAGTTTTTGCACTTGATATATACGTAAAGTTGCAAATTATTTCATATACCAAGTCATATACAAAAAGGTTCGCGATTGGGTACATGACTTGGTAAACAAATACAAATGGTCTTGATGAGTCCTTGACCCACCCGATCGACCTACTCTCTAGTTACAAGTATCAAATTATCATTGACTTATGGGATAAATGAAATCAAATAAAAAATTATTGCAATCTAGAATTAAGTTTAACATGACTTGTTTTTATGTTTTTATGCTGACAGTAGCTGATTGATGTCTTAATAATACCAATGCAACAAAAAAAAATTCAAAACAAATATTTTACAGACAATCAATTTTTTTTTAAACAAAATACCAATGAGACTTGCCCAGTCAAAAACGAGTGCGTTGACTATGTGTGAGTCTACAATGAATCTGCTACACATAAATGCATAACTTGGGACCGCGTTATAAAATAGTAATCTCAACTTGGTTTTAGATGGTGAGAATGTGAGATGAGCTAGAATAATTATTAATTTTGCTTTTTAGCCGGAATATAGGTCTACTTGTTACATGGCACCATCAATATTTCTAATAAACTTTTACTCAACAACATGTGCTATTAATCTGCTGAAAAAAAAAAAAAAAAAAAAAAGTGCTATTAGAAGTCGACGCTAAATTAAAAATGAAGTTGTTTACAGAAAGTAAAGGTAAAAGCTAAAAATGCTAAATGTACTTAGAATTTTTGTTTATTTAGAATAACGAACTTGTAAAAAATCCATTATACATAATACTAGTTATAATGCTCGCGCACGCGCGGGGTTTTTTCTAATTTTTTAATAATGTATTTTAATTATTAAAAAATAAATAATTTAATTTTTGTATTGTTTTATTTATGGTTTTTAATTATATGTTTTAATTTATTTTTACATTTATTTGCAGCCCATATGAAGATGATGTTGAATTGGAAGGTTAACCAAATGTCCAAGAGTGTTCCGATTGAATTTGAGGATGTTATGAATATTGGTATTAGTTACTCTGCTTTACCTAAAGAAAGAAAGCTTGTTGATGTGGTGTTCACCGGTGATTAGCAGGAAAGTGTATGTCGTTCTTTGTCGTTTTCTGATATGAAACTTCTGATTATATCACCTAAGGAAAGCGGGAATTTGTTTTTTGGTTTTATATTTTATATGTGAGTTATTTATTTTTGAAATTAGATGCGTTCAATCAGTTGAATATTCAAATGTTGTTGGTAGTGTCGAAATGTCATTCATTGCTGAGTTTAATGGTGGTGTTGAGAGCACAGGATACCTAGTATAATTTTAGTTTTTTATGAATAAAACATTAATGTTCCAGTATTAAGTTTCTTTGTCTTTTTTTGTTATCAGAATAATCACTTAAATACAAAACTACGTTTGAATTATCAAAGAGAGCAGTTAAATATTCCTACTGAAAAATGTTATGTTTTAACTATGACCAGTAAAAGAGTACTTCTCGTTTGCCTCGGGAAACATATGCTTATCACAAATTTATAGCCCAAACGAACACTAATCCAGTAGCCACCTTGTTTGGTTAAGATTCCTATCGAACAATGTTATAAACTATGACCAGTAAAATATATAGTACTTCTCGTTTGCCTCGGAGAAACATATGATCTCACAAAATTTTAGCCCAAATGAACACAAATCCAATTGCCACCTCGTTTGATTCTCGTCACTGGTAAAATATACTAATATAAACAACATATGCTAAGACAAAATGTATAGAGTTTACTGTATAAAAGTTGACTATATAATTACAAAAGAGATTGTAAAAAAAATATTGCGATACATTGCATCACATGCTAAGCCTTCAGAAGCGAAGTTCAGTTTGTTCCGGGGACTTTGCGAAGAATCATCAACAGGATCAAAACTAACAACCTGCTTTCCCTTTGTCTTTTTCGTGGGGCCAAAAGCCCCAAGCTGTTTTTGTTATTACATCAATTAATATAATGTTTTAAAAAAAAAACCAAGATAAGAATGCATGTGTGTGTAAGCAAATAACTGCACAAGCAAGAAACCATTAATGTGATCTAGTTTCAAAACATGGAAAGTGACTGATCAATAAATTCTATCGGGTGAACCAAATATATATAGCTCCATCGAATCCAGGTGATCCTTCTTTCGAAGGAATCAAAGAAGCATATAACTATTGTTTATGTTAATAAGTAAGTTAAATGATCACTACATGTCATTACCCTATAATTAAAGGGTTTTAGGAATTTGCTTATTTTTTGCTCATTAACCACTTAAGTGCTTATTTTTTAGCGGATAAGCAGTACGTTTGGATCACTCAAAACGCTTGTGCTTATTTTCTTAGTTTAAGGTAAAATAAGCAGGTGATGGTTTAAGAAAAAGCTAAAGTTAGTATATATAAACAATAATAAGAACAACGCAAAGGGGATCACTTTAGTGTCACACCAATCATACCAGTATTATGCAAGCCTATCTGCTGTGTGGCTGCTTTCCAATCTTGTAATTTCTTCTTCGGCTGTAGCAATGTCCGTCATTATCCCTTCAACCTACATTATACGCAAATTAATATACAACATAATCACTGCAATTAGCATCAACGTGCAAATGAAAACTTACATTTTCATTGGCCACACTTTCCTTGGGGTGGATAGTTTTCAATGTAAACATGGTGTAGTACATCCACCATAGCATATGCCATACCTTATTAATATCTTAATCACTTATACCAACACCACATTTTCCACTAACCATGATTGAAGTGCTTTTTCGTTCTCCGATCATATAAGCCCTATTTACATAGTAATTATTTTAGTTGAGCAAAAAGCTAAAGGAACAGAAATTAAAGTAGATTACATAAAAGAGGTATCCTCCAAAATGTAAACTTTATAAAATAGAATGTCAATAATACTTGTATGCAACATATGCTACATGTCTCCAAACATTGTTCTTTTATATTGTCATGTCATCCGGATATAATCGAAGTTGACAATTAACATACGACAACTCACTAATAACATAGCGACACACGGGGTTGACTTTTGCTTTAATTTTTATTTCTAAACATTGTACTTTTACAATTTTACCCGACCCGTTTAGTCACTAACATTTTTCCCAAAGTGAAAAAGTCCATTTGTCTATTCAATTTGACAGCAAAAGAGAACTTTTAGTCACTGTGTTTTATACGACTTGTTTAGTCACAAACATAGAGGACACACACGTAGAGTAATTGGTTGTAGCCTATTTCGGTTCTTAAACATGTTGTTTTATAATGACAATATGAGTTAACTAAATGGGACTTCATAGTTAATGAATAAGCAAATTAAGTGGAATCATATAAACTGTTAATATTTTAATTGTAATTTCTATTGTGCTAGTGGAGATGCCTGTAATATGTCCCACTTTTGTGATCGCGCTACACCTTATGTATGCTTCTCTTCTACACCCGGTAGATGTTAGCATATATAAGGGAATGAGCGAAAGGACCATTTCTTCTTTGGCATTGTCCATTTATTTGTGCGGGTCATTGACTATTTAGTTTAAATATACTTATGTTGCTTTCCATAAAATTAATCTAAATGTTAGAGAATAAAAAGAGCCATTAAAGAAAACTAAAGATAACACCTCCTCTTTACAGCTTTTGGTTGCAGTGTTTGAGTGTTTTTGTAGATTGACTAACCTTGTTACCATTGCTCTCAGTGTCAAGCGTTAGACCTCTAACACATTTTTTTGCTTAAATAGGCATTGATGTCTACCTGTAATAGTTCAGCATAAAATATTAGGATTATACTTACTTCATCTGCATGAATTCTAAGAGCTACATTGATGTCTACCTGTAATAGTTCAGCATAAAAAAATGTAAGACTAAATATGAAGGATAAGACATCTATATTTTCACAAGGAAACCGTGACATATTATAGCATCCACATATCTAAAACATTAAGGAATCATTAAACCAAAATACAATGTATTTGAACAACTTCTTAGAATTTAAACTCATCTATATGCGTTAGACTTTAAAGGAAACTTCTTATCTTTACATTCGATTATAATGGAGAGAATTAGCTTAAGGTAATAATTTTGATGTATAATTCTTATCATAAATGTTAAATTCCTTCTAAACCAAAATACTGTTTATGTTTTTATTAGAATTCACAATTTTTTTCAACTCAACTCAACTTATAAATCACATATAATCTTGAATCAAACTTAGAAAGCACAGTAATAGATATTACAACAAACCTAACTAAAGCTTTATTGACATTACAATCATATCCCACAAATATACAACAAATTACAAACTTTATGATAAAACTCACCATTAATTTACTAAGTGTGGATGGGTTTGAGCCCTGATGTTGAAAAATAACACAAAATCAAACTTGTTGATTTAAAAAAACGATTTCTTCTAGTGTTTTGGGTTTATTGGTTATAGCAATTAACACATAAAATTTAAAGACCCAATAGAAAAGAATCTAAAATAAAATTAATAAACAAAAAATATTGATCTTTAAAAGATGAGTTACATGTTGATTTCGAAGATGGGGTCTTTTTGTGGTGGTGTATCCCGCTGACAATACAGTAGTTGTTTTTTTTTTTTTTTTTTTTTTTTTTTTTTTTTTTTTTTTTTCTGTTTTGTTGTTTGATGAAAAAGGTATAAGAGTCCGTAGTTTTTTATAAAATTACAATTTAGTCCAAAATTATGGAGAAAAAGTAGGGAGATACATATGTAATTTTGATGTTTTTCGCGTATATGTAAACAAAACGAATTTTTCTTTAATTTTCACCAAATTTGGAAATAATTATACTTTTTCTTCTTTTTTTACATTTTAATAAAAATTCAACTATGTCAATTATTACTAAATAAGGTATGAATTGATTTTTTTGAAATGATAGGGGTTTTATTTTATTATATAAAAGATACCGGTTTTATGATTCATCATGCATAATTTTTTACATATTCATAATCAATCATAGAAAAAAGTATGTTATGAAATAGAATCATAGGAAAAAAGTACGTTATGCATATCTATACTACATATAAAGCATAAATTACTCTCTCTTCAAAATTTTAATACTTACAAGAAATTAAACATTGTTTACAACATTTTAAAACACTCAATTTTATTAATTACAACAAAATAATTGTACAACAAATTAAAGCATGGTGTCATTTTAAGACTAAAATTCTATCAAACAACATTAATGCTATTAAAATTGCCACATAACAAAAAATTACAACAATTTAAGCACAATGTATAATAGCTTCAACCAATTTTTAGATTTACAACAAAGTGAGCATAGTGTACAACAAAATAAGCATAATATAATTTTCAAACTTATTTTCAGACTTACAACATTAATGCTATTAAAGTTGTCAATGTTATTAATGACTATAATGGCTAATATTTACAAGAAAAGAAACATAGTGTACAACACTTTAATGCACATAATTTTCAGACGTACAAGACAAGAAGCATAGTGTACAACAAAACACCACATTAATATTATTTAATGTAATCAATTATTTAACTGGTCAATAAATACAATTAATACATTTATTAAAACTAGAGCCGGCAATTTGACACGAAACCTGTTAACACGACACGACATGACCTGTTCTTAACAGGTTTCGTGTCTTAACAGGTCAGACCTGTTAAGACCTGTTATGACCTGTTAATATATATATATATATATATATATATATATATATATATATACACATATATATATACATATATATATACATATATACATATATATATATATATATATATATATATATATATATATATATATATATATATATATATATATATATATATATATATATAATCCTTAAAATTAGAAACCCTAAAATCCTAAATCTATTCTATTATCCATTCATGTGGGTCTTTGAAAGTGTATGAACTTTTGCATTATGTATTATTATGTATGTTAACAGGTCTTAACAAATTATCAAGCATATTGTACAACTAAATTAAACACAATTCCTGCTTTAAATTTCACTACTAAATAAAGCACATTATACAAATATTCAAGCCCGAACGGGTGACGGGCCAAATGGGCTTGAGTCCGAACGGGCGCGGACCAAACGGGCTCGAGCCCGAACAGGCACGGGCCAATGGGTTCGAGCCCGAACGGGCACGAGCTATACGAAATTCTTGATATCTGTAAATATATCGTCAAAAATAACATAATAAACTAAAATACATTATTTATCGAAAAAATTTATTTTAGAGTACCCGCCGCTATAACGCGCGGGTACCATGCTGGTTAAATCATAAGGAGACCGGTATATTATGCATGATGGGTTTTTTACAAGTTCGTTATTCAAAATAAGTAAAAATCATAGGTATACAGAGCATCTTTTAGCTTTTACCCTAGAAAATACTAGTAAAGAGTTTTGATGACTTATATATATATATATATATATATATATATATATATATATATATATATATATATATATATATGTGGAGACTTTTTTACGAGAGCCATTTTATCTGCGAAAACTGAGAGAACCACCAAAAACATACATGCACGCATTTTAAAATAAAATAAAAATACATGCAAATCATCAATAATCGTAAGTATCCACCAGTGTTCTTCAATATCATCATGAACTCATCTTTTTTTTTTCTCACAAAAACCTTACGCACGGCCGCAATATTGTCGTTGCACGCCTTATAAGAACATACATGCCCACCTTCAAAGAAAACTTTTGTATTTCCAATTTCTTATCAAATTCTTTAGAACATTATGTTTTTTTTAAACATGTATGTTGTTTTTAGAACATATGTGCAAAAATACAATTATTGAAGGCGTATATATATGTTTTTTGTGATTCTCTCAGTTCTCGCAGATAAGATAATTCTCGCAAGAAAGTCTCAATATATATATATATATATATATATATATATATATATATATATATATATATATATATATATATATATATATATATCAGCCGCACGCCAAATGCTAGTTCTTTCTTGGAACTGTCAAGGAAAACATTGATGAAAAGGATAATTAGTTAGTTGTGTGAGAAGTTCCCCAACCAACAACTAACATCCTTGATTTGACACAATTGTCCTACATTATATAATAGGAGGCATTTGAAGAATATGTCACCTCATTACCCAGTCAATGCCCAGTAATTTCAATTTATTTAATTTAATTGATTTACGAATTTTTGAATTTTTCTGATGCATAATTGATTTTCAAAATTCTGCACAAAAAAATATGTAGCAAGGTTCGAACATGGGTATCCCCGTATAATTAACATACATGTTAACCACTACACCACCACATTAATTTGTGATGATTTTGGGAACTTATAATTTATAAACTTGTGTAATTAAAGAACATATACCATTTAGTTGGATGATATTTAGTTTTTCCATTATTTTTGGAAATTATATTGGAAGATTAACACCTCAATGTCGATACATATCTTTACCTTAAATTTATTTCACGGAGTGTTTTTTTCCAAAACCCTAATATCACTCATTATCTCATTATCACACACACTATAGTCGGTCTCTATACTGACTTTTTTTTTCTTTCTAATGATCAGCTAATTCTCTTTTTTTTTTCTAATGCTCATCTAATGAGTTTTCCGGTGTTCACGTATTAGGGTTGTAGAAAGATTAATCAAGTTGACAACTACTACCAAAGGTAAGATCTTTTTATGGTTTTCCTTATATATCCTATTAATGCGTTGAAGCAAAAGTAATTGATCTAATAGTATTAGTGAATTTGTTATTTACGTTTTCATGTAATTAGTGTTTTTATATTTCCGTCCAATGTAATTTTATATTAGTTTTTAATGTATCTTTAGGTTTTATTTGAGGTTTTAGTTGGTGATTTGAGACATAGAGATTTAGGTTTTATTTGAGGATTTAGTTTATTAGGAACAGTTCGAGATTTTAGGTTATTAGAATCAATGCATTTATATATCTTTTGAATGTGATTATATATATCGATTGGGAAAAAATGAGGCTGCCATTAGTTTGTAAAAATTTGAGAAGGTGAATGAATGTGTTATCATATAAGCCGAATGACAGTTTTTGCATTTGCTAGGTAGTATGATTTCAAGAAACTGGAGTCCCAAAGAAGCTAAAGTTGAATGATATGCATATGGCGTCAAAAGGGTTTGATCAGAACAGGATTATTGGTAAAGGGGCGTCTTCAATTGTGAATGAAGCGAATTTAGGGACATGTGGGAATGTTGCAGTTAAAAGGTTTAGTAAAGTAGGGCAGCGGCCCATGAATGAGAGTGGGATAGTTTTGACAGAATGGATTCTCATTGAGACATGTTATTCTGCCCCATTGCTGAATAAATTGGTGATAGAATTTGAATTTGCTAACAGTTCCTTAGCTTAATAGATATTCAGTTATGATATTTGCAAACAATTCCTTAGCTTAATGATTTATTTTACTTGAGTGTAGGCACGTGTTGTGCTAAAGCATACGTGTACGAATGATATGGATATTTTACTAGGGTTTATCTCTTACGGGTCAAGTGGGTCAAATCAATAAATTTGGCTAATAGGGTAACTGGTCAAATATTTATAAGAAAATGAGCCATAAGAATGTTTATGTTTGTGTGTCAACTTAACGTGACCATTTTTGACCCATTACCGAACTGGCCCATATAACAAAAATGATTTTTTGTGTTACTAAATGAACAAAATACCTATTTTTATTGGTTGATCTTTTGTGCAGGTAGATTGGGGAAAATTTCAATGGCTGATGCTGAAAAAAAAACTTTTTGCAAATACACTGAAAGACCTCGACAATCAACATTTTTTGTTACTTTCTGACAGGTCAATGACTTTCTCTAAGTATATATGTCTTTATCGTTCCAAATCTCATTAGTATCTAATTTTGCCATCTAATTTTGTTTTTCCAGTTGTGTACCGTTGCGTGATTTTGACTATGTGTACAACCACCTCATGCACACAAACGTTAGCTTCATTGACAGGTTTGTACAGCGATTTTGAAATTCATTTCTTCTCTATTTTAGATTTTTAGAAAAAAATTTCCGGTTTTGAATTTGGAGGTCAAATGTATTACTATTAAACTTCATAATTCAGGTGTAAAAAAATTTAGTGCCAACAATTGTGCCCTATATTCGTGTTAACTAATAACTACACGTACTATGGATATTGCTGTTTTAGTGTATGTTAGGTACAAAATCTATATCATTTTGGTGTATTGAAAGTGCTAGATTTAAATTTAGAAAGTCAAACCATCATCTGTGGTGCTTTGTTATATCTCAAATACAGTCAATACTCTTATGCCATTATTTGTTTTCTTATAACACATCCTCTTACATTGTTGCAGGCCCTCATATCGAGTACAAATACTTTGGGCGCTCTAACCAGGTCTGATCCCGTTGTCGTGCTCTCTTTTGCTTTGAAGAGAGGCTCAATGTTTCGTCAGCTCGGTCAGGTTACGTATTAAAAGCTTTAATTGGTATGTTTAAGAGCTTCTCAACCTGCGATATACGGGCCAGTTGGTTCCCATAACCGGAATAGGCGTGGTTCTGCATCACTATATCAGATGCACTACAGGTAATACTTGAGGTTCCAAAGGTAAGCCCACCTAACTATTAAGACTACTTTATAGGACACCAAAATACTTATTTGGCTTCAATTATGCCAATTTCAGATAAAGCAATCTGATGCCAAAGATAACCATAAGGTATTTGAGAAAACAAAACTAAGTTTGCTTATTTCATTTATAATACAAAGCATTACATATCTTTTCCACAAGGTGAAGGTAAAACGTACAATGACTCTCAACACATTTATACATGTACTATATCTTTTAACAACAAAAATACTTAAGCGATTGTGGTAAACAAAAGTTTGGCCTACCGTAACAACGCTCTTTAGTCGTACCTTTCAAATATAAGGTAAATGTGTCTCCCTTTTGAAATGTTGCAAATCACTTAGAATTGACCCTTTTATAGCGTGCAGACTCCGAAAGGGATCTCATATTGAAGAATTTGGAAAGCCTAATTCTTAAGGACAATGGTTTTAATGAGAGTGATATCTCATCTTTAAAAATTTGTCTATCTCTCAAAAACCTAAGTCTTTCAGGCAATCAACTATCTGGATCAGTTCCACCTCATGGTACGTGCTTTTATTACAGATTTGTCGTCATTTTCATAACATTTTTCAATTTATTTTCTGAAAAAGCTGGATCTCTCGATCTGTTAAAGCATATTTATTAGTTTCTTTCCGCATTGGTATTCAATAGGTAATAAATCTAAAAACCACTGAGAAGTTCACCTCAGGTCAGTAAATTTTGTGAAAAATGGCAGTGTTGAACTTATGCATAAGCGCAACGAATTGCTTAGACAAATGGAAATCTTAAATGCACATTATTTGTCACGATGGGTGTTTTATTTGACATATCAATACGTGTAATCACAATGACAATTTTTAATGACAGTAACACTAAAAGCCCATACGATTTGCACTAAAGAGTGGTATTTCTGCCATTTCAGCTCTCATGGGCTCCCAGAGATTGCCTTTCCCGAGTAAGATTTTTTACGACATTCATTGTGCACGTTGATTTTATGATGAGCACAATTTAATGTAAAGAAGAAAATATGTCTTTGATGCGTGGGAATTGCACCAGGCTTTACCTCTCGAGGGATCTCGAGAAGCTTACAACCCCCACCAGGCAGTGTACCTGATCGTTGTAGTATAGTATAGTGACAAGTACCGGGGGATTGATCGTTCAACTCAGGAATAGTGTCGCTAGGATTAGAAAGCCTAAAAATTAAGTCTACAGGTGAGGGATGATTCTTTTTGTATTTTTATATTTTATGGAAAGAAAGTAAAAATCCCGGTTTTTAGAGGGACGGGCGGAATTAGTTGCTAGTCAATTAACCCAATAACTAAGATGCAATCAAAATAAAATAACAGGAATGAAAATAAAACTAATTAAACTAAATGTGTGAACAATAAATGGGAGAATTGTGTTTACTTAGATTTCACTACTCCCTAGATATCTTTTACAGGTTAATTGTTTGTTACAGTTGCGTGGATGACGGGTTATATTCCTTAATACCAGTCATGGGGTGGCGTACTTACTTCCCCAATTCTATAAGCTCCTACTTCACTCCTATGTCGAGCCTGCAAGAAGCTCCTAACATGGGATCACTAGAATTCGCTCATGCATTAAATACAACCATAAAAACCTAGTACGCATTGGTTCATGTTTCTTAAGACGTTCAAGCAAGTTACACAATGGAGATCTGCCAGTTTTCTTAAGCCTAACATCGAAATCATTCATCCATTACAACTATAAACAAGTAATCAACCTATAATCAACATCTAGGTTTTATTACATCTAAGCAAACACACAAGAGATCTAGCCTAGCATGTTAAAATTAAGACAAGCGTAAGATATATTCAAAAAACACATAGACATATTGAATGAATTGAAAGGATACTTATCTCAATTGAACATGCAGGGTTTCAAAGAGTGAAAACCCTTGAAAATACTGTAAAAGTCGTGTTAGGGTTTATTAAGTTCGACCCTAAAATTCTCCTCTCAAGTTACACACTAATGAATGAAAATTAGAAAAGTATATATAGATTTCATGTGGTGACGGAGTCAAGAGGAAAGTTCTGACGCCGTCATCTCGCCACCAATAAAATTCTCGGACTGCCTAGATCCAGATCTGACGCCGTCATGTGTATTTCTGCTCTGGGCCGTCACCACTTTTACTCTTGACGGCCTTGTTCTGACGCCGTCACATTTTCTCTGGGCCATCACCAAAATTGCTCTTGACGCCGTCATCAAATCCTTCTTGACGCCATCAGGTACTGTTCCCAGCAAGGAAAATTAAGACTTTGCCATTTTCTTCACTTTTATGCTCCAAAAACGTCCAAAATGCTTCCTTTTCCAGAATTCACTCCCAAAGTACCTAAAATCACAAAAGGAACGATTTAGGGCAATATTTGATCAAATAAATTCCAATTCCGGCTTAAATGACCCCCTAAAAACGGATCATTTTTCACCTCATCATATACCCTTACACTTGAGATTTGCTTGTCCTCAAACAAATGCGCTTTTATTCTAATCAAAATACAAGTTAGGGGTCATTTAACACTAATATAAAAGTAATTACAACAAATAATCGTTCCACTAAAGACCAAAGACAAGCACGGAGGTCATATACTAGCACCTCACAAATAGTGTTTAGATACGCACATCTCTCGGGTGTAATAAAGTATATATCACAATATGGAAATGGAAAATATCTCTCACTACCTGTCATAGCAAAATAGATTACCATAGGCTTGGGAAAGGATCAAACCTCCACCACATGGCGTAAGCACCTAGGATAAACTATCAAAGAGGTCTTTTAAAGGGTTATAACGTTAGGTGTAGGGATATGGAATACACAGTTTTGTTGGATATAGGCAATTTTTACTGGTGGCGAGTTAATCATCTTGGTTAATTACATGTACAATATGGCGTTGCTAAGCCAAGACTAGACTCGACTTAAGCTAATAAATGAAAAATAACAAAAACATAAAATAAACATAGAATGAAACGGGATGGTAGTCCGTATGTTTTTTCTCTTTTATTTTTCTATATATATATATATATATATATATATATATATATATATATATATATATATTTTTTTTTTTCTTTATTTTCTCGATTTTTTTTTTTTTTTTTTTTTTTTTTTTTTTTTTTTTGCATTCACTCTTACCCTACCATCCAAAATAATACATCATAGGGAACGAACATTCCCCTTACACTTGAATTTTTACATACTTTACAATAAACTAGTCTAATGACTCGAATTAAGATAATCAAAACACTTGGAGTACTTTTAAGATTAACGTACATATGGGGGTAATAAAATGATGTCCTTCCCCATTACTCCATAACATGTGTACTTTGCCCATGAGTCCCAATCGTCCCAAAACAATATGTACAAGGATATGACTCGACTTAGTAACCATGTAGTCAATTAGATAATTAACTAAGGGTTTAAACAAATAACAATAATGCACTAAAGATGAGTGCATGCACGAAAGGCTAAGGCGATTTGGGTGTACATTTAAGTGGGGTGTAACAAATTCTTCCTTTAAGTAAGATGCTTAAAGTTAGAAACGAAAAGATAAGCTCGGAGGGGTGTACTAGGGGTTTCATGTACTAAAAATGAGTACAACGCTAATGGTGTGGGAAAAATTAGTTGACTTTACTAGCCAAGTAATATGACTTAAATGGTCAAGAAATTATGATACGGGTTTAACACAAGGGTGATCCTAATGCCTCTTATCATGTAGTAAATCCTACTACACGAATGTAGTCTCACTAGCGGTCTCGGGATGCATCGCTAACGCAAGTTCTAGAATCTAAATGCTACCGGTACACTCATAAGCACTGATAGTGAATGCTTTTCCAATCAAATCTAAAGGCGAACCTCACATATTTGGGTGGAAATTTTTTTTGAATAGTACGGTTTTGTGCTAGTCATTCAATCTCCTATCCATGAGACGCTTGCTATGGCTAAAGTTTCACTCCTAAATGTTGTAAAAAATTTTAAATTTGGCGCTAAAATTACACTAACAAGTATTTCTCATAGTTTTATTACACATCTACCATCAAACAAACAAACTCAAGCGAAAGTGTATCCTATGAGGTATCATCATTTTACCCTCCCCTTACACTTAGGATGAACATTGTCCCCAATGTCCAATTAAAGAATGTAAAAGTAAAACATGTAAAATAATGAAATCAAATACTCCCCTGATTCGCTCGGTTTGGATAGTATGGTAAGAAGGTTAGATCTTCCTCCAAGAAAATGAACAATCAAAGCTTTCCTTCTAGAATATAAATCATCTTCTTGTCATACATAACCTGTTAAACCTGAGAAAACAAACAAGGCAACCTCGCGTAAAATCGGCGGCAATCTATGTATGATAACAAATCCTAGAAAACAAAGTAAGATATAATGCTTGTGGAATGATGTTTGCAGATTTCCCGGAGTTTACAAAACTAAAGATTCAACAAAAACTTTAAGACTCCGTTAGAAAAACAAAACTAGCAAAATTTCCAGAATTTTACACATGACGCCGTCAGGAATTTCTTCCTGACGCCGTCAGAAGTGACCTGCAGAAATTCTTATGTTAAGTTTCCGGAAAATTTCTGGAAAAACTTATGTCCTACTTCCTGGAAAATCCTGTAAAACATCATCATGACTCGATACAAGCATTTGACTCTACCAAATACGAATATACATGCTCATTTAATATTGTGGAGAATCATGATCGATTTTGTTTCTTAAAAACATATTTGGGGTTTCCCCTTACACTTATCTTTTGCGAAATACCTTTAGATGAAGTTAAGACTAAGCCAAACGACAAAATAAAGTATTTTCACCATTTTAGTTTTGAAACATGATCTACCAACAATAAAAATAAAGCATGCATATGGAAACAAATAACAATCAAATAGATAAAAATCACACAAAACATGGGTTGCCTCCCAAGAAGCGCTTTTCTTTATTTACGAGTCTTGTAGCTAGACTCAAGGTCATGGGTTACTACGTGACCTCATCGTTGGTTTCACTCTCTAGGTCATCTCCTATATTAGTTTTGTATTTCGGACCTAGTTGCAAGCATTCTTTGTAGAAACCAAGTATCCTATTCATCACATACTCTACTCCTCTACGTCTATCCTCATCATTCCTATAGTAAGCCGCTTGTTTGTGTTCATTTTCTATGTTTGATAGGAGGCGGTATTGTTCAATCTTATAGGGCCTTTGGTAGGCAATCTCATCATTCTCTTCCTTGAACCTAACTATCCCTAGAGTCGGATCATAACTCATCTTAGTGGCCTCAACGAACGGTTTTCCGAACACTACTTGACTTAGGCAATCATCTATCATCGGACGAGTATCCTCCACTATCACAAAGTCGGTCTCATAAGTGAAGTTTCCAACAATCACATGCAATCTTTTCACTCTACCTACAAAATTACTTATCAAATTCTTACTAAGCATCATCCTATAACCAAGTTGTTTCTTCATTACCCAAGTATAATAAGTCCTAGTTATGTTGTTTATAGGAGACCTAGGATCGATATAAGCTTTCCATACATGCATATGCCCAATGTTGCTTGGTATGTTAATGTTAGAGGGATCGCCTGCTTTAATAAGGGGTGAACCAAGGATATATGGTGTCTCGGGATCATCGAATAAATCTCTGTGATATTCCCGTTCTTACTTGGTGGGCAACTTATCAAAGTACTCTTCTACCGTCTCTACTTCCCCTAACTTTTCTCCCTTATTAACCTCAACTTCCTTAATTTCATCCCTAGGTTCGGTTTCTATTCCAACTTCATCCTTGTCACTTTCTTCTATCCCCTTATCAATTGGCTTAATGGTGAAAACATTGACAAAGTGGACGTGTTTGGATGACGAGGGGTCCTTAGTTTGGATTCCGCTATTGGCGTCCCTAGTGTCCTTCCTAGGTGTAGTTAGCGCTGTTGTTGAGGGCTTTCAACAAGTTGTCAATCTTATTGGTCATCTCCGTTTGTTGTTGGTTGAATTCGGTTTCAAACTTAGCTATGCGAGCTTCTTGAGATGCCATAAACTTGGACATCAATCCTTCAAGATTGTTGGCACTACCATAGTTGTTAGAAGGATTGTTGTTGAAAGTACGGTTGGAGGGTGGACCGTTTGGTTGGTAACGATTAGGTGGATTGGAAGAATTGTTTTGGTTTTGTTTCCACCTAAGGTTTGGGTGATTTTTCCAAGAAGGGTTGTAGGAATCACTGTAAGTGTTTGGCTCGGGTTTGAAAGTGTACCACTTATCTCCCGCTTTGTCAGTACGCGAGGACGCGTAGTCCGCAAAAGCTGTTCCGGGGAGTTCCACGCAATCACGAGTGTCATGGGGACCACTACATAATTCGCATGAAGAAGCGATTTTGTTCACTTGGCTTGAAGGCTTAGGAGCTTCGTAAGATTTCATGAGAAACTTGACTTGGTCCTCAAGTTCCATGATCCTACGGTCGGGAGTGCTAGAATTGTTCGAAGGCAAAGATATTGCCTTGACTGTTTTGTTCAAATCACGGGGATCATTCCAAATTTCGTTGTCATAGAGAGCAAGATCTTCTATGAGTTCCCATGATTCTTCCGTACTTAGATCACGTAGCTTGCCACTAGCCGATTGGTCAATGGTTCGCCTTGTGGAGAGATCGATATGGTCATAGAAGATTTGGACTTGGAGCCAAAGATCTATGCCATGATGAGGGACTTTTTGGAGTAAGTCCTTGAAACGAGTCCATGCTTCATATAGAGTTTCACCTTGACGTTGTTGGAACATCAAGATATCATTTCTAAGCTTGGTAGTTCTCCCTGGTGGAAAAAATTGAGCAAGGAAATGAGTGGTGAGATCATCCCATGTGGTGATAGATCCCGCGGGTAAACGTTCAAGCCATTGACTAGCTTGATCACGTAGAGAGAATTGTAATAGGCGTAATCAGGTTGACTCTCTAGTTGTAACATCAAGGTCTATAGAATCTGCGATTTTAAGGAAGTCCTTGAGATGTTGATTTGGATCTTCGGAACGAAGTCCATTGAATGCACATCCGCTTTGCACCAACCGGATGGTGTCGGATCGCAAGGGGGACACATTGGCTCCTTGGGTGAGCTCAATGGTGTTTCGATAGCCTTGGTGGCTAGGTCGGGAATACTCTCCTAGGGTTCGGGGACTAAGAGGTTGGTTTGCTAGTGGTGGGTTTTGTGGGTGGTCTTGTTGTGGTGGGTTGATGGGTTCAAAGATGTTACCACCATCCATGATGTCGGATGGTAAAGAGTTACGAACAAAAACACGAAGAAATAGATAGACTAAAGAAAACTAAAAATAAAAATAAAATCTTACTAGAAAGGAATCTAGCAAGTAGACCTAATAAAAAGAAAATCCTAACCTAGACAATAACTATTCCCCGGGCTGCGGCGCCAAAAACATGATGCGTGAGAATTGCACCAGGCTTTACCTCTCGAGGGATCTCGAGAAGCTTACAACCCCCACCAGGAAGTGTACCTGATCGTTGTAGTATAGTATAGTGACAAGTACCGGGGGATTGATCGTTCAACTCAGGAATAGTGTCGCTAGGATTAGAAAGCCTAAAAATTAAGTCTAGAGGTGAGGGATGATTCTTTTTGTATTTTTATATTTTATGGAAAGCAAGTAAAAATCTCGGTTTTTAGAGGGATGGGCGGAATTAGTTGCTAGTCAACTAACCCAATAACTAAGATGCAATCAAAATAAAATAACAGAAATGAAAATAAAACTAATTAAACTAAAGGTGTGAACAATAAATGGGAGAATTGTGTTTACTTAGATTTCACTACTCCCTAGATATCTTTTACAGGTTAATTTTTTGTTACAGTTGCGTGGATGACGGGTTATATTCCTTAATACCAGTCATGGGGTGGCGTACTTACTTCCCCAATTCTATAAGCTCCTACTTCACTCCTATGTCGAGCCTGCAAGAAGCTCCTAACATGGGATCACTAGAATTCGCTCATGCATTAAATACAACCATAAAAACCTAGTACGTATTGGTTCATGTTTCTTAAGACGTTCAAGCAAGTTACACAATGGAGATCTGCCAGTTTTCTTAAGCCTAACATTGAAATCATTCATCCATTACAACTATAAACAAGCAATCAACCTATAATCAACATCTAGGTTTTATTACATCTAAGCAAACACACAAGAGATCTAGCCTAGCATGTTAAAATTAAGACAAGCGTAAGATATATTCAAAAAACACATAGACATATTGAATGAATTGAAAGGATACTTATCTCAATTGAACATGAAGGGTTTCAAAGGGTGAAAACCCTTGAAAATACTGTAAAAGTCGTGTTAGGGTTTATTAAGTTTGACCCTAAAATTATCCTCTCAAGTTACACACTAATAAATGAAAATTAGAAAAATGTATATAGATTTCATGAGGTGACGGCGTCAAGAGGAAAGTTCTGACGCCGTCATCTCGCCGCCAATAAAATTCTCGGACTGCCTAGATCCAGATCTGACGTCGTCATGTGTATTTCTGCTCTGGGCCGTCACCACTTTTACTCTTGACGGCCTTGTTCTGACGCCGTCACGTTTTCTCTGGGCCGTCACCAAAATTGCTCTTGACACCGTCATCAAATCCATCTTTACGCCGTCAGGTATTGTTCCCAGCAAGGAAAATTAAGACTTTGCCGTTTTCTTCAGTTTTATGCTCCAAAAACGTCCAAAATGCTTCCTTTTCCAGAATTCACTCCCAAAGTACCTAAAATCACAAAAGGAACGATTTAGGGCAATATTTGATCAAATAAATTCCAATTCCGGCTTATATGACCCCCTAAAAACGGATCATTTTTCGCCTCATCAGTCTTTCAGGTGGAAAACTTCTGTTGGAGCTCAACCGTCTTTTACGACCTACTGGCTATTTTGTTTGGTCTGCTACTCCTGTTTACCAAAAAGAGTAGGAAGATTTGCAAATATGGGAAGGTATATTTTCCATAGTTAAATCCAAATTTATTTCATTTTAGGGTCTATTATTGTGTCATTATAATTAGTATGTGTGTCATGGAAACTTCGGTATTAGATGGTCCAACTGGCACACCCATTCTAGGAAAAAAAAAGTAACGAGTACATGAACTATACCCTTCTGCACTAATCTATTTTGAACGTGGGAATCTGAACTCATCTGTAGGGAAACAAGGATGAAGTTGGTCTAATGCATGGTCTCATGTATAAGATTTTCATTCTGATATAGCTACAGGTCATCGGGAAACTATCTTCTTTTGTCCCTGTTATGATGAATGATTTCCGGATTCTTCTTATTCATATAGTAATTTATTTTTTTTTAGCTTTTTTAGAAGTAAATAATCGATCTCTGTTATGCTTCCGGATCTTACACCCGACAGTTGGAGGGAGCAATCATTGAGTGAAAGCAGAGCTTGTTCATTCAGTAAATGAAGACTTGAGTTTGATTGGTGGTTGTTCATTTGCATCACATCTATTGGCATTTGTATCACTTGCTGTAAGTTTTCTTGAGTATACACAATTATTGAAGCCGGCTGTTTTGTATTTTAGCTTTATGATTCATGGTGTACTAATTGTATTGGTTTGACTAACTGTGTTTTACATTCGTGTTTTGTCTACAGTTAGGTAGGTCAAAGTGGAATGGAAATGCCAGAAGATCAGGGATAGTTATAAAAGCTGAAACTCCTCTTGGACATGTTGTCAAACTGTTGACAAGCCTTATTTTATTTGTGTATTGATGGTTTGCCATAATTTGTTCAAATTGATCATTTAGTTTATGCGAATAATTTCTCTTACATGTAGTTCTCATTTCTTCACTGTTTAACCAGGTTATACCAGCTTTGGATATATGCACTCAGATATTTGCATCGTCACCCCATCGTATCTCTCCAAGTGGACGTCACGAATGACTCTGATTCGATGAGTAGAGATATTACTCCTCGGCCTGTGAAATTCTAGAATGGGAAGCCTGTGCAAGTGACTACTGTTGATGGTTTGTTCTCGGTATTTCAACTGGCCTCTTTTAGTAGTAGTTCTTCCACACCCATCCATTTTTCTGGTAAACGTAACCAACCTATTGTTCTATGGTTCCCGGGACAACAAGTGTCGCTCAAACCAGATACACAAGGTTTATCAAGGGGTGTTTGTGTAAAACCTCACAAAAATTCGTATAATTAACTTCGGTTAATTAAATAAATAATCTTTGACATTATTGTAATCACCATTTTTACGGGGAAATTTAAAATTTTCTTAGTATATTAAAATGGTCACGATTATGATATTGCCAAATTCGTCAAACGACAAAACAAGTTCTCGATTAATTTCACTAAACCTAATTAATAATACTAATTACCAAAAACCAAATGATCTTTCGAACTCCCTAAGCCCAACCGGCCCAATTTCTTAACCCATTTTTATTTCTAAAAATTTCGTATAGACCGACTAAGGAAGCTCCAAAACGCCTCGTTCATTTCTAATTTCTACACACGACCTACGTATTTTATTGTCTCATTTCATTGACCTCCTAGCCAACTATTAGTGTGTCAATTCTCACGTCCATACGTTGAGTTTTGATACATTTTTAAAAGGCAAAGTGGTCGACTCGTACAAAACCAAATCGATTAGTAATATATTCAAAACTTAACCGTTTTGAATCCCGTTTGTTTCTAATGGTTCCTAATAATGTTTCTAAGTTGATTTCATGATCAAATATCATCCATGATCAGCTAAAATCGAGTAGTACAAGGTTTAAGCAAATCGTGTATGTATATATATGTTGTCGACATCGATACATGAGTCACCCAAACACATCCCATGTTTCATGCACTCACATCCTATATTATATCCATATAATTGTCCTAAGAAGCCAAGTATCCCTGACATGGTATAGTAGTTCATGTTTCCTCGAGTTATTTAGCACCATACGATCCATTCGAATGGTACCATATATACGTTCATGCATGCATTTTTTTCCTTCCATTCTCAAACTCTTTTACATATACGTTTCTACCTAAACATCACCCTTACAAGCTAGGAGTCGATTGATACATAGTTGGAAGCAAGGAAAGTGAAATCGGGTTTAATATATAAGTATAACGTTTGGGTTATACGATTAGACAAGATTTTCTTGTGTTTCACTCGTTTCTACTCGACTCTCTACCACCTCTAAGGTGTTGTAAGTCTTTCCCAACTCAATTGAATCCAAATCACACGTTAAATTATGGTCATGCATCATATTTATTTTTGTTCGATCGTATATAGTTTCTTATATATATTTTACGTACGTACATATTTTTAGCAACACAAAAGTGACTAGCCTCTATCTTGGAAGGCCTAGGAGTCACGTAGCACACACACTCCACGTTTATTCTCACGTTACATGCATCAATCAACTCATTTTCGAACCATGCTACATCGTATGAAATTTCATTAAACACTTAGTAATTATTTCAAGTTTTTCAAAATATATAATCGGTGCATACATGCTACAAACCATACGCATAACTTTGAATTTTACTTAACGAGTACCATATATTTTTACACGACTCCATAGACCACCTAGAAGACTATTATTTTCGTTTAGATAACATGTAAAAATAATCACGTTTCGACACATAAAATGAGCCAAATTGAATCGGCATTCACAAGTTTTCAAAACCAAAAATTGTTAATAAAACTAATATTGGTCGAGTGGGCTTATTTAAGGCCCAATAAGATCTTACGATTTAACAGCCCACTGGGCTCATAAAATATATTTTTAGAATCATAAAAGTAGCCCAAGTTCAAGCCCAAAACATTTTACATGCCCTCGCCTCTAAATTTTTAAATGGGCTTTTGTTTGGTTCGAATTAAGGCCCATAAGCTAAATAAATAAGCTTTTCACAAAATAAGCTGTTGAAATAAGCTTAGAATTAATAAAATAAGCTACAGAAATATTTATAAAATTTTTATAATCATTTTTGTAATTTTGGACTAAAAATGTAACGCGACGACACCTAAAAGGACTAAAAATGCCAAACCGAGAAAGATAAGGACTGAAATGGTAAAAACAGAAACTACAGGTTATAAAATGACATATTATTAATTTCCAAGCTTAAATTGGAATATTGGACAAGTAGTGGACTATAAATGTAAATTATATACGAAAAGGACTAACGGTGTGACGCTAACGCCGTTAGTATAAAAAGTGTAAAAATGGAAAAAGGACAAGGACTAAACATAATCTATTTGACATTCTTATTTTATTTTCTATTTTACGTCAACCATCACGTCATATGCATTTCTATTACGTTATATTTATATATTATTTATTTTACGTTAATAATATATATAACGATATTTCAAAAGTTAATATTTTTACTTACGATTAAAAAGGTAAATCTACGATGGATATTTTAAATAAAGTATTTTATTATATCATGCATGACATAATAATTACACTGCACATCATCTATTCGTCATAGATAAATTTATTTATCAGGTTCCGTATCAAAGACGTTTCCATAATCGTTCCCATAAATCTCATCCCACTTTAATTTTCATCATTTCCAAATCAATCCAGGTGAGTCATAGCCCATTTCCAATAATTGTTTTTAACTCATAGGAGGAGATACATGCTTACATATACTTTGATAAATTGATAAGTATATGAATAAAATATATAATTCTAATCAATTTCCTAATTGATAATTATTAATATGATTTGTGATTTAAAATGTGATATATACAATACATGACAAAATACTTAATTGAAATACTGAAACTTGTATGATAATACTTCCAATTTGATTATTGTAATATGTGATATATATAATTTACTGATGAATTACTTGACTAAAATACTGATACTCATATGATAATGTTTTCCATTCAATTATTGTGGTATATGATACATATATTTTACTGATGAATTACTTGACTGAAATACTGATACTCATATGAAAATGTTTTCAATACGATTATTTTGGTATGTGATATACATGTGTTACTGGCAAAATATTTAAACTGAATTTCTGATACTCAAACGATACTATTTTTAAATTGATTTATGTGATACGATACTTGATTACATGATGTTATTCTAAATGAGCCTATTATTCCTTGATATTGCCTAAGTTAGCTTATCGCCATATAGTCCCTCAATCATGAGCCATTAATCACATGTAAAGTGGGCGCGAATATAGTGAACAACTTCGAAACCTGTTAAGGATTGACCCCCTGTCCCACTAATACTTGACGGAATGCCAATTGCAATTGGTTAGTCGTGTTAGTCGTGATACACTATATTCGTAGACAAATAGGAATCGGCAAATCACCTATTAATAGAGGGCAAAATTTGTCATTGATTTGATAGAACACCCCCTTCTGGTTAAGCTTGTGTGTCATGAGGCTTGGTGCAATATCTATAAAGGAAAAATGTATGTTTTCAATATATATTTAGATACAGCTGTATAGGAATTTGACCATACGCGAATTGTATATCTGATTAAATTAGCATCGTGAGTTTCCAGCTCATGTTAGGATTATTGATTCTTTATTGAATGTAATTGAATATTTATATGATTTATTTGTGAATTTACTCGATACTTGTTTCATTACTGTTTGTATTTTATTAATACCAAATATTTCTGAAATCTAACAAAATAAAAGGTTTTTCCTAAAACTCTATGAACTCACCAACCTTTGTGTTGACACTTTTAAGCATGTGTATCTCAGGTTATTTAACGGAGCAGGACAAGACACAGAGTAGGCATTAAGTACTCTGATAAATTAAAATGGTGTAAAAATCAAATTTGTCATTTTTACAAGCCTTTATATCTTTTCATAAGATTTTAAATCAAATGGTTCATCTTTTATCAAACTTATTATTTGAATAACAAATAACTTTCAAAATGTTTCTTTTAAGCCGTTTTATGAGATTAAAACTTCGATCCTCACCGTAACACCCAAATTACTTTCCGCTGCGACAAACTTAAATTTGGGGGTGTTACAGATTGGCATCAGAGCTACAGTTATAGAGAATTAAATGTTTTCAAACATTAAAACTATAACTATATTTTCAAAATAATGATTTTACACCATAATATTTTATGCCCTCCGTGTCTGCAGACTGCCGTGCTCCATACTTTATCTGTTGAGATTATCTTACATGCTTAATAGTTACTCATATACAATAAATATTTCATCTGTACTGTTATATTTTTAACATACAAAATACTCATAAAATATTATTTTCGGTTACTACTGTAGCATGTCTTCAGGAACGCCCGTGAATATCAAATCTACTCTCCATAATACTAATACCTCATCTATCAATAAAAATTCTCCGAATACTGAAGATCCTTACGTACAAATAATAAAATCCCAACCTAATATAGAACTCACTCCGAGATCACCTCCGTCATCACCTATTCGTTCACCTTTACGTCAAAGAGTCAGGAGAGCTACCGAATCATATGAAGATTTGATTGGTGGCCAGGAAACATTCGAAGTTGGACAAAGTTCAAGCCAAGAGATATCATGGACGAATGTTGAACCAATTTCTCCGTTACCTTATACTTCAGATTCTACAATACCAGATTCTTCAAATAATTTGTCCTCACCTAACTCTCCCGACTACGATATAAGCACTCCTGAATCAATATGGAATCTTATTTATCGACAAGCCGGCATATTGGATGCTCACACTGAACAACTAAAAGGGTTACGACCAACTCAATTTGAATGGTACGACCGTAACCTTGACGCATTGTTCAAAAGGGCGGATGCTGAGAGGCGAACAATGTGTGAGTTAGGAATAAAGATTAATGAAATAAAGGACAACACAAACCAGGAACTTGGAAGTTTGGACTCCAGAGTTCGTTGTGCAAGAAGAGAACACGGTCATACACATGTAAGAATTGGAGATATTGTGTTGGCATGAATATTACGATATTTAGTCTAAACATCCTCTTCATGTTTTGATGATGACAAAGATGTAAGTTACAACATATAACGTAAAGTGCTTAAGTTACTTGTGATCACAATTCTTCTATGCATTCTTACGTCAACAAGCCTCGACATCTCAACGTCTCAAGTATGCTTCAACAATCACTTAAGGTATGGATAAACAAGTGTTTAATACATCTCATGATCAAAGGGGTATTTAATTAACTAATACAAAGTTTATTTAATTATATAAACATATTATATATTTTTGAAAAACACTTTTGGTAATAAAGAAAAATGTTTTAATCATACTAAATATATGATTTCAAACTTTTAACCAAAATTAGTTAGTTTTTCACCAAATAAACTTTCCCGACTAAAAGACAGAAAATCTGGCCGTTTCAGTAGGGCGGCCCCCTTAATTATAAAGGGCGGCCCCCTTAATTTTAAGGGGACCGGCACACAATTAAGGGGACCGGCCACGCTCCCCTGTCAGATTTGGTCAGAAATTTTTCCCTATAAATACCACCTCAAACGTGGAATTTTTCTCACCTTTTGCACAAAAATTTTCAGATCCAACTCTCTCTAAACATCCTTCTAAAACCCTTTGATCATAAGATTATTAATCTTTGTTTCAAGTGATCCAATTTCTCATCACTCAAAGTGCAAGAGAAGAATCCTCCCTATCATAAAGCCAAAGATGTATTAAGATCTAGTTAGTGCTTATGCGAAGTTGTGAGTTATGTATATGTAATAAGTAGATCAAGATGATCTTACTTAGTAGTGATTTAATGAGTGAGTAAGAAGTAGTGGAAGGAAGTAGTAGTGTGGAGAAAACATGTAGTTGTGAAGATGAAGGTATGTGATTAAGTAGTGGAGTTTAGAAGAAGTTGTGATGAAGTTGTGAAGTCGTGAAGACGTGAAGAAGTTGTGAAGCCATGAAGAAGTTCAGAAGAAGTTGTGAAGTCGTGAAGTTGTGTAGAAGTTGTGTAGTGATCGAAGTTGTGTTGTGAGATTGGTTCTAGCTACTATTAGAACTCGATATTTAGCTTAGTGTCGTTAAATGGTGTAAGCAAAAGTTGTGTACGGTTTTCTCCGCCAAAAGGGAGCTTGTTGAGTAGTGAAGAAAACTCTCGAGTAGGTGACTCGGGGAGTGGAGTAGGAACAAGGAAGGTGTCCTTGTAGCCGAACCACTATAAATCATCGTGTCCGGTTTGCATTTCCTTTCTCTTATCTCTTATCATTTGTTCTTGCATTTATCGTTTTACTTCTATGCTTGCCTACATGTCTTAGTTGTTGCTTATATAGTTGTGATGATTGATTGTGTTGAACATAGTAGTTAATACTGTGATTGTGTGTATAAATGCATGATATGGTCAAATAGATTATTATTCACACATCTTATATTAAGTTTAACTTGATAGATAATTTGATATAAAACGTTTTAAGATTTTAAAAGGAAAACGTATTCACATAAAGATCGACCAAAGCTTCATTCATAAAACAAAGCTTTTCCAAAAGCTTACATATATAATTGATCATATTGATTATATGTTGTTTTCATACTAAACTCTAATTGAAGTTTCCAAACAAACAATTGAATAAATTTGAATCAACATTTTGAAACAAAGTTTTTATAAAATGAAAAAGAAGGGAAAACTATTCAACCCCCTTCTAGTTTTCCACAATTGGTACCAGAGCCACGTCGCTCAAATTTTCAAAACAAATGGTTTTAAAAATTGAGTACGATCCATGTATCAAATTACCCATTAAGGAGGATTAAATATGAAAAGTGTTTTGTTGATTAACTTGTATTAGTTTTGATGATATATACACTAATTATACTAGCTCGAGATAAGAATTATGCTTAAAACAAGTGTTATAAGTTCGTTCTTAAAATCAGAAAGTTACACACCTTTTCACAAAGTCAGAAAACAACTTTTAACAAAAATTGCATTTTTGAGTATCAGATGGGCGGCCCCTTTAATTGTCTGGGCGGCCCCCTTAAATTTAAGGGGTCCGCCTGTCTGTTCGACAGTTTTTCGAAAACTTTGAAAAATCATATAAAATTAACCGTAACTCCGTAGAAGTCGTGCCACCCGGCGTTTTAAAGGTAATTGAGTCTAATTTAATTTAAAAATACTTATGAGTAACTATTACAAACTTAAATAAGTAAGAAAGTCAAAATACTATACGGTGGTCAAAAATTTGTGTTTCGTTTTAACGTAAAACTTTTGTTTTACCTTTTCCTTCAAGTCGGGTATTTCTAGTTGATATACTTTTGAAAAATTAAGTATTTATGTTTTCAAAATATTGATCTTAATTAAATTATAGAATGGGATGAAACTATTTTATTTTCAAATAAATTCGAGCTAAGTAAACGTTGGTGTATATAATACACAAAACGACGACAAGTGTTTTATGTGTTATGTGAACTTCTTTGTGATTTTATTTTCTTAATTGAATATATTAAATGATTGTTGCTATTTGAAGTTTAGCTATGTATATATCTATGCATATGTGCCCTATTAGTGTATAGCTAGTTTGCCGATTTATACTTAACTAGATCTTATGCTAGATTTCTTGCGTTAGGATTGTTATAATATGCTCGCATTGCATATAGGTATAGATGGCTTAATGTTACTCAAACATCTTGTAAATGAGTTCAATCTAGTCACCTAAACATTTCAAACAATTTAATCTACTCTTCACAACACACTTAAATATTTTCTACAAATTAGCTTGTTTTACCTTAAGATGTTTAATAAGAGAAATTGAATCATTGTAAAACATTAATATTTATATAAAAGAAAAAGTATTTTCAAAATCTAAGTGTGTTCATAATAAGTAAAAATGAAGAGTCTTTCACAAAAACAAAGCATATAACAATCATGAAATAATAAGTCAACTTTCAATCACTCACTAATAAATAATCTTAGGATTAATGGAACACACTATCAAAATGTTTATTTATTTCAAATGAGTGTCCGTGAGGGTCAAGAAAGATCTTGATATTATATCAATTCATTATTCAAATTATGGTTGATATATTCATCAAATCTAATTAACGTGTTTTTGAGTGTGGACAAGAAATTGGATTGCTATTTGTTTAGCTTCAATATTATATCAAATTACAACAAAAGATATAGTCTTGAATCTACATACTCAATCACACTAGATTGATATGAAAATAGTTACATCCTTTGTAGATGAAAAGAGTGTGCATTGGATCATAACTCACACTTGTGTTGATAATGTCATATTGAATCTACTTGTCCAATAATTGTGTTCCAAATATTAGAATAACATTTTAAACACATTTATAAAATATACAATGAAGTAGGATTGACGACTTGGATGTTTCGTCCGAGATATTCAAGCTATTTACATTGCAATGCAATGGATAAATGTGTCATATCCGAAAAACCAAACATGAGCAAACTAACAACATATGTAAACTTTGCTCACACTACTTAAAATCGTCACTTCAAGATAAAATACATATTTAAGAATAATACACACTATATATTCTATGTATTTCATTTTCTTTGTAGCATGAATGGTTATGTTACAAGATAATGCACCACACTTTCCTTTTTGAAATAATATAAGTTATTAGAAGTGAAAAATAACTTGTCACAATCCATAAACAAATAATTTTTTTTTTCAAATACTTGTTAAAGTATGATATATAACATTGGCAAAAATCATAGAAAATAATATTTGTTTAAAAATATATTAATGTGTAGTTTTGATATCATTTGAGAATCACAAACTCATTTAAGATAAATAATCTTAATGAGATTCATTTCACAAGAGATGCTAAGGTGCACTCTTAAGTTTAGCACAGTTATTAAATCAAGTAATATGTCATCAAAACCAAACAACAGGTAAATCATGAAGAAAAGATTAAAACTTTTTGTTTACACTTATCTAAACATTCAACACGTCTCTATTAGGATCATGAATAAAATATATCATCTAGATTTACCTTCATTAAAACATGATGTTTGAGTCACATTAAGCCAAGTATGAGTGAATCAAGCAAACTTCATGTTTGGTAATCTTCGATAGGTAAATTTAGGAACTCAATTTCTTCTAAAAAGAGAATGACTACTGGAGAATCTATTGACTAGAAATTCAATTTAACCTAACGGTTGAATTGCTTCTATGTGAGAAGTTGGGTGTGTGTAACCCGTAAAAATGGTCGTGTTTAGCCTGAATTGAGCACCACTAGTAATAGTCTCATACTCATTCTCCAACTTGATTAAATTGCTCTTCCTATATATACCTAACGCTAGTTTACTTTTATGAACTTTGCTTCTCATTAGATTCTTTCATTCCTAGATTTATGGCATATCGCATATATGTTGTTTCTAGATGTTTATTTGCTCCTATGTGATTTGATTGTATGCCTTTACATGCTTAACTCTATGTCCGGATGAGCACGAATTTAATGGGAAGGGAAAACACACTCACTCACATATATTCCTCTACCTTACACCCAAACATGTCATCTCCCAACAACCAAAAAACCTAAGATTTCAAGAACCGCAAGGATCTCCGTCAAACCCGTTTGGAGGAGGAAACTTGATTCTTGTCATAACTCAAGTGATGTTGTTCCAAGTCAACCAACTACTAAACCTCAAACCTACAATAATGACTCATCTCACAACCTATCACCCACTCATTCCCTCATTCATGCTTCTTCTTATGATGAGCATGCTCAATCCCAAAACAACAATCCCAATCTCTCAATCAATACTTCACATGTTGCTCATTCAACAAAAATACCACTCACTCTTGGAGAACCTCTTCCACTCATTTCATGTTTTCATGACTACCCAAGCTCAACCATGTCTCCACCACCAAGAGTACCACCACCACATCCTACAACCTCACATGCCATTCCTATGTTTCATGTTCAAACCTTCACCCAAGACAACCATCATGTTCCACCATCATCACCTTCCTCCGAACACTTGAAGTTCGTTGAGGTGCTAAAAGAGGCTCATGAGCTTAGTGCACTTTTAGCATTACATCTTGCGGAACGCAATTTGGATCCAACCCAATCAAGCTTACCATCATCACCACACAACATCAACCAAGTTGAGAAGCATGTCAACAATTGCCCTTGTTGCATCTTCCTTCAACAACAAACCATTGCCTTGAATGAGCACTTCACTTGGATTGAGTATCTTCTTACAAGATCTCAACAAACATCATCACTTGAACAACATCCAAACTCTCAATCAACCTCTTCCGCTCCTAAATCTACACCCCTAAAAGTCAAGCGAATTTCTTTATGAAATGCATTTTTTTCCACTTCCTAGCAAGTGAAGAACACAAAGAAGATATCCATGCTTCAAGTGTTGTCAAGCCATCACCACCTCATTCACATATCCATTTTCGGTCTTCAACCAACAAAACACCTAAAAATTCCTTGATTCCAAATCATCCACCCTTGTCAAATGTTATATTAATCTAAACCATAATTGTCAACCCTTTGTCATCACCTTCCCTTTACATTCACAATCATCCCTCCTCATTCTCCTACATTTTCCTAGGTTCTAATCTTTGCATTAGGTTCTAATTTTTTTTTTTGGATTTAGGTTGCTGTTTTTGAAATAATAATTGCATGTGTCATACTTTTAGTGCATATACATAATATGTCCATATATTGTTCCCTATTAGTTTCATGCATATATCTATTATCATCATTATATATATGTGCACTTGTCTACTAACTTTGTTTTGAAGGATTACTTCACCGCTCGATTCTTTGGTAGCCAAAACAAGTTTTGAACATACACCAAGGGGGAGCATTGAGGTTGCTAGGATCAAGGCTTCACTTACGATGATGCAAGCTCGCCTTTTAGATTCTATCTCAAGAGTTCAAGCGTAGTAAAAGTCTCGTCTTAGAGTCCACCTTTTTGCTTCGACAAAAAGGGGGAGAAGAAGTGTAAACAAGTAACTTATACATTTTACTATAAGTTATAGTTTACATAGTTTGTCATCATCAAAAAGGGGGAGATTGTTGGCATGAATATTGCGATATTTAATCTAAACATCCTCTTCATGTTTTGATGATGACAAAGATGTAAGTTACAACATATAACGTAAAGTGCTTAAGTTACTTGTGATCACAATTCTTCTATGCATTCTTACGTCAACAAGCCTCGACATCTCAACGTCTCAAGTATGCTTCAACAATCACTTAAGGTATGGATAAACAAGTGTTTAATACATCTCATGATCAAAGGGGTATTTAATTAACTAATACAAAGTTTATTTAATTATATAAACATATTATATATTTTTGAAAAACACTTTTGGTAATAAAGAAAAATGTTTTAATCATACTAAATATATGATTTCAAACTTTTAACCAAAATTAGTTAGTTTTTCACCAAATAAACTTTCCCGACTAAAAGACAGAAAATCTGGCCGTTTCAGTAGGGCGGCCCCCTTAATTATAAAGGGTGGCCCCCTTAATTTTAAGGGGACCGGCACACAATTAAGGGGACCGGCCACGCTCCCCTGTCAGATTTGGTCAGAAATTTTTCCCTATAAATACCACCTCAAACCTGGAATTTTTCTCACCTTTTGCACAAAAATTTTCAGATCCAACTCTCTCTAAACATCCTTCTAAAACCCTTTGATCATAAGATTATTAATCTTTGTTTCAAGTGATCCAATTTCTCATCACTCAAAGTGCAAGAGAAGAATCCTCCCTATCATAAAGCCAAAGATGTATTAAGATCTAGTTAGTGCTTATGCGAAGTTGTGAGTTATGTATATGTAATAAGTAGATCAAGATGATCTTACGTAGTAGTGATTTAATGAGTGAGTAAGAAGTAGTGGAAGGAAGTAGTAGTGTGGAGAAAACATGTAGTTGTGAAGATGAAGGTATGTGATTAAGTAGTGGAGTTTAGAAGAAGTTGTGAAGTCGTGAAGACGTGAAGAAGTTGTGAAGCCGTGAAGAAGTTCAGAAGAAGTTGTGATGAAGTCGTGAAGTCGTGAAGTTGTGTAGAAGTTGTGTAGTGATCGAAGTTGTGTTGTGAGATTGGTTCTAGCTACTATTAGAACTCGACATTTAGCTTAGTGTCGTTAAATGGTGTAAGCAAAAGTTGTGTACGGTTTTTTCCGCCAAAAGGGAGCTTGTTGAGTAGTGAAGAAAACTCTCGAGTAGGTGACTCGGGGAGTGGAGTAGGAACAAGGAAGGTGTCCTTGTAGCCGAACCACTATAAATCATCGTGTCCGGTTTGCATTTCCTTTCTCTTATCTCTTATCATTTGTTCTTGCATTTATCGTTTTACTTCTATGCTTGCCTACATGTCTTAGTTGTTGCTTATATAGTTGTGATGATTGATTGTGTTGAACATAGTAGTTAATACTGTGATTGTGTGTATAAATGCATGATATGGTCAAATAGATTATTATTCACACTTCTTATATTAAGTTTAACTTGATAGATAATTTGATATAAAACGTTTTAAGATTTTAAAAGAAAAACGTATTCACATAAAGATCGACCAAAGCTTCATTCATAAAACTAAGCTTTTCCAAAAGCTTACATATATAATTGATCATATTGATTATATGTTGTTTTCATACTAAACTCTAATTGAAGTTTTCCAAACAAACAATTAAATAAATTTGAATCAACATTTTGAAACAAAGTTTTTATAAAATGAAAAAGAAGGGAAAACTATTCAACCCCCCTTCTAGTTTTCCACATATTGAGAGAACCCTATGGATGGCCAGAGATGCAGCCAGAAACCAGGGTCAAAAGATTGCCGCATTAGAAAGTATGTTGGCAAACCAAATGAACATGTGTCAAGAACGTTTCTCAAACATGGAAGCTACACAACGTGAACTTGAGAAAGAAATTAGATATTTACGTCAGAGGCGTAACTAATCTTAATTTTACAAGTTTCCTTGTTGTTCCTAATAAACCAAATAGACTTGGTTAATATTTCATGTAATGTCCAATAATTCTGAAACTTCAGAACGTGTAATCCAAAACATATTGTATAATAATATCCTTTCTGTTATATCTCTATGTTATGAATCAATCTTTTCTTCCGTATCAATCATGCATGTAATGAATCCTCATAACTTCATGCAAAAATCTCATCATTTGTTATTTCTTTAATAACCAAATGATTCTATTCAGATCAATAGAGTATTAATAAAAGATCTTGTATCGTTTATCTTGCAAAGACAATCGGTCAAGTTATTAATATTCTATTTGCATCTGTAATATTATTCAAATCTACCGTAAGATTTCTTACAAATTGTTAAGATTTCTTAAATTTACCATAGTTAATCTAAAACTTTAAGAATCGTCTAAATACCAATTTTAGAAAAGGAATTTAAAGAATGAAGAAAAGATAATTAAACTTCATTTTAAATAGACAAGTCGGTTTGTTCCTTAGTAATCCCATATCAAGAGTTGATCATTGATAAATGATACAACAAAGACATATCTTGAAATTAGATTACAGTAGGGAGTCAATTCAGTCTATCATCAATGAAATAATTAACTTCATTATTTAAATTTTTCTGATATTATATGGATTCTAATGTTGAGTTTCATTTATGTTTACAGAAAATGGACAACATGAACAATGCATATCAATCATCATCAGAAATCACCATGACTCCTGGAGCGATCCAGAAATTGGTAAAAGACATAGTGTCGGTGGTACTAGAAGGGACTACTGTAGTTTATCCGAGAAGAGAGACGGGTATACTTGGTAATCAAAACCCTGCAAGTTTTATGAAGTATAGGCCACCTCACTTCAAGATTCAAGAAGGAATGATCAACCCTACTATCAACCATCATCAAGGAATTAGGCATGAAATTTTACCAAATGGAAATAATCAGAAGAGGAAACTTCCCGAGACAGGAACCATCAATCCTATCTACTGCAACATCTTCAATGCTCAAGACCGTTATCGCAAACATCTAGAAGACCGTATGGAGTATCAACATCAGCTGGGACTCAATCAGAAAGCTAATAGAAATTGTCTTGTCACACCTATTACTGGAAGTGGTTATCTTGGAACTTTACCCTGGTGTCAAAAATGCAACCAGCATCACACCGGAAGCTGTAGGGTTAAATGCACGAAATGTCAGAAAATAGGTCACCAGGCAATTAGCTGCAGGACTAAGGATAGGAAAATACAACCAACAACTATTGTATGCCACGGATGTGGTGGACATGGTCATCATGTGAAACGATGTCCAAACTACAATGTAAATTGGAAAGCCAAGACCTTTACAAGAAAATGAAGAATCTTTAAAGACCTTGATAGTATCAAGGGAATGGCAACTAGATTGGAACAGATGAATAAATTTCTGTTGAAGATAAATAAAATCTAGTTTAAAATTTCCTAAGTTGTATCTCTTTCCTGTATTTCACTTCAAGTTACGATGGATGTAACTTAAACAATAATCTTCTACTGTATCGAAAAATCTTCCTTGTAATATTTCCATAATAATGATAATACAAGTTAATTTCAATTTCTGTTTCATTTACTAAATGACAATATACAATAATTACTCCATAAATTTCTGATTTATAGTATGAATCCTAAAATTTTCCACTTTATTTCAAAAAGGAATTACGTGTTATATCATAAAAACAACACATTGAATATCATCTAAAACAATTTATAGAAATATATGATTGAACCAAACATCACATCATTTGGTCCTCAATTATACATAACCTGATCAACTATGTATAATTTAGGAAAAATTATGTTATGAAAGGAACAATGATATTTTCAAATAATTAAATAACAATCTTCATTCAAAAGCAAGATAAAGAACTAAAATAAACTGTTCATAATCAATACATTGAACAACCCATAATAAATACCTATCATATATCATCACCATTATGATAGGAAATCAACAAAAGTACAAGCAAGAAAACACCAATAATTCACAACAACTAATAAAAGACATCAATAGCAAAATTTTTATTAAAATCCATAAAAGTTAATACATAAACAAATAATTAGCATCGGAAGTGCTATCGTTACAATTATTACAATACAAACAAAGGAATCTTCAATAGGTTGATCCGCTATGACAAATAAGACTCCCACCAACAAAACAATAGCAAGAGCCACCACAAGATGAATCACTTTAATTATGCTGAAAAATAAATAAAAACAAAACATTAAAAACAATAATGAGACAAATTCTTTAAAAAAAAAAAAAAAAAAAAAAAAAAAAAAAAAAAAAATCGAGTTTTATTCCTTATTCGTTACAAGTACATAGAAACATAACAAGAACTTAATCTAAAACAACCCTAGCTCAAGATTTTACCCCCCAGATCTTGTCGACGGTAATAGCAAGGATAGTAAGGGGTACGACAAACATCAAGATCGCGACCAAGAATCCAAAGTCTTCATCCGGAACGTACGCCAAGTAGATAGCGGCAAGGACGACGTACACAATCGCTAAGATGGTTATGAGATGCGGCATTTTGGTGGAAAATGAGAGGAAAATGGTTGATGGAAGGAGTGGAAATTTGAAATGGTATATATAGGCTAGAATGTGACCGTTGGGTTACTATTCCCGACCGTTGGGCACTATTTACTAGCCGTTATTTCACTATTCATGACCACTATTTTCAATATTCACAACCCTTAAATACGTCAGTTACCTTGTCTTGTTTGGTACAAGTAAATCTAACTTAATCATGTATCCTTTATTTTAGGAATAAAAATCTCCCGACAACTTCTGTTCAAAAATTCTTTACTCAAGTAATCACATTAAATTTGAATTTCGGGACGAAATTCAAAATGACATGTGGGTACTGTAAAACCTCGCAAAAATTCGTATAATTAACTTCGGTTAATTAAATAAATAATCTTTGACATTATTGTAATCACCATTTTTACGGGGAAATTTAAAATTTTCTTAGTATATTAAAATGGTCACGATTATGATATTGCCAAATTCGTCAAACGACAAAACAAGTTCTTGACACGATTAACAAAATATTAATGTCACTAAACCTAATTAATAATACTAATTACCAAAAACTAAACGGGCCTTCGAACTCCCTAAGCCCAACCGGCCCAATTTCTTAACCCATTTTTATTTCTAAAAATTTCGTATAGACCGACTAAGGAAGCTCCAAAACGCCTCGTTCATTTCTAATTTCTACACACGACCTACGTATTTTATTGTCTCATTTCATTGACCTCCTAGCCAACTATTAGTGTGTCAATTCTCACGTCCATACGTTGAGTTTTGATACGTTTTTAAAAGGCAAAGTGTTCGACTCGTACAAAACCAAATCGATTTGTAATATATTCAAAACTTAACCATTTTGAATCCCGTTTGTTTCTAATGGTTCCTAATAATGTTTCTAAGTTGATTTCATGATCAAATATCATCCATGATCAGCTAAAATCGAGTAATACAAGGTTTAAGCAAATCGTTTATGTATATATATGTTGTCGACATTGATACATGAGTCACCCAAACACATCCCATGTTTCATGCACTCACATCCCATATTATATCCATATAATTGTCCTAAGAAGCCAAGTATCCCTGACATGGTATAGTAGTTCATGTTTCCTCGAGTTATTTAGCACCATACGATCCATTCGAATGGTACCATATATACGTTCATGCATGCATTTGTTTCCTTCCATTCTCAAAGTCTTTTACATATACGTTTCTTCCTAAACATCACCCTTACAAGCCAGGAGTCGATTGATACATAGTTGGAAGCAAGGAAAGTGAAATCGGGTTTAATATATAAGTATAACGTTTGGGTTATACGATTAGACAAGATTTTCTTGTGTTTCACTCGTTTCTACTCGACTCTCTACCACCTCTAAGGTGTTGTAAGTCTTTCCCAACTCAATTGAATCCAAATCACACGTTAAATTATGGTCATGCATCATATTTATTTTTGTTCGATCGTATATAGTTTCATATATATATTTAACGTACGTACATATTTTTAGCAACACAAAAGTGACTAGCCTCTATCTTGGAAGGCCTAGGAGTCACGTAGCACACACACTCCACGTTTATTCTCACGTTACATGCATCAATCAACTCATTTTCGAACCATGCTACATCGTATGAAATTTCATTAAACACTTAGTAATTATTTCAAGTTTTTCAAAATATATAATCGGTGCATACATGCTACAAACCATACACATAACTTTGAATTTAACTTAACGAGTACCATATATTTTTACACGACTCCATAGACCACCTAGAAGACTATTATTTTCGTTTAGATAACATGTAAAAATAATCACGATTCGACACATAAAATGAGCCAAATTGAATCGGCATTCACAAGTTTTCAAAACCAAAAATTGTTAATAAAACTAATATTGGTCGAGTGGGCTTATTTAAGGCCCAATAAGATCTTACGATTTAACAGCCCACTGGGCTCATAAAATATATTTTTAGAATCACAAAAGTAGCCCAAGTTCAAGCCCAAAACATTTTACATGCCCTCGCCTCTAAATTTTTAAATGGGCTTTTGTTTGGTTCGAATTAAGGCCCATAAGCTAAATAAATAAGCTTTTCACAAAATAACTATTGAAATAAGCTTAGAATTAATAAAATAAGCTACGGAAATTTTTATAAAATTTTTATAATCATTTTTGTAATTTTGGACAAAAAATGTAACGCGACGACACCTAAAAGGACTAAAAATGCCAAACCGAGAAAGATAAGGGCTGAAAAGGTAAAAACAGAAACTATAGGTTATAAAATGACATATTATTAATTTCCAAGCTTTAATTGGAATATTGGACAAGTAGTGGACTATAAATGTAAATTATATACGAAAAGGACTAACGGTGTGACGCTAACGTCGTTAGTATAAAAAGTGTAAAAATGGAAAAAGGACAAGGACTAAACATAATCTATTTGACATTCTTATTTTATTTTCTATTTTACGTCAACCATCACGTCATATGCATTTCTATTACGTTATATTTATATATTATTTATTTTACGTTAATAATATATATAACGATATTTCAAAAGTTAATATTTTTACTTACGATTAAAAAGGTAAAACTACGATGGATATTTTAAATAAAGTATTTTATCATATCATGCATGACATAATAATTACACTGCACGTCATCTATTCGTCATAGATAAATTTATTTATCAGGTTCCGTATCAAAGACGTTTCCATAATCGTTCCCATAAATCTCATCCTACTTTACTTTTCATCATTTCCAAATCAATCCAGGTGAGTCATAGCCCCATTTCCAATAATTGTTTTTAACTCATAGGGGGAGATACATGCTTACATATACTTTGATAAACTGATAAGTATATGAATAAAATATATAATTCAAATCAATTTCCTAATTGATAATTATTAATATGATTTGTGATTTAAAATGTGATATATACAATACATGACAAAATACTTAATTGAAATACTGAAACTTGCATGATAATACTTCCAATTTGATTATTGTAATATGTGATATATATAATTTACTGATGAATTACTTGACTAAAATACTGATACTCATATGATAATGTTTTCCATTCAATTATTGTGGTATGTGATACATATATTTTACTGATGAATTACTTGACTGAAATACTGATACTCATATGAAAATGTTTTCAATACGATTATTTTGGTATGTGATATACATGTGTTACTGGCAAAATATTTAAACTGAATTTCTGATACTCAAACGATACTATTTTCAAATTGATTTCTGTGATACGATACTTGATTACATGATGTTATTCTAAATGAGCCTATTATTCCTTGATCTTGCCTATGTTAGCTTATCGCCATATAGTCCCTCAATCATGAGCCATTAATCACATGTAAAGTGGGCGCGAATATAGTGAACAGCTTCGAAACCTGTTAAGGATTGACCCCCTGTCCCACTAATACTTGACGGAATGCCAATTGCAATTGGTTAGTCGTATTAGTCGTGATACACTATATTCGTAGACAAATAGGAATTGGCAAATCACCTATTAATAGAGGGCAAAATCTGTCATTGATTTGATAGAACACCCCCTTCTGGTTAAGCTTGTGTGTCATGAGGCTTGGTGCAATATCTATAAAGGAAAAATGTATGTTTTCAACATATATTTAGATACAGCTGTATAGGAATTTGACCATACGTGAATTGTATATCTGATTAAATTAGCATCATGAGTTTCCAGCTCATGTTAGGATTATTGATTCTTTATTGAATGTAATTGAATATTTATATGATTTATTTGTGAATATACTCGATACTTGTTTCATTACTGTTTGTATTTTATTAATACCAAATATTCCTGAAATCTAACAAAATAAAGGGTTTTTCCTAAAACTCTATGAACTCACCAACCTTTGTGTTGACACTTTTAAGCATGTGTATCTCAGGTAATTTAACGGAGCAGGACAAGACACGGAGTGGGCATTAAGTACTCTGATAAATTAAAATGGTGTAAAAATCAAATTTGTCATTTTTACAAGCCTTTATATCTTTTCATAAGATTTTAAATCAAATGGTTCATCTTTTATCAAAATTATTATTTGAATGACAAATAACTTTCAAAACGTTTCTTTTAAGCCGTTTTATGAGATTAAAACTTCGATCCTCACCGTAACACCCAAATTACTTTCCGCTGCGACAAACTTAAATTTGGGGGTGTTACAGTTTGTTTGATGTTTCGGTTCAAGGTGAGAAGGAGTCACGCTGTCTATTATCATGTTGTTTTTAAATTTAAAAAACAAGCTGATGCTATTAAACTCTATTGTGTCAAAAAAATTAAATGTAATTTCTTTTTCTTTTATTGCACGTATATATTTGTAGGGTTTCTTTTTGTTGTTGGTAAGTTACTTATGATTAATCTTTTATTTTTGTTACAGTCTCATCCGTAGAATGTCGTGGGCGTATATGGAATGGGTGAAAGATTTATTTTTTCCTTTGATTAAGGCTACTAGAGATATTCCAAAAATCATGAATGCCAATATTTATGGTTAGCTTCTTCAATTCATTATTTAGTGACATACAGTTTCTGACTCTTTATATGATGTATGTATAATGATCATGTTTATTGTTGTTACTCAGATGTTAGAGTAGGCATTGATTTAATGTTATCAGAGGCGATTTCGTATGCTCAGTAGCCCGGAGTCACATATGCAAAAAAGGATTGTTGTTTTTGCGAAGGGGTATGCATATCCATTTATATATGCAATATACTAATTAACTAATGAAACTTTTTACTTATTTAATCTAAAACATGTAATGATAAAGATAGCTTTAGGCACTGTTTGGATATCGCTAATGATCTTGCAATTTTATTCTTTATTGCAAGAAAAAATGTATACTAATTACAACGCAGCAAAAACTTAGACCTGAAAGTGATGGTCGTAATGTCCTTTCGTTTTTCTTATTTATTTGATTTTTTCCCTTTTCTCAACCAAGTCTTTCACAAGCAACGATTATTCGCAGGATATGGTGGAAAAAAATGGTCAAAGGTGCCAAGGCAGGAAAATTGGTCCCTAAGTCCGTATTTAAGAATAGCGGCGAATGGGATTTGGTGAAGAAGCAAGAAGAGCTTAGGAAGAAGAAGAATGCGGCTAACAAGAAGTTGATTTTTAACAGGACTAAGCAATACACCAACGAGTATGAGGATCTTGAAATTAGAAGTGAACAGAATTTGGAAGCTCAAACAGCAAGGTCTCCAACCCAACAAAAGCCTTGAAAAAAGAACCTCTGGTCAACTTATGCAAGCAGTTGTAGCAGCTAACCATGCCCAAGCGATCATTATCACCGTGCTAGAGGAATACGAAAATATATATGGGCTACACCCAATAACCAATAAGTTTTCTTACTTAGTATTTCACTTGCTATGTCTTTCAGAAAAGTTGCCATAACCTCTATTTTGATATAAATGAATGAAATTATACTTTTCAGGAAGGGGACATGCTATTCGATTTATACTCGGACTCACATTAGAGTGGAAGTGAAAGCGGAGAGCTTAGCGATGACTATGACAACAAGGACGAAGAGGATGACGATGGTGATTGTTCATCTGATGGTTCTTGTGGTTCTGCGGCAACCATCCTATAATGTCATTCACAAGATAACATAAATGACGGAGGAAACCACAATATTGGTGGAAAGCTGATGCGTGGGAATTGCACCAGACTTTACCTCTCAAGGGATCTCGAGAAGCTTACAACCCTCACCAGGCAGTGTACCTGATCGTTGTAGTATAGTTTAGTGACAAGTACCGGGGGATTGATCGTTCAACTCAGGAATAGTGTCGCTAGGATTAGAAAGCCTAAAAACTAGGTCTAGAGGTGAGGGATGATCTTTTTGTATTTTTATATTTTTATAAAAGCAAGTAAAAATCTCGGGTTTTAGAGGAGTGGGCGTAATTAGTTGCTAATCAACTAACCCAATAACTAAGATGCAATCAAAATAAAATAACAAAAATGAAAATAAAGCTAATTAAACTAGTGGTGTGAACAATAAATGGGAAAGTTGTGTTTACTTAGATTTCATTACTCCCTAGATATCTTTTACAGGTTGATAGTTGGTTACAGTTGCGTGGATGACGGGTTATATTCCTTAATACCAATCGTGGGGTGGCGTACGTACTTTCCCAACTCTATAAGCTCCTACTTCACTCCTATGTCGAGCCTGCAAGAAGCTCCTAACATGGGATCACTAGAATTCGCTCATGCATTAAATACAACCATAAAAACCTTAGTACGCATTGGTTCATGTTTCTTAAGACGTTCAAGCAAGTTACACTATAGAAGTCTGCCAGTTTTCTTAAGCCTAACATCGAAATCATTCATCCGTAACAACTATAAACAAGCAATCAACCCATAATCAACATCTAGGTTTCTCTACATCTAAGCAAACACACAAGAGAACTAGCCTAGCATGTTAAAATCAAGACAAGCATAAGATATAATCAAACAACACATAGACATATTGAATGAATTGAAAGGATACTTATCTTAATTGAACATGAAAGGTTTCAAGGGGTGAAAACCCTTGAAAATACTGATAAAATCGTGCTAGGGTTTATCCAAGTCGTCCCTAAAATTGTCCTCCCCTAATGAATGAAAATTGCAAAACTATATATAGATTTTCCAAGGTGACGGCGTCAAGAATAAAATTCTGACGCCGTCAACCCGCCGCCCATAATATAATCGGATTGCCTAGATCCAGATCTGACGCCGTCAAGAGTAGTTTTCTTCTGGGCCGTCACATATAAAGGGATCATGACGGCCTAGCGTGATGCCGTCATGCCCTAGTGTAAAATCTTTCTGGACCGTCATGGACTCCATCCTCTTCACCTCTTGTTTTTCTTCTTGACGCCGTCATTAAGAATTTGGTGACGCCGTCTGGTACTGTTCCCAGCAAGGAAAATTAAGACTTTGCCGTTTTCTTCACTTTTACGCTCCAAAAACATCAAAAATGCTTCCTTTTCCAGAATTAACTCCAAAAGTACCTAAAATCACAAAAGAAACGATTTAGGGCAATATTTGATCAAATAAATTCAATTCCGGGCTTAAATGACCCCCTAAAAACGGATCATTTTTCGCCTCATCAAAAGCATAGGGAACGTCAACCTTTAGATGAACAACTAGATTTGGTGAGGATTTCATGCTGCAAATTTAATCTATGTATTTAATTTTATTTTTGTAACTTATTTTTTGGTTTTTGCAGCTTGAATTTCAGGAATATGGTACAGATAGTGAAGACGAGAATGAAAAAGCTACATCAGAAGATTACGAGTATGATGACTCCAATAGTACTCCCAGTGAGCGGTCTTTAACCATAGGTATTCAGGGAAAGAAACGCCTATCTTTGCCCAATAATGGTTAGTCTATCACACTCTCTTTTACTAAACTATTGTTTCAAGATGCCTTTTAACTTCATAATATGTAGAAAAGAGTTACTGGTGAATATTATAAAACCATGAACTAATGCCTATAACGATATTAGTGTCAGTGGTTATCGACTTATCGGTGTCAGAGCACACACAGGTGATTTAAAGTCACTCCTTTGAGTTGTCAAAGCAAATAAAGGAGAAGTTGATCTATATGGTAAGTTCTTTCTTTACAAGTCAACTTTATAATTCATTAGCTGATAATCAGATATACATCTAATTCATGTATATAATTTCATTGTATTACATGTTAGAATCTTTTAGCTGATAGTGTCCATTTTAAGATAACAAGCAATTTGATATTCGTATAAGTAATGATCTAAATTTATACTACTAAAAATTAGGAATGAGTGGAGCTATTTCGTCTATTATCTCATAGTATGTGTTCCCATGTCAACCTTTGTTTTTCAAGATAGTGTATTATTTGAACAAAAAATTATCCACAACCTGTTACATTTTCAATGCTTATTTGCAATTTTCATGTTGTATCATCACCATTATCATTATACTTGGAGCCTTGAATACCAATTTGTAACCAGGCACATGTCAGGAACATAACTTGTGTACCGCTTTCATCAATCTCAAGAACTTTAACAATGTCAAATTCGCTAACTTTCAGATAAACAGAAGTAGGTTCAACATCCTGTTTTCTATACATAACCTAAATCTTTTGTACCCTCGACCAAAACGTTCACTTCAGAAATGTAAAGGTTTGTAATCTTAAATTTTGTGTAGATTTTTAGTGCGAAGTTTTATGCACAACTAAAGAATTATTTAGGGTTTAGGGATAGCATTAGTGACCTTGAATTCATGGATAGTAGTCCAGGGCTAGACATGACATCAAACATCCCTTCACAGCATACTTCTTTTGAAAATGAAAACAGGCTTCGAATATTGATGCAAAGATCTTTTCACACAACAAAACTAGAGATATACCAACCTAGGGGATCATTTAGCCTTTCCCCAAAGAACAAATTCCTATGGACTTTCTTCTATAATTATAAATAATCTTTTAAAAGATATTGTGCGCACACCCACATTTATCATAGAATAAGCTTGAATGTATGAACCATGCCATCCAACACATGTCATGATATGGTCAAGTCGAAATCATACCAAATGATCTACGAACATGGTTTGCTGCTGCGCGCCTTGAGACAAAATGATATTCAACGAATATAACCATCTATATATTCCTTAATTATCTCCTGTTTAAGAGTCCCATGGTTTAGTTCTTTGCACTTCATACATTAATGTTAAAACAAATATCCATTTGTAGGAGTTTCATAAAGAAAAACTAAAAGCAAGTGCTCTTAAGTCACTTCAGGAAAAGTTAGAAGAAGAGTTTAGAATGGAGATTGACAAAAAGGTGTGTAGCTATTTTGCCATATTTCCATGAGTTAAACCTTCTAATTCGCATCAGTTGAGCTTTCTAATCTTTACACTATCAGGAGTCTAAAAAAGAATTGGAGCTGAATAAACTTAAGGATTTAGCAAAAGCCGAATTCATCACAGCAATTGCAAGTGAGAAGGCATCCCAAATTGAAAAAAATACAGTAGGCGAATCTCAATGTAAGGCATTATGCGAAGTTTATTCTTTTATTTAGTTTCATACTGTTGTTGAGCTAGCATCGTCAATGAAAATTTGGAGCTGAATGGAATCTTTTTCTCTTTCTTTGTTTTTGGAAATCTGCTATGAAAAAGTTTACAGTATGTTTGTTGTTTTTACATTTCAAACTTGGACAATGGTGCCTTTTGCTTCAAGACTTTTTAATGCTTGCTGAATAGAACTTTGTTTTGCAAGAGCCTAAAAAAGAAATGATTAGAAACCCTTCATGAACATATGTAGGCCCATGTACCAATTTTCTTAGCATGATCTCATGTAAAGAGAGACTGGACTTCTAAGCTTGGTTGGGTTTTTCTTTAAAGTATACATACATAGGTAGCACCATATTTGGTAAGTCTAATAAATGTAGCTATCAACACTCGTAGCGTCATGTTATTCGCAATAGCAGAATGGTCTTTATAGTCAGAAGAAGGTGGCCCTGAGGCTACCAAGTTACGCTTTTGAGCCAGATCTTTAAGTCTCATGGTAATAAGTTCCTTCTCATTAAATGTTTTACAAGTCGTAATATCCTTTGTATTGCTTGGAAAACTCTTGGCACCATTTAAGTGATCACTAATGACATGTGGAGTCATATGACACACACTTATCCTTTTCTAATGCCAAGAAAGTTGGCTACTTCATTGAATTATGTGGAGTGAGTGTTGTATAAGTCTTAATATCTTTTATATTACTAGGCAATCTTGGAACCATTTAAGTGACCACCAACAACCACTGGATTTATATTGCACACACGTTCTTTTTTCAAAGGAAAAAAGTTTTTGGCTTGGTTGTGCTATTGCACGTGGACCAGATAACGCTTGAGTTGACAATAAGGACAATAGCTTGGTGGTCACTTGGCACATATCGTGGCCAACATACGTTATTCATTCAATTACAGTGGTCAAAGAAGAGTTAAACTTAATTAGTATGATTATGTTATGATATTGTAATATGGGCGGTTTTTGTACTGACTATGTTTTTGGTGTACAAGTCTGATATAGTAAAACATTTCGCTAATGTTCTTTTCGTTTTTTTTCTACAGAATTAGTTTACCAAGCTCCCAAAAGACAAAGCTGTTTAGGAAGTGTAACGGGAGGTAACCTATTTTATATGAAGGTTTGATTATTTTGAATAACTGAATGACAAGTATATAGAAGCCCTTATTTGGCTATCCAAACACTATGACGAATGGAAGTAGAAGTTACAAAGGAGTGCTTGCACTATATGGCCGGCTTAGTTTTATAAGAGCAAAAAAGGCTACTCAGATACTACTTGAACGGTGTTGATACATTTAGATTGAAGCTGCTATTTCCCCATCATGGATCAATAATGAAGAGCAAGGCACCCTCCAAAGACGAGGAGATATAGGCCCAAGCCTCCAGAAAAGCATTAGGGGAAGGTGTATACTGCATACTAAGACACCGATATAAGAATGATGAGAAAATGCACACCCGTCTGATCTTGAAGGTGAAGCAACACAACATCAGCCATAGGAGGCTTTAAACGTTCAAAAGGAGGCTTCTTTCCTGTTACATGTCAAGAATCCCATCCAAAAAGGACGAAATGAGTTCAAGGGACTCGAGAAAGAGGAAACCGATATTTATATCACATGTTACTGTATGTTAAGTATTGAAAAATTGTATTTTCATTTAGTTGAAGAGCTATGAATGGTTAATTTCAAATATTTGAATACATACTTTTTTTGATTGGTATACCTTTCGTTCATGATTATGCAATTTGTTTTTTTCCCTGATAATAAATCTGAGGGCATGGTTTTATAAATAATCTAGGAAACTCATTAAAATTTCTAAATTCATTTTGTCGGGTTCGAGTTTATATGCAGGCATATGGTGTAGTAGCAACTGTAGCTATCGTCGCCACTGCCACCAGCTTCCAAAAGACAAGCAGGGTAATGTAAAAATTGATACATTTATATTTTATTATTCGTTAACTTATTTTTTTCAACGATATTCATAAGTTTAGCCAGCCAATCGGGTGGGCCAATTTCTCACATGTCCACTTTTCCAGCCATTCTTTAGTACTCTTCTTACGCTACACAAAAATATGTCAACGATATTTATAAGTCATGCCCGCCTAATGGCTGCAAATTTCTTCTCATTTGATAAACTGTCATTTTAGGAAGCTCTGCAATCTATTTGACTTCTCTCATTACATGACAACAAATACTTGCACTACTTTAGATGTACAAACATATGTCAACAATAATTAATGAGTCATGCTTAAGATTGGCTAATACCATAAAAAAAATTTATAAGTCATGAATGTCTCCTTATTAATACATAACTTATAACTGTAAAAGATCACTCATATCCGTACATAACTAAATTAAAATGTAAATAATTATACACCTAGAAGGATGATAGTTTTACAATAAAAGGTGTGAATAATAGCTCAAGGTTAGTTGGTTTAGTATACATTGTAAGATGGGTGGGTCATGTGGGTTGGGTATTTAGTCAAAATAATTCGGGTTGAGTCATGTAAGTTTTAGTATGGTCCAGTTTGACCCACAAACATTTTTTCCCACTATATAAATGATTAGTAAGTTAAGCATGTTTACTAAATTAATGTTATAACACTTTAAGAATTCAATTTAGCTTAAAAAAATGCTTAAAGATTTCAAGCTGTTTGAAATAAAACAGAAATGGACCGATTCATAAATAAATAGGTTGAAATTGCCGACAGGTCCTTTGTGTCTCTCTATCAGAGATCAAGGTTTTCGTATTTTTTACTAACAAGATGAATTTGAAAGGTATGACATGGTATTTGATGAGGAGACTGACTCATCATTATTTTGATTTTATTTGATAGTCAAACCGATAATATTGCAAGAATTAATTGCTTACATGACTATATAGTGTTTTCGATGCTATTTTAAAGGGCGTGATTCAACCAAGCTCCGAATGGACTAAAATACTTTTCGACCATAGTTGCTGTTATTACAAGGTCAATATATAGTCAAAGAAATGGGACGACTTTTAAAAATCATAATTGCATCTACTTCTCCGAAAATCCATGATTAAGAGACGAACTCATTTTACCTAACTGATCTATCTACTTTGTAGCAATGGTAATTAGTAATTACTGATAGTTACCAATTAGCCTTACTAATAAAATATTTTTAACTAATGTTAAGTGATTTGCAGGTACTACTGAATGTGATATATACTAAGACTTGCCTGGATGGATTTTCAAGAAGCCCTCTTCCTCCATGGAAACGACTTAATTGCAATAGTTGCGAGTTTGGATATCATTCAATGGAACTTTTTCGGGTAAAATTTTATTTTGAATGTTAATTCCTTAACAGAGTTATATCACATAACCTAACCTTTTGGAGAATGATTTATTTTGGAGAATGAACATTTAACAATGTTGGAAAGTTTTGAGTTGTCAAGTCATTACCGTTGTCTTTTAGCTATGAAGATGGAGACAAGAATATGTAATTTGACTATCTTAATGGAAAAGCAAGTTAAAGGATTCAAAACTTTTGTAACTACATAGCAACCATAGCATTCCGTGTCTATGAGAATAAAAGAAAACTGCACATTGACTTAACAATTTTTTTATGGCTTAGTTTCGTCTTCAAAGGCAAAACAACAAGGGGCGACTATTAATGGTGGCAGTCATTTGATATATTTATTCAGAATATGTTTGGAAAGTACGATGCGACATGTGGAATTTTTTCAGGTCTAATTACTTTAATGTTGAAAAATGAGCGGGTAAGTTAATTGGTTAATACAGATAAATGAGTGATAAAATGGACCGGGTGACCTATAATTACTATTTTTTTTTAATTTATTACATTGTAATAACAAATGTGTCTAAATTCACAGAGTAAAAACATCACGGTAAAGCTTGAACCAGAAGAACAAAGGGATGCAGATGCAACAAGTACCGGAAGGAATGTTTCCCGTTCAGATATTTGGATATGCTCATCCTTGAAAAAATCATTAGAGTGTTGGTTATACTGTAGCTTATTTTTCATTAACTTAAGTTTTTTAGTGATATTTATAATGCTTGCTCGCGAACGGGCTATGTTTTGATACTTTGTTCTTACGTACCACTTTGAAACTTTTTTTCTCTCATATTCGATAACCGTTTATTTCTTTTCGTTCTTAATGCATTAATAAAAAAATTGATACGTTTATATCTTATTTTTGTTAACTTACTTTTTCAATGATAATCATAATTTCAACAATAATTATAAGTCATGCTTGCCTTCCTTATTTATTATTTAATGTCATAAATATATAATTCGCTATTCGTAAAGTAATACATTCAAAGGATAATAACAACACTCAAACGGGACTGATGAGTGCGTAAATACTCATCATTTTGAGTCAAATCTAAGCTGCAAAACGATCAAAAATTCTCAAAAACGCACCAAAATACGAAGAAAATCCCAAAGATCGTATTTTATGTGTTTCTTATGCAAAACAAGTGAAAACAAACGAAAAACAAACAAAAGTTACATATTTGGCAGTTTCAGTCCCCCGACTTTCAAAATTTTACAAAACTAGTCCCTGGTAAATCATTTTTCAAAGAAAAGTCAACTCTTGTCAAAATAAATCAAAAAATGATCTTTGGGTGAAAAAGTTTTCATGAGTGTGCAAGTTTGATCCCTGGAGTTTCATCTCTGGCAAAATTAGTCCCCGACATTCAAAGTTATCAAAAATAGTTCCCGGGGATCATTTTTAGAAAAATAATGATGAAGTTAACTTTTGGAATTGGCAAGTTGGGTCCTTATTGAAGTATGGAAAAATGGCAGAAGTGGTCCTCGAGGTTTCAACTTATTGCAAAAATAGTCCTTGTGAAACCATAAACCTTATACCAAATGAATTGAAAGATAACACCAAAAGCCTTATCCATCTAAGCCCACTCCAAAACTAAAACCACCCAAGCCCAAAAGCATCTCCAAGCCCACCCCCCTTTCTCCCTAAGTCGTTTAATACAAACACCCCCAACCCTAACCCTAAAATAAAACGTACGAACTCCTCCTCCTCCCATCTTCTCCCCACTCACATAATCTGATAAAAAAATAGCCAGTACTTCCCCCCCCCCCCCCCCGTGATCACAGCAGGCCAACACAACCATCACCATCCCTTCCCATCACCATCATTCCCCAATCCCACTAAAACCCCTCAATATTGTACCTAACTCCTTCAATCCAGTCACAGCATGCCATGGTGGCAATCCTCAACCTCAAATGGGCGCCAAAATGGAGTCAAGGGCTGGGATGAGTCCAAGATAAATCAAGGATTTGGATTTGATCAAGAAGAGCACAAAGAGATGAAGACAAGAAGAAGAGAATTGGTACCTACCACTCTCCAAGGTTTAGTATAAATAGTTAAGCAATTGTAAGCCTAAGGGCATTCGAATTTTTATCTTTTCATTAGTTTCAGTTGTAATCTTTATTTCTAAAAAGTTATTGTAATTCGAAGTTTTTTTTTTTTTTTAAGTGTTAATGAAAATTGAACTTTAAGTTTTCTCTAAATCTTTATTTAAGATTCATTTTTTTTTGTTAATCATTGTCACTGGTATTTTATTCAAGAAAAACAAAAGTCAGAAAAGAGATAAGTAAAAAAAAAAGGGGGTTCGAAGAAAAAAAAAAGGTTATAAAAAGATGGTGAGTGGTTGCAGCTTGGATGGAAAATTTTGGTTTAGAGCCCATGGGGGCGTTTAAGTTGTTCTTGTTTCCTAATTCTCAGTTCTGTGGATGACAAGTAGGTTGCTATTTTCTTTGCTTGTAATTTATGGTAGTAGTTGCTTGCCCTGCATAATTATTCACTTATATGTTCTAACCTAGACTTAGTATTTTCTAGATGTAAGATAGTTAGTGTTGATTCATTTATTAGATTTAAAGGTGTAACAAAATCTTTGCAGTTGTTGTGATTTCAAAAAGATCACGATTTATTCAAAATCCCATAAAGTAAAAATTGCTTTCTCAGAATTTTGTAGCCGATTTCAAGTCAAATTGTAGGATTCATTAGTCGAAGAAATTCAGTAAGATTTGTTGAACTTAGAAGTTTACCAGCTTGTTTGTTGATCTAAAAAAGAAAATTAAAATTCGGGATTGATTTGCTCAGTGCAAAGTAGGTGTAAAGTTGGTTGTTTGACACGTTACTGCCGTGCTTCATCAGATTTTAAACCAACTTAGGATGAGTATTTGGTGTTCATTAACTAGTGTTTAGGGGTAACTCTTATTGTTATTTAACGCCCCTTAGGAGTAGTTTAGGAAATAGCTTTTGGGTCCTTGCCGAACGCGTATTTGCTGCTTGTTAAGGGGCTGTAAATGAGCCCCTTAGGCTGTAATCTGCTGCTGCGAAGAGAATACAAAAAAAAAAGAGCAGTTATTGTAGTTCGACCTTGATTATTGTTGTTCTTGTTCATATTTTTTTTCTGCATCATACTTATTAAATGTTATTGTTGTAACTAGTTGTTGTGGTTGTGTTTTGATGTTGTCAATCTTGATGTTTTTGGGCTGAGCTTGTTGTGGTCTAGTAAGTGTTTGGCAGACCCACTTTGAGCTTTTGGCTTGTTGTGGTTTGTTGCTAAAATTTCAAAAGCTTACCTGAAAGTGGAATACCAACTGTTGAATCATATACGCTAAATCTGATCATACTCAGCTTTTCATTAACACTCTTTTTACATAAGTTGGTTAGAATTGTGGTTTAAATGTGTTTTTTTTTTTTTTTTTTAAAAGAAAAGAAAAAGAAAATAAATAAATAGCAAAAGGGGTGTTGCCAAGGGTCGACCCTCTGACCTTTTGGCTCAACAGATACACACAACACAACCGGCCAACACCAATTGAGCCATCCTTAGTTTTCATTAATACTTACTTATGTTTATTATTTAATAGTGAAAATTGTCTAGCTTATGTAACTTCAGCTTAGTTTCGCTTATTTTTTCTTGCTTAATTTGTAACTACACCACCTTCTGTTATATTTTTCTTAGGTTTTAAATAACTTGTAGTATTTTTCTAAAAATTTTCAGAATTTTAGGCTTTGTAATTTAATTATTAGAATTTAATTAGTAATAATTAGTTTTTAATTCATAATAAATAGAATTTTTATAGAAAAATTAATTTTCTTTTTTCTAAAATTTTCTTTTATCTTTTAGAACGTTAGAAAATTATTTGTAAACTCGTTGGACGTTTAGAACTCAAAACTCGCGTTTTATTTTGCGCATTCGTGCAACCTTTTATTAAACGTTACGTTTGTAATTTAGTTTACATGTTAGGATTCCCGATACCTAAGCATGTTTTCCCGTAGTCTTTAGGAATTTCTTAGATTATTAGTTGCCTTAGGTTAATTTGTTTTCACGTTCGTTCGTTAATTTTTAAATTCGTTAACTTAACATATCGCAAAACCAAATAACCTTTCCAATCATACAAGATTTTAATCCAAATCTCACTCGAAGCTTTCCATTCACACCTCGTTGGGGTACGACCCGGGAAATCACTTCCCGGTCTCATAATTTGAATATCACTTGCACAAGTTTTGCGAGGTAATCGTTTTCATAAACGGTTTACTTGTATTACTTCACGTTGATTTGTCTCACGACGAATTAAACCTCACGTTTGTTGATATTTTGATAAATTGTTGTTTACACACCAAAACACAACGAACCAAATGGCGCCGCTGCCGGGGAGGCTGTGTGTCGAAAGTCTCGATAAGGTTTAGACGATTAGTCTTGTAGAACCTTCGCAAGAAGTTACACTTTTATAAAACGTATAAAAAACCAAAAATATTTTTCTTTTTTTTCTAGTATATGTATTATATCTATATAAGATAAAGAAAAACACAAAAAGATTTTCCCGTTTCATTGTTTAATAAATACAAAGTTAAAATCTTACCACCGCAAACCAAGGCAGAACATCTACCAACTGGGGGTGTGACCATAATAAGTTCCCAAACCAAAGATCAAAACTTGCCTTTGTATCACTTGCGTTTTGGAAAACTTTTAAACGAGATTCACACTTTAAGAGGAGTCGAAACGGTATGTGGCGATCCAATGAACTTCGCCCAGTGAGAGATCCATTCTTCTCTCCCGCTCCTTTGTGCGTTTCTCTTTAGAAGTTAACCTTGCGTTCTTGATTATTGGTTTAAGTTCCCTTGTCTTTATGAGTGGTCTTGTTTTAATTGTTGTGCTTTTCAAAAAACCCAAAAATAATCTTCGTCTCCTACCGTTTAATTCTTCCTTCTCATCCCTCGTTAATGTTTAATTCTTATGTCATCACTCGACTATCACTGTTTTCATTGTAAAAGTCCGGTGGATGATGATCTTCGTTGTTACAAGTGTGGATGTGAACGGTGTGGAAGTGATATTAGAGACGGATTTTGTAAATGGTGCAAAGCAAATCCGAATGCTTTCAATGATTCTCAAAATTCTTCCAACTTCCCCTCACATCCCGAAATACGTATTATGAATGGCAAACCGTCAAGAGTCGATCCACAACTCTCACAATTTACGATTCGAAGTTTATCAAGTAAACATACTGAGCTTAAAACGGTGACTAAAATAAACGACTTGCCTGATCATCACGTTTATCAAGAACAAAAACCGGGGGCCATAACGGAAGTGGTAGAAATTCCTAGCTCTCAGAGCATACCATTTGTCCCATCTCCGGATTTTTCAAAATATTCTTCAAGACTTGATAATCATTCGAATTATTTTGTCGATTCTTTGAATGACCCGATTCCTTCTCTAAGGCAATCGTTTATTCCTTGCGTCGGTTGTGGTGAGCCACTTTTCGGTCAACCATGTCGTTGGTGCACGTGTGAACGATGTGGTAATGATATTCAAAACGGAAGTTGTTTGTTTTGTGGTTCGAGTAATTCATTCGCTTACGATTCTAATCCTCGCTTTTGCAATGAGCCACAAAATAATTTCATTTCATATGAGTATAATCCGTGTTATCAAAATTCCAATGCCGAATCGTTTCAAAATGCACCAACTTCACAACAATACGGTTGTGAGTATTGTGGAGGTCCACATTTTAGCACCGATTGTCACACTACGAATCTTTTTTCTTGTGACAACAATTATCACGATCAACCTCCACAATACCAAACTTGTGAAACACAACCTCAACCATTTCCTCAAGAACTTTTGCAAAATGTCTTAAATGCTCTTGAGGATTTGATTAACAAACCTGCTCTGGAAGAACCTCATCCGAAGTCTTACAAAGAAATACTAGCCGAAAAAGCTGAAGAAGCAGCTAGAGTAAGACTTCGAATGCGTAAAACTATCATCTACGATGACGATGACGATGACAACAACAATAGTGATGATGAAGATACCCTTGATATTCGTCAAGGCTCATCAGATTCATCAGTTGTGGTTCCTTCCGTGAAAAATCAGGGAGAAAATGATGTGACGGAGAAATTACTAGCAGATGATCAAATGGAACTCGTACAATCCATGAATGCTAGCTCCTCTCAACTCCCTCAGTCTGTTTTTGTCACACCCGAAGTTCACACTCACTCTCTGAACATGGGGGATGAGCACCTTGACACTGTTCCTAATAAGGAATCGGACGAATTAATAAAGTCTAGTGTTGAGATCCTTGTCCCAATCCCGAGAGAGTCATAGGGAACTTTGGACCATATGTGTGATTTACTTTCCCTCTTGAGTGTTCAAACGATCATTTTGAGACTTTCTCATATTTTAATGATGATTGTACATCTCATGGAGACATCGAGTATGTTGAGGCATCAGTTCCACATTCTGATGCTGATCATCTTCTTGAGGAGTTCGCCGATGAACTCACTCACATCAATCCACTTCCAACGGGAAGTGACGATGATCTCGTTGACTTTGAAGCCGATCTTGGAGAAATTGAAAGTCTCCTCTATCATGATCAGTCACTCACTTCTTATCCCAGCAGTCCAAGTGAGAATATTAATCACTTTGTTCCTGAAGCATTCAAAACAACTCTCACCAATCCTATATTTGAATTCGAATCCGAATTCACCTTGATTTCTGATAATCCAATCTTTGGTACTCAGATTGAGGATTGTGATAAGTTTATATCGGAACATGAGTTCACAGATTTACATCTTGTGATTGATTCTCTTAGCGAGGAGTTCTCCGGTGAACTCACTCATATCATATCTCCACCGGAGTATGATAACTTCCATTTTGATCATGACACACCCGGGATATGTCTTGATCAAGCGAGTTTAAATGATGAGATTCATAATCTAGAAATTATGGATTCTCCCGTGGGTGATGACGAGTTAATCATGATTTTCATCATGAGTTTCTTTCTTTTCTTCACCTATCCCGTGACGTCCTCTCTTCTTCACTCCTTCGGGACTGAAGACACTATTTTTGACCCCGGCATTTCCATGTACCATTATTTTGAGCCGGGTACTTATCTCATCGGTGTGGAACTTTCACGTACTTCAAATGTTTGTCCAAACATCTTGAATGAAAGTCCGATGGAGATTGTCTCTTCCACATCATGCTTCCCCAAGGACAAATGAATTCGGGGATCGAGTCAAGCTAGCGACTCGACAAACAAAAACAAGTAAACACAAACATGGGTTTTCACCCGTGTATCTGATTTCCTTCTATTTTCTAACACCCTAGTGTGGGGGAGTGGCCACCCCCCCCCCCCCCCCCCCGCAGCTACTTGAGATGTACATATCTTTCAAAAAAAAAATAATAAAAAAAAAATAAAAAAAATGTGTGTAAAGTGAAAAATACAAATGACATTCCCACAGTTAGCTTTTAATATTCTCATCTTTCATTCAAAATTTCGGCATAATCGCCGGGACTTTGAATATTGAGGACAATATTCAACTCTAAGTGTGGGGGAGGGGAAAATTCTAGCGAATTTTATCAAAACATACCGTCTAGTACCCCCATTTTTGGCCAAAATTTTTTCAAAAATTTTTCACTTTATTTCAAAATTTTTGTGGTTATCAATTCGCCTTGTCTAAACGACAAAAGGGATTGGCTAATCCAGGAGCAAACGGCTCTTGGTAAAGATAACTCAAACCCGTTGATAGCTTGCAATTTGCCAAAAATTGTATGGTTCCTCAACTCCCCATCATCCTCAAAAGCTAATGAGTTGGCTAGCCCGCAAGATTTTGGCTTGTGGTAAAGGCTGTGGAAAAACCATAATTGGTAATCAACTCACCAAGATGTTGACTGTTCCATCAAGAGTTGGCTAGTCCAGGAGCAAACGGCTCCTGGTAAAGACAAATCAAATCCGTTGAAAGCTGGTGGTTTGCTCAAAATCACACGGCTATCAGGTGAGCCACAGTTCTTACACCTGGCTACTCCAGAAGTAATGGCTTTTGGTAAAGAGACTTCAAATCCATTAATTTTTCTCAAAAAGATTGCTAGGGACTAGCAATAGTTTAGTGTGGGGGATTGATGAGTGTGTAAATACTCATCATTTTGAGTCAAATCTAAGCTGCAAAACGATCAAAAATTCTCAAAAACGCATCAAAATACGAAGAAAATCCCAAAGATCGTATTTTATGTGTTTCTTATGCAAAACAAGTGAAAACAAACGAAAAACAAACAAAAGTTACATATTTGGCAGTTTCATTCCCCCGACTTTCAAAATTTTACAAAACTAGTCCCTGGTAAAGCAATATGTGAGCGAACAGCCTGCGTATTTCTGATGCTGATTCTGAGATAGCTGCTTCCTGCAAAGCGAACTCCCACTCTTTATCGTCTCTAAGTAGTCCCATTGCTTGGCAAGCGGCTCTGTAAGTAGGAAGTAGTGTACCATTCACTCTGCGCACTTCTGTAAATGACCGGCAACCTTTCTGGTGACATAAGAGCATCCTCAAATAGAACAATTCACCTGTAGCAGGATGCACATATGCAAGCCTTCCAATTAATGACTTTGTTTTCTGCTTCCTAGGTCGCCATGTCTTTAACTTTTCATACCAGATAAAAGCCGAAGGGAAATCCAAGTATGTAAGATTGTAACCCTCTTCGTATAAACTGTTAAATGTAAACCATTCTGTGAGCGTTGTGAGTGTTCTTCCTTCGTCGCTAACAACATAACCCAAAGGTTCACTGTCCCGGAAAGATATTCTTTGCATACCTTCAAGGTGAACAGCGAGAATTTAAACGGCTGGTTCTCGGTGATGTATTGGAAAATTGAATATTCTCCAACATGCCTCATGTGGACATACAAAACGGCCATCTATAAAATTCTGAATCTCGTCGATCTGAATTGTTGGAGCATTTGACGATGATGATGTATCGCCGATTGGTTTTACGATTCGTGCGGCAATCCTATCAGTCCCCTTTGATATGTACTTGAATAAGTACTTTATAAGCATACTCCAGCCGCAATATTCCACGTTTATGTGCGCGTGAAACATTAAGCAGAGTAGCCTATTGTAGGGGACAACATATGTGTTATCGAGCTTAACCTTGTTTTTTGTTGTATAATGTCGACTCTTTCTTCTTCGATAATGTACATGGCCATTCTTGTCAAAAAAATGTTTTCTCATTATATTTTTGTGGGAATTTTTTTGTGCAGACACCTTCAGCCATGCACGGAGCTTTTGGGTTAGCAGCGTCGCAGGGTCCATGCATCATCATCTCAGTAACAACTGTGTATGCCTCTGGGTCTGTTGTTCTGTCTGGTAATTCTGCGCTGATGAACTTGTCAACGTCTTCAGGACTCTGTATTTTGTGACTTGATTTTAGCCAAAGCAGTGTGTAACAGTGTGGAAGACCACGCTTCTGAAACTCTATCGTGTACAAAACTGCAATGGTAATGACATAAAAAGAAGTTAAGTTTTTTTTCCTTGTTTCCTCTTTGTGCAAACAGCAACAAATTTTTACGTGTTTATTTAGTTGTGTATGTATCAAAGTATTTTTTGTTAATAAAGCATGACAAAGATGTATACCTCCTGTAACAGGGCCAAATATCTTTCCTTCTTTTAAAGTTTTAACAAAGTCGTGGACTTTTTCTTCAAACACACGGTCGACGATGTCAGCTCTGTCAGACGTTGATAGGTGAGGATACCGCTGCATATATCTTCGGATTTCAGGCCAATTTACATTACATGTGAATGTAATGAAAAATTGTGGGTTACCAAGGACTCGACAGATAGCCAGAGCATCAAGATAGTGGCTGTACATATATCGTGGACCGCCAGTGAAACTTGAAGGTAAAATTATTCGCTTACCTATATTTGCACCTGAACGATCGCCTCTTGAAATTGAATCATGAATGCCTGATAAGTAGTCACTTCTTATGTTATTTTGCTTTGCCCTGACAAAATCAAGCCGTTCTTGTTCCAATGCACAGTAGACTGACACAACGTATTGCTAAAATAGCCTTCCACCTTTAAATAGCAAGCCATATTCATGAGGCCTTTCGTATAACTGGTACATGTAGTAGGTATTCATAATCATCTTTGGTTTTTCGCCCTGCGCATTATGTGTTTCTAGCGTTAAGCTTGTAGTATACCCTGGCTGACCATAGACGAATAGAAGAGGAAACTGCAATGCCATATAGGTTGAATGCAGTTTGTTAATTCTTTGAAGGCCTTCACCTTTCTACTGTATAATGACATCGTAGTCTGTCTCTGGCTGTGGTCCATTTTCAAAGATTATGCCACCAAGAATGTCTGCTGAAGGTGTGTCATATTGCCGAGCGCCATTTACATTGTAAAGATGGATAGTGAATTCTGGAACATCTGGCTGGCTACATATATCTCTGGCTGTCCTAAATACTGCAACCAATTCATATGCGCATCTAGAACTTGTATAAGACGCCGGACAATTTTAGGGTTTAATGACCCTGAACCGCCTCTTCCAAAATGATGTAACCTGTTTTTAACTTCATTTTCAGTATCATATATGTATAGCTGCAAAAACTTAGGTTCTTTATCATTTGTTGGACACATTGACCCTAGCCGATGACACACCTGGCCACAGACTTTAAATACATATGGGCCTCTCCCATTATTCACCGAGTCATCTATCTGAGCGCCGAATGATGTCATACTAAACATCTGGTTATATGCTCTAATATTTTCCATAAACTGTTTTTCTTTGAACAACTGTTTGATGAATTCTGGTGGCTCTTTTTCTCGCGGAAGCCTAACTTTTCCTTCTCCACAGCACTTGCTGAACCTCACTCTCGTGAGTGTAGATCTTTTCAGCCGTTCACCATACCAAAATGCAGCCCCGCAATGGTCACACGACCAATCACAATCTCCAATATCAATATAAAGATCAGAAACACCTGCAAAACCAATGTAAAGAATAAAATAAGACACTTATAAGTCACCCATGCCTTTTTTTTCCGTTACTGCAACTCACTTTACCGTTTAACATTATTTAAATAGAAAGATGTAAATGGATATAGTTACCTTGAGGATTAAGCCTTTGCCTGGTATTACAATTAGTATAGTTTCTAGGACGTCTTTGCCGCGCATTTTTTTGACATGTATGAGCTGGACTTTCAAAGTTAGTTTGCCGGCTACCTGTTTGTTTAGAAAAAAATATATGCTGTTAACTAAAAATAATAGGATGTACAAATATAAGGTGCCTCGAAATTCTAACATTCACCTTTCGCGTGTTGGTGTGCTGCTTTCCATTAGAATTGCTGACATCCCAATTTGATGCACATCACCGGCACATGTATGTGGTGGATGTTCTATGCCTCTTCCAATTATGCTTTCACTTTCATGCATTAACTGAGATGCTTGCCCTGAGTTTAGTGTTGCAGTATACTGTGTTAACGCTTTAATTTCAACTTAGGTTTCATCTTTTGTTAAAAAAAATTATGATTTAAGACATAGTGTAGTAAGCAAACCTGGCATAGATAAATGCTCTGAAAGTCTATAATTAGTATCTGTGAATGAATGACTGTTGTGTTCATTCAAGAGACCATTGTTTCCATTGTGATCTATGTCTGTCATAAAAGAGTTCTGCACTTGCTCTTGAGAACGAACAGAACCACCATAAGGGTCGAGACCTTCATCATTCTGAAGAACATCCACGAAACTTGCGTCAAAGCAAGAGAATGTGTCGTTGAACGTTTGTGCTTCTAAGTTTTTCTGGTACTGTTCTAACTCATATATTGGCTCATCACTTGTAAATACTGCAGAATAGCAATAACAGTTAGTAATGGCAATTCTATGACATTTTAGGATTACAAAAGAAGGCGCACAGATGTTACCTTGTTTGCTAGTTGATGCAGCACAACTATCTTGTAAGGGTGCAGATGCAAAAAGAGGTTGTGGTACTATTCTCTTGCTTTCTGTATTTTCTACATTTATCTGTGTTGGATCATAGCAGCCCCCCTCACTTCCTTCCACTACACTTTGAACAACTCCATACCCTACATTACTGATAACACCCCCAAATGGTCTACAACAATTTTGGTACTCTGATTGTATTTGCTGGCTTTCATTATGTTTATGACTGTTTGATGCATGTTTTCTGACTAAGTCACCATTCAAGGGGAAATATCAATTCCTATCTAATATGTTGAAAGTAAACTTACTATTTTTTTGTTTTTTTAGCAGGTCCACTATCCATGGCAAAACAGATTATGCTACAACTATTAGTAACAAATGTATGAAAAAAAAACACATGCAGCTTTACTATGGCCTGAGTCTATGAAAAATATATATATATATATATATATATATATATATATATATATATATATATATATATATATATATATATATATATATATATAATAGCTTTCTTTATACAGATTTACATAAAGAAAGAAGACTTACCTGGTGCACAAAGATGATGCTCCCTGGATCTCACACAGTCCCAGCTGCTCCAGCTTGTTGCTTTGATGTAATTTTTTTTTCTGGAAGTTTTTTTCTGGAATTTTTTGTGTGGGATGTAAGTAGCTTTGTTTATGTTTCCATTCTGCCTTTGTACTTTGTATATGTAGCCTGATGCATGTATCTGGCTTTAGATTATCAAGAAGCTTCTAATCATGCAGATTTTCAAAGGGTTTGTTCAGAATGTATGGCTGGCCTTGCGTAGTACACATTGTAGGCATGGCACACTTTGAAAAAACTGATAATACTTTGCTAAACCCTTTGAAATATTGCTAAACCCTGTGAACAGTTTATCCACCAAAGTTTGCAAACCAATGGGCTTGTGACAGCTAACTTTTTTCATACTGTTGGGCTTGCTTATGAAGCATAACAAAAAGCAACAACCAATCAAACCGAAAATTAAAAGATAAATCATAGGTTAACCAAAATTTTTAATGCCAAGGCTTTTTTGGTCTTTAGAATATAGGATAATATATATATATATATATATATATATATATATATATATATATATATATATATATACATACTAGCTTCATCGGGCGGGGTTCGCTTCATGATATTACTTGATGAAATTGGACTGGACGTAAATAAATAATGAATAACGACAATTATCTTAAACCAAAATGTTGGGAACAAAAAAAAGTGTTCATGTACTATACGTAGAAACAACAATGATAAAGTATGAAAACAGAGAAATTACATGGTGCTTATTTATATCCGAAATAAAATTCTTCGTACACTTGTACTTAAAAGTTTCTTGCTGGCTTTGCATCCATATTCGTGCTTTAATCACCATTGCACGTACATAAACACATTCACATGCCATAGTTGTATGCACCACTTACATTAAGGGTGCCAATAGACTTGCAACAGTGTCTTTGTTGCGTATCACATTTAACATAAAATGAATGAGTCGAAGACCTAAAAAGAATGCAAAAGAAGCAACAAACAAAAGGCCATGACATGTGTAATTAATCCTAAGATGGATATACTTAACTAAATACATATGTTCAACTATGAAACGACCATATACTTCACCAGTAAGAATTAACCTAACTTGGTGCTTATCTAGTTTACTAAACTTATTTAGTGTCTAGTACCCGAATATCGAAAAAGGTAAGCTCGTAACATTTATGTGGTCAATCCAATGTACATGCTTAAACTTTTTTTTACCTAATTTTGTTATAGTTAAACACTTAAATAAAACTATAGCTCTCCACCCGGTCACAAAAAATGCTCACAATATCTCAGAAATTAAAGTGCTTCGAAGGCTCATACTCCCGGTCACAAAACATGCTCCCAATATCGTAGAAATAAAAGTGCTCCAAAGGCTCATACTCACGAAACATGTTCACAATATCATAGAAATAAAACTGGCCTGAATAAAATAGCAAAGATACAACCATTTTCCAAAAAGTAGCAAGTACTTTCATAAACTCATATGTTTTGTTAAACGTCATATATGGTATGTTTGTAACTCTTCTACATTTAAAATAGATCATATAAATGCAACTCTACTAAAATAGGCAATTATTGTAGAACTCTTCTAGACCAACTTTGATATCATTTCATATATAAAAAAGTTATACAAAATAAAAAATCATATAGTTCCTCTCTCTTTATATATATGCATGCTTTGCATGTATGTATTACATTATACATGTGTAACCATAGAATACTTATCCTCTTATTTCCAGTTGTGGAAAATGTAATATCCCAATACTTAACCACTCTTCTACATATAAAATAAATCATATAAATCCCTATACGCATACATGTGCAACCTGAGAATACTCAAAAATACCTTAAGAAAACAGTTGAGTGTTTTATGGCTATTTTAGTATGTTGTTTATAACAAAACTGACAAAGAAGGAATAGGTTTGACTGGTTCTCACTTGCCGCCAATTAGATATAATTAAACTAAATGTCAAAGGCACTAATCAAATCTGGTTCATATAAGCATAAAAAACCTAAACATAGGAGTTCCAATTTCGAGCATTCAAGAATTTAAATTTTATGTTTAGAACTATATGAGTACCTTGCAGTAGTTGGCCAGAATCACAGAGCTTTGAATTGCATACAGACCAGCGAAATTCAGTTTTCCAATCACAAACAGAAGTATGGAAGAACACCCTATGAAAAAAATGTAGGACGTAGCACCTTTCTAGTGTGATTCAAGCATTTTTTTTTTATACACTGATCTTGTTAATTATAAAAAGATTGTTTTAAAACCAATACACATAAAACATATATATAGCAGTTATGAAAGTTATGCTATAAGCGATGACAACAAAATCGATCATAACATATTGTCAATACTCGATCATAACATATTGTCAATACTCGATCATAACATATTGACAAACATAACATACAGCATGAAGTTAGTAAAGTAAATACCAAGAACTCTTCAAATAGAGTAAATATTGATGACTTAACATCAAAATCATTTTCAAAATTCAAATTAAACCAGCTCACTACATTAAACATTAAGCAAATGCTCTTAAGATAATCTGCTACAAAATTTACCAAAAAATTCTAAGCCTTTTTGCCTTCCCATCCACTTTCGCCCATTCAATCATAATTGTTCTCACAGTAGTCTCCAATACCATAGTATAGCGACAAAAAAATCACAACTACACATTTCGAAACTGCGAAAATGATTCAATTATGCAAAATTTATTAACCGTTCTAACTTTGATAGCACTTTCACTCTAAAGAGTACACTCAAAACATACAACAAGTATTCACCTCTAGTATTAAACACTTTTTAGATCGGGAAAAATGTACCTGAGAGAAGACGGTTTTAAGTTGCCTTGTCTAGTCACCGAGGGTTCGGATATGCACAGTTAGGTTATCATCTCCAGGTGCAAAAGTTATGGAATTTGGATGCCTGAATAACAATCATTAACTTAGTATATACAAAACTTTTCATTGCAAATAAAAGTTTTCTTTTGCACAAAACTCACCATTCAAATGGAAACAACAAAGAAGTTAACAAACATATATTGTCCACTTTTGTATATAAAGACAGCAGGTTTGGACATGTGAAGCGCCAGCACATTTCTGGGTTAATCAACTGTCAATTTTGTAGAATTTCTCCTCCATACTTTTCTGAAACAAAGAAATGAAAAGAGATGACATCAGCACACTCATCATTTACCTAAATATCAGAAATTATATAACTCATTGTTTACTAAATAAACTCACCAGCAGGATAATGCTCAGTAGTAAATTAACCAAATTCAGTTATCAAAGAAAAATCAAATTCTAACAGGGTTCAATAACCTTCTTAGTCTCTGCATACAGAATCTTCTTCTCAAGCCCACTGAGATTTCCTGATGCTTCAGACACCTTTAAGGTCATCACCCATATCCCAGACGCCTTCCTGCACCATTTTTTAAGTAAAAAACTTAAGACACATATTAGGAAATTTTTACAGAAACATACTCAAATCGCTTCTGGAACTAATACCAAGAACATAATTAACATAAACTACGTTTAAAAATAAACCACAAGAAGATGAGCACTTTAAAATAAGCAATATCCCAAACACACCAAAGTTCACCCATTTGTCAAGTTCAAATTCAAAATTTGTTTTGAATAAGCTAATTTATCTTGCAAGCCAAATAACCATAACATACTTAATAAAATTGACGGAAAGTAGCCAAGTCGTAAAGGTGATCATGGATCTCTATCTGAATCCGTTGGCTGCAACAACCAAAAGAATATTTAAAAATGTTACATTTTCAAATATCTAGAATAAAGAATGAAGTACTAATTGATTTCTTACCATCTATTTAACTTCTTTATGTTACCATCCAGTTGACACTGAAGCTTCACATGGCACAGTAGCAGGTTGCTTGCGTGACAATACCGGATTTTTTTGACCTGTTTTGACTTTAAAGGTCAAATTAAATAGTAATCTAAATCAACTTGTATATCAAATTCTAACACCTGAATAGGGGAATAGTAATCTATTTATCTATAAATGGGTCACTAAGGACTGTATTCAATTTAACATGTCAAATGGGTAAAAATATTTAGTTAATACTATTGATAACGCATGAAACCTTTTCAACATGCTTTATCATTTATAATTTTCGTTACTAACGTCTAAATAGTTTTGGAATAAGAAAATATAATCTTTGACCTCAAAAGTCAAACTATGCAATAAACATCGACTACCTGGAAACACTATTGAGATTCCTTAATTCTTGAGTCTCGATAACCTAAGAAATCCTACCTTATAAAGTATAATTGTATTATAGCAGGGACATCAATTAGCATGGAATATTTTTTTTTTACCTCAATCTAATCACCAAAAATGATAAGCCCATTTGAAAGTTAATAAGAAAATATTATATGAATTATGCATTTGATAGCCCATGCATTTACACGACAACACAAATATGACATCATGGATATTGAGAAATACCTGCTCACAATTACACGTGCATGTCTGACTACCATCAGTTGACCCACCCACCACACTTCTACACGTTTGGATTTGACGACGAACCACTCTCCCACCAGACATGTTTATTATCCCATCAATCAATCTGAGATTGATAAACGATTCCGCTTAAAAAGAATATCTCATGATGACCTTTACGAAAGAGGAAAAGGTGTCGAATTTTCACAAAACTCATCATTCGATGTACCACCAGAGGAGTGGGCTTTTCAAAATTATGACTTGGGACATTACACCATTTGTGAACAGATGGATAGCAGTTATATCCAAGCACTCACAAGTACTTATGTTAGATAAATAAGCATTTAAATATGCAATCCTAAGCACCCTATTAGTGTCTTTATAAAAGGTAAAAATTCTGTTACAGAATTAAGTTTTGCATATATTTTGATAACATGACATGTCAAATAACATAAAAGATTCAAGGTTGTCAAATATTTTACCAAAACAAATGCAGCACGCACGAGCCTAAAACCAAGAAACACGAATGGTGGATTGTCCTATAAGAATAAAGCTGCAAGACAGAAGCACACTTCATTAGCATTGTAAACACTGACTAAAAAACAATATAACCTTGAAATATTAGTCACCTATTATTGTTGTGTGATTACAAACTAAATATTTGGTGTTGGATACAATGCTACATAACTGAATGTGTCGCCTTCATTAACTGATATACAATAAATAAAACAACATAAATTTCAATTTTTATGTATAACCACATAAAATTCATGTACGCATATATGATTATCAAAGGAATATATTGTAATCACTTGAATCAAAATATAAAAATCATGTACACATAAAATTCGAATGACTCACCTCCTGATCCACCAGAACCACCAGCACCCTTTGAACCTCCAAAACCTCCAGAACCACCCGAACCTCCAAAACCTCCATTCCTCCTGAAACTACCATTTGGAAGAGCGGGTGACTTTTGGTAGCCCATGTTACCATTTCTTTTGCCTGAAAACTTATTCATCATAATGAAATTGATTTGAATTTTTTATGTGGGATGAGGAAGATGATTTGATAGTACGATTAGGCGTTTTATTTATACTGTGAATATAGGGTTTTGAAAAGCCCAATACACCATTTCGGCGGGATAAAATTGAGCTTTTGAAATCATCTGTGATTTGGTTGATTTTAGTTTGAAAATCATCAATAATAATAATCATATTTCCGGATAATTATGGAATGTATTCAAAATGATGTTGAATATTATGGAAGGTCAAAATCGGTTTCAAAGAAATCCGAACTGAAAGGGAGATAATCATGGATTCGAGTTGACCCTAATTGAAACAAAACCCTAAATCAAATTTTATAAAAAGTTTTAAACATAATTGAAACAAAACCCTAAAGATTGAACTTAAATAATGAATGAAAAGAATTAAAATTAAAACATCAAAAAAATGATTGTGAAAAAAATGGACACTGATTATCCATAGATATTTGGTTATGTGTTGGTGGCGAATGTGTTTGCAAATCATCAACTTCGTAAATTAAGTCTTCGGTTTGTGTTTATGTTTTTTGAAAAGTTAGAGAAATTAAAGCATGACATTGTGGGATTCTCAGCATTTAACACAAATACCCACTTGCTCCATTGGGTAACACTATGTTGTATGGTAAGAGTGATCAGGGTTCGATTCCTACATGTGTCAACTTTTTTGGTATAATTTCGTGTGTACATGAGCTGCCAGCATGGCAAGTGGTTGCCTAGTCACATGATGACTAAGATTATCCAGTCATCACTTCATGCCAAGTGGCATTTGAGGGTCATGATACAGCCTTCAAAGCATCAAGTACAACTCAAAACTTGTCTCATATATATATATATATATATATATATATATATATATATATATATATATATATATATATATATATATATATATACATTTGTGTGAATTCGGTTTTCGGTTCGCAGTTCAGTTTTCATTTTGCCAAAACCTTATCCAAACCCGAAACCAAATATTTAATTCGGTTTGGTTTGGTTTTGGCAGGTTCGGTTAGTTCGGTTTTCTTCGGTTTCAGTTTCCAATTTGTGAACACCCCTGTTGAGGCTTGAGACTTGAGAGTGTGCCCTTCATGGTTGATGGTTCATAATGAAATGTGAAAATCTCTTTGAATGAAAATACATGGTTGTCTCAATCATAAAGAAAATCAATCAAGCCCTTCAGATCTTTTTGATGGTTCATAATGAAACGCTTCAGATATTTTTTATGTATAAATATATAAAAAGTAAATATATTTTTATGATGGTTCATCATAAAAGGTGGTTTCACAAGTGAAACTAAAAGCTAAATAAATTCGTTCAAAATATAGTTTTGGCCGATGTGTTGGCATCTTTGCTTTAAGAACAAGTAGATAAACGAAAATTGGTAGGTTACAACACACTACTAGAGTACTAGTCATATGAATAACCTTCACAGTTGGCTTAATTACTGTACACATGACACATCAAACCACTTAATATGTGCATATTGATTAGAATCATAAATTACATAGTGTTTCAACGTGATATCCCCCAAAAAAGTTCAGAATTCAGAAATATTAATTGACGCATCGCTTATACCAGAGTCAACCATATTGACACAAAAATATCCATAAACACTTATTTGGATAAACTGTGTTTCGAAAGCTATAGAGTTCTTAAACTCAAAGGAATGGCATTTTGATGGCATGTAGAGTCTTACTAACGAATAATGAAGGTTGTACATTACTCTAAATTATGTCCCAAATACGGGCTATATATATATATATATATATATATATATATATATATATATATATATATATATATATATATTTTAACAAAGATTTCATTATCACACATCACAAATGGAGAAAAATTGAACATAACAAGTTAAGCCAAAACAAGACATACACCATAATAGCTGTGACACACTGTAGCAACACCATTCTGAGGTGGGGGGAATAACCAAAGTGAGTTTTTGGTAGACACAACCATTTAAAGGTGTAGCTTGACAAAAGTACACTAAGTACATAAAACATACAAAGAAGAAAAAAGTAAACATCCTAACAGGAGCTAGACCAAAACCTAACAGATCTAAAGTCAAATCCCAGTGCAGCAGCAAGCCGTCGATGACGGACCACAACAACTCTAAGCAGAAGAGACCAGCTGGTAACGGATCTGAGCATAAAACCGCGGTGGTAGCAGCGACTACAGCAGCAACGACGAAAATGGGAGATGACAGATCTGCGATTAAGGCTTTATTGTGAAAAAGGAAAGTATAAAAGAAAGGTCCGGACGGCCGGCCAAAACCGGCCGCTGGAAAGGTTGATTTGATTTGATAGGGTCGGATTGGTTTTGTAGAGAGAGGTAGGAGAAATATATTTAGAGAGAAATAGTAGCCTCATCTATTTCTACAGTTCTAAATACGGGCTAGTAGAAAACAAGCAAACTCAAGAAGTGTCATAAATGGAATGATACAGTATTGATATCTGTCACTTTTGAATAAACAATAGATGAGCAAACTCACCCACATTACACACACTGAAGTAGAAACGCAAGACAAAAAATGGCGATAATTAAATGCATTAAGTGCGGCTATCCATGGTTTCTGCAACAAAAATCGCGATAGTAAAGATAACAAAATTAATAAATTAAATATTAACCAACTTATATATATATATATATATATATATATATATATATATATGGGCTTTATTTTCAGAACCTTGTTAAGTGCGAAAACTACGAGAACTCCAATTTTGCATTAGAAAACATGTATGTTTTCTTACATACACCTTAATACACATACTTGCGTAACATACATGTTCATATAAAACCATTTTGCATTGATATTTAACAGGGTTTTATATGACATGTATGTTACGCAGGTATGTGTATTAAGGTGTATGTAAGAAAACATACATGTTTTATATGAACATGCATGTTTTCTAATGAAAAATTGAAGTTCTCGCAGTTTCCGCACTTAACAGGGTTCTGAAAATAAAGATACACTATATATATATAGGGAAGTGATCTAATAAGAAGAATAATTAAAATAAGAAAGGTAAGAAGTAATTGTAGCCACACATTCTAATTTGAGAGGGAAAATTTGAATGAAGATGCATACATTTTTGTAGGTGCATCTGACCATAACATTACGAATATTTATATATAAATACTTGAACCTGGTCTAACCTTAAAAATTTATGAACCAAGTCATATAGAAATCCTACGTCATTGTAAGTAAGTTCAGGTACCTCACTGAATTGTCACATGAGCATTTCTTTTGTTATTAATTATTATAGTGTTCTTTGGTTGAGTATAACACTACTAGTCAAACTAGCTAATGCAACACTAAATTCCCGTTGCAATTTGGCAACCGTCTTCCAACCAATTACTAGCTAAACGATTAGCAACGATAAAGATAACACTTGCATCAGTTGCAAATAAACAAAGTAATTTCTTTTACATTTATTTTCACATATTTTGTTGCTATATTCAGTTGCAAATTTGCAAAGAATTGTACCATAATACTACGTAGTAGTCCGTACTATGTAGTAGTAAATCCCAAAAAGTCAAATAGTCAAAAACTCACTTCTACGGTGCATCCATTTCTACAGTGCCAACACTTCTATGGTTCTTCAAGTTAGATTTTTGTTTACGTGTGGATTTTTCTAAATTCCAAAGACAAAGATAAGAAAGACTCAAATAAAAACAAGAAGCCCAAAAGTTAAACATACAAAGTACAATGTTATGAAAATAAAACATACTAGATACAATGCTAAAAAAAAATAGTAGGCACAATATTATAAAAATAAATAAAAGACAGCAAAAAAAAAAAAAAAAAAAAAAAAAAAAAAAAAAAAAAAAAAAAAAAACCATAGTTACCCACACATTTTTTATGCATACAAGAAAGGCCCCCGCGGCAACGGGTGGGCATATAAGCTCATTCTAACGAAAGATTATAAATCAAATACTAGAGAAAATATCATTAAAATTTTACAACAGCGCAACGGTATTTTAATACTACTAAACATAAGGAAATTAACTATATATATTAGTTTTCCATTGCAATTCCATTCCATATATTTAGACGTTTCCAAAGAACCTGTAACGAAATTTTATAATTAAATACATTGCAAGCCTCAAACAAAGGTAGTCTTTGAGGTTTAGAGTTTATCTCATTTTTACCACTGATTAGGCCTTCAAACGACTACAATCTATGGATCTTGAACGCGTAAAGAATGGTCAAATCTCTTCAATACATTGGCTCATGATCATACATGCCATGACTCCTATAGTACTAGCCTAGTCACATATGCATGCCAACCGCATGTAACAAGTAGGGACGAAGCTACAAATTAGCAATTATGGAATCTTTTTCTTAAACTAACAATGTAATATAAGTAAAACTTTAAATTGTAGGTTCTACTAAGAATATTTAAAAAAATATTAGATGAAATTATGAAAACCTTATTCATTAAACGGTGTCAAACTTATCTTAATTCTTTTGTCATCTAAAGTTAGAGGGGTCATTTGCCTACAATTCGGTCATAAGCTTAAATTTATAAGATAAATAGCAAAGTGATTGGGCATGTTGGAGGGGGCCGCGCGAGCACCCCTAGCTCTCCCACTATCCCGTCCCTGGTAACAAAGTACTAAAGAGAATACAAGCAAACCGAAACTCAATAAAGAAGATACACACTATACAAATATGCCATAACGTATAAATTTTACAACTCACCTGTTGTTGTGGGACGATCGCAGTAGATGGAGCAGGATACTGAACCGGAATCGGGACTGAATATTGGTAAGAGTTGTTTTGGATATTCCAAGTATTGTTGGCAATATGATTGTGAACAATAGGTGTATTCGATGTCTGGTAACTATTATAATTACCCGGATGTGATTTAGACCTTGTTAGCTGTAAATAACACAAGTTATATTAACATGGGATTTTTTCTAAAAGTAAAGTTCGAGTTACTACGATTAAATTACGTAGTACATTTTAGTTCTAATCAGTGTGCAACAAATATATTCTTCTGTATATAAGAAATACGAAAAGTATGAATTCAACATATGCACCTTAATATGTGTTTCATGAGATCACTCGTTAGAAGAACCCTTTTAACAAGTTACTTTAGAAAGATTTCGTAAGACATTTTGCGTTACGACAACTATAATTCCAAAAAGTTAATGAAAGATATCTTAAAATACCTCGCGTAATGCTGGTTTTTTCATAGCTTCAAGCAACGAATAATTGTCTACAAACCGTGACAAGTGATTGTGATTGTGATGAGCGCATTTCTGTTTAGTAAAGCAATCAAGACAAACATAGATTGGTCTTCCAGTTGGATCAACTTCCAAGCATCCGACACATGTGAAGTATGTAGAAGGGATGAACTCCCCACAAGAATCACAAAATGGTCTACCACTTTTAATTATATAGTAGAGTGTCATAACTTCTTCAAAATCCAAAGTACCATTTCGATCCGGGTCCAATTGCTTAAAAAGGCACAGATTTGTCGCCTGACGACAATACCCTTGGACTTGCATGAACTCCAAGAACTCTTTTTTGTCTATCTTGCCATCCCCATCATTGTCCATGGCACAAAAGAAGTCCCGGGCCAACTTTTGAACATCGTCCGAATCTGCTTGAAAAGACGCCATGGCTATCTTGGAAAGCTCTTTCATTGTATAAGTTCTTTCTATTTACAACTTTAGTTAAGGACAAGGTGCACATATATACTACCAACTTGCCAATATATTGGAAATTGGTTATTTGGATGTATGGACCATAAGATTTAAAGAAGACCACAAATGTATTTAGCAGAAAAACAAATCGTCTATGTAGAGAAACAAAAATCGTCTATGTATTTAATGAAATGAAAATGATAAAAGGTAAGTAATGCAACAGTAGAAAATACGGAGTAATACTTACAACATATAGGTAAAAATGAACATGATTAATGGTCAGTTATGCAAAAATGGAATAGAATGTATGCAAGTTAGAGCATTAGGTGTAGTTGGGGAGCATCATCTCCCCATTCGGGTCTCACTCCTGCCACATCACCAAATACCTCAACTTCAACTCTTCACAAAAAACCCCTCCTCACCAAACAACAAACCTCAACTTCCCCATTAGGGCCTCACATATTACACATTTATTTTTTTATTCATTTCATTAATTTAATTAAATTCATTCCACAATTACTTAAAAATAAAAAAACATACTAACTTTACTTCAACTAAGGCAAGCTACTAGAGCTGTAAACGAACTGAACGTTCAGTGAACATTTCATGAACCGTTCGGTAAAAAGTTCGTTTATGTTCATTCGTTTATTAAATGAACGAACATGAACAATATTTTATGTTCGTTTAGTTAAATGAACGAACATGAACAAAAATCTCGTCCGTTCATTTATGTTTGTGAACGTCCGATTATGTGTTCGTTAAAATTCGTTTATGTTTATTTATCTATTTATATTCATATATCATATATTTTAATTTTATAATTTTAAAAATTAGTTTATTTAAACAAAACAACACTTATAAAACAATATATTGTGAAGAATTCGATAAAGTTTATGTTTGTTTGTTTATTTCATTTGTTTTCGATCGTTTATGTTCGTTTAGCGTTTGTTTAGTGTCTTAATGAACGAACATAAACGAACATGAACAAGAAAATTCGTCCGTTTAAGCATCCGTGTCCGTTTATTTGTTCGGTTAAAATTAAATGAACGAACATGAACAGGGCTTTATTCGTGTTCGTCCGATTCGTTTACAGCCCTACAAGCTACTACAAAATGTCCCACTGAACACATAACAGTCTCACTGAAAACAAAGCCCAAAGCCCAATCTAGCCACAAACACCTTGGAGCCCAAATAAAAGTGCCCTAAAACTCTAAAATTTCCTCTACAAATATTCCCACAATCCCGCCTCTTCTTGTTTATCAGCATCCTTTGCCTTTGCATACTCTCCTGTGTTCATCTAAATTTTATTTTTTTCTTTTTAAGATCCGTTTGAAATATATTATACTTTGTTTAGCAAACCCAACGTTAGTACTACTTTTTGTCAGAAACTTGGTTCGCCGTGGCCACGGGGAGATGCCCAACGAAGAGGAACGGCGAGGGCATTGTGGTGTAGAGGCGAGCTTCGGCTCGCCGTTGATGTTGCCAGGTCGGACGACGAGTGATTTCGGTGAGCCTACACCTAATGCTCTTATAGCATAAATATTCTTAGAAGAATTAATGTCATTCATTTAATCATAAGTATTTACATGATAAATGTTATTTACCGGAAATGTAAATAAGCTATTTGTGCAAATTGTGAAAAAATTTACTCCATTCGTTCCAAAATTATTGTCCACTTTGATTTTCAAAGTCAAAGTGTTTCAACTTTGACCATAAATATATATTTTTTACTCCGTATTATATAATACTTAATGAAAAATTATACCATTGAAAAATACAGTTCAAACCCAATCCATTTATATATTTTGCATCAAATATTATATAACACCCACAAAAATATTTAAGGTTAAAGTTGAAAAAGAAAGACTAAAAAAGTCAATAGTGAACAATAAATTTAAGACGGGGATAGTAATATTTGTACTTGTGAATGTGTTTAACTTTTTGTGAGGTACACGAATATTAAATAAATCATTTTCAAGAAAATAAAGCGTCACCTTTCACACTCATCATCCCTCTTTTTAAATTAAAATTAAGTTTAACTTTTCTTTTTTGAAAATAATATATGTCAAAATCTATTAATTGTTTGGCGAAATAAATTACACGCATTTAATTATATACTACATCCGTCCTATAATTATTGTCCACGTTTGACTTTTGAAGTTTTTATTTTTGCAATTTTGACCTTAAATATTTTTATTTGTGTTATATAATACTTGACGAAAATTATACGAATGAAAATACATTTAAAACTCAATCCATTTATATATTTTCTATCAAATAATATATATCACAAAGAAAAATATTTACGGTCAAAGTTAAAAGCTAAAGACTAAAAAAGTCAAATGTGGACAATAATTATGAGACGGATGGAGTATCTTTTAATAGTGATGCATTTAATTTTTTTATTATTTTTTTAGGAAAATGTGCATGATATATCAATATATCATATGTGTATAATACTATATGTGTATAATACTAAGGCTGCTAGCAGTGGATCGGAAAATATCGTTCGCTAATATGGGTCGATCGATTTAGACAATCGATATTGCCACTGTGGAGTATAATGTGAACATCGATCGCCGGCCTAGTTTTCCCAATATCGTTCTCAAAATAGACCAATATTTCCACCCATGTATTTCATATAATCCCATATTCAAAAACAAATGTTACCGTTTGATTTTAAAAAAAAAAAAAAAAAAAATTTAACCACTTCCATCCTATAAATACTCAAATTAAACTCACTTTCAAACATATACTTTCAATCATAATTCAAATAACAAATCAAACACAAAAAAATAGCTTGTAAACTTTCACACACTGTCGAACAAGTTCAAAACTATGTCCAAAAACAAGTCAAAATCGACGACAAGGAACGCCAGGATGCAATTATCGAAGTTATTAAGAAGTTTGAGCTGGCGAAGTTACGCAAAGACCGCCTGAGAACACGATACGAAGCTTGCAAAGATATCTCTGTCGAGAGAAAATATGTGATCAACCAGTTTTTGTACAACGAGTTTCGCAAAGACGCTGATGTTGTTGAAACATTGTGGGAGCAAATTGAGAACGAGAAATCCAACAAGATACGTTGGAGTTTTGAAGAGAATGTGCAAGCTGCTCATACACCACCACAACAACAACAATTTGTGCACGGTGCATCAAGTTCATCTACACCAATAGTTGTTGAGCCACAACAACAGCAACCTCATCTTGATAACTTTCAGCTAAGTTTTGAGGAAAATGTGAAACCTGCTGATGATGGCTGGAATTCTGAGGACGAGCGGGAGCTGAGCAGGATGGAAGCTGACTTAGAAGCAGAAAGGTTTGCGAGCTTTGATCCGTATGACGACGGTTTCCGCTCCGACAACTCGCAGACCTGGGATCACCCAGATTATAATTGAAGTTTTAGTTTTAAAATTATTATTGTAATGTTTTAATTTCTGTTTATGTAACGTTTATGTTTTTATTAATAAAAAATTTACGTTTGTGTTAAAAGATCCCGCCCGAATTTTAAATTTCAAAGATATCCCGCTTTGTATTTAATTTTTGAATTTAAAATTTATCCCGCCTTCTGTTTGAATTTTGAATTCAAAAATATCTCGCTTCTTATATTTTATCCCCTATAAATACCACACAATACAACACTTTTTTTCACACACTCCTAACGCATTTCACACACTCCTAAAGCATTTCACACACTCCTAAAGCATTTCACAACGAACAATCGGTGGTCAATGGAAGAAGAAGATCTGCTAGCTCGCGTATGGCTTGAAGTTAAAGATTCCGGAGAGCTTGTGAATGGACGTTCTTTTTGGACTGAAGTTACACACAGGTTCAACAATGAGACCAATGGTGACAACCGTAATAAAAATAGTATTACGGCTATGTGGGGTAGAATGAATGTTGAATGTCGTAGGTATAATATCATTTACAAAGAGTTGCTGCGTACAAGTGAATACCCTTGTCGTCTCAGCAATGCAAACCGAATTTATTATGAGCGCTATGGGAGAGGGATATACTATCAACATGTGTGGTTCGTTCTAAGAAACACAAATGCATGGGACACAGACGATGAGTAATGGGAGACCCTTGTGTTATCGTGTTTTATTTATTTTCCGTATCGTGTTTTATTTGTTTTCCGTATAGCATTTTATTTGTTTTCCGTATCGTTTCGTTTATGTAATATTTACGTTTTATTAAAGAAAAAAGAAAAAAAATGATGATGCAATATGGGTTACTACTGTGATGAGAGAGATAAATATGGGTTGAAGAGAGAGAAAGCTGAGGTGGCAGCCGAAAAGATGATGCAATATAGGTCACTACTGTGAGAAGCCTAATATGTAAGTTCAAACACTAACATAATTGTTAATGAGCCACAACTATTTTGGAGAGCTCTTCCATAGTATATTATTTCAAGAGTTTATATGGTCGTTGCATGTATTTTAAACTCTAGGCAAATTGATGTTTGGAAGTGATGTAGACTTTTAAAAGAAGACTTTTGGCAGCATATTAACTAGATTATAAAATGTTAATGTCTCTTTCATATGTAATTTAATTAGAAAGATATGTATATATTATTAATATACTAATAGTACAATTAGGTTTCATTTGTTATAATATATTACACGATTTTAGCTGGCTACACAAGTTAACAAGCCAAAGCCAATGTCTGCATGCAAATGGAAAAAAAATCATAACAATTCAATTCGCTCATTTCAATGTGTTCAATGTATTCGCGATAATTCTCGACATGACATGATAAATGACACAAACTCAACACGAAGTTAAATAGGTTTAGGTAAAAAAATAAATCAACCCGTCTAACCCATTTAATAAACGAGCCATGTTTGAGTTGAGTAAGTATTAAACGGGTCAACCCGTAATCCTATTTAAATATATAAGCCATTAAAATTAAAGCACTAAAATTAAACTATTTAACTTGGATTTTATATTGAATTTGGATTAAATGTATTTTGTTATGTACGTAATATATTATTGAATTCGATTATATTCAATTATCATTGAAATTGTTGCGTAGTTATTTGTATGTTATTTTTATCATTTTTTAGATTATTAAATATTTTTGTGCATATTAACTAGTTAAATCGACAAACCATTAACTTTATTCACCTCTTGATCTATTTATTTAAACAGGTTAAACGGGTCACAAATGGGTTACAAATGTTATGCAAGTCTGAGTTATAGTTGAGTTTCTTGACACGATTAATAAATTGGTCGTGTTTGGGTAGAGGTTAAAATAACACGCCAACCCGCGAACCCGAATAGGTCAACCCAAACACGACTCGATTGCCACCTCTAATTCTACTAGGATTTTTCGTTACCAAAATTGATGAAAAAAATATTATTATTGCTGCATATCATGGGAAAATTAGAGTCAAGACAGTTAAGCTTTATTAAGCCAACAAATTGAAACAAGATAAGCTAGTGTGCATGAAAAGGATAATATTGACATTTGTTGGTAATAACAATTAACAACACTCATATAATTAGTTTATACAGTGTATATAGAGTGGTAATTACTTAGCATATTCTAACTATTTGCACCCCCAATGAGCAATATATCTCAGTGTAAAAAGGTTTCACTTAATGAAATAATCCATATATACGTTAAGTTGCAAATCATTTCATTAACCGAAACCCTTTTGCACCTGATATATGAGTTAAAATCAAATGAGAAGAAAAGCTAAAATGAGAAGGAAGAAAATAAACTAAAATCACACATTTCAGATGCACCTAAGAGCGGGGGGTGTGGTGGTGCCGTGGGTGGCGCCATCACCACCAGCCCAAAATTGGCCATGGCCCACCGTACCCTACTTCGCGCCGTCGTGTCTTGCGCCGTCACCATGGCTCCACGCTGTGGGTTTTTTTTTTTTTTTTTTTTTTTTTTTTTTTTTTTTTTTTTTTTCTTTAATTGAATGTTAACTTGGGAATATGCTAGCTTTTTCAAATATAACGGCTAGTAGAGTATGTAATTCAAATTTAAATTCATAATTCATAATTCAATACAACACGATACGGGAAAACATAAACACGATACGAGAAAACATAAACACGATAAATATTGGAAAATAAACACGATACGAAAAACAAAATATTTCATTCGTCCCATTTTGGGTGGTTTCTCAAAATGAACCACACGTGAACATATTCGAAACTTCTCCCACCAAAGCTTTCTTCAAAAATGTTCTTTGTAATCTGGAGACGATTATTGTCATCAGGGCTAGTACGCTGCAAATGCTTGTAAATATCATTGAACTTTTTACATTCAGTGCTAAGTCGTCCCCATTTACTCGTAACCATGTTTTTGTTACGGTGGTCACCGTCAGACTGGTTGTTAAACCTTTCTACATCGTTTCAAAAATAGCGTTTTTCGTAGTTTTCTTGGGAAACTTCAAGCCAAACTTCAGCTAGCAAGTTTTCTTCTTCAATTGACCAACGATTAGCCATTGTAAAATTGTTTACAAACTGAAGTGTGTGAAATATAGTATGTTATGGTATGTTATTTATAGGGGTTTATAGATATTTGAAATTCAAAATCAAGAGAGATTTTTTCAAATTTCAAATTCAAACTTTAAAGCGGGATTTTTTCAAATTTCAAATTCAAACTTTAAAGCGGGATTTTTACAAATTTCAAATTCTAACTTTTACCGATATATAGCCTCATCTGGCTTGAGATGAACACACACAACACAACACAACATATACAACACACATAATGTCTCGCAAAGACTTCTCCCAGCAATTCCCAACTCACCGTGACTTCTCTCAACAATTCCCAAGTCACCATGACTTCTCTCAACAATTTCCAAGTGAAGACGACTTCTCTCAGCAAATGAACCGGTGAACACTCCACCGGAAGACATCTTTCCGGTATTCGCACCGAAAAATGAACCGGTGCCCAATCCACCGGTTGTCCAACGACAACCCGATCAACCGGTGAACAATCCACCAGCCCAAAATCAACCCATTTGAAATGGGTTGACTGATGAAGAACTCTACGAGCAAGATATGCAAGTCTTGCGAGAGGTTGAAGAAGCCGAAAAACGTGAGGCACGTGCTCGTAGGGATGAGGAAAATGCTCGTAGGGAGTGGCTAAACAGAGTAGCACCATACCGCTGGGCCATGGAGTTAGGACCTGTTCTATCAGAGTCTGAGGATTCGAGTGACGAGGGCTATGTCTCGCAAGATTCGTTTTATTAATTCGTAGTTTAATGTTTTAAATCGTAGTTTCTATTAATGTACTGTGTTTATTTTAATTAATGAAGTTTATTTTAGTTTATATTGTATATATTTTATTTTGTGAAAAAAAAAATGGCCGATGGCATCAGAATTTCTAGTGCCAACGAATACGGGCAAAATGTAGTGCTATGGGGTTTCTGGTGTCATGGAGCTTTTTGTTGACGTGACAACAATTTTTTCCCACGGCACCAGAACGACGGCACCACCGCACCTCATGTTCTAAAAGAATGGATGCATTTTCCCTTAAAATCTCCATCTTATTTGAAATATGTGGCTAAAAATACTTCTTATCTTTCTTATTTTACTTTTTTTTCCCTCATCGGAGCCCTTCTCATAATTAAGCTGCAAATTATTTCATATACCAAGTCATATACAAAAAGGTTCGCGATTGGGTACATGACTTGGTAAACAAATACAATTGATCTTGATGAGTCCTTGACCCACCCGATCAACCAACTCTCTAGTCTCTAGTCACAAGAATCTCAACCATATTAGTATCAAATTATCATTGACTTATGGGATATAAATGAAATCAAATAAAAAATTATTGCAATCTAGAATTAAGTTTAACATGACCTGTTTTTATGCTGACAGTAGCTGATTGATGTCTTAATAATACCAATGCAACAAAAAAATTTAAAAACAAATATTTTACAGACAATCATTTTTTTTTAAACAAAATAGTAAAATACCAATGAGACTTGCCCAGTCAAAAACGAGTGCGTTGACTATGTGTGAGTCTACAATGAATCTGCTACACCATAAATACATAACTTGGGACCGCGTTACAAAATAATCTCAACTTGTTTTTAGATGGTGAGATGAGCTAGAATAATTATTAATTTTGTTTTTTAGCCGGAATATAGGTCTACTTGTTACATGGCACTAATTTAAAAATGATGTTTAGTTGTTACAGGAAATAATTACTCTTTGGTTGTCCATAAACTTGTTCATAGTTTAACTGAGTCTTGAGAGTGTGCCCTTCACGGTTGATGCTTCGTAATGAAATGTGAAGATCTCATTGAATGAAAATACATGGTCGTCTCAATCATAAGGAAAATTGATCAAGCACTTCAGATCTTTATAATGGCTCATAATCAAATGTGAAGATCTATTTGAATGAAATACATACTTGGGCATTCATCATAAAAGGCGGTTTCACAAGTGAAACTAAAAGCTGAATAAATTCGTTCAAATTAAAGTTTTTGGCCGATGTGTTGGCTCCTTTGCTTTAAGAACGAGTAGATAAACGAAAATTGATAGATTGCAACAGTACAACACACTACGTACTAGTCATATGAATAACCTTCAGAATAGGCTTACAGCTTACTATATATATACATCAAACCACTTAATATATGCATATATATCTAGTGTATCTCAAAGGTCCTTTTGTGTTTCAATGGGATAATCCTTAAAATAAAAGGTCATAACTCAGAAATATTGTTGCACTGCTGATACGAGAGAATCAGCGATACTACACACACACAAACCAAACCAAACCAAAACCAAAAAAAAAAAAAAAAAAAAAAAAAAAACTTATTTGGGTAAATTATGTTTCGAAAAGGAATGGCATTTTGATGACATGTTGAGTCATGGTAATGCATGTATACCAAAATACATTACTCTAAATTTTTTGTCCAGAATATGGGCTAGTATAAAACAAGCAAATAATATTGTATTATACATAAATGGATTAATACAGTATTGATATCTGTCACTTTTGAATGAACACACTTATTTTTCACTGCATAAATGAGCAAATTTACCCACTTTACAGACACTCAAGTAGAAACGCTAGAAGTGTCATAAAATGGTACAAAAGGTACTACCAATGGCACCAAGTTGGAGCCCCGCGTTCAATGCATTAAGGGCGGCCATCCATGGTTTCTGCAACAAAATGAGAGTAAAGATAACAAATTAAAATTAATAAATTAAATATTAACCAACATATATATATCTGACCATAACATTACGAATATAGATCTTAGAACCCGGCCTAACCATACAAATTTATGAACCAAGTCATATAGAAATCATACGTTGTAATTAAGTTCAGGTACCTCACTGGTGTTCAATTGTCACATGAGCATTTCTTTTGCTATTAGTGTAGGGTTCTTTGGTTGAGTATAACACTACTAGTCAAAGAAGCTAATGCAATGGTAAATTCCCGTTGCAATTTGGCAACTGTCTTCCAACCGATTACCAAATGATTAGCAACGATAAAGATGACAGTTGCATTAATTTCTTTTACATTTAATTTCACATATTTTGTTGCTATTCAGTTGCAAATTTGGAGAGCTCTTCCATAGTATATTATTTCAAGAGCTTATATGGTCAATGAAGAATGGAAAGTTGCATGTATTTTAAACTCTTGGCAAATTGATATTTGGAAGTGACGTAGACTTTTAAAAGAAGACTTTTGGCAGCATATTAACTAGATTATAAAATGTTATTGTCTCTTTCATATATAATTTAATTAGAAAGATATGTATATTCTTTGGTTGAGTATAACACTATTAGTCAAAGAAAGCTAAGACTAATGCTAGTGGGTGTTGCTTGGCAACCACAACCCCACAAAGCAACGCGCCCCCTCCCTTAGCAATGTTTTAAGTGACGCGTTGGATTGCAACTTTTGCCAAAAAGTGGTTGCCTCACCAACCGAAAGAATTGCACCAATTCTTCATAATTGTTTGAACATTGGGAGTAAATGGGTGGGGTTGCTTTGTGTTCACCACTAGGTAATTGTGGTTGGGGTGGAGTTGTGGAGAGAGAAAGCTGAGTTGGCGCTGATGTGGCGGGGTTGCTTTTGTGAAAATGTGGTTACCACTAGCATTAGTCTAATGCAACGCTAAATTCCCGTTGCAATTTGGCAACTGTCTTCCAACCGATTACCAAACGATTAGCAACGATAAAGATGACAGTTGCATTAATTTCTTTTACATTTAATTTCACATATTTTGTTGCTATTCAGTTTCAAGAGCTTATATGGTCAATGAAGAATGGAAAGTTGCATGTATTTTAAACTCTTGGCAAATTGATATTTGGAAGTGACGTAGACTTTTAAAAGAAGACTTTTGGCAGCATATTAACTAGATTATAAAATGTTATTGTCTCTTTCATATATAATTTAATTAGAAAGATATGTATATTCTTTGGTTGAGTATAACACTATTAGTCAAAGAAAGCTAAGATTAATGCTAGTGGGTGTTGCTTGGCAACCACAACCCCACAAAGCAACGCGCCCCCTCCTTTAGCAATGTTTTAAGTGACGCGTTGGATTGCAACTTTTGCCAAAAAGTGGTTGCCTCACCAACCGAAAGAATTGCACCAATTCTTCATAATTGTTTGAACATTGGGAGTAAATGGGTGGGGTTGCTTTGTGTTCACCACTAGGTAATTGTGGTTGGGGTGGAGTTGTGGAGAGAGAAAGCTGAGTTGGCGCTGATGTGGCGGGGTTGCTTTTGTGAAAATGTGGTTACCACTAGCATTAGTCTAATGCAACGCTAAATTCCCGTTGCAATTTGGCAACTGTCTTCCAACCGATTACCAAACGATTAGCAACGATAAAGATGACAGTTGCATTAATTTCTTTTACATTTAATTTCACATATTTTGTTGCTATTCAGTTGCAAATTTGCAACAGAATTCTAACAAAATATTATACTACTAGATTATATCAGAGAAAATATCATTTAAAATCTACAACAGGGCAACTGTATTAATACTAAATTTAAGGAAATTAAACTATCTTAGGTACTGTTTGATAATCACTTAAAGTGTCTTAATTGAAAAATATGTAAGTTAATTAAGTCATCAAATGGATGTTTGTTTAGTGCTTAAAACTAACATATGACTTCCTAGAAAAAGCCAATGAGATGAGGGCCTATATATTTACCCTCCCATTTCTTAACCTTATTTCAAATAAAATGGTATAACAGTATTTTTTTAATTCAGACACTTTATTTAGCACACAAAACAAATAATCATTTATTCATTTACAAACAGACATCATATATTTAAACAGAAAAATGATTTGATAACCTAAAACCTACACCTAAAATTAGACCTAAAGATGTGATTGGTGCATTTCAAAAATTGATTTGTGAGAAATGATGAAAGAGAAAAAGTGTATAACACTTGTCAAAAGATTAATGGAGTAGGTCTATTGTTAGGTCTCATTGTTAGGCCTATATATCATTACTCATTTAAACAGACACTTTAATTTAACATGACTTAATTAAAAAACTAAACAAGCACTTAGTTTACTATTGCAATTCCGTTCCTTATATTTATACATTTCCAACCAACCTGTAACGAAAATTTATTACAGTATTAAATACATTGCAAGCCCCCATACAAAGGTAGTCTTTGAGGTTTAAAGTTTATCTTATTTTTACAACTGATTAGGCCTTCAAACGATTTCAATCAATCGATCTTCAACTGATATAGACTGGTCAAATCTCTTCCTACTTTATAAATTATAACCATGGGCTTTTGTGTATTGGTTCATATTCATACGATGACTCCTATAGTACTGACCTAGTCACATATGCATGCTAACCGCATGTAACAGGTACTAAAGAATTAAAGCAAACAAAAACTCAATAAAGAAGATACCGACTGTAGCATGTCATAACGCATAGATTTACAACTCACCTGTTGTTGTGGGACGATCGCAGCAGATGGAGCAGGATACTGAGCCGGAAGCGAGATTGAATGTTGGTAAGAGTTGTTTTGGATATTCCAAGTATTGTTGGATATATGATTGTGAACGATATGTGTACTCGAATTCGATCGTTGGTAACTATCATAATTACCCGGATGTGATCTAGACCTTGCTAGCTGAGAATAACACAAGTTATTATATTAACATGAGTTTTTCTAAAAGTAAAGTTCGAGTTACTAAGATTAAATTATATCTAGTTCTAATCAGTGTGCAGCAAATATATATTCTTTATATAAGAAAAGTATGAATTCAAGTATTCAACATATGCACCTTAACATCTGTTTCATAAGATCACTCGTTAGAAGAACACTTTTAACAAGTTACTTTAGAAAGATTTCGTAAGACACTTTGCTTTAGAAAAACTATAATTCCAAAAAATTAGCGAAAGCTATCTTAAAATACCTCGCGGAATGCTGACTCTTTCATAGCTTCAAGCAACGAATAATTGTCTACAAACCGTGACAAGTGATTGTGATTGTGATGAGCGCATTTCTGTTCAGTAAAGCAATCAAGACAAACATAGACTGGTCTTCCAGTTGGATCATCTTCCAAGCATCCGACACATGTGAAGTATGTAGAAGGGATGAACTTCTTACAATAATCACAAAATGGTCTTCCACTTTTAATTATATAGTAGAGTGTCATAACTTCCTCAAAATCCAAAGTACCATTTCCATCCTGGTCCAATTGCTTAAAAAGGTACAGATTTGTCGCCTGACGACAGTACCCTTGGACTTGCATGAACTCCAAGAACTCTTTTTTGTCTATCTTGCCATCCCCATCATTGTCCATGGCACAAAAGAAGTCCCGAGCCAACTTTTGAACATCGTCCGAATCTGCTTGAAAAGACGCCATGGCTATCTTGGAAAGCTCTTTCATTGTGTAAGTTCTTTCTATTTACAACTTTAGTTAAGGACAAGGTGCACATATATACTACCAACTTGCAAATATATTTGGAAATTGGTTATTTGGATGTATGGACCATAAGATTTAATTCCAAGGAAACTTCATGGAACTTTTGTTGTGGAAACTGGGAAGAAAGGCCACAAGTGTGAATATCTCGGTCATTTATTAGCAGAGAATTACAATTCGTCTGTATTTTGTAGAGAAACAAATATTTAATTGTCTTGTAAATTATTTAGTAGAGAAACAAAATCGTCTATGTATTTAATGAAATGAAAATGATAAAAGCAGGTAAGTTATGTAACAATATAATGGAAAATAATACTTACAACATATAGGTAAAAATGGACATGATTAAGGTGATCAGTTATGTAAAAATGGAATAGAATGTGTGCAAGTTATAGCATTAATATTCTTAGAAGACTGTTATTCATGTAATCATAATTATTTACATGATATATAGATGTTATTTATCGGAAATGTAAATATGTTATTTGAGTATTTACGCATAATTGTGAATGGATTTCATATTTGTACTTGTGAATGTGTTCAATTCTTTGTTGATTTGATTACATGTTTACGGTTTTCTTTTTAACACAGTAAGAGTTAATCAAGAAGGAGTTCACATATTAAATGTCGTGTACAAAAAAAATTTACGTGATAAGTAGCGTGCATCGGTAGGTAATCTAAAAGACTTTTCAAACTTTCAGCTTGACCAAATGTTTGTATAAATTTAATCATACATATAGACATAGTTTTTTTTTTTTTGTCTTAGATTATCGTATATTCAATTTTAATTTAAAGTGTATATTGTGTCCTGAGACATTTTTCACAATAATATCAACATTACCTAAAATTTTTAGAATTTTGAGATTTTCGTTATATAAATGAACGTTACATGAAATGACAAGTTCACAACTTTAACTACTCGCCGTTATACATCCACACCGTTATACGTGAGTAATCGGTGTAGACTTTAGTATTTTTTGTGTGTTTGTATTCACTGTGTGGTCCTCTTTCGCAAATTTGACAACTTGCAGAATGCGATGGGTCGACCATTGACCTTGCTTCGATATTGTGAGCACTAATGAAATTTCCATAATTCACGAATAAAACCATATACAAGATAACTAGTATATTAACTATCTATAATAAAGTTGGCGCGTACACACATATAACGTTAAACATTTCAAAACAGCAACTAATCATAGTTGCACAAATTACGATTAAATGTTTTGTGTATAAAATAAATGAATATTCAATATTGTTTATTAGGTCAAACCGTTAGCTTATAATTAGTAAAGGAAGCATATGAGTGTAAAGTGTTAGTCCATGGGCCATCTAATCATATGACTAACATAAATGTTAGAGAATGGGATTAGGATTGTAATGATTATCTTGGATATCTTTTCAAATCGTGTATGTTCATTTTTCGTATAAAGTATTTTGACCCTATAGATGCCTGGGTATCACGAAATTCTTACCGGGATAATTTAAGAATAACACTTAGTTTTCTAGGCACAAGAATACTAAGCAAAAACAAAGAAGAATTGTATGTGTTTTTCGTATATAAGAATGAGACCAATGAATCTCTTAATAAATAGATTCTATATGACAATTATCGCAGTTAAAGTTGGTTATAAACCAACAGTCACAACTGTTATTCAACAGTCACATCGGTTGGGAAAAAGGATGAAAAAATACGAGTAAGTCATTTTGAGCACAAAATATACCGTTTGGGTCGGGGCGCTGCCTCGAACCCCGCTGGCCCAACGAGGGGCTGGCCTAACGAGGGGCGGGCCCCCTCTTCGTCTTGGTCGTGGTGGAAACACATTAGCTCAAACGAGTGTGCACTCCACACTTCCCTAACCTGTATCCGTGTATAATATGAAATCCCATTTGTCTCATAGCAAATCCTGATTACCTAAAATAGTCGATGACACTAAAATCACTATAAAGTATCATATTGGAAGCAACAGAAAATAAGGGTAGATTAGTATTTTCACATTTCTTACTTTGAGTTTTTTTAATACATTTGTGTTTTCTTTTTATTTAACTCTATAGAGATAAGAGATAGAGACATTCACTCAACAATGATACAAGAAAAGTTGACGCTAAATCAAAAATGTTGTTCACATTTCATAGAAAACTAGATGAGTACCATAATTATAGTTGAGATATTGTGGTTAATTGTTTCATGTAACGATTTTACAAGGTGATATATCGAAAAAAAATAAATCAAATTTGACGCTCCATTGATACAATGATAACAGAAAATCCAAAATATTGACACATAAAGGTTTAGAAAATGCTTATTTGGTAAATCCTGTTTTGAAACAAAATCCATGCAATGGTGTTTGATGACCTGTTGTAATGTGCCTTAAGTGATACATTACTTCATATCTGCTCAAAGGTAGTATATAGTAGAAAGTAGAAATCACACAAACTGAACCAAATCCTATTAATATTTGCCAAATTCACAATGACACTATCCAAAATCTCATGTATCAGAAAACAAATGAAAGATAATGGTTAATTTCAAGGCAAACAAATCCTGTACTATACTAATCCAACTAAAGGTAATGTTTTTGTACTAAATTCTTCATCCAAGAGTAACTTTTAATGAGGGTTCCCAAAGTGTTGTTGATATTCGTACCCCATTTTTTGATGTTGTGGTGCATGCTGGTGGTGCTCCTCCTTGTCCCCCATTGATATATGTAGATGGCGGTGTTGGTGGTTGTTGCGCGCCATGATGGATGCTAGTAGGTGGCAGCCCACCATTAAAATTTGTGTATGGCAGTATTGGTGGTTGTTGCATGCCACCATAGACATTGGTGGGTGGCGGTGATAATGTTGATGGTGAGGGTTGCATCACCATGGTACTCCCATGGAAACTAGTGGATGGTGTTGGTGGTTGTTGCACATCACCATAGAAGTTAATTAGTGGGTGATGGTTGTGGTGTTGGCAGTCCCCCATTGAAATTTGTGGATGGCAGTGTTGGCGTTGTTGGCAGTCCGCCATTGAACTTTTTTGATGGCGATATTGGTGGTTGTTGCATGCCACCATAGAAATCAGTGGGTTGTGGTGTTGATGGTTGTTCCACGCCACCATAGAAATTAGTGATTGGTGGTGATGGCGATGGAGATGGTAGTGGTGGTGGTTGTGGTTGTGAGGCTGGTTGGACCACCATGGAAGTATTGTTAATGGTGATGTCATGAATGCTAGATCTCTTCCTCTCTTTGGTTCTAGAAATTTGTCTTTGGAAATACTTTTGGGCATGGCCGGCTACTTGTGTTGGAGTCCTTGTGACAACTGAGTTTCTTGAAATGCTACGCCAGTCACCTCTTCCAAATTTATTCAGCCCGTCCAAGAACCTCCTGTGAACATATTATAATTAAAAGTGGTCAATCACTTGAACTAGATAATTATAGAATCAATGGTTTGACTTTAGGGTCAAACAAACAAATGTGATCACCTAGTTGAATTAAGTCAATGCCATGTTTCAAAAACCATTTGTAATTACGTGAACATTTAGATTGTGGTAAAAAAAATCGTACTTGCAGCTTCAATCTACTACCGGAAAGCAATCTGAGGCAATTTTAAGATTTTAAAAGGCCATGGGAACTACTGTGCAAAGCTATTAAAGACACGATGAACTTGTAGATTGTAAACCTCAAAGCTAGAGATTCTGCCGATGTTAAAGAAGTATCAGAATTGTGTGAGATAAGGAAAGATTTGAGAATGCAGAATTAAATGTCACAAAAAGACCAGTTGGTATAAGAATTGGCGCAGGTTTCTAGTTTTGTGCTTTGTAGTCCTAAGTCAGATAGAATAGTTTCTAAGTCTAGTATTGTATCTTTTTGCTTATTTGTTTTGCTTTTCTTTGGTTTATCAAAGGGTCTTTCTTAACCTTCAAGAAATAAAGAAAAAAAAAAACCATGCGTATGATTTGTTTATGATATTCAAGAGCTCACTTTTTCACCCAAAAAGATCTGCATGAAAGAGCAGATGACAAAGTTCATAAACCTGTACACTATTAACTGATATGTCAAGAAAAAGGCATATTGACTATTAAAGTCAAATTTGGATTCCTGATAGTGATACCCAAATCATTTAGAAAACAAAATATTTAAGGATACTCACACGCATCAATTAAATTACCTAGTGAGGTAGAAAGATGAAGGAAAAGTAACACAGAGTTTGGGGCTCCTTATAAGATGGAACATAGACTGCTACCACTTGCTAGGGAACCGATAGTGAGTGCCGCGTTTAGTGCTCCAAATGCTACCTTCCATTGTTGCTGCAAAATAATTGTAATGATACAGCAAACTAAATCAACAAAATAGAAAGTCTGTCGGATTTAAGTTTCTGACTAAAAAGTTATGAATATAAATCTAACAACCTAAAGATAGCTAGGTACGACAATTACACTTTTGTTTGCATTACTGATACTATCTACTGATAAATTATCAACACTGTTTGTTTTCATATTGTGTCCCTCGCTCGTGAGGGACCAAATTGAGTTCAAAACAAACACTATTGTTTCTTGGACCAAAACTTTTCATTGTATCAGTGACAAATCAACTTTGAGCAGACCACAGAAAGTACCGTTTAAGTAATTACTAAAGATTATAGATAACAATGAGAAAGAAGTTTAAAACCCACCCGTTGTGGTACGACTGCTGTAGATGTAGCAGGTAACTGAACCGGAAATGATGGTGGATAGTGGTAAGAGTAATTGTTTTGAATCCACGTATGGTTGTGTATAAAAGGAGTGGTCGGGCCATATGGATTCCCAGTCGGGGGATAAGTGCTCCACTGATGATGATTGTGAGCAGGAACAGGAGGTGGCCTATACGGAACTTGAACCATGGCTAAAGATTGATTCCATGTCTGGTTATTACCCGAATGTGGTTTATCAAGAACCGGGACTGTCCCAGATGGTTTAGACTTTGCTTGAGGGGATCTTAGCTGCGATAAAGAAACAAATACAAGTACATTCCAATAAACATTCTGATTTTAACTATTATATTAAACAGTATGATTAAAACATTGCTAAAGACTATCTTCAAATACCTCGGTTAGTTTTGACTTGTTCATAGCTTCAAGCAACGAATAGTTGTCTAGAAATCGTGACAAACCATTATGAGCGTGATCACATTTTTGCATCATATAGCAATCAAGACAAAGATAGAATGATCCTCCTATTGGATCTTCCAAGCACCCGACACATGTTAAATATGTAGAGGAGATGAACTTCTTACAATGGTCACAAAACGGCCTTCCACTTTTAACTATGTAGTAAAGTGTCATCACTTCGCGAAAATCCAAAGTACCATTTCCATCAAGATCCAATTGCTTGAAAAAAGATGGATTTTTCATTTGGAAACACCCTTCGTCCCGCATGAACTCCAAGAACTCTTTTTGGTCTATCTTGCCATCCCCGTCATTGTCCATCGCACAAAAAAAGTCACAAGCCAACTTTTGAATATCGTCCGAGCTTGCTTGGTAATGAGCCATGGCTATTTTGGAAAGCTCTTCCATGGTATATTATTTCAAGAGCTTATTTTGTTCAATGGAAAGGTGCATGTATTACAGTATAAAACTATTGGCAAATGGAGATTGATTATTTGGAAGGGGGTGTTGACCTTTAAAGGAAGAATCTTGGTAATATGCTACCTAAATTATAGAAATTTTAATATCTTTTTTCATGGTATAATTTAATATAAGATGTGTATATATATTGTTTTAATGTTATACAGTTATAAGTATAACTTGTCATACTTGCATACCTTAACATAAAAAATTAAAAACCAATGTTTAGTTTTGTAGCTAACAGCTAAGAAAATGTCAACGAGACTTGCCCAGTCAATAACGAGAATCTTCTACACATAATTGGGAGCTCAACTTGTTTTTGGGATGGTGAGATCGAGCTTTGTAGAATCAATATTATATTTTTGTTTTTCAGCCGAGAAATAGGTCCAGCTTGTTACATGGAACATTTAAAACTTGACTATTTCTGATAAAAATTGAGTCAAAGAATATGTGATATAAGAAAAAATTGAAATTTAAATAAAATATAATGTTTACATGCAGTAACTAATTAGTATTATTGGCTCTTATAGTATGTCAAAATGGTCTCTTGCATAGTTGCATGGTAGCCTGATACTATGCTCTTTACTTGTAAGCAAACTTGTTCATAGTTTAAGGAATGAGCATCACACACCTCAACATTTTCCTAACTTGTGTTCTTTGAGTCTAAACAATTAAAACGTTTACGGTGTTGTTTTCTAGTGGCATTACACGAGTTACCTAAGTACCTAACAGTTGTATCTGCTTACTAAAGTATCTCAAAGGTTCTCATACGTTTCAAGGTGATTTCCCCAAAAGATATTCATAACTGATGCTCTGTTAATATGCAAATAGTGATATTGACACAAAAATATTTAGAAAATGCTTAGTTAGGTAACTCCAGTTTCAAAAAGTAAAGTTCTGAAATCCAAGCAATGGCATTTTGATAACTTGTAGTAATGTGCCTTAAGTGATACATTACTTCATATTTTGCTCCGGATTAAAGGATAGTAGAAAGGAGAAACCAAACAAACTGAACCAAATCCTATTAAAATTTGCCAAATTCACAATGACACTATCCAAAATCTCCAATTCATGTATCAGAAAACAAATGCGAAAGAATAGAACGTCACAATTTGTTGTAATGGTCAATTCCAAGGCAAACAAATCCTATACTATACTAATCCAGAGAGTAACTTTTAATGGGTGGTGATGATGGCGTTTCCAAAGTGTTGTTGATGTTCGTACCCCATTTGTTGTTGTTGTGGTGCTCCTCCTTGTCCTCCATTGATATATGCAGATGGCGGTGTTGGTGGTTGTTGCTGGCCATGATGGATGTTAGTGGGTGGTGATGATGGTGTTGGCAGCCCGCCGTTAAAATTTGTGGATGGGAGTGTTGGTGGTTGTTGCATGCCACCATAGACAATGGTGGGGGGTGGTGATGGTGAGGGTTGCACCACCATGGTACTAACATGGAATCTAGTGGATGGTGTTGGTGGTTGTTGCACATCACCATACAAGTTAGTGGGTGATGGTGATGGTGATGGTGATGGTGTTGGCAGTCCGCCGCCATTGAAATTTGTGGATGGCAGTGTTGGTGGTTGTTGCACGCCATGATGGCTGTTAATGGGTGGAGGTGTTGGCAGTCCGCCATTGAAATTTTTGGATGGCAATGTTGGTGGTCGCTGCATGCCACCATAGAAATTAGTGGGTGGCAGTGATGGTGTTGCTAGCGGGTGTGGCTGCACCACCATGGTACTACCATTGAAACTAGGGGTTGGGTGTGCTGGTTGTTGCTGCGTGCCACCATAGAAATTATTTGATGGAGGTGATGGTGTTCGCTGTGGGGGTGCCTGCGCCACCATGATACTACCATGGAAACTAGCGGCTTGTGGTGTTGATGGTTGTTGCATGCCACAATAGAAGTTAGTAGTCGGCGGTGATGGTGTCGGTGGTGATGGTGATGGTTGTAGGGTTGGCTGCACCACCATGGTAGTACCATGGAAACTAGTAGGTTGTGGTGTTGATGGTTGTTCCACGCCACCATAGAAATTAGTGATTGGTGGTGATGGCGATGGAGATGGTGGTGGTGGTGGTTGTGGTTGTGTGGCTGGTTGGACCACCATGGAAGTATTGTTAATGGTGATGTCATGAATGCTTGATCTCTTCCTCTCTTTGGTTCTAGAAGTTTGTCGTTGGAAATACTTTTGGGCATGGCTGGCTACTTGTGTTGGCGTCCTTGTGACAACTGACTTTCTTGAAATGCTACGCCAGTCACCTCTTCCAAATTCATTCAGCCCGTCCAAGAACCTCCTGTGAACATATCATAATTAAAAGTGGTTAATCACTTGAACTAGATAATTATAGAATCAATGGTTTGACTTTAGGATCAAACAAACAAATGTGATCACCTAGTTGAATTAAGTCAATGCCATGTTTCAAAAACCATTTGTAATTACGTGAACATTTAGATTGTGGTAAAAAAAAATCGTACTTGCAGCTTCAATCTACTACCGGAAAGCAATCTGAGGCAATTTTAAGATTTTAAAAGGCCATGGGAACTACTGTGCAAAGCTATTAAAGACACGATGAACTTGTAGATTGTAAACCTCAAAGCTAGAGATTCTGCCGATGTTAAAGAAGTATCAGAATTGTGTGAGATAAGGAAAGATTTGAGAATGCAGAATTAAATGTCACAAAAAGACCAGTTGGTATAAGAATTGGCGCAGGTTTCTAGTTTTGTGCTTTGTAGTCCTAAGTTAGATAGAATAGTTTCTAAGTCTAGTATTGTATCTTTTTGCTTATTTGTTTTGCTTTTCTTTGGTTTATCAAAGGGTCTTTCTTAACCTTCAAGGAAAAAAAAATGCGTATGATTTGTTTATGATATTCAAGAGCTCACTTTTTCACCCAAAAAGATCTACATGAAAGAGCAGATGACAAAGTTCATAAACCTGTACACTATTAACTGATATGTCAAGAAAAAGGCATATCGACTATCAAAGTCAAATTTGGATTCCTGATAGTGATACCCAAATCATTTAGAAAACAAAATATGACAAAATAAAACTCCCTATTATCTTCAAGAATACCATAAACAATTGCAAATTCTTCAAGCATCAAGGATTTGACTTTAAGAGTCAAACTATGCAAATGGGATTGACCTATTTGCTTGTAAAGCAAACTATGCAAATTGGAGTAACCTATATGTTTGGAGAGCATTAACTATTTATGAATCACACTTTTGGTTTCAAAATCACAATTTCCAGTAATTCTGGTAAGCTTAACCAATTTACATCGGTCACAATATCTGTTTCAAGAAAATGACACATTGACTATGGAAAGTCAATCTTGGACTCTTTTCTTTAAACCCATATCATCTAACAAACAGAAAGTCTCATGCAAATTCCCTATTCTTTTCAACTATTATGAAAGTTCAAAAAACCTTCAAGAATCAAACAATCATTCAAAATCTTCAATTCTAATTATTACTCGTAAGATAAATAGCGGAATACCTGTATTTGACGATGAGTTTTTGGAGGGCTTTTATAAAATAAAAACACTACTAACAGCAACTTATTTTTCGCCAAACATAACCCAAATAAGCGATCAAAGTAACTATAAACAATAAAGAAAAACTTACCTGTGTTCGTCCTCGCTCCATGGAGTCCCTTTCTTCCTTTTCTCAGTCTTCTGACTCGTTCTCGGCTGATCACCACACGAACTCCCCGCCGGTTTCCTTCCTCTTTTCTTCTTTACAACCACATTCTCTTCAACCTCAACCTCAACCTCATCCTCATCATCATCCGCATAACTCGGTAACTCAACGTGACCCAACTCAATCTCATTCACATCACAAACCAAAGCATCATGATAAGCCGACACATCCTCAGCAGTCTTTCCAGGAACCCTTTCGGCTATCTTCTCCCATCGTCCCTCCATATCCACAGGAAACATCACCAATGCAGACTGAAACAAAAGCTCATCTTCTTTGGTCCACGGGTCAGTCATCATCAATTGTGACTGGAGGAATAGTAAGTCGTCATTGGTCCATGACGACGTGGTACACAGTTCGGTTGACTCGTCGTTAGTCAGTTCTTGATCTTGATCGTACATGTTGCTTGAATTGTGCAGTTTATCTGAACTGATAGGAGATATATATAAAGTTTTAGTATTAGAGTTTGATTCTGATTGTAAGTCGTTGTATTTCAGATAGATACGTGAACGTAGGTTTTTTTTTTTTTTTTTTTTTTTTTTTTTTTTTTTTTTTTTTGATACGTAGATATTATTATTATTATTATTATTATTATTATTATTATTATTTTTATTTTTTTTATTGAAAAACAAATAGGATTTTACAAGAAATTAGTGGGGAGCCGAGACACTAACTGAGCCCCCACACCTCTAGCTACAGCAAAACCAATCCTACTAAAAATATGTGGGGCAGCACGTGCTCCAATGTCTTGGGTCATAGAAAATCGTCTAATGCGCTTTAATAAGGTCACTGCATTCTTTTCAAGTTCTCCAAAAGAAGAGAATGAAAAGGGGAGGAACCCATATCCGATATCAGCGCATTTAGCTGCGTACTTGACACGTCTACGTTGTGCGGCCTCAATAACCGCCCGACCGGGCATAAAATCAACCATACACGAACGCGTCAAAGGTGATGATCCTGTAAGGTCAACACAAACATCAAGGCCACCATCCCAAGAATAAAGTAACATGTCGGCCGGACGTAAGGTTTTGTCCCTCTCTCCACGAAGCCCAATATCCACCTTCTTACGAACTGAAACCCCAGACCGAGAACATATATCAACAAGAACATCACGCACAACATTGTGCCGATGTTTAATACCAACTAAGCCTGCGCACGATACAGTATGATCTCCAAAAATATCTCTAGGAAAAACCTTAGAACAATCACTACTCATAATAATATATGTAGATAGGGAAGCGATACAGTGAGATTGAGAAAAATAAGAGGATTTTTAGCCACACATTTCAAATAAGATGGAAATTTTCAATAGGAGATGCATATACATTTGTAAGTGCATTTGAAAAGTGTGGTTGTGGTTTCTTCTCATACTTCTCATTTTAATTTTTCTTCTTATTTGACCATAACTTTATGTAGATAAATATAGTTGTTTTGTTATTCGTGAGAGTTTCTTATTTGTGTGACAAAAGCATTCTCTGATAAGCCTAGACTATATCAGAAGAACCATAAAATCCTCACAAATTTCGCAATCCAATCATACATTTTGCAATTCCAGTAATTTCATCATTATACATATTCCTCATCCGGGGCACTCATTGTTCCATTTTGCTGCTCATTGTTCTTTGTAGTGCTCAAACATTCTTTGAGGCCATATCTTTGACTCTTCCTTTGTAGGTTGCATCTTATTATTCACATACTTATCAACAATTTTCATCTCATTATGCCATTGTATAACTATTTCAGGAACTCTCATTCTATTATCTTTATTCCCTTTATCCCTCTGCCTAGTATTGAGATCAACTTCAGTTAATTCATTCCCATTATATTCCCCAAACACTGCATATTTATTAGCTTTAGTCTTATTTGCATCAGTTATCTCCTTTTGGACTGGCCATTGTTTGGCACTGCTTTGAAAATTTGATTTACTCTTACTCGTACTATTTTTATTGTCCACATATCAACATAACTATGCTCCCTTGTATCCTCTTTATTAGCATTATGAGTATTCTGCACAATATTCTCCTCTTTATCAGCATTTCTCACACATTTGGCTCATCCTTTTGCATACTTATCTAACCTCTTTTTAAATACTCACTTGAATATCATCCACTACACACTCTTTGATCATTCCACTTGTTCTATAACTCATTACAAGTGATCCATCATTTACCACTTTGTGTACAAATGAAGAACACAGAAGATCATCAAGCTTCTAAGTGTTGTAGTTAGTAGCGTGTACAACTATACTTAGTTGTTTAACTTTGTATATTGTTGTTGTGTCATTATACTCCAGCATCATACACCAAAGTTGTTAGTATTTTAGGTCTTAAAATACATTGTGAAAAATGTTGGTCTTTCTTTGGGAAAGACTCGATATCTAGCTTAGTATCGGTAAAGAAGTTAAGCGACGTTGTAAGGTTTTCTCCTCCGAAAAGGAGCTTGATGATATAGTGCTTACGAACTTTCGAGTTGGGTACTCGGGGAGTGAAGTAGGGCGAGGAATGAAGCTCCATGCCAAACCACTCTCAATCATCGTGTCTTTGATTTGCTCTTTCCATTTCTATCTTGCATTTACTTATTACTTATTGCATTTTACTTAATTGCGTGTCATGTCGATTTCACATTAAGCAAATGAATCTAAAGTTTTTTAAAACGGACTTTTAAATGGTAAAAACTATTCAACCTCCTTCTAATTTTTCACAATAGTAACATCATTTACCACTAAATTAATATTTTAAATATTTTTTAATACTTAAACTTTTATCATTTTTTTGTTTCTAACCCATAGACTTTTTTCTCCCTATGAACACAAATTGAAATCGTAATTTGCATTAAGGGTCAAACCAGAATCACGATTTCGAATATACAATTATTTCTCGATATACCGCGTCGATTTGCGCGAGTATTCATACGACTTAATGTTTCCAACCTTCATAAAATGCATTAAGACATTCCGAAAATACAAAATTAAAATGCTATTGTACAAACAAATTAAAAATAAATAAATAAAGAAATAAAGAAAAGAAAAACCCTTTCTTGCAGCATTTCATTAGAAAAATTATATCTATATTTTTTGTGATGAGTTGTACAAACTCTTATAAAACAAATTACAAATTTTTAATAATTATTGTATTTGATAGACCAAGTACCCATAAAAAGATGCATACTAAAATCTAGGCAAAGACTATTCTTAACACAAAATCAATACAAAACACTCTTAGAAAGAGACATGATTGCAATCTATTGTGTGCGAAATCCTTTTTCCCCAGTTTAAATCCGGGTGCCGCCTCATCAACAAACGAATCGAAAAGTGTGCGAAAGAGATGAACCAAAATCTTTAACAATGGTGGGAAGGGAAGACGATGTTACGTTATGAACATTATTATGGTCAGATGTGTGGTGGTTGCAAGCGAGTCTTTGTTGATAAGCCTTGAGACAGGCAAATATAATGGTTGCGATCAAATCTTTTTTAGTGATAATCCGACATAAGTGGCACTGGTGAATAGATGCACGAGTCTAATCTTTGATGGTTGAAGGTGAAGACAAGTAATGGAGGTGAAGGAATAATGGGTGCCGGGTTTTTCTTGTGTCTGAAAAAAATAATAGTGTAAACAATTTGTTTAAATAATAACATGGGGCTTTTTTTTTTTTTTTTTTTTTTTTTTTTTTTTTTTTTTTTTTTAATGGGCTTAGATGGCGTAAAATTAGAAAACCTATAATAATGTATGGGAGCAAATTACCGAAATAGTACAAAAACATTCAGCCATTTCATGTTTTGGTCATGATTTGACCCCATTTCTCATTTTGGTCATGCTCAACTGCTCGACTGATCAACTGGCCTCTATGATCGACACGTGTCCCACTTTCACTTTTTTATTAATATTTTGGTCTGCCACAAATCTCTGACAAAATCTTTTTTACTGTGCTTAGTGCGTGTACTATAATATTAAAAATTGCTCGACTCGTTTGCTCGACTGACGGCTGCTCGACTGACGATGTACTTTTTGTCCTTGGAAAAGTAAAAATGTGTTAAAAAATCTTTTACTTAGATTTGATATGTACTTTTCAAATCTCACTCTAAGATTTTTTTTGTACCATATTTTTTGTACTTTAATTAATTTTTTATTAACTTCATTTATTTTTTCGTTCATTATTTCAAATTTAAAAATAAAAAAAAAAAAAAATAAAAAACATTACACACGATTTATGTTGGGAAACGTGCATGGTTTAGAAGTCAAACGGTGGCGACCTAAGTGAGAAATCGATCACCCCCAATCCCTCAATTAACAGATCCGATCAAACGTTAACACTCAGACAAAGATTCGTCCATCCATCGCGCGCGGTTGACTAATGGATGAAATACAAGTAAGTAAATCTATCTAATTAATGTTTAGGGTTGCGTATTTTATGTGGTTTTGCTAATGACGAAGCATTTACATTTTAGATGTGTGTATCACTGTTTTCGATTGCTTATTACTGTTTAGGGTTTGCTTTATTTAATGTTTGATTGTGGATTTCATGTTGTTGTTGTCGTACAAGTTAAATTAGTTGTGCTTATTACTGTTTAGTAGTGCTTATTACGGCTTATTAGGTTGATTAGGTATTGGAATATGTAATGTGAAAAAGTTTTGATTATCAAGATTGCCCATATAGTTTTTATCGCCTGTATATAGGTGTCATTTGCTGCTAGAAAATTTGTTTTGAAAGTGCTTAATTAGACAGAAGGTATAAGAGATATATGATATTATGTAGTCGAGAAAAGGCATTTCAATAAAGGTTGTATAAGAGATATATGATAGTATGTAGTCGAAAAAAGGCATATCTCCTTACCAGGACATACTTATAATGACATTTTCCATGCTTGTCGTCAAAAGAAACTGATAAAGCTCTTTTTTGTGAATAAGTATGATATGATGTAAGCAGTCGTAATGTCGTGTGTATGAGTAAATTGGAAATGCAAGCTAAAATTTACTCATAAACTACTTACTAGGATGAATAAGAGATATATGAACTAAAAGCTAGCATAACTCACAGATGTGTTAACAATGCCAAACACCCCCTTATATTGCAGTCTTTGGTTTTGTAAGTGTAACTTGATAATAGTAAGGCACGCATGAATATTGAGCGCCTAACTATATGAATGCACAGGGTTACATGAATAACATTTTAGTGGCTTATAGATTAATCTTGTGGTTAAAAGAGTGTAAGCCATTTTCAAATAATTGTAACCTTATAAATAGTAGAAACATGTCTGCTTCATCACGTCAAGACAATAAACAATTAAAAGCCTTAAACTTTGTTAATTTCTTATTTGAATAGTAGAAACTAAAGTATTCGTATATACGGATATATCAAAATGAGTTGGTTGATCTAGGAGTTAGGATGGGACTTGCTTAAAGCCTTAAACTTTGTTAATTTCTTATTAATTGTGATATATATTGCTTAATGACTTTCTCTTAGTGATGCATACCATTGAAACTTGTTCTTGTGATGTCATATGTAAAGAGTTGAAAACTAAAGAAATTGTCATGTCTAGACGAACTGTGAATCGCCTTTAGGAAAATAAAGCTTGGCTGATTCATAATCATTATTTGTTTTGTTGCTTTGTGTTTACATTTGTATCATGCCAAGGTCAGTACCAGAACGAAGTTGCACTATCTAAAGACCATAAGGCAAAAGTTGAGCGCAAATAAGGAACGTCTTTCCTTGTTTAAAAGCACAGTTTTTGGTGATTGGCTAAATATAAAAACATATTTTCATGATAACCACTTGCTATATTATTTACTTCAACATCAACGTGAAGTTCAGAACCATGATATCAATACTCCATTTTATTTTGATATCGGGCAGCACAGTTTAGAATTTGGTCGGCAGGAAATGTGTTTGATATTTGGGTTTCGATTTGGTGATGTTTCTTTTGCTCATTGTCACAAGCGTCAATCTGGTTTTAAAGCGCGTATTTTAAAGATTCTTAGAGAAAGTCTACGTGAGAGAACAAGTACTATAAAGGCCTCGCATCTTTTAAAGATATTTAATGATCCATTTGAGTTTGGTTCGTTAACAAATGATGATGCTGTACGCCTTTGCTTGTTGTTAATTTTAGAGAACGTTTTTATGGGCAAACAGGAAAGATGTGTAATCTCTGGTGAAATCCTAGTCTTAGTAGACGATTTATATGCATGGAATGCGTTTCCATGGGGCGAGTATATTTAGGTGGAATTTCACAACAGGATATACAATTTTGTTTTAAAGGTAAGGGAACGACACTTGACAGAAATTACCGAGAAAGGTCCTAGTTACGTCGCAACATACACGCTGTGTGGATTTGCGTTTGCTTTGAAGGTTAGTGTTAGTGTAATTCATTAACTATGTGTTTTTTTTTTCATTACTTGTTTATTATATTTATTATTTTTTTTCATAGATTTGGATTTTGGAAACCTACCCCAATGCTGCTACCAATTGGTGGGTTAAAGATGACAGTGTGATACCTAGAGCACTTGCATGGGAGGATGGACAGAAGTTTGAATTTAACGATTATAATCTTCTTTTTAGCACTAACTACCGTGTTCGCCTCTTGCCGACAGGTGAGAATTTTTACATTAGTTGTATATGATTTTTTATTTGTGTTTTAAAGCATGACGTTAATAAAGTAATACTTATTTAATACACAGATGTTGAGAGAAATCAACTATGGTGGAGTTCGAGTCTAGACTATTTCGGGAAGTTTATGCCATCAGGGTCTTTGAATGATGTACCACCTAGTCCAAACATGAACACACCAAAAGTGGCGTCAGGATCACGGGCCAAGATGACACCACGTAAAAGTTGTTCTGTCGTTCGTACCGAGATTCATCGGTCGACACATATCCATACAGAGGTGCGTAGGTATGTGGAGAAAACCATGCCGCAAGTGTATGAACAGATGCCATCTAGCGTAGCAGTTGCAACGCAAATGGATGGTATGCAACAGCAGATTAATCATCTTCGTCAACTTGTTGCACATTTGAAGCCCGATGGGTTTACTCACATGACGGATATGGATGCAGACATACCTCCTAGCGCATCACTTGTAGTTCAGATGGCTTGTATGCAACGGCAGATTACCGGACTTCAGAATTTTATCCATCATATCATTGCTGATGGTGTTAGTCAGGTGAATGGTGGTCCATCCGACAATACAAGAGTTTTTGTTGAGAAGGTTATATTACTTACTTAAACTTTTAAACACACACACACACACACACACACACACACACACACACACACACACATATATATATATATATATATATATATATATATATATATATATATATATATATATATATATATATATATATATATATATATATATATATATATATATATTTGTACAATGCAATTGAAGTCTTCTAGTAATTGTTTATTTTTTTCATGAATTTATTTTGCTTCTAGGCTGATGGTGTTAATCAGGTGAATGGTGGTCCGTGCGACACTACAAGAGTTTTTGTTGAAAAGATTATATTACTTATTTACAATTTGAAACATATATATATATATATATATATATATATATATATATATATATATATATATATATATATATATATATATATATATATATATATACACACACAATGCAATTGAAGTGTTCTAGTTATTGTTTATTTTTTCATGAATTTATGTTGCTTCTAGGCGAACTTGTATGCCCTAAGCGATAGTTTGGATTTCATTGTATACTTTAGCCGAATGTTAAAGAGTTGCATATGGTAAATTAGTAGATGACACTGTTATACGATCCTTAAGATCTGATTTATATACCATTACAATACTGCTTAGTTTAGATAGCTTGGCACACCACTTGGTACTATTATTTGTTAGAGGTTAAACTCATAAGGTGTTTAGGTTCTATATTAAATCTCTTATTTATTTCATTACCAAACTCCATATTGTGTATTTATGAGGCTAGTCACATCAACCATGGGTACAAGCCTTTATTACTTACCTAATTGCTCCTATTATATATACTAAAAGACTTTACTAGTTGTAAGCCACCTTATTTCTATATTACCATCGCCGGTCGAGCATTTGCTAGTCGAGCATTGACTTTTTCAAAGAGTTAATGTAGGGTAGATGAAACATTTATTACAATTTAATATATGGTAGATGAAACATTTAGGGTGCGTTTGGTATCCATTCCTGGGAATCAAGTATCACTATGAAAGTGATAGTTGGTGTTTGTTTAAGGTGTCTGGGCCCACAACTATGACTATGAAAGTCCATTATTTTCCATACTCCATATATGGCTAGAGAGTGGGGAATTGAACTTTCATAGTTGGGTACTATCAAACTCATACCCATTGTCATTCCTCTCTGCATACCAAACGCACCCTTATTACAATGTCTTTAGGTAGATGGAAACATTTATGGCAAATTAATAAATGGTAGGTATTTTTAATAAATGATATGTACTTTTAATAAATGTAATGTGATGTGATGGTACACCAAGGAAAAATGGCGCCAAAAGTTCCCGCCAAAATAAATGGCGCCAAGAGTTCCCGCCAATTTTTTTGCTCGACTAGATCACGTATATGCTCGATTGCTCGACCACCAGAAAACTATTGTAAGGTATATATATAAATACATAGACACATACATATGCATGTATGTAATAACCTATTGCAAGGTACCAACAAAAAATATGAGTGTTTTAGATAATAAATTTCGTGTATATTTGGTGTTCGAAGATGGCTCCAGTTATGGTGTTTCACTAATGAAGACTGTTACATACGATGGGTTAGTTACCTATGTTAATAAAAAGTTCAAACTTAACAACGAATATGTTTTAATTTTTTATTACAAAATGGCACATGGTCCAGTCAACATAGTTGATGATGACGATGTTCAATTTTTCGCTACCGAAATTTGTAGGCCAAAGGCTGCATTGCCTAAACTTTTTATTAAAAAGGTTGTCAAAAAGGTAAAGGAAAAATTAAAACCATCTTCTTCCAAGCCATTAGATTTTGACCTTAATGATTCATTATTTACTAATGATTTTGAACCAACAGATTTTAACAATGATTTTCAAATGCCAAAAAATGAACCTTTTGAGTACTACAACTAATTTAATCAGGAATTTGTCAAAAATTATGGGCCTACTTCATCTTCAAATGAACAATTTAATCAGGAATTTATCAAAAATTATGGGCCTACTTCATCTTCAAATGAACAATTTGTGCATAAATGGGAACAAACAAATACTTTTGAAAATATGCCTCCTATTCCCGATCAACCATTACCTACCATTAAGGAACTGCATATCATGGATTTCAACAGCAATAGCTCTCGTATGCTTAAAGCAGGTGACGAATTTGATGATAAAGGCTGGTGCATGTTTGAAATTGGTAAAAAGCTCTAATAGATGGAAGACAATTTAGGATTAGAAAGTCTGATAAGTTTAGGTACGATGTAGTTTGTTTTCATCAGGGGTGCGATTGGAAAATAGTTACGTTGATGCGTGGGAATTGCACCAGGCTTTACCTCTCGAGGGATCTCGAGAAGCTTACAACCCCCACCAGGCAGTGTACCTGATCGTTGTAGTATACTATAGTGACAAGTACCGGGGGATTGATCGTTCAACTCAGGAATAGTGTCGCTAGGATTAGAAAGCCTAAGGACTAGGTCTAGAGGTGAGGGATGATTCTTTTTGCATTTTTATATTTTATGAAAAGCAATTAAAATCTCGGGTTTTTGCCATTTTCTTCACTTTTATGCTCCAAAAACGTCCAAAATGCTTCCTTTTCCAGAATTCACTCCCAAAGTACCTAAAATCACAAAAGGAGCGATTTAGGGCAATATTTGATCAAATAAATTCAAATTCCGGCTTAAATGACCCCCTAAAAACGGATCATTTTTCGCCTCATCATATACCCTTACACTTGAGATTTGCTTGTCCTCAAGCAAATGCGCTTTTATTCTAGTCAAAATACAAGTTAGGGGTCATTTAACACTAATATAAAAGTAATTACAACAAATAATCGTTCCACTAAATACCAAAGACAAGCACGGAGGTCATATACTAGCACCTGACAAATAGTGTTTAGATACTCACATCTCTCGGGTGTAATAAAGTATATATCACAATATGGAAATGGAAAACATCTCTCACTACCTGTCATAGCAAAATAGATTACCATAGGCTTGAGAAAGGATCAAACCTCCACAACATGGCGTAAGCACCTAGGATAAACTATCAAAGAGGTCTTTTAAAGGGTTATAACGTTAGGTGTAGGGATATGGAATACACGGTTTTGTTGGATATAGGCAATCTTTACTGGTGGCGAGTTAAACATCTTGCTTAATTACATGTACAATATGGCGTTGCTAAGCCAAGACTAGACTCGACTTAAGCTAATAAATGAAAAATAACAAAAACATAAAATAAATATAGAATAAAACGGGATGGTAGTCCGTATGTTTTTCTCTTTTCTTTTTTCTATATATTTTTTTTCTTTTTCTTTATTTTTTCGATTTTTTTTTTTTTTTTTTTTTTTTTTGCATACACTCTTACCCTACCATCCAAAATAATACATCATAGGGAATGAACATTCCCCTTACACTTGAATTTTTACATACTTTACAATAAACTAATCTAATGACTCGAACTAAGATAATCAAAACACTTGGAGTACTTTTAAGATTAACGCACATATGGGGGTAATAGTATGATGTTCTTCCCCATTACTCCAAAACACAAGTACTTTACCCCATGAGTCCCAATCGTCCCAAAACAATATGTACAAGGATATGACTCGACTTAGCAACCATATAATCAATTAGATAATTAACTAAGGGTTTAAACAAATAACAATAATGCACTAAAGATGAGTGCATACACGGAAGGCTAAGGCGATTTGGGTATATATTTAAGTGGGTTGTAACAAATTCTTCCTTTAAGTAAGATGCTTAAAGCTAGAAACGAAAAGATAGGCTCGGAGGGGTGTACTAGGGGTTTCGTGTACTAAAAATGAGTACAACGCTAAGGGTGTGGGAAAAATTAATTGACTTTACTAGCCAAGTAATATGACTTAAATGGTCAAGTAATTATAATACGGGTTCAACACAAGGGTGATCCTAATGCCTCTTATCATGTAGTAAATCCTACTACACGAACGTAGTCTCACTAGCGGTCTCGGGATGCATCACTAACGCAAGTTCTAGAATCTAAATGCTACCGGTACACTCATAAGCACTAATAGTAAATGTTTTTCCTATCAAATCTAAAGGCGAACCTCACATATTTGGGTGAAAAATTTTTCTGAATAGTACGGTTTTGTGCTAGTCATACAATCTCCTATCCATGAGACGCTTGCCATGGCTAAAGTTTCACTCCTAAATGTTATAAAAAATTTTAAATTTGGCGCTAAAATTACACTAACAAGTATTTCTCATAGTTTTATTACACACCTACCATCAAACAAACAAACTCAAGCGAAAGTGTATCCTATAAGGTATCATCATTTTACCCTCCCCTTACACTTAGGATGAACATTGTCCCCAATGTTCAATTAAAGATTGTAAAAGTAAAATAGGTAAAAGAATGAAATCAAATACTCTCCTGATTCGCTCGGTATGGATAGTATGGTAACAAGGTTAGATCTTCCTCCAAGAAAATGAACAATCAAAGCTTCCCTTCCAGAAATATAAATCATTTTCTTGTCATACATAACCTGTTAAACCTGAGAAAACAAACAAGGCAACCTCGCGTAAAATCGGCGGCAATCTATATATGATAACAAATCCTAGAAAACAAAGTAAGATATAATGCTTGTGGAATGAATGTTTGCAGATTTCCTTGAGTTTATAAAACAAAAGATTTAACAAAGACTTTAACACTCCGTTAGAAAAATAAAACTAGCAAAATTTCCAGAATTTTGCACATGACGCCGTCAGAAGTGACATGCAGAAATCTTTACGTTAAGTTTCCGGAAAATTTAAGGAAAAACTTTGTCGTACTTCCTGGAAAATCCTGTAAAACATCATCATGACTCGATACAAGCATTTGACTCTAACAAATACGAATATACATGTTCATTTAATATTGTGGAGAATCATGATCGAGTTCGTTTCTTAAAAACATATTTGGGTTTCCCCTTACACTTATCTTTTGCGAAATACCTTTGGATGAAGTTAAGACTAAGCCAAACGACAAAATAAAGTATTTTCACCATTTTAGTTTTGAAACACGATCTACCAACAATAAAAATAAAGCATGCATACGGAAGCAAATAACAATCAAATAAACAAACAAACAAATAAACAAAGCTTGGGTTGCCTCCCAATAAGCGCTTGTTTTTGTTCGAGTCATGAGCCTGACTCTACCCTTATTTAAGGGAAATAGGGGAGGTCTTCCCTACACTTAGGATTAAGTGCGGGTGGAAGTAGCGATACACACCCTCAAGGTGGAAATATGCCATGTGAGGAAAGAGTGGTGGATAAATTATATGCTCAAAAGGGTGTGCTCCTATCATCATAACCTTACCTAATTCAATCGCGTTAATGGGTGGATTAAGATTTTCTCCTAAAAAGGGATCATTTTCTATCAACTTCAAGAGACTACTAGTTGGGGATCCATCTTGACCTAATAAACCTGGTTTAAACCCATAATGTTTCTTGTGATCAATCATAAATGGGTGATGTAAGCATGTAAGGTCATTTTCCACTCCTATAGTGGCTTCCTCTCTACAAGGCTTAGAGTCTACTACCTTTATCCTAAGACTACCCGGACTATATGGTTTGATGGGTGGATCGGAACCTATTTCAATTCCTAAATTTTCATCCAAGGATAGAAGCTTGGGTAACGGTTTTGGTTGAGGCTCCGGTTCATCAAAACTAGGAACTTCCCTAGAACTAAGAGTAAGGTTATCATTATAAGTATTCAAACCTATATCCTTTATTTGTGTTTGGTTCAAAGGTTCTACCTCTATTGGGGTTCCTATAGTCTCTTCTACTTTTTCCGGGAAAGTCAAGGGAGGTGTGTACGCATCAAATGATGGTAGGACTTGTGGGGTACTTTGTGGGCTTAGATTTTCAACTCTATCCTCCATCTTATCAAGATTACCAATGTGCTCAGCTTGTATTGTGGTGAAATCAAACCACTCCGTGCTCCCAGTTATCTCATCTATAGGTTTATCCCCAAACAATCTTCTTGCTTGTTCCCTTAAACTTGCTATCAATTGATCCGTAACAACGTTTGTTGGGTTGTCCATTTTTTTGGCAAGTATGGCACAATTCTCTATGGTTTCCCATGCTTCATCAACACGTAATCCCCAAAGGTCCCCATCTGCGGCATGGTCAATGTCCATTTTGGTATAGTGGTCGACACGATGGTAAAATATTTCAATTTGGGACCACAAATTGAAATTATGATGAGGGACTTTTCGGAGTAAATATTTAAAACGAGCCCATGCATCATAAATAGGTTCATCCTCATGTTGTTTAAACATCAAGATGTAATTTGGAGTGGGTGAATTTCGTGGTTGGTAGTATGGTGGATTCGCGTTCTCCATAATGGCTAACGGAATAGTCAATGAATTTAATTTACTAACAAAGGCACGAAGAAAAAGATAGACTAAAGAAAACCTAAAAATAAAAATAAAATCTTACTAGAAAGGAATCAAGCAAGTAGACCTAATAAAAAGAAATTCTAACCTAGACAATAACTATTCCCCGGGCTGCGGCGCCAAAAACTTGATGCGTGGGAATTGCACCAGGCTTTACCTCTCGAGAGATCTCGAGAAGCTTACAACCCCCACCAGGCAGTGTACCTGATCGTTGTAGTATAGTATAGTGACAAGTACCGGGGGATTGATCGTTCAACTCAGGAATAGTGTCGCTAGGATTAGAAAGCCTAAGGACTAGGTCTAGAGGTGAGGGATAATTCTTTTTGTATTTTTATATTTTATGAAAAGCAATTAAAATCTCGGGTTTTTGGAAGGAGGGGCGGAATTAGCTGCTAGTCAACTAACCCAATATCTAAAGATGCAATCAAAATAAAATAACAAAAATGTAAATTAAACTAATTACTAATATGGTGTGAACAATAGATGGGAGAATTGTGTTTACTTAGATTTCACTACTCCCTAGATATCTTTTACAGGTTAATTGTTTGTTACAGTTGCATGGATGACGGGTTATATTCCTTAATACCAATCGTGGGGTGGCGTACGTACTTCCCCAACTCTATGAAGCTCCTACTTCACTCCTATGTCGAGCCTGCAAGAAGCTCCTAACATGGGATCACTAGAATTCGCTCATGCATTAAATACAACCATAAAAACCTTAGTACGCATTGGTTCATGTTTCTTAAGACGTTCAAGCATGTTACACAATGGAATTCTGCCAGTTTTCTTAAGCCTAACATCGAAATCATTCATCCATTACAACTATAAACAAGCAATCAACCTATAATCAACATCTAGGTTTCATTACATCTAAGCAAACACACAAGAGATCTAGCCTAGCATGTTAAAATCAAGACAAGTGTAAGATATATTCAAACAACACATAGACATATTGAATGAATTGAAAGGATACTTATCTTAATTGAACATGAAGGGTTTCAAGGGGTGAAAACCCTTGAAAATACTGTAAAAGTCGTGTTACGGTTTATGCAATTCGACCCTAAAATTCTCCTCTCTTAGAATGAAAATTACAAAAAAAACTATATATATATATTTCCTAAGGTGACGGCGTCAAGAAGAAACTTTTGACGCCGTCAACCCACCGCCAAAAATATAATTGGATTGCCTAGATCCAGGTCTGACGCCGTCATGTGTAATCTTGTTCTGGGCCGTCACCACTTTTACTCTTGACGGCCATGTTTTGACGCCGTCACGTTTTCTCTGGGCCGTCACCAAAATTGCTCTTGACGCCGTCATCAATACCTTCTTGACGCCGTCATCAAAACCTTCATGACGGCGTCAGGTACTGTTCCCAGCAAGGAAAATTAAGGCTTTGCCGTTTTCTTCACTTTTATGCTCCAAAAACGTCCAAAATGCTTCCTTTTCCAGAATTCACTCCCAAAGTACCTAAAATCACAAAAGGAACGATTTAGGGCAATATTTGATCAAATAAATTCAAATTCCGGCTTAAATGACCCCCTAAAAACGGATCATTTTTCGCCTCATCATACGTCAAGGATAAAAAATAGTGTTAAATGGAGGATAGGAACAATCAACGATGTTCACACGTGTCCCAAAACAAAACTTCTTCCTAACCACCGTAATGCTACTATAAAACTGTTGGCACATTTGATCGCACCAAAACTGAAAGACAGCAGTCGAATCTACAGGCCACGAGATATAAAAGATGATTTTGCTGAACAATTCAATATCGACATTTCTTATAAAAAAGCATGGGCTGGGAAAAATCGAGCATTGGAGCTTCTCACAGGTTGTCCTACGGAATCATTTGATTGATTACCGTACTATTTTTATAACTTGGAGATGGCAAATGATGGTACGGTAACTCATATTGATATGGATGATGAAGGACACTTTAAGATGTGTTTTGTCGTCTTTGTTGTTGCGGTAAGCATGTATAAACATAATGTTCATTGTAGATAAATCTGTTTTTTGTGTTTTGTTACTGGTCTTTGCTACTAGTCTTTGTAGATATGGTTCATTGTATATGAATATGTATTTTTCTATACAAACAACTACTAATTGATAATTTCTAGGGTCCGACAGATTCAAGCTTTCTTACAACATTTGCGACCACTTATCATAATTGATGGGGCGCATCTTAAAGGGAAGTATCTTGGAACAAATCTGCTTGCCGTTGGAATGGACGGTAACAACCAGATTGTATCGATTGCTACTGGTGTTTCACAAGGTGAGACTGGGGAATCGTGGACATGGTTTTTGTCATGCTTGAAAGATTGCATCGGGGAAGTTGAGGATTTGGCCATCATTTCTGATAGACATTATGCAATTGGACTAGCTTGTAAAACAGTCTTCCCAAATTCATTTCATGGGTTCTGTTGTAGACATCTAATGATGAATTGTGCTTTGGGAACGAGTAAAAAATCGAGGGCTTTATATCGGAAGGCATGCAAAAATTACGCTAAGGATGATTTTCACCGCTCACTTTCTGCTATTCAAGCATATAAACCAGAAGCTTACAATAAACTTATTGAAGTTGGCGTAGAGAGATGGTCTAGGGCATATTGTCCGGCTAAGCGGTACAACTATATGACATCCAACAGCGCAGAGTCGGTAAATTCATTAACAAGGCATGTGAGAAAAGAACCAATAACAAGGCTAATGGAGTGGTATAGAGGGCTGTTACAAAGGTGGTTTTGTGAACGTCGAGACAAATATGAAGGTAACCTTCATTTTTTATAATGTCATTTGAATTTTATACAATTTGATAAATAATTTTTTATGTGAAAAATATTTTAGATGCGGTAGAGGGGGAACTTAGCGATTGGGCTGCTGCAAAACTAAAGGACAGGATGATGAAAAGCGCTAATTAGATTGTCACAGGTATTCAAGCTAACATACTTTATCAGGTGGTTGATTTTCGAAAACAACATACTGTGAATCTAGATAATTGGACATGTACTTGTTGTCAATGGCAATTTTCCGGTATACCATGCGGTCATGCGATAGCTGTTAGTAGATTTCTTAAACAAAGAGACTGTAATCATTTGGTCTGGTATTGGTTTAAAACAACAACGCTAAAAGGGACATACCAAGGATTGGTTTACCCTGTAGGAGAATCCTCTGAATGGGAGAAACCGGATGGCTTGCAAATTGTGAAGCCACCAAGTGTGATTAAGCCCCAATCAGGGAGACCAAAAAACAAAGACCGTATTAAATCTCAAGGAGAAGTATCAACTCCTGTAACGTGTACAAGGTGCTGGAAGGTTGGACACATGCGTCAATCATGCATGGAACCATTGCCAAAAAGAAATGTAATTGAATTGTATTCTTTTATTCAAATAATATTTTTTGTACATTAGAGTAACATTGTTAACATAATTTTTATTTCCAGGAAAATGTGGGAAACTCAGTTTGGCGACAACCATCGATGTTGGGAAATTCATTTTGGCAACACCCAAAAACATTATATTTACCTTAGGAAAAAGTAGTTCGAAAGTATCAGATTTTGCAAATGATCTATGCTTCAACCATGAAAGCGCTCTTGGGATCACCCCATCATCCTTCCTCCACCAGAGCTGACTTTTATCAGAAGTCTCAATAATCCATATCTGCAAAAAATGCAAACATAACCATTATTAGTTACAAGGACTAGACAGTAAGCGAATGATAACCTTGAATGCATTACTCTAAACAGTAAGCAAAGAATTGCAATTAATAACCTTGAATGCACAAACAAATCCAGTCAAGCAATAGGTCGGAACATCCTTGGATTTTGTGTTGCCCAATGGTGCACTGTTACCAACTCGATTCTTTGAAGCAACATTTCTGATTGACTCATACAGCTGCCTCCAGATGTACTCACCCCATGGGAATGCATTCCACTCATCAACATCTTCGACCATCCTCAGTAACATATCATCAATGACAGACCCTAAATCCTTACCCATGAATATAACCTCTAAGGTTAGCAACAAATACACCCTTACGGCATCTGCATCCGACAGGTTTAAAAAAGCATCTTCATCTTCGATAATAGATAGAAGATCGATGTTTTTCACATACTGTCCAACCTTATCCGGAAAAACACGATCACGAAATGGGATATCGCCACTCCTCCATTTCCGAAAGCTGAGAATACCAAATTTAAACCCAGTTATCAAGCAGAATTCATCCCGACCAAAGACAAAACTATGTCCATTCACACAATATACAATTGGAAGATCATAGTTATCATCGTATTGGCAGACTTGTTTCTGAAGCATATACTGAACCAAACGTTCTTCATTATCAAGATAAGTTAGATCAAGCCACGGTCCAAAACATGTGGCCTTAAACAATGTCTGTCGGGGCTGGTCTAATTCCTTTCTCATACGTGAGAAGTAATGCAATTTACTTCTCACGATAAGTGTTGAATCATAGTCCTACAAAAAAGAAATATAGTTAAAAATGTTAGCATAAGGCTTACATTTGATAAAACATCCAATACATTAGCAATACTAAGCACTACAAAACATCTGATTAGAAATACCAATCAGATGTTTCACTTCTAATCAATTTCGTCACTAAGAAACATAAGCACTTATGCAGCCAGTAAACTTGGGTATACTAGAACAAGGAATACTATTTTCGTCACTTGCTCATGCTTTAGCCCGTGAGCTTATGTGTACTAAACATACGTAGTTATAAAGGAATTGGTCAAATTACTATGTTAACATCCAATGTAAGGCAGTGACTACATCTTCCAATAAATTTAAAATTTGCATTGTGATAAACGTACATTTTAACACAAGGATGGAAAGTCGACCAACAAACATACATTATATTTTCAAATCTAAAACCTGGTTTTATAACACTAGAAAACATTTTCATATATTCAGATGATCCACAAACATATCAAACTAAAATAAATAGATTTAACACATGAAAAAATCATCATATCTCATTATCTCAAAGATCTAAAGTTGACAAACCTTAAGTGCTAAACAACAATCCTAATAACTCCAAAGTCCATTAAAAATGCTTGAATTTTTTAGCCCAAATGTTGAGCACCTAAATAAGCAGTTAATAAAAACCCTAACGAAGGACATAAGCACTTAATAAAAACCCTAACGATTATGTAAATAAGCAGTAAAACAAAAGATTTGCCAAATGTCTAAGCACTTAATCTTCTTAAGTACTAAAAACCCTAACAAGATCTTCCAATAATGAATTAAGTACTTAGACAATCACGATAAGGAATTAAGATCATCCAATAAACAGAAAGAAAGGAGACAGTCACTTAATTAATCAATCAAGAAAACTAACAAACCTAAAAACCCTAACAAGAATCTCAGTTCGAAGGGCTTTCAAAAACAATAATAAGAACTAATCAAAATCTGTTGACTTGAAGCAAAACACTAACCATTTTTGATGAAAAAACGAGTATCGATCAATCATTCAACATGTACCAAGTGTTTGTTAGATGACCTCTTAACCGTGATGTGTGTGTGTATTTTTTTCTTTGGTAATTAAATTTGAATGAGATTTTGGAAAGTGGTATTTTGAAAACTAAATAAAATAATAATTAAAAGTACAATGAGTGAGATTTAGTCATGTACAAATGAAATCTAATCAAAAGATTTACTGACAGCTTTTTTGATAAAAAAGACGCCGTCAGTCGAGCAAATGAGTCGAGCAATTTTTAATATTATAGTACACGCACTAAGCACAGTAAAAAAGATTTTGTCAGAGATTTGTGGCAGACCAAAATATTAATAAAATAGTGAAAGTGGGACACGTGTCGATCATAGAGGCCAGTTGATCAGTCGAGCAGTTGAGCATGACCAAAATGGGAAATGGGGTCAAATCATGACCAAAACATGAAATGGCTGAATGTTTTTGTACTGTTTTGGTAATTTCCTCTAATGTATGGTCTTTTTCATTTGGGTCTTTCTTTTTTTTTTTTTTTTTTTTTTTGAAAAGCAAGCATAAATTAAACCAAAAAAAACCAAAGAACAATACAAGAACCATGAACCCATTCTTCTAACAAGAACTTAAAATAATGGGCCCCAAGAAAAACCAAAAAAACTACCCACGAAGGAGTATACCAGCAAAGAAAAAACAAAGGGTAAAGCTAGAAAATTAATGGCCCCACTACATAAAACACTATCACTGAATTAATAAGAGGCCACTAACCCAAATACCCAACTACTTGCTTCACTCTACTGCCCAAAAATAGCCAAACACAGAAACTAGCAGCCACATTACACAACCTTACTCCCTGTCAAATTCAGTAACGTTGCAACAACTATGAAGACGAAAGGTGTTGCGCACCACTTACTCACACCATGACAACCGAACAGAAACAAATCACAGCAAGCTTAGCGATGCCATCACTGAATTCTGCAGCTTGAGGGATTGATGAACCATTTCTGCTAATCGAAGGAGGCTTTCTTCGATCTCCTTGAAACCCAGTCAAAGCTCTTAAGTTGAATTTCATGAAAAATTTTATTATTAGTAGCCACTTTTGCTTTGAAAACGCGAGGATTACGCTCTTTCTATATGAAATACCCGGCTGTCCATATTACCAATTGCCACAAAGATCTCGAATAAGGTTGAACAACCACATTCCCACTAAAGCGAAAGAAATCATTTGCCGAAAAAGCATTTCCTGGACTAATCTTCCACCATTCAAAAATTTTGTCCCAAACACTTTTTGCCACATTACACGTAACTAGGCTATGATCACACGATTCCACACTATCATCACAACATGGACATAATATAGAATCCAACTCAATTCCTCTTTTGTCTAGCTCTACACGAACCGGAATTCTCCCATGTAAAACTCTCCATACAAAAACGTTTGCTTTTTTTGGAGCAAGTTTATTCTAAAGCATCTCTTGAGTCGTATTTCCCACGCGAAGGCGTATATCATCCACCATAGAAGCCAAGTCTTTAACATTGAAACTACCATCTTCAATAAGATTCCAACGCCACGAGTCCCTACAATTAAGAGATAAAGCAACATTTTGTAAAAGTCTTGTTAGCTCTACTACATCGCCACAGGCTCTCCCTCTAGGCTCCCTCACACAATCCTATTCCCACCTCTAAACCCCCTCACACCATCTCCCTCTATCAATCACCCGAGCCTCCTTATGCCTATCTAATTGAAATAACCTAGGGAATCTTTCACGAAGCCTTATATCACCAACCCACCTATCTTCCCAAAAAAGCGTATCACCCCCATCACCTAACGTTTTTGAGAAGGAAGAAGAAAACTCAATCCCGACTTTGTCGATGTCTAGCCCTACCTTCACAATATCACTCCAAAGACCACTCCTACCCACCCTCGAACAAACGCCATCAACCTCTAAACCACCACTCTCTCCATAAATACTTTTGATCACCGTCACCCATAATGCATCACCTTCTAACTTGAACCGCCACCACCATTTTCCTAATAACGCCCAATTTTTAGCCCTAAGAGACCCAATTTTTAACCCCCCAACTCCTTAAGAAGATAAAACCTTATCCCATTTAACCCATGGTAATTTTTTATATTCACCCACCCCACCCCAAAAGAACTCTCTCCTAATACTCTCAAGTTTCTTTATCACACATAAAGGCACACGAAACATTGAAAAATAGTACAATGGCAAACTTCCTAGAACCGATTTAACCAATGTCAATCGTCTCCCAAAGGACATCGTTTTTGCTTTCCACTCGTATAATTTTTTTTTTATTTCTCAACCACAATTCTCCATGAACTTTCCCGACTCATACAATCCCCAATCGGAAGTCCCAAATAAGTAAATGGGAATTCACCTACCCTACATTGCATCCAACTCGCCATATTGGACACATCACTCGTATTTACCCCAACACCATACAATCTACTTTTATTAAGGTTTACCTTCAGACCCGACACCCTTTCAAGACACTTCAAGATACACATTAGATTCTTTGCATTTTCTTTATCCCATTCACCAAAGAAAATTGTATCGTCGGCATATTTTTCTTTTTAATCAATTATATATATAAAGAAGAAAATAGTGGATACAATGCTTAGGGCATCTATAAAGGAAGGTTTTTGTAAAACTTTATATGTTATGAAATGGTTTATAAATCAAGTAGAGAGATGTTTTAACATGACATGAAATGAAAAAGGTTCAAGCTTATAAACATTTTCATTGTAATAAAATGTATGCAACACATTTAACACATCTTTTATTTCTAAAGCTTGAGAGAGTTCTCCATTATGTGAATAGCTTTTATTTAACAAACTTTAGGGTTACATGCGATATAAAACAATCAGGATTTAATGACATAATTTTATTTGAATTCTATAAATAACTGGTATACAAAAATAATATTAAACATGCTTAAATAGATTTGTAAAACCTTGGCTACTCAAACCCACGAGAGGGGAAACCCCAGTTAGATCCACACATGCATGTTTCCCTCCAACCCATCTAAAAACTAAAATGTTTGCCGCTCTGAGTGTGGATCTTCCATCCAACGTGTTAGTCAAAAAGTTCACAAGTGCTTCTTTCTTGGCAGAGATCCCAGCACACCTACATACATAAAAAAAAAGGACGTTCCTAACCATATCGTGTATGTACTAGCCCGAGAGCTCTTTGCAATGAACCGCATGTTCCTCAAATGAATCCAAATATGTCTTGCAACAAACTGGGAATATCGTGTATGTACTTGAAGCCCAGGAGCTCTTTAATATTATTTGCTAAAAACTTAATTAGTGCATACCAAAATACAATATAATATTATTCATGTCAAAGAGATGGGCAATCAAAAGTTTGGAGTCCAAGAATTTACTTCTATACCCAAACTTTGTGTTTAGGATAAAAAGTTGAAAAGCAAGGAAGAACAAATGCTTTCAAGATAATCTTGTATAGTTTGTACATGAATCTAAGACCCAACAATTGGGAGTTTGGGACATGATCACTAATCAACAAAACATGCCCTCGCCACACTGGCTTCATCTTCTGCATAATCTTACCAAATCACCTATCTCGCATAAGCTCTTATGTGTAATTCATGAACATGCAGTCTATGTTATTGTGGAGTGAGTATAGCTAGCTAGTGACATTTTCTAAAGTTGCGTACATTTTTAAAACGAGGACGGCTGCGAGCCGCCGCGTTGCGGCGGGGCGGTGATCTTGCAGCAAACTTTCGCGTCTGGTTGCTTGATAAATGTAGCATTACGTAATATTGTGATATGTTATCTTCTATTGTCTTATTGTTTCTTGGATGTCAGCTTCTTGTAATTACTAATTACTATCCGTTTTATGTAATGCATTTATTTTTAAGTGTTTATATAAAGCCAGACAGCTAGTGCTATTCAAAAGTTGTATCAATTACTTGGTTCAGAACAACTTCCTTATTTGAAATAAGTTAAGAAGCAAAACCAAACACTACCCCATGTTGTAATTTGTACAGCTGCGGTCCCTGAATAATCAGTTCCTTTAATTCTGTTTAAAAATGAGGATGGCGGTAACAACACATTCACTTTTTATAGCTTATTTACACCAAGACAAACAAATAAGCAGTGTAAAGACTCTTATATAAGCAGTCTGATAAGCAATCCCAGCGACCGTGTAAAGGTAGGTTTTGAAAAGCTGTGATACCTGCTGGTCGACCAATATGAAGCAAAGAGTTGACTTTGCCGATGTCTGATTGTTTCATATCTGCGACACGTACGGTCTCAAGCTGCGTAATTGGTCTTTATCCTGTAGATTTTGCTATAGCAGCTAATGTGGCGCTATGAGACATTTTCCTGCAGAACAACGTGTGGTTCATATCAGTTAACATATGCGAACAGGTTAGTTAAAGAAGTTGCGTTTACATTTGGCATGGTCATAGAAAGTATACAATCTATGCGTCTGACTTTAAACACATACGGGCCACGACCTCTATTAACCGTTTCGTCTACCTCATCACCTAAAGACGTCATAGCAAACATCGAGTTGTAAGCTCGTATATTTTCCATAAAGTGCCGATCCATAAACAGCTGCTTTATATAATCAGGGTATTCTTGCTCAAGGCGTAACACAACCTTACCAGTTACCACCTATACAACAACGAAATGGACCTAAAGACACATACATATCCAGAGTTCCTGTGATAAGAGTAAAAAACACAGTGCCTATGCGTATCATGAAAGACAATCATGAGAAAAAAGGCTTGAGACGTAACCTGGTAAACCCATTCATTAAATACACCACATGAACTGTAATATTGCCGAGACATGCAACATACCTCGGGTACTGCGCGTGCGTCTGCCAGTACGCGTATTCGCGTTCGTTGGCCACCTGTGTGTAACGTTTCTTTGTGCTGCAACAATGAAGTGTGACGTTATACATATATCAGCAACTGAAAGCAGTAGCTCTACACGAAATGTCGGCCGACAAAAGCACATAAGAAGAAGACACGAAAAGTACTTTGGTGGCTGCTCGTGGATGCGTCTGCATGTACACCCGCTGTAGGCTGGCTGGTGGATCCACCAAGTGTTGCAGCTGTAATATTGAAAAGAGATAAGTTATAAGATAAACATACCCCACAATTCATGAGAATACGGAAACAAATTATGCGTGTCGACAGAAGTATGGGAATGAAAATCGCCAATAACACATCGTTGAATGTAGAGAAACTAACCTTCACATATACTAACATCAAAGATATTGGTGTTTGAAACATGGTTTTGGACTGTAAAATAACGGCAAAACATGGATTAGCAGCTTCTATGACAAATGGTATTTATAACCTGCAAAAAAAAAGACAAAAAATAGCAACTCACCATAAACCACTTTAGGACGCATCGGAGCTGGTTGTCCGGATCGAGACACGTCCGTCACTGTAAATACGATACCAGAATACAAACCTTAAATCTTGCATACCATTGATAGATGTACGAAAATCAAAATAATGAGAAAATCATGTAGCAGAACACCTGTGGCACCATCAATAACAACAGTGGTAGGACACATCGGGACCGCTTGCGAGTAACTTTGGCTAGCTTCGAAAGTTGCAGAAGTAGACCCAGCCGCAGTATAGCAACCTGCAATTGGAAAGTGTCACAAAGAACCTATAAATACTAATAACACGGACCCATGGTAAAAGACAATTGTAAAATGTATTAACATTACCTTCCCCTTTCCGCTAACAGACGGTGTTGACTGATGTCGCTGACAACTACAGACCGGTGTCGTATGGGACGGGTCAGGCTCGTTTATCGTTATACCGTTCGACAGCCGAGATGACATACTTATAATACCCACACAGGTCACAGGTGACATCCCCTTGACAAACACTTTGACTAAAATCCAATGAATAGTCGACGTCCATGGAGGTATCAACTAAAGTAGACTCTAAGTCTCAAGTACGTGGTGATGAACAACCTAAACCCACATCATCAACATCACCAACAAACCCACCCTCGTCCAACATCTCTTCCCCTTCGGGTCTACGCACAACTTTACTTTTGGTTTTCATACTTAATTACCAGGTAACGTAAACCAAAAAACAACAAATAACATGCATATATGACCATGTATGTTACACAACTCCTAAAACTGAAAAAACTGATCCAAAAAAAGCATGAGGTACAGATATAAACATAGAAGTGGTAAAGGAAAAGATTCAAAACAGGTACCAACAAAAATAGTATGACTGATGCGACACTGATTTAACTAGAACAGCTTCGAAATCAGCAGAGGTTTGAGAAGGAACGCACGAAGAAGATAAGTATGAAAATCAGGCGGTGGCATCGTTTATAACAATCGACCAAAAAAAAAACACGAAAACGGGCTCCCCGCTGCGTTGCAGAGGGGCATCGTCTCACGTCGATGATAATTGCGTGGAAATTTTTGTATTTACAATAAAGCCAAAGGACTGAGTGTACACTGTACAGCATTGGGTATGTCGTAAAACCTGGAAAACATTTTATTTACAATAAAGCGGAAGCATGGTAAGAAAACCCATTTCGCACCTGTCTATATAGAACTCTTGGTGGAATATCTATAGCCTATAAACTTTACCGGTTTGTATCAAGAGTTACCATTACTAATTGAGCCATTAGTATTTCATAATAAGCTTCAACACATAAAGCATCCATGTAACTATGGATTTAACCCCTAATTTCAACTTTAAATAACATTTGACCCGCCAACATGTAAACAATCTCATTCTTAATCGAAACGTATCATAGTCAATACTATTTGAGCAGCCAAGTTACCGACATCAATAAACTACACGTATTCCATAGAATGTGAACATCTCCGAACCATATATCTGCACAAAAGAAAAATATCAAAATATTTTAGAACAAAATAAGTTGTTTTGAAGTTTTGGATGAACTGACAATGTGTTTGTGTGAATTTATTTACCAGGTTTATTAGCCTTTATGATTTTTGAAAAGCCCATAAGCCCACTTTTCCAAGTTTATTAGCTTATTAAGTTGAACTTATGAGGTTAAATAAGCCATAAAGTCAATTCAATAAAGTCGTAACCAAGAAAAAACAAACTTCTAAGCTAAGTCCAGTAAATAAGTTAACACAAATTACTCCTAAAATTGCTTGAGCTTATTAGTTGAGCTTGCTTTAGTTTATTTCACAGCAAATAAAACTTAACCCACACAAAGCTATACCGGAATCAAATAATGAATAAAGTAATAACCGAAAAAAACATACCATGGTATCTTCATAATCCCACCCAACCATGAACATGCCACAATCAGCCAAACCAAACGCACCAAGCTCAACTCAGCTATGCACCTTTTGTCGCAGACCCAAAGTATAAGACAACAACACTTTTGCCAAAACCAAGCCCCAACTATAAACTTTTTATCTTCTAATCACTCGTCAACACCAACTCCAGAGTGAGGAGGTGAGTGTGAATCAAGTCGGCGTTGGTTTAATTTATTCACAATCTCTGCGTTCTTATCATAACAGAAAGGCGACAAAACATTAATTTGGGCTGGGCCAGAGGAGGCAGAAGGCTAAGGACGTTAGCTACCACGAAGATATTCACGGCACAGTTAAGAAGCCTATAACACTACCCGTAAAAACAAACGTCGATAAATCGCTTAACAATCGAAAGTCCAAAAACAGAGGAAGAAGAAGCAGATGACAATGAATATCTAAGCGGTGTCCTCGTAAACGCAAAAGAACATTATAAAATAGGTAAACGGGCCAAGGCACCTCAATTGGACCACATGAATGGAGCAGGCCCAAAAAACGAAAGTCCAAAACGACATACAGTGTGTCGTTTTTGCCGGGACATTATATATATAGTAGTAATTCACTTGGATGTGAGGGCTTTCTAAAACAAATTCAACAAAACAATGATGGTCCATCTATTGGGATCATGGACTTGGGCCTGTAAATTCACAGCTGGTACCAGCAAAATTATCATATATGTTAATCTTAAAATTTTGTAAAACCATAGACTTTGACAATGGAAATGTTTAGCCCAAGTAATATAATTTTGGTTAACTAGAGGGGTGTTAGTTTATTTTTATTCTTTAGCTTATTACTACCTCCGTCCCAAAATTATTGTCCCCTATTGACTTTTTCGGTCTTTACTTTTCAACTTTGACCTTAAGTATTTTTGTTAATATTACATAATACTTGATACAAAATATATGAACGGATTGAGTTTTAAATGTATTTTCATTTGGTATAATTTTTATCAAAAATTGTATAACACAAACAAAAATATTTATAGTCAAAGTTGAGAAAGAAATACCGAAAAAGTCAATAGGGGACAATAATTTTGGGACGGAGGGAGTAGCTTTTTGGGTTTGTCGTGATGGATGCATATGTTGTTTTTAGCTTACGTATTTGTTTATGTTTGATTCATGATAAGCTTATATATTCTATAAGACTCAAAACAAGCTTGAAAAAATAGGCTTGTAAATAGGGGTGAGCAAACAAAACCGAAAAAACCGAAACCGAACCAAAAACCAAAAAAACCGAACTGAAAAAACCGACCGAAACTAAAAACCGATGGTTTGGTTTTTAATTTTTTAAAAACCGAAAAGTACGGTTCGGTTTCGGTTTTCGTCCAAAAACCGAACCGTAAAAACCGAACCGAACCGATTTATTATATAATAATATATAATTAATATAATACGAATAAATAATTAAATAAATCAAATTTATAAATTCACATTCAATTTTGTGGGTAGATTTATAATATATTTATCTTAATGTTTATGTTTATATATGTGTTTGTCGTGTCGTGTGTTTACTTGAGAATAAATCAATAAATATATGACGATGATCATATTATATGTATGTTCACTCACATATGTGTCTCATATACATATATATGTAATTATAGAATTATGCAATAAATATTATTATGCTTAGATTGAAAAAAAAAATCTATATAATACAAGTTTGTTGGTATAAATTTGCCATGCCCAAATATAAACGGTTAGAAACCGGAAAAACCGAAAAAACGAACCGAAATCGATAATAAACCGAACCGCCAAAAACCGAACGGTTTCGGTTTTGGGTTCTATAAAAACCAAACTTTTCAGTTCGGTTTCGGTTTTAACCAAAAACCGACCCAAACCGAACCGTGCACACCCCTACTTGTAAACATAACTTGAAATCACATAAGCAAATAAGCAAAAAAGCGTAAATTACTACAGTACCCCTGCCACAAACATGTTATCTGACAAAGCCCAAACTTTTTTCCATTTTCAAAACTACCCAAGAATGTCGGGTATACAATTACGCGACATAGACGAAAGCACGTGGCAAAGTTTTATTGGACGAAGACAAAGACAAAATAATAATTAAAAAAAACAAAAAAAAAAAACAAAAAAAAAAACAAAAACAAAAAAAGCAAAAAAATTACAAAAAAACAAAAAACAAAAACAAAAACAAAAAACTAGCCTATGTCTAGTGCATTTTTACACGACATTACCATATTGTCTTGACTTTCATGAAAATTAAAAAACTTACAAAAACCACCATTTAACTTTATAATAATTACAATTTTTTTTATATAACAAACTTTATTACTCAAATATTTAGTAAATATCTATCGAATTCTTTAATAAAAAAAAATATTGTTGCGAAGAGCTCTAAATTACGAACAAAACAAGCCCAATATTGACAAAATTTTGACGTACGTACGGTTTTATAAAAAAATATTGAAGTTTGATATAAATATATTTAAAAAAAAAAAAAAAAAAAAAAAAAAAAAAAAAAAAAAAAAAACTTTCAAAACACACTCTTAAACCACAGGAGCCAAAGACGAACAAAATTCTATAAAATAGGAATATCGTTTATAAATAAAAACATAAACATTCATAAATTAAAAACGGTATCCTTATGAATAAAAATTAAAAACGGTTTTTAATTTATTAATGTTTATGTTTTTACTTCTAAACGATATTCCTATTTTATAAAATTTTGTAATGGGCCCCTGGGTTTAAGAGTGTTTTAAAAGTTTTTTTTATTTATTTATTTTTTTTATATATTTATATCAAACTTCAAATTTTTTTATAAAACCGTACGTACGTCAAAATCATGTCAGTATTGGGCTTGCTTTGTTCGTAATTTAGAATTCTTCACAATGATATTTTTTTCATTAAAGAATTCGATAGATACTTACTAAATATTTAAGGAATAAAGTTTGTTATATAAAAAAGTTGTAATTATTATAAAGTTAAAGGGTGGTTTTTGTAAGTTTTTTAATTTCCATAAAGGTCAAAACAATATGGTAATGTCACGTGCTTTTGTCCATGTCGCGTAATTGTATACCCGGCATTCTTGGGTAGTTTTGAAAATGGAAAAAAGTTTAGGCTCTGTCAGATAACACGTTTGTGACAGGTGTACTGTAGTAATTCCTTTAGCAAAAAAAAATAACAATAATAAATAAATAAATAAAGGTGTACACAAATACCATGCAAATTCAGTTTAGTTAATGGATAACTACTACCATGGATGGAATCGGAGCAAAGAGTGCCGCGTACACAATTTTTTAATTGTATTACTAGAAAAAGAAAATTAACAAAAATACGTTTTTCTATTAAATGATTTAATTCAGGAAAAACTAAGTTCAATTTTTACGTGCTAAATGATTTAATTAAAGGAAAACTAAGTTCATTTTTCACCTAATCTAACTAAACAATAACTAGAAACAAAATGCATTGGGTCAGGTGCATATTATAAAATTCAGTTTTTTTTTTTTTTTTTTTTTTTTTTTTTTTTTTTTTACGAAAATTAACACAACGAAACAAATTTACATCGAGGTCAAATGACAAAGCGGGACCGACCCTAGTTTAGTCCTAACTGTTATGCCTAAAATTTTGCATCATTAAATCAAACTAAAAGTCCATAATAATAATAATCTCAAATATGGTTGCAATGATATAAACATGTTCTGTAATCAATATATGCAAATCTAGTTATGTTTAATCAAATTACTTTTAATTATCTTTTCATAGTTTTGTTATACGATTTTAATACTCGATGGTGATTTTGATTGCTATTGGCATAATGGCATTTGTAGCTTCTTTATCCGATCCTACCACGATAAACCATTGAAGCAACTATATAAAACAAAGTTACTACTCCTATTAACAACTTGATGAAAAAACAAATAAAAACACAAAGATAGTGCAATGACATCCTTTATGCATGTAATCCGCGTCACACAAAACGACCAAGAATCTTTCCCGCAAGATCTCGTTAAATTGACATAATTACTTTAACTTAATTTAAGTCGACACATGTTGTTAGATTATTATTTAAAAAATTATAATTGAACAAACTGCACCAACATCACCAAAACTCTTTTCCAATGAAAACAAAGTTATACGAAACACGTTTATCTTTTTCACGGACTTTTTTTTTGGTTGCCCTATAAGAACGGGGTCTATGGGTTTTCTGCAAACCCTCCCTATACATTAGGAAGGTACTTTTGCAGTACTGCTGCAGCTTTTTGCAGGTTTTTTTTTTTTTTTTTTTTTTTTTTTTTTTTTTTTTTTTTCAAATCTTTAAGGTTTTTTTTTTTTTTTTTTTTTTTTTTTTTACAAGTGTTTTAATTTATTTTTTGAAGTCTTTTTCTTTTTTTACAAGTTTTTTTTACAAGTGTTTTGTCCAAATGTGCAGATTCACACAAAAATAAGTCCAAATGTGCAGAATTCACACAAGTCCAACCAAAGTGCAGCAGATTCACACAAGTCCAACCAAAGTGCAGTTCACACAAACACCACAAAGTAAACAAAGCAACCCTCAAATCACAAAGTAAACACAAGAAATATTCGTCATCGCCTAATAGGCTCAGGTTTTTAGTAAGGCTCGGATAATGAAGGTTGCAGATAAAAATATCACTTTGCCATGCCATTCGGTTTTAAAAACCATTCGTCATCGCCTTAGTTACAAAGTAATAGTTTTGTAAAATATCACACAAGCCTGTAAACAGCATCACTAGCCTGTATCAGCATCACATGTTACACAACCTCAACTGCATCACAAGTACTAGCCTGTACCAGCATCACATGTTACACTATAAACAGCAAGATTCACACAAGTCCAACCAAAAGTGCAGATTCACACAAGTCCAACCAAAGTGCAGTTAAAAAGCAAGATTCTTGCTTTTGCAGCAGCTTTCCTCCACTATAAACAAAGAACAGTAGTATCACACAAACACAATTGCCCACAAGGGTTGTGTTATACAAGAACGGGGGCTATTTCGTTATGGACTTAAGGCTCGGATAATGAAGGCTGCAAAGTGATAAAAATATCACTTTGCCATGCCATTCGGTTTTAAAAACCATTCGTCATCGCCTATAAGATCATGTCCAAGTGCAGATAGCCCCCGTTAAGATAAAAATATAGCCCCCGTCCTTATAAAGCACATGTTACATAACCTCAACAGCAAGATTCTTGCTTTTGCAGCTTTCCTCAAGCAACCCTCAAATCACCAAGAAAAGTAGTATCAGAAGCATGTGAAAAACTCACAAGCTCAACAGTAACAATCAGCTTTGCTCCACTATAAACAAAGCAACTCTCAATCACAAAGCACAAAAGGCAACAAGTAACAATCAGCTACAAACCACAATCAGTTTCACTACTCTCAACCTCACTCAGTTTCACACAAGTGGCAACAAATACTACAACCATTACAACAAACACTACTCAACCACAATAAACAAAGCAACTATCAATCACAAAGCACAAAAGGCAACAAGTAACAATCAGAAGTAACAATCAGCTAAAAAACCACAATCAGTGTCACTACTCTAAACCACTCAGTTTCACAAAAGTGGCAACAAATACTACAACCATTACAACAAACACTACTCAACCACAATAAACAAAGCAACTCTCAATCACAAAGCACAAAAGGCAACAAGTAACACAACAAGGGTTGAGGGAGAGTATCACTACAAAAGGCAGAGCATCAGAACAAGGATTGGGGCAGAGTATCACAACAAAAGGCAGAGCATCACAACAAGGGTTGGGCCAGAGTATCACAACAACATTGTAACAAGGCTCCCGAAACGTCTAGGTCACGATTTTCCACAAATGAGGTAACAAAAAGTTTTACGCTTTTACATTAGGCTCAGATTATATGGCTGCAATTTCAAATGTTGCAAAATCAAGTTTCTATTGCCATCCATTTGGAAATGCCACGCCAATATCAATTTTTTTTAAAAATCATCATTGCCTTAAATATGCTTAAAACTAGAGCCTGTGGACTGGGGGTAGGCCAGAGCAGGTATTCATACCACTCAAAGGTGGCAGATCAAGGTGTTAACCTACCCACATCCACAGGTTAACCACCACCATAGACCCCGTTCTTATAGGCATATAAGCAGTATCATAATAAGCAGTTTTTTTAACAAAGTCAAAAAAAATACACCTAAAAGGCATAACCTCCATATTGGCATGGTTTATAAGGACGGGGGCTTGCATATTTGACTACTAGACCCAACACCACATAACCACCACCACATAAGAACACAGAACTACCACCACATAACCACCACCACAGAACCACCATTCACAGACCAATATATTCACAGAAACATCACGGATCTAACAAAACAATCACAGAAACATCACGTATATACTCACAGATTGAAAACCCCCAAATTAATTTTACAAAACCCTAATTTAAAAAATTAGGGTTTTTTTGAAAAAAACAAGATTTTTATAAATTAACGTAACAATCTTTCAATTAACACACGGATCTATCAAAACCATCACAGAAACATCACGTATATATTCACAGACCAATATATTCACAGAAACATCACGGATCTAACAAAACCATCACAGAAACATCACGTATATACTCACAGATTGAAAACCCCCAAATTAATTTTACGAAACCCTAATTTATAAAATTAGGGTTTCTTTGAAAAAATCAAGATTTTTATAAATTAACGTAACAATATTTCAATTAACACACGGATCTAACAAAACCATCACAGAAACATCACGTATATATTCACAGACCAATATATTCACAGAAACATCACGGATCTAACAAAACCATCACAGAAACATCACGTTTATATTCATAGATTGAAAACCCCCAAACTAATTTTACGAAACCCTAATTTATAAAATTAGGGTTTCTTTGAAAAAATAAAGATTTTTATAAATTAACGTAACAATCTTTCAATTAACACACGGATCTAACAAAACCATCACAGAAACATCACGTATATATTCATAGATTGAAAACCCCCAAACTAATTTTACGAAACCCTAATTTATAAAATTAGGGTTTCTTTGAAAAAATCATGATTTTTATAAAATAACGTAACAATCTTTCAATTAACACACGGTTCTAACAAAACCATCACAGAAACTTTTTATCACAGAACCATCTACCCAACAACATCACCACACAGAACCATCTACCTAACAAGATCACCACACACTCACAAACTCTCTCTCAAATATAGTTTTTAGATCTAAAATTAATTTTTAGATCTAAAAATAGAGAGAGAAACGAGAAACGAGAGCACATAGAGAGAGAGAGAGAGAGAGAGAGAGAGAGAGAGAGAGAGAGAGTTTGTGAGTGTGTGTTGTGTGTGTGTGAGAGGGTGAGGAGTAATACGCATGGGAGGTGTGAGACAGCTGTCCACACACACGTTTTTTATTTTTTAAATTTGTATTATTTTTGTAAATAAAAGTAATAGATTTGTAAAAAAAAAGTAATAGTTTTGTAAAAAAAAAAAAAAAGTAATAATTTTGTTATAAAAATGTAAAAGTGTTATAAAAAGTAATAGCATTAGTAAAAAAAACAAGTTAAATAAAAGTTATAAAAATGTAAAAATGTAAAAATGTAAACGTTAAATAAAAGTTATAAAAAAAAAAGTTAAATAAAATTTATAAAAATGTAAAAAATAAAAGTTATAAAAATGTAAAAGAATTTTGTTATAAAAATGTAAAAGTTGTAATAAAAACTAAAACAAAAGTATTAGTGAAAAATGTTATGTATTTTCAGGTTTTCGGTTCTCACGAGGAAGTAACTGAGTGGGCGCAAAATATAGCTCGTGAGCTCGGTTTTGTAATTGTTAAAGATAGAACCAAATCAGGAGATGGTTATATGAACGAAATCAATTACAGGTGTACAAAGGGTGGGACGTATGTACCTCAAGGTAGTGGCAGACGAAAAACCAAAACATGTAAAACCGATTGTCCATTCAGATTAGTTGCGAAATATCATCGAACAAAAAATTATTGGGTATTGAGGGTGAAGGATGATACGCATAATCATGATATGCTAGAGTCGTTGCATGGTGTGCCATATGCAATGCGATTAAAGGATGATGAGTTGGGTTTGGTTAGAGAATTGACAGATTATAACGTACGACCACTTAATATACTTTCGACAATAAAGGGTCGTAATCCGGATAACGTGTCTAGCCTTAGAACTATATATAACGCACAAGATAAGTTCCGGAGAGCCAGAGTAGGTGATAGAACTCCAATTCAAGTCCTTTACTCGCATTTGTGAGATTCAGGGTATACATGGTAACCGAGGGTAAATGAGCATACCAACGAGCTTGAGGAGCTATTTTTTGTGCACCCCACGTCGTATGCTCTATGGTGTACATTCCCTGAAGTCATGCTGATGGACTCCACGTACAATACCATGGTGTTTAAATTGCCGTTGTTGGAAATTGTTGGACTAACTTCAACAAATAAAACATTTTCAATAGCGTATAGCTTTTTATCCAGTGAACAAGGGCATAATTTTAGATGGGTATTGCAACGTGGGAAGCAAGTGATTGACGAAAGATATTACCCACGTGTTATCGTCACTGATAGAGATTTAGCGTTAGTTGGGGCAATAAGAGCAGAATTTCCTGACGCTCACCAATTACTCTGTCGATGGCATATACAGCAAAACATACTTAAGTTTTGCAGAAATAAATTCACAGATGGGGGTATTGACTATGAGTCCGTTAAAAACCGATGGGATTGGATGGTTAAAGCTCCGACATTCGAATCGTTCGAGCGACGTTATCAACGCCTACAAGAGCTATTGGTCAACCATCAGGGTACTTAATTATTAATTGATTGTTTTTAATTATTTAATAAATATGCACCCGAATGACCTTTTACTAATTCATTGTTTTTTTTCATATGTCGCTTTGTATCTGCATAACTGGGTGCAAGATTACGCACCCATGTTTGTCTCGTATATTACCGACCAATATAAATCCTACGGCCAGACAACAACGTGCAGAGTTGAGGCTCACCACGCGTTGTTGAAATTATATTTGGACGGCACATAGTCCAAATTAGACAGGTTGTTGAGATCGATCGATAAGATTCTCATTACGCAAGAAGATGCGATAAAAGAGACTTTCAATAGAAGCATGAACGAGAAACTAATTAAGTGTGATGTATCACTATTTCACGAATTGTTGTATAAAGTTTCTAAACATGCTTTGAACCTCATGCACAAAGAACTCCACCTGTCGATCACCCCAGAAGAATGTAGCCATAAGAATCGGGCAATATACGGACTACCATGCTTTCACGAGATGCAAATCTATGTTATTCATGGTAAGTATATTAAATTTATAACTATCAAGTTGTTTTCCACATTAATATCAGTAATTTATACAAGTCACTTTAATTGAATTCAGGATGCCCCATTCCACTGGAACGAGTTGATATTTTTTGGAGAACCCTATCTGTTCCGTGGCCTGTTATCAATAGGCCCCCGAATAAAGATGGCTCTTCCAGCAAACATGGTGGTGATGATGATGATGATGATGATGATGACGATGACGATACTTCGTTTAACGATGGCATGCGACAATTCAAGAATATTTTTAGCAAATCAACATCGTTTGTCAAGAAGAATATGTTAACGAAGTTAAGGGATATATTCCAACCTGAATCTGCTGACACACGTGAACCAGCTATTCAAAAAAATACTCGTGGACGTCCGAGCGCAAAGGACAAAAAGAGCAAGGCTACACAAGTCCCGGACTTGAATGAAGTTCCGGACTTGAATGAAGTCCCGGACTTGAATGACTTGAATGATGTGCCAACCATGAATCATCGAAGAAGCACAAATTGAAGATCCACGAAAGTCCCGAAATGCGCCAAAGAGCCTGCAAGACATAGTTCATACACGGGTCAAAAAATAAGACACAAATTTTACGTTGGAGATAAGGATAGCGAGGATTTTATTGATCGCATTCCAGAGATTTTCCGTTCACAGGTAATAAGTATAAATAATGTGCTAGGTGACAGAAATTGTGGGTTTCGGTGCATTGCCCATTGGATTGTGCAAGACCAAAATAGGTGGGCCGATGCTAGATACATGTTAATGCAAGAGTTACAAAGACATAGTATAACTTACGTGAGTATGTGGGGGGAAGAAGACTTTTACCACCTTCGTGATACATTAAACTGGTTTAATGGACCAGCGCCTGAAGATTACTGGATGACGATGCCACATAACGGTCTGGTCATCGCTTCAGCTATTCACCGACCTCTTGTATATATAGACCGTCATGGTTGGTTCACATGTTTACCCCTATTTTCTGCTCCAAACTTATCACATGGAATTGACCCCATTGTGATTGCGCGTGTGGGGGAGAATAGTGGTGCTCATTACATTTGTAAATGTTGTAAATGATTATTCATTTATTTAAATGTAAATTGTTTGTAAATGTTGTAAATGATTATTCATTTATTTAAATGTAAATTGCTTGAAACTTAAAAGTCTGCTTTTTTGTAGAGTGTTAGTTCTGCACCAGTTATTATTCCTTTGTTTAAATTAGTAATAACATTATTGATTGCTGATGTAAATTATTATGCAAATTCTTTGGTCAGATGAGCCATAGAAATCCTTTCTGGTGCCGATGTAATAGAGGATTTATTGTAGAACGGAAATCCTGGCAAGATGGTAGTCGTGGGCGACTGTTTTATGCATGTCCTCTTTCAGTGGTAAATAATCATACGTTTGCTTAGTTATGTAAATAATTTGTTTGTTAAAAATACATTTTTTATTATTTAATTAACATGTAACAGCCAGGTACAAAAGACTATGGGTGTCGATACTTCAAGTGAAAAGATGAATTTGAAGCAGAGCACTTTAATCAACCCTCTTCTTCAACGCATTGCTCAAACTGCGTTGCTACAAAAAATGAGAACAAATTGTTGAAGGCAAGAATAAAAGCGCTGGAAATGGAGTTAGAAATGGCAAGGAATCCTGGGGATGACGCTTGTCAGTCAAGTGCCCGGCTCCATGATCTTTTAAATGAGATGAATAATCTTCATATGTCGTAGATGTTGTTTTTTTAAATAATATGTATAACGGTGTCGTTTAATTTAATAATAACAGTTGTTGTTGCAGTTATTAAACGTGGTAATATTTAACGTGTCGTTTAATTTAATAATAACATTTGTTGTTGCAGTTATTTAACGGGGTAATATTTAACGTGCTATTATACAAAAAAATAATAACGTTGTCATTTAATTTAATAATAATAATTGTTGTTGCAGTTATTTAACGTGATAATATTTAACGTGTCGTTTAATTTAATAATAACATTTGTTGTTGCAGTTATTTAACGGGGTAATATTTAACGTGCTATTATACAAAAAAAATAATTATACAAAACACAAATATACAAAACACACAAAACACAAATCATAAAACACAAAACACAACCAAAAAAAAAAAAAAAAAAAAAAAAAAAAAAAAAAAAAAAAAAAAAAAAAACCCAAAAAGTACAAAAAAAAATACACCTAAAACTATAGCCCCCGTTAAAATAAAAATCTAGCCCCCGTCCTTACATCTCATGCCCTTTTTTTTACATTATAAGTAACTACTGTTACCATCTTTATAATTATCTTCTTTACCTAATCACCATCAACGCTAGCAACAAATAGGTACAGAAGAAATATGAAGATATTATTAGAAAAAGAGATGCTAGGTTAAATTACTATTATTTAAGGGTAAATTGCAAAAATGGTCCTTCACGTTTCACGAAATTGCAAAAATAGGACCGAGACAAAAAGTAGGGCAAAAAAGCCACCCACGTTCCACATTTTCGCAAAATCGCCACTGAGAGCCATTTTCCGTTAACTTTCCCGTTAAGTGCCATGTCACTAGGGGTAGTATCGTTATTTTACTGTTCCAAATCTATCCACTATTTTCTTTAATTCTTTTATCATCTCCTGAAATTTCTTTTTGCATCTCTCTCTCTCTACAAATCCTTCAGCTTTATATCTCTACTACATCTTACACCGGCCTCTCACCCAACACCTTCTTCACAGTCATCGCCGCCGCCATCGCTGTCTACTACATCTTCTCAATCATCTTCGGTGGCGGCGCCGACACCCGCCCACAACCCCGTACTCGGTCCTTCGAGGAAGAGTCTCAGCCGCTACCGCCGCCGGTTCAACCAGGTGAGATTTCTGACGAGGAGCTTAAAGGGTAGGATGGGAACGATGCTACTAAGCCTCTTCTTATGGCTATTAAAGGTCAGATCTATGACGTCACTCAAAGCAGGTATAATTTTATTATTTTTTTATTGAAAATTGTGAATCTAGCTTTATTGATTGTATAACTTTTTGGGGAATAAATATATAAAAAGTTATGGGATCTATGGATTTTTTTATTTTTTTATACTTTTTGTGTCGGCTTTATATTTTATAAAGTTAGATTTTCCGGGTGATTTTGAGACTTATTGGATTATGGGGGTGTTTGTTTAAGCTTATATACGGGCTTATGAGCTTATTTGATTTCGGCTTATATTTCATAAGCCTCGATTTTCTGGCTTATTTTGAAAGTTATATAAGTTTATCATATCATCGAAAGAAGCACAACAATGGAATATGTATGGAGTTGTTGGTGGTGATGTTTTTCTTTGTTCGATGTTTTTGGGTTACATTTAGTAATTTGTGGGAATTATTGTGATGATTTCTTAGTGGTTTTCAGATTTGCATAGTGATTTGTATGAAATTGGTGTGAGTTTTTCTTCGTGACAGTACTGTTGGGTGGATGATGCTGTTTTGCATACATGATACATGTATATGTGTTTATATGTACACCAAACAAAAATTAGTTCTCACCTACCAATTTGTAAGCCGTACATTTAGATTAGATGCTCACCTAAATATTGATATTGTAAGTACGTTTCGTAAAGTAGAATTGACTAAAAACATGTTTTGTTTACATGCAATCCTCCCCTTATTGGTATGTTCATTTCGAGTAATATATGTTGTCCTTTACTATTCGTTTCCAGTCTTTGCCCTGTGTCATTGCTATATTCGTTAAAACATCTAAAATTACCATTTAAATCGTATTCATGTTGTTTTTCTACTTTTCCAAATCAGCAACTAATGAATGTGAATTGCAATTTCTGTCAGGATGTTCTACGGCCCAGGTGGACCATATGCATTGTTTGTAGGAAAAGATGCCAGCAGAGCTCTTGCAAAAATGTCGTTTGAAGATAAAGATTTGAATGGTGATCTCACTGGTCTTGGTGCTTTCGAGCTTGATGCATTGCAAGATTGGGAATACAAGTTCATGAGCAAGTATGTCAAGGTTGGAACCATCAAGAAGCCCGAAGATGCACCTGCGGCATCAACTGCTGCTGAACCAGCTGAAACTACCGAGTCAAATGCAGCTGAACCATCTACAGCTGAACCATCTACGGCTGGTGCTCATGTTTCAGAGCCAACAGAAGCTATAGAGGAGAAAGAAGACACTCCAACTACAACACAAGTCGTTAAAGATGAGTAAAGTTTTATCATGGCTATAGGGTGATTGTGAATTTATATCTCGCGGGATAGTAAGAACTTTTATAATTAAGCATAAATGAATGACTGTCAATCTGTGATAATCATACTTTTTTCAAACCTAGTGTTTTATAGGAGGAATGTGCATCAAGTGTGGCGAGAAAAGGGACAATCAATCGGTGTCGCAATTAAATACATACACAAGGTTATTCTTCTTTCACTAAGCACACATATCATCTTTTACAAAAGTTTCTCGAACCTGGGTAACCAAAGAATCTTATATAATTGCAGGAACTGACACTTTCTGATGATGAAGTAGCTCGACTGCGTGACAGATATTTGAAGAATTTGTTACGCCACAGAAAGCTTTATTTGGTTCTTGACTTAGACCACACCTTACTAACTTTAGGGTTATGTAAAGTATCAAACAATGTTGTTAATCATGGGATGTTAATGGAGATGGTCACAAAGATGTCAAGACTGCCAACAATGAAGATGGTACAGCTATACAATGGATCAAAGAGGATCATCTCTTCACTGACTTCATGCAACTACTTACACTACCACAAATGTCTTGTAACTTGTAATGCTATGTAAATAAGTAGATTGTACAGAGCAGTAGTGTAGCTTAGTTGATTCTTAGCTTAGATAGAAAAGTCAATGCGGGTCAACTTTTTTAAAAGTATGTTAGAGTTTTTCCCGGCAAGACTATTGTGTATATAAACTGTTGTAACCCTCATTTTTCAATGAATGAAATAATCTTTCACAAACTCTCTCTGCTTTCTCATTAGATGTTTATGTATGTTTGTAATATATGGTTGCTAGATACTACACCCTTAATTTTTCTGCATTTAATAATTGTTACCTAAAGTGAATCAATGTTTTTGAATGTTAAAATTCATAAAAATCTGGGTTTGATGGTGCATTTAATTTTATTTTTAAGAAAAAGGGATTTGATGGTGGTGATTGTGTGGTGGTAGAGGGTGGTGGTGTTGGTTGTGTGGTGGTGGTGGTGGCGGCGGTAGAGGGTGGTGGTGTTGGTAAAGGGTGGTGGTAGTGGTGAAGTAAAATAAAAGATCAAACCTAAATTGCAAATATAGTCCTTGAATCAATACACGTGGACATATTAATCATTAAAGCAATAAAATGACGATACTACCCCTAGTGACATGGCACTTAACGGGAAAGTTAACGGAAAATGGCTCTCAGTGGCGATTTTGCGAAAATATGGAACGTGGGTGGCTTTTTTGCGCTACTTTTTGTCTCGGTCCCATTTTTGCAATTTCGTGGAACGTGAAGGACCATTTTTGCAATTTACCCATTATTTAAATAACCTAAGCAACACATATTTAAACGGTATATGAGTTCATACAAGCAAATGTATTTTCAGTTTTTCACAATGCATTTTGGTTAATTTGTTGAATGAATTTCGGCCATTGTAAGAAATTCATCTTAAATCACGTGATAAATCACGGGTTGCTTATAATATGTTTGAAAATATATAATAGTTCATCTTCAACCATGGTCTCTAAATCATGTTTTTCTTCATATTTGAAGAATAGAGCATACAGAACCGTCTCAAACCATGCTCCATGTTTTAAGAATTTTTTGAGCGTTGATCAAAATTATCCATATTCAGAGGATCACTATTCGTCCTCCAAACATATAATATTGTTTTGTATACATCAAGTAATGTGAAGAAATTTAGTCATCATGAAAAAATAAATCAATCTTGTATAAAGAGGTTATGATATGTAGCTGGAGTCCTGGAGATGACAATTTTTTGAACGATGAACTTAAGTAAAAGATGTATTTTTTTCCTTCAAAGTTTTAATTCTTTAGATGAAGTGCCTAATTAAATGCAAAAAATAGCGAACAACCCTATGTTCTTTTAATTCTTATTTGGATTAATTTCATATATCACCTTACCTTAATAATTAAGTTCATATATATCCAAAGTGCAAATACTGAATACTGTAAAATGTTTTTAATGCATATTTGTTTATATATGAAATTTCTAACTTAAATGAAGGGAAATTGCCCCATCCTCTTAATCTTAAATATGAACAATTGCCACGAGGCAATTACTGTTTACTAAACAGTATATTGCAAAAGAAAATGGCGAAAATGATCCACCTGGATTACTTGTGTTGCGACAATAGTCCTTAAAAACTGCTAAAAGAGTCCCTAACATTTACCTACAATTACAAAAACATTCCCTGCATTAAATCTACGGATTATTCATGTAACAGAAAATTACATAAATGTCCCTCTGCTTTACTTTACGTTGCAGAAACAGTCCCAAAAAATTGTAAAAATAATCTCTATCATTACTCATGAATAGTCCATTGATTAATCCGCACCCGCAGCTAAACGCGAGAAAAAAATCCTCACTAAATACATTTGTATTTATTTAACGATATCAAAAGATTAGATCTTTGCCCACCTCAACTTGTTAATCCCCAAATGGAGCTGTTGTATTGCTAAGAGCACAGGGTACGGTCAAGCCATGGGCTCGTATCATCCTACCAGCCGAGAAAATCCAACGGCGCACTGTACTATGGTTGGCGTCGTGGGCTCTTGCGCCATCACCATGGCTACTTTTTTCCCCCCTTGAACATGTGTTGTGTTTGTGTTATACTGTGATGCGTTTTTTCTTTTTGTGTGTGTGTGTGTTTTGCAGGTGGTGAAACAAAGAAGACGACTCAATTTGTGATGTGCGGTATTTAGTCAATTTTAGGTCTTTGTATATTTTTATTAAAAGCCCATGGTCTTTGTATTTAAAAGTCCATATTGGTAATGGTTTGTTTTTTTATAGGTAGCTTGAATAACTTTGGTCCAATAATTGGTTTGGTCCGACGGCTTGAATAACTTTGGTCCAATTAATTACTTGTAAAATAAAAAAATAATATTAAATAAAAAATGCCCGAAGGCATCAAAAATTCTGTTGCCAATGGATACCCCTGAAATGTGGTTCCGTGAGGTTTCTGGTGCCATGAAGCTTTTTGTTAACGTGGCAGCAAACAGTTCTCACGGCACGAGCCTGACGGCACCACGGTACCCAGTGCTCTAAGCCATTTGAGTTATATTTGTAGGCTTGGCTGGTTCTTGTTAGTTTGGGTTAGGTGCTTGTTACTTTGTTTCCTACTTGCCTCTTGTTTATTCGTTTTTTTTTTTTTTTTTTTTTTTTTTTTCTTTCTTTCTTTTTTGGGTATCCTCTTCGGATCCATTGTTTTTTGTTAATATATCTCAGCCTTAAAAAAAAAAAAAAAAAAAAAAAACAATGGATCCGAAGAGGATACCCAAAAAAGAAAGAAAAAAAAAAAAAAAAAAAAAAAAAAAAAAAAAATCTAGTTATACCTCTTCAACTTATCCTTTTATTTCTCTATGTATCATGATTATAGAGTCAGGAAAAGAAGAAAAAAAAATGACACCAAAACTTAAAGCAAATATCATTTTTTTAATTCAAAAACTTGTTTTTGGATTATGTTGTACAAATGAATATCCATTCCCACTAAACCAACTCATAGAAACAAACAAAATAGAAAGTAACGAAACAAATGCCTTTTCCTTTTTGTTCCCCACATGAAATGTCGTGGATAATTAATATCGACTACGGGCGTGTTTGATAGCTTTTTAATGAGCCTTATCATAAATCAGTAAGTGGTATTGATTATTTGATAAAAAAATTTTCTTTTCTTTATCGTTCCACTAAGGGCTGAATTAGTCAGCGGTAAAGACATGCAAAATGATTAAGCACCACAAAAATTACATAAATGTCATCTTCGAGTGTGTCAAACAGTCAACTTTTATATATGCATTTGATCATATTTCTTTAAGAGTAAACTAGTTCTCTTGATTTAATAATCAAATTGATGAGTTATTTTTTAAATGATAATGAGTTCTTTTTAAAATTAGTTTGTAATTAATATTGTTTTATAATCTTTTGATAAGACTATTTATATTTTATTTCTTATTCTAACATTGTTTTCTTTATATTATATTTCTATTCGAGTTAATAATTTTTTTTATCAAACTACATATTTTGCTCAGTGTAAATCTAGACAGAAGGTTAAATTGGTTATTTAAGGCAAGTCAGATTGCTCATTGAGAATAATTACCAAACAATAATTTTCACACAAAATCAGTTTCACTTAGAATCTTGAAATCATTCAGTAGCTTTGATTCATTCAGCGCTAAATTATTATTTTTTTTATCAAACACCCCTACATCTACTTAAAACAAATGCCTTTTCCCTTTTGTTCTCAAGTCACCAATAAGAATTATAACCCTTCTATTTTTAAAAGTAATTGCATTAGTAATTTGTATCCTAAATTTTATTCATCCTTCCATTCTGTTTAGTGTTGAGCAATAGATGATTAAGGTAATGATAACCGATAAAACCTTTCATTTTCTTTGATTATGTTGTTACTAAAGTGAGATACCTCGTACACCATTTTTCATTTGTAATTATAAATAGTCTTTTCATTGCTTTTACAGAATTTAAGAATAAAATTAGGCATTTTTCTTGATAGTTTGCACTTTTACTTGACTAATGGAAGAAACTTGGTAATAGTTCCTCAATGTCACTCAGGGTTGCGATATTTTGAAAAGGGAACAAATTTTAAAAAAGTTTAAAAAATGTTTTGAGCCGTCCGATCAGTCACACCTTCGTCTAATGGCTAGGAAATAAAACAATAAAATAAAAAAAGTCAATGGGCAGTTGGGTCATTTGACTTATTTTTTTAATTTCACCTCTCAAATTTCAAACATAAATAACTTTTAAACGACAAAGTTTTATGAAAAACCGAATTCACCATAATTTTTAAAATTTAATTTTCTTTAACTTGCATTTTGATATAAAAATTGCAAATTTTAGTTTTAAAGATTTTAAGTGGGTTATGATTTTATTAAAAGTCTTGGCAATTTCGACCTTATTTTTTGTCTAACTTAAAAGTTGAATTACGCAAAACTTAAGACACGAAAGTTGTAGGTTTTTTGCTATTGTTTACCCAGAAATTTGAATCACCCAATTTCGATATGATGTGAGTGAGATATCGCATTTTAAAAATGACGTTTTACACATATTTAGTGCACACAAAGTGTTTGATAAAATGCCTAAAAGATATTTTTATTGATGAACAACGCTAACAATTTTTTTATTATTGATGGATGACTATTTTTATTGATGAATAACTATATTTATTGATAATCAACACATATGATGAGCAAATAATGATGAACGTTTTTTTTTTTTTTTTTTTTTTTTTTTTTTTTTTTTTTATATTTTTTTAATGAACAACTTTTTTTATTCATGAACTATTATTTTTATTGATGAACAACATTATTTATCAATAAATAGATCTTTTTATTGATGAACAAATCTTTTTATTGATTAATAACACTGTTTATTGATGAGCAGCTTTTTTTTATTAATGGATAACATATTCGATGAACAACCAATTTTATTGATAAACAACACTTTTATTTATAAAGAAAACTTTTTATTAATGAATATTTATTGATGAACAATTATTTTTATTGATAAAAAAGACTAACTGATAAATTGATTAACAAGATTAACTGATAAACAAGACTAATTGATGAACAAAACTAACTTATGAAGAAGACTAACTGATGAACAAGACAACATCAATACACATGTTATTCGTAAGTGTTCCTCAGTTAATCTTGTTCCTAAGTTTATCAACACGACTGATGAACACTTATCAACAACATGTATATTGATGTTGTCTTGTTCATCAACACCAACTGATGAACAAGGTTAACTGATGAACAAGACTAACTGATGAACAAGACAACATCAATCTACATGTTGTAAATAAGTGGTCATCAGTTAGTCTTGCTCATTAGTTCATCAATTTTGTTGATGAACTGATGAACAAAACAACATCAATGTACATGTTATTTATAAGTGTTCAGTAGTTAGTCTTGTTCGTCAGTCCATCAGTCTTGTTGATGAACAACACTAACTGATGAATAAGATTAACTAATGAACAAGACAACATCAATATACATGTTGTTCATAAGTGATAAACAAGACTAACTCATGAACAAGACAATATCAATCTACATGTTGTTCATAAGTGAATAGTCTTGTTCATCAGTTCATCAGTATAAGTGAACAGTCTTGTTCATCAGTTCATCAGTCTTGTTGATGAATTGATGAACAACACTAACTGATGAATAAGATTGACTGATAAACAAGACTAACTGATGAACAAGACAACATCAATCTACATGTTGTTCATCAATAGAAAATGTTGCTCATCAATAATAAGTGTTGTTTATCAATAAAAATAGTTGTTCATCAATAAAATGTCTTGTTCATCAGTATTGTTCACCAGTTAATCTTGTTCATCAGTTATTGTTATTTATCAGTTCATCAAATAACTAAAAATGTATTGTGGTACACTAATTAATTCATTTGAATATACTTTTATAAGGAAAATCCCTGTTAGACATTTTATCAAACACTTTGTGTGTAGTAATGATACGTGGGAATTGCACCCTCGCAACAGGTTTTACCTCTCAAGGGATCTTGAGAAGCTTACAACCCCCACCAGGCAGTGTACCTGATCGTTGTAGTATAGTATAGTGACAAGTACCGGGGAATTGATCGTTCAGCTCAGGAATAGTGTTGCTAGGATTAGAAAGCCTACTAAACTAGGTCTAGAGGTGATGGATGATTCTTTTTGTATTTTTATATTTTATAGAAAGCAATTAAAAATCTCGGGTTTTGAAGGAGTGGGCGGAAGTTGCTAGCCAACTAACCCAATTAACTACTAATGCAATCAAAATAAAATAACAAAAATGAAAATGAAACTATTAAACTAATGTGGTGGAAACAATAATGAGGAAAGTTATGTTTACTTAGATTTCATTACTCCCTAGATATCTTTTACAGGTTGATTAGCTTGTTACAATTGCATGGATGACGGGTCATATTCCTTAATACTAGTCGTAGGGCCGTGTACAATATTCCCTAACTCTATAGGATCCTACTTCACTCCTATGTCGAGCCGTTAGAAGCTCCTAACATGGGATCATTAGAATTCTCCTACGCATTAAATACAACCAAAAATAGTAGTACACCTCCGTTCATGTTTCTTAAGACGTTCAAGCAAGTTACCAATGGAAGTTTGCCAGTTTTCTTAAGCCTAACATCAAATACAATCATCCGTAACAATTATAAACAAACAATCAACCCATAATTAACATCTAGATTTCACTACATCTAAGCAAACACAATAAAGATCTAGCCTAGCATGTTAAAGAGAAGAAAAACGTGAGATATAATCACACAACACATAGACATATTGAATGATTTGAATAAATACTTATCTTCAATTGAACATGGAAGAATCAAGGGGTTGGAACCCTTGAAAAACTGATAAAATTCGAACTAGGGTTTATTCCCTCAAAGTTGCACCCTAATGAATGAAATTTGGAAAACTATATATAGATATTACATCTTGACGGCGTCATGTATTAACTCGTGACGCCATCAACTCGCCGCCATGATAAAATCGTATTTCCTAGATCTATTTGTGACTCCGTCATGTAGGAATTTAGTCTGGGCCGTCACGTGTAGTTGGACCCTGACGGCCTTGGTGACGCCGTCAGGCCATAGGCTTGAAAACTCTCTGGATCGTCACGTGTATTTTCCACTTCCACCTCTTTTGTAACTCTTGACGCCGTCATGTACAAAGGCTTGACGCCGTCAGGTACTGTTCCAGCAAGGAAATTTGAGACTTTGTCGTTTTCTTCACTTTTATGCTCCAAAAACATCCAAAATGCTTCCTTTTTCCAGATTTCTCTCCAAAAGTACCTAAAATGACAAAAGGAACGATTTAGGGCAATATTTGATCAAATAATCACGAATTCGGGCTTAAATGACCCCTTAAAAGCGGTACACTTTTCGCCTCATCAAATACCCTTACACTTGAGATTTGCTTGTCCTCAAGCAAATGTGCTTTTATTCTAATCAAATACAAGTTAGGGTCATTTAACACTAATATAAAAGTAATTACAACAAATAATCGTTCCACTAAAAACCAAAAACAAGCACGGAGGTCATACACTAGCACCTCACAAATAGTGTTTAGATACTCACATCTCTCGGGTGTAATAAAGTATATATCACAATATGAAAATGGAAAACATCTCTCACTACCTGTCATAGCAAATAGATTACCATAGGCTTGGGAAAGGATCAAACCTCCACCGCTTGGCGTAAGCACCTAGGATAAACTATCAAAGAGGTCTTTTTAAAGGGTTATAACGTTAGGTGTAGGGATATGAAAAACACGGTTTTGTTGGATAAAGGCAATATTTACTGGTGACGAGCTAACAATCTTGGTTAATTACATGTACAATATGGCGTTGCTAAGCCAAGACTAGACTCGACTTAAGCTAATAAATCAAAAATAACAAAAACATAAAATAAACATAGAATGAAACGGGATGGTAGTCCGTATGTTTTTTCTCTTTTTCTCTTTTTATATTTTTTTTTCTTTTCTTTTTCTTGACTTTTCGATTTTTTTTTTTTTTTTTTTTTTTTTTTGCATACACTCTTACCCTACCATCCAAAATAATACATCATAGGGAATGTACATTCCCCTTACACTTGACTTTTTACATACTTTACAATGAACTAATCTAATGACTCGAATCAAGATAATCAAAACACTTGGAGTACTTTTTAAGATTAACGCGCATATGGGGGTAATATATGATGTTCTTCCCCATTACTCCATAACACAAGTACTTTACCCATGAGTCCCAATCGTCCCAAAACAATATGTACAAGATATGACTCGACTTAGCAACCATGTAATCAATTAGATAATTAACTAAGGGTTTAAACAAATAACAATAATGCACTAAAGATGAGTGCATACACGGAAGGCTACGGCGATTTGGTTGCACATTTTGGTGGGTTGTAACAAATTCTTCCTCTGAGTAAAATGCTTAAAGTTAGAAATGAAAAGATAGGCTCGGAGGGGTGTACTAGGGGTTTCGTGTACTAAAAAAGAGTACAACGCTAAGGTGTGGGAAAATTAATTGACTTTACTAGTCAAGTAATATGACTTAATTGGTCAAGTAATTATGATACGGGTTTAACACAAGGGTGATCCTAATGCCTCTTATCATGTAGTAAATCCTACTACACGAATGTAGTCTCACTAGCGGTCTCGGGATGCATCACTAACGCAAGTTCTAAAATCTAAATGCTACCGGTACACTCATAAGCACTAATAATGAATGCTTTTCCTATCAAATCTAAAGGCGAACCTCACATATTTGGGTGGAAATTTTTTTTGAATGGTACGGTTTTGTGCTAGTCATACAACTCCTATCCATGAGACGCTTGCTAAGGCTATAGTTTCACTCTTAAATGTTGTAAAAAAATTTAAATTTGGCGCTAAAATTACACTAACAAGTATTTCTCTTAGTTTTATTACACACCTACCATCAAACAAACAAACTCAAGTGCAATAGTATCCTATAAGGTATCATCATTTACCCTCCCCTTACACTTAGGATGAACATTGTCCCCAATGTTCAATTAAAGAATGTAAAAGTAAAATAGGTAAAAGAATGAAAACAAATACTCCTCTGATTCGTTCTGTGTGGATAGTGTATCAACAAGGTTAGATCTTCCTCCAAGAAAATGAACATTCAAAGCTTCCCTTCCAGAAATATAAATCATCTTCTTGTCATATATAACCTGTTAAACCTGAGAAAACAATCAAGGCAACCTCGTGTAAAATTGGTGCCAATTTATATATACTAACAAATCCTAGAAAACAATTTTAAGATATAATTCTTGTGGAATGAATGTTTACAGATTTCCTGAAGTTTATAAAACTAAAGAATTAACAAAAACTTTAAGACTCCGTTAGAGAAACAAAACTCGCAAAATTTCCAGAATTTAACACGTGACGCCGTCAAGAGTTAAACCCTGACGCCGTCAGAAGTGACCTGCAGAAATCTTTATGTTAAGTTTCTGGAAAAACTTATGTCCTACTTCCTGGAAAATCTTGCAAAACATCATTATGACTCGATACAAGCATTTGACTCTAACAAATACTAATACACATGTTCATTTAATATTGTGGCGAATCAAGATCATTTTCGTTCTTAGAAACAAATTTGGGGTTTCCTCTTACACTTAGCTTTTGCAAAATACCTTTATATGAAGTTAAGACGAAGTTAAACGACAAAATAAAGCATTTTCACAATTTAGTTTAAAACATGATCTACCAACAATAGAAATAAAGCATGCATACGGAAACAAATAACAATCAAACAATTAAAAACCAAACAAATAAAAACACACAAAACATGGGTTGCCTCCCAAGAAGCGCTTTTCTTTATTTATGAGTCTTGTAGCTATACTCAAGTTCATGGGTTGTTACGTGACCTCGTCTCTCGAGATGACGTATCCTATATAATTATGATCCTCACTATCGTGGTGATGGTTTTTCAATCGATTAGTCACCTCCCCTCCTCCTTTACTGCTCAAGGTAGCTATCCCATCTTGTCATATGCTTTCAATTGTGAATGGTCCATACCACCAAGGACTCGGCTCTTCGGGAGGTACTTTTATCTCTGAATGCCTTACGAGTACCAAGAGTCTCCTTCTGCAAATGGTACATGATTCTCCGTCGGTTGACTGCACTCAAACTTGACATGAACTTTATTGCAGCTTTTGCCTCTCTCAGGCTTATTTTATTTGTAGCTTTTGATTCTTGTTTCCCATAAAAGAATTTTTTTTTGAACATGATTATGTGGTGTGTTAATGTTGTTTTCGAATTTTCTTTTCATCAGGCTTTCTTGCACACATCGTGGGGTCATAGGAAAGCTAATCTTTCTTTTTCCTGACTTAAGTTCAATTTCCCTTTTTTCGTACCTAATGACAGCTCTAGCAGTGGTGAGGAATGGTGCTCCAAGGATTATTGGCATGCACCCACCTCCTTTATCATCGATGATCATGAAATCGACGGGATACATGAACCCTGCAACGTTGACCAGTACATCCTCTGCAATTCCCAAAGGGTATACATAAGAGTGACCAGCGAAGGATAGCCTAACACGGGTGGTGGCCGGCATTTCTGTGGTTAGTTGGGTATAAATAGTTAGGGGCATAAGATTTACTTCCGATCCTTGATCGGCGAAAGTATCCAGATATTGCAAATTCCCAATGCTGGCTGGTATCTCAAAGTTCCCACAAGCCATTTGCTTAGTAGCCACTTTTTGTAGAAGTAGTTTCTCGAATACCGTTCCCCCAGGCAATGTATCATACTCATCTTTCCCCTCTTTCTCCTTCTTTGAAACCTGTCTGGAGGATTGGTTACACCCATCACCCTTTATCCAATTTGTTACGGTATTCTCGTTTATATCATGTTTTAGGTAGTAACCTAGTGATTGGGATTTTGGCGGTCCCTCAATGGTTTGTTCAATAGGGGTTTCCTTTTCCTCATTATCCTCGTGGACAATTGTGATAGAATTAACAAATCGGGTAGTGGGGGTAGCGCTTTCTTTTCTTAGTAACATCATTTCCGGGGTTTTTTGGTTTGCGTATTCCTCCACTAGGCTCAGCATCTCCTTCATTTTATCTTGCATCTCCTCCTTTTGTTTATAAACAGCTTCCTAGAATTTAGCAAGCCGCTCAGAATGGGTTGCCATATACTCTCGAATTCCGGGCTGAGGCTTTGAGGAGGTGAATAAGGTGTAGCATAATTTTGAAAGGTTTCGACATCCTCTCTAGAGGGTGACTCAGACAACGGTGTCGGAATCATATTTGAGACAGAATTGACTGTTGCTCGTCTAGGACTTAAAGGTCTCTTTTGTTTTTCCATAAGATAGTCAACCTTTGTCTCAAGTTTACAAAGGAGTTCTTCGAAGATTTGATTGGTTTCCCTAGGCGTCGAGATTGCGTTGATAGCCGAGTTTATAACATGAGTAACTTCCCATAACTCTTGATTGTTGAAGGCAAGTTCATCAATAATTTCCCAAGATTCCTCGGCGTTTTTATCACGCAACCTGCCTCCTGCGGCTCGATCAATGGTGCGTTTGGTGTGAAAGTCGACATGGTCATAGAAGATTTGAACTAATAGCCAAAGATTTATGCCATGATGAGGGACTTTTTGGAGTAAGTCCTTGAAACGAGTCCATGCTTCATAGAAGGTTTCACCTTGACGTTGTTGGAACATCAAAATATCATTTCTAAGCATTGTAGTTCTCCCCGGTGGGAAAAATTGAGCAAGGAAACGAGATGTGAGATCATCCCAAGAGGTGATGGAGCCCGCGGGTAAGCGTTCAAGCCATTGACTAGCTTGATCACGTAGAGAGAATTGGAATAGACATAATCGGGTCGACTCTCCAGTTACAACATCAAGGTCTATGGAATCTACGATTTTTAAGAAATCCTTAAGATGTTGATTAGGATCTTCGGAACGAAGTCCTTGTAATGCACATCCGCTTTGCACCAACCAGATGGTGTCGGATCGCAAGGGGGACACATTGGCTCCTTGAGTGAGCTCAATGGTGTTTCGATAGCCTTGGTGGCTAGGACGGGAATACTCTCCTAAAGTTCGGGGCCTAGGAGGTTGGTTTGCTAGTGGTGGGTTTTGTGGGTGGTTTGTTGTGGTGGGTTGATGGGTTCAAAGATGTTACCACCTTCCATGATGTCGGATGATAAAGGTTACAAACAAAGACACGAAGAAATAAGATAGACTAAAGAAAACCTAGAAAAATAAAAATAAAAAATCTTACTAGAAAGGAATCTAGCAAGTAGACCTAATAAAAAGAAATTCTAACCTAGACAATAACTATTTCCCGGGCTACGGCGCCAAAAACTTGATACGTGGGAATTGCGCCCTCGCAACAGGTTTTACCTCTCAAGGGATCTTGAGAAGCTTACAACCCTCATCAGGCAGTGTACCTGATCGTTGTAGTATAGTATAGTGACAAGTACCAGGGGATTGATCGTTCAACTCAGGAATAGTGTCGCTAGGATTAGAAAGCCTACTAAACTAGGTCTGGAGGTGAGGAATGATTCTTTTTGTATTTTTATATTTTATAAAAAGCAATTAAAAATCTCGGGTTTTGAAGGAGTGGGCGGAAGTTGCTAGCCAACTAACCCAATTAACTACTAATTCAATCAAAATAAAATAAAAAAATGAAAATGAAACTATTAAAGTAATGTGGTGGAAACAATAATGAGGAAAGTTGTGTTTACTTAGATTTCATTACTCCCTAGATATCTTTTACATGTTGATTAGCTTGTTACAATTCCATGGATGACGGGTCATATTCCTTAATACTAGTCGTAGGGCCGTGTACAATATTCCCTAACTCTATAGGATCCTACTTCACTCCTATGTCGAGCCGTTAGAAGCTCCTAACATGGGATCATTAGAATTCTCCTACGCATTAAATATAACCAAAAATCGTAGTACACATCTGATCATGTTTCTTAAGACGTTCAAGTAAGTTACCAATGGAAGTCTGCCAGTTTTCTTAAGCCTAACATCGAGTACAATCATCCGTAACAATTATAAACAAACAATCAACCCATAATTAACATCTAGGTTTCATTACATCTAAGCAAACACAATAAAGATCTAGCCTATCATGTTAAAGAGAGGACAAGCGTAAGCTATAATAACACAACACATAGACATATTGAATGATTTGAATGAATACTTATCTTCAATTGAACATGAAAGAATCAAGGGGTTGGAACCCTTGAACTGATAAAATTCGGACTAGGGTTTATTCCCTCAAAGTTTCACCCTAATGAATGAAATTTGGAAAACTATATATAGATATTACATCTTGACGGCGTCATGTATTAACTCGTGACGCCGTCAACTCGCCGCCATGATAAAATTGTATTGCCTAGATCTATTTGTGACGCCGTCATGTAGGAATTTACTCTGGGCCGTCACGTGTGGTTGGACCCTGACCGCCTTGGTGACACCGTCAGGCCATAGGCTTGAAAACTCTCTGGATCGTCACGTGTATTTTCCACTTTCACCTCATTGTAACTCTTGACGCCGTCATGTACAAAGGCTTGACGCTGTCAGGCACTGTTCCAGCAACGAAATTTGAGACTTTGCCATTTTCTTCACTTTTATGCTCCAAAAATGTCTAAAATGCTTCATTTTTCACATTTCTCTCCAAAAGTACCTAAAATGACAAAAGGAACGATTTAGGGCAATATTTGATCAAATAATCACGAATTCGGTCTTAAATGACTCCTTAAAAGCGGTACATTTTTCGCCTCATCAAGTAAATATGTTTAAAATATTATTTTCATAATATCTCACTCATATCATATCGGAATTGAGTAATTCAAATTTATGGGTAATGAACAGCCAAAAATTTACAACTTTCGTGTTTTAAGTTTTACATAATTCAACCTTTAAGTTAGAAAAAAATAGGGTCAGGGATGCAAAATTTTTTAAGAAAATCATAATCCACTTAAAATCTAAATAAAGTTGCGATTTATATATAAAAATGCATACCAAATTAAAGAGAATTAACTTTTGGAAATTATGGCAAAATTGGTTTTTCGTAAAGGTTTGTCGCTTAAAAGTTATGTATATTTAAAGTTTTAGGGTGAAATAAAAAATAATCTCAAATTTATAAAAGTGCCCCTGGTCAAGTGAAAGAAGCAGATATGGATGTCGTTTTAATCCTCATCGTGAGATTATTTGGATGGGAGATCATGAAATCACTTTTTAGGCTTTTTAATTTATTTGCAATTTGTAAAGGATCCTAACTCAGGTAATGTAGTCATCATATGATTATTAGCAAATTTTTATTCCTTTAAAATTTATATTTATCCAACGTATAAACAAGCTATATCCAAAAACATAGAAGATAAGGTACCAGTATGAAGAACAATAGTAATTGATAATTCATTATCAGTGTAAAAAAATATCTTACTTCTCACTATATTTTGACATATAAACAGTTATTTTTTAATGACGTCTTTCAGAAACCGGCATGCTCATAAGTTTTGTTGGTGATTTGATATCTAAATCATATAAAAATATATTAAGAGTTGTGAAAAAGGTAACTAATTAATGGATCCGTATGATGTGTATAATTAATTAAATAATAACAATTATTATTACCTCTTGTCGCGTTTTCTTGATTAAACGAAGCTTAACACGAACTCTTGGTTTCCCTTACTGAAACCCACGAAATCTGTAGAGCAATTGATGTGCTTTTTATAGTCTATAATTTTTTACCAAGTTTTAAATTTGTTTATTGCTGAAATAACCTATAGACTATAAACACTAACGAGCAGTGTACCCGATCAATGTAGATAGTTTCTAGGTAAGCAAGGGTCGTTACTAGGAGAGACTAGCACAAGTTACTAACTTATTGCTTTATACCATCTAACTTAGTTCCGTATTACAAACTATCTTAAGTAAACCAAACTATCTTAACCTAAACTATCTTAACCTAGAAAGCAATTAAAGTTTGGGGGTTTAGCCTGAGAGACTAGCACAAGTTTTAGTTGGTTTAATTAACCTAAATGCGAGAAAATGAATAACAAAACTAAATTAAATAATGCGAAGCAACTACGCTGAAGATTAGATAGGAAGAATGGGTTAGACAAGTCTAATTCATCTTATAGTTATGAATATGTTCGTGTCTACTTGTTTTAATTCATTCAATTGTTAATTGGTGTATAAATTATGAAATTCTGTCACAATTAAGTAACTAGCCATGGGGCGGATATGACGATAGATCATAGTAACTTACTAACTTATTGCTTTATACCATCTAACTTAGTTTGGTATTACACGCTACTAGTCCTATTAGACACATACCGTTTATGCCATACAGTGATTCCTAATAAAGATTCGGGTTAACACACATATGACTTAACCAAAGTAATCACTATTGCAGAAGGTTAATTACATCAGTTAAAATCATAATCATAAGGATCATAACCTAGTTACATAGACTTTTACTAGTAATAAGCAATAAACAAGTTTTTATCGATAAACACCCAATCTAATACCAAAGTAAATCAAGAACAAAAACATATAAAAACTAAAAAGACTTCATAAACTTGGCTAACTGATGAGGCGAAAAATGATCCGTTTTTAGGGGGTCATTTAAGCCCGGAATTGAATTTATTTGATCAAATATTGCTCTAAATCGTTCCTTTTGTGATTTTAGGTACTTTGGGAGTGAAATCTGGAAAAGGAAGCAATTTGGACGTTTTTGGAGCATAAAAGTGAAGAAAACGCCAAAGACTTATTTTTCCATGCTGGAAACAGTGTATGACGGCGTCTAGAAGACATTTCTGACGGCGTCAAGAGTAAAGTCCATGACGACCCAGTACAAACATGAAGGCGTCACAAGTAGAGAGTCAAGAGTTAAATGCGTGACGGCCTGCAAAAGAGGACTACATGACGGCGTCAGATGTAGATCAAGGCAGTCCGATGAATTATTTGGCGGCGAGATGACAGTGTCACACCTTTGTTCTTGACGCCGTCACCTCCTAATATCTATATATAGTTTTCTAATTTTCATTCATTGGGAGGAACTTGTGTGGAGAAACCCTAGGGCCGAACCTTGTACGAATTTTACAACTTTTCAAGGGTTTTCAACCCTTGAATCCTTACATGTGTTATTGAGATAAGTCTTCCTTTAATTCAAGCAATATGTCTATGTGTTGGTTGTCTATATCTTGTGCTTGTCTTGATTTCACCATGCTAGGCTAGATTTATCTTGTGTTTGCTTAGATCTAATGAAACCTAGATGTTGCTTATGTGTTGATTACTTGTTAATGGTTGTATTGGATGAATGATTTCAATGTTAGGCTTAAGAAAACTGGCAGATCTCCAATTGGTAACATGCTTGAACGTCTTAGGAAACATGAACCGATGTGTACTAGGTTTTATTGGTTGTATTTAATGCATGAGTAAATTCTAATGATCCCATGTTAGGAGCTTCTTGCAGACTCGACATAGGAGTGAAGTAGGCACTCATAGGATTGGGGAAGTAAGTACGCCACCCCATGAATGGTATTAAGGAATACAATCCGTCATCCACGCAACTATAACAAGTAATTAACGTGTAAAAGATATCTAGGAAGTAGTGAAATCTAAGTAAACACATTTCTCCCACTTATTGCTCACAACCCTAGTTTAATATAGTTTTATTTTCATTTTTAGTATTTTATTTTGATCGCATCTTTGGTATTGGGTTAGTTGACTAGCAACTAATTCCGCCCAAATCCTTCAAACCCGAGATTTTAATTTGCTTTCATAAAAATATAAAAATACAAAAAGAATCATCCCTCATCTTTAGATCTAGTATTTAGGTTTTCTAATCCTAGCGACACTATTCCTAGCTGAACGATCAATCCCCCGGTACTTTTCATTATACTATGCTACATCGATCAGGTACACTGCCTGGTGGGGGTTGTAAGCTTCTCAAGATCCCTTGAGAGGTAAAGCCTGGTGCAATCCCTACGCTACCAAGTTTTTGGCGCTGCAGCCCGGGGAATAGTTATTGTCTAGGTTAGAATCTCTTTTTATTAGGTCTACTTGCTAGATTCCTTTCTAGTAAGATTTTATTTTTATTTATAGGTCTTCTTTAGTCTTTCTTTTCTTTGTGTCTTTGTTTGTAAAAATCTTTCCATTGACTATTCCGTTAGCCATTATGGAGAACGCGAATCCACCATACTACCAACCACATAATTCACCCACTCCAAATGACATCTTGATGTTTAAATAACATGAGGAAGAACCTATCTATGATGCATGGGCTCGTTTTAAATATTTACTCCGAAAAGTCCCTAATCATAATTTCGATCTGTGGTCCCAAATTGAAATATTTTACCATCGTGTCGACCACTATACCAAAATAGACATTGACCATGCCGCAGATGGGGACCTTTGGGGATTAAGTGTTAATGAAGCTTGGGAAACCATAGAGAATTGTGCCATACTTGCCAAAAAAATGGACAACCCAACAAACGTTGTTACGGATCAATTGATAGCAAGTTTAATGGAACAAGCAAGAAGATTGTTTGGGGAGAAGCGTATAGATGAGATAACTGGGCATACGGAGTGGTTTGATTTCACCACAATACAAGCTGAACCCATAGGTAACCTTGATGTGATGGAGGATGTAGCCGAACATGATCACATTGATAAAAAAGACCTAGGTTTTATGATCGATGATGATGAATCTCAAGAAACAGATGATGAATCTTTTGGGTAATTTATATATAGCAGTCAGAATATTGAGGATGATCCTTATGATTCGGACATAGAAGTTGAGATGCCTAGGGAAGCACGTGAGATACTTGGGAAAATGTTAGGGTTAGATTATAATAAAACACGTGTTGAGGATATAGGTGATTTTAACACAAGAAATGATGAAGTAAATAACATGAGCCCACAAAGTACCCCACAAGTCCTACCATCATTTGAGGCACACATACCACCCGTGACTTACCCGGAAGAAGTAGAAGAGACTATAGGAACCCCAATAGAGGTAGAACCCTTTGATCAAGCACAACTAAAGAATATAGGTTTTAAGACTTGTAGTGATGACTTTTCTTTTAGTTCAAAGGAAGTTCCTAGTTTTGATGAACCGGAGCCTCAACCAAAGCCGTTACCTAATCTTCCATCTTTAGATGTGAATTTAGGAATTGAAAAAGGTCCCGATCCACCCATCAAACCATATAGTCCGGGTAGTCTTGGGATAAAGGTAGTAGACTCTAAGCCTTGTAGAAAGGAAGCTGACACAGGAGCGGAAAATTACCTTACATGCTTACATCACCCATTTGTGATTGATCACAAGAAACATTATGGGTTTAAACCGGGTTTATTAGGTCAAGATGGATCCCCAACTAGTAATCTATTGAAGTTGATTGAAAATGATCTCTTTGTAGGAGAAAATCTTAATCCACCCATTAACCTGATTGAATTTGGTAAGGTTATGATGATAGGAGCACACCCCTTTGAGCATATAATTCATCCACCACACGTTCCTCACGAGGCATATTTCCACCCTAAGGGTGTGTATCGCTACTTCCACCTGCACTTGATCCTAAGTGTAGGGAAAACCTCCCCTATTTCCGTTAAATAAGGGTAGAGTCAGGCTCGTGACTCGAACAAAAACAAGCGCTTCTTGGGAGGCAACCCATGTTTTGTGTGATTTTTATTTTGTTTGTTTGTTATTTGCTTCCGTATGCATGCTTTATTTTTATTGTTGGTAGATCATGTTTCTAGACTAAAGAGTGGAAATACTTTACTTTGTTGTTTTGGCCTAGTCTTAACTTCACCTAAAGGTATTTTTGCAAAAGATAAGTGTAAGTGGAAACCCCAAATGTGTTTTTAAGAAACAAACCGATCATGATTCTCCACAATATTAAGTGAACATGTATATTCGTATTTGTTAGAGTCAAATGCTTGTATCGAGTCATAATGAAGTTTTGCAGGATTTTCCAGGAAGTAGGACCAAGTTTTTCCATAAATTTTCCGAAAACTTAACATAAGAATTTCTGCAGGCCACTGCTGACGGCGTCACGAGTTTGCTCTTGACGGCGTCACGTGTAAAAATCTGGAAATTTTACCGGTTTTGCTTTTCTAACGGAGTCTTAAAGTTTTTGTTGAATTATTAAGTTTATAATCTCCAGGAAATCTGCAAACTTCATTCCACAAGCATTATATCTTCTTTTGTTTTCTAGGATTTAGTAACTTATGTAGATTGCCGCCGATTTTATGCGAGGTTGCCTTGTCTGTTTTCTCAGGATTTACAGGTTATGTATGACAAGAAGATGATTATTTTTCTGGAATGGAAGCTTTGATTGTTCATTTTCTTGGAGGAAGATTTAACCTGGCCACCTTATTATCCATACCGAGCGAATCAGGGGAGTATTTGATTTCATTTGTTTTACTTATTTCACTTTTACATTCTTTACTTGAACATTGGGGACAATGTTCATCTTAAGTGTAAGGGGAGGGTAAAATGATGATACCTTACAAATACACTTTCGCTTGAGTTTGTTTGTTCGATAGTAGATGTGTAATAAAACTATGAGAAATACTTGTTAGTGCAATTTTAGCACCAAATTTAAAATTTTTTACAACATTTAGGAGTGAAACTTTAGCCATAGCAAGCGTCTCATGGATAGGAGATTGTATGACTAGCACATAACCGTATCATTCAGAAAAATTTTCCACCCAAATATGTGAGGTTCGCCTTTAGATTTGATAGGAAAAGCATTCACTATTAGTGCTTATGAGTGTACCGGTAGCATTTAGATTCTAGAACTTGCGTTAGTGATGCATCCCGAGACCGCTAGTGAGACTACATTCGTGTAGTAGGATTTACTACATAATAAGAGGCATTAGGATCACCCTTGTGTTAAACCCGTATCATAATTACTTGACCATTTAAGTCGTATTACTTGGCTAGTTAACTCAATTAATTTTTCCCACACCTTAGCGTTGTACTCATTTTTAGTACACGAAACCCCTAGTACACCCCTTCGAGCCTGTCTTTTCATTTCTAACTTTAAGCATCTTACTTAAAGGAAGAATTTGTTACACCCCACTTAAATGTACAACCAAACCGCCTTAGCCTTCCGTGTATGCACTCATTTTTAGTGCATTATTGTTATTTGTTAAACCCTAAGTTAACTATCTAATTGATTAAATGGTTGCTAAGTCGAGTCATATCATTGTACATATTGTTTTGGGACGATTGGGACTCATGGGTAAAGTACTTATTTTATGGAGTAATGGGGAAGAACATCATTTATTACCCCCCATATATACGTTAATCTTAAAAGTACTCCAAGTGTTTTGATTTTCTTAATTCGAGTCATTAGATTAGTTTATTGTAAAGTATGTAAAAATTCAAGTGTAAGGGGAATGTTCATTCCCTATGATGTATTATTTTGGATGGTAGGGTAAGAGTGTATGCAAAAAAAAAAAAAAAAAAAAAAAAAAAAAAAAACATACGGACTACCATCCCGTTTCATTCTATGTTTGTTTTATGTTTTTGTTCTTTTTTCATTTATTAGCTTAAGTCGAGTCTAGTCTTGGCTTAGCAACGCCATATTGTACATGTAATTAACCAAGATTGTTAGCTCGCCACCAGTAGAGACTGCCTATATCCAACAAAACCGTGTATTTCATATCCCTACACCTAATGTTACAACCCTTTAAAAGACCTCTTTGATAGTTTATCCTAGGTGCTTACGCCATGTGGTGGAGGTTTGATCTTTTCCCAAGCCTATGGTAATCTATTTTGCTATGACAGGTAGTGAGAGATATCTTCCGTTTCCATATTGTAATTTATACTTTATTACACCCGAGAGACGTGAGTATCTAAACACTATTTGTGAGGCGCTAGTATATGACCTCCGTGCTTGTCTTTGGTCTTTAATGGAATGATTATTTGTTGTAATTACTTTTATATTAGTGTTAATGACCCCTAACTTGTATTTTGATTAGAATAAAAGCGCATTTGCTTGAGGACAAGCAAATCTCAAGTGTAAGGGTATATAATGAGGCGAAAAATGATCCGTTTTTAGGGGGTCATTTAAGCCCGGAATTGAATTTATTTGATCTAATATTGCCCTAAATCGTTCCTTTTGTGATTTTAGGTACTTTGGGAGTGAAATCTGGAAAAGGAAGCAATTCGGACGTTTTTGGAGCATAAAAGTGAAGAAAACGCCAAAGACTTAATTTTCCATGCTGGAAACAGTGTATGACGGCGTCAAGAAGACATTTCTGACGGCGTCAAGAGTAAAGTCCATGACGACCCAGTACAAACATGAAGGCATCACAAGTAGAGAGTCAAGAGTTAAATGCGTGACGGCTTGCAAAAGAGGACTACATGACGGCGTCAGATGTAGATCAAGGCAGTCCGAGGAATTATTTGGCGGCGAGATGACGGCGTCACACCTTTGTTCTTGACACCGTCACCTCCTAATATCTATATGTAGTTTTCTAATTTTCATTCATTGGGAGGAACTTGTGTGGAGAAACCCTAGGGCCGAACCTTGTACGAATTTTACAGCTTTTCAAGGGTTTTCAACCCTTGAATCCTTACATGTGTTATTGAGATAAGTCTTCCTTTAATTCAATCAATATGTCTATGTGTTGGTTGTCTATATCTTGTGCTTGTCTTGATTTCACCATGCTAGGCTAGATTTATCTTGTGTTTGCTTAGATCTAATGAAACCTAGATGTTGATTATGTGTTGATTACTTGTTTATGGTTGTATTGGATGAATGATTTCAATGTTAGGCTTAAGAAAACTGGCAGATCTCCAATTGGTAACACGCTTGAACGTCTTAGGAAACATGAACCGATGTGTACTAGGTTTTATTGGTTGTATTTAATGCATGAGTAAATTCTAATGATCCCATGTTAGGAGCTTCTTGCAGGCTCGACATAGGAGTGAAGTAGGCACTCATAGGATTGGGGAAGTAAGTACGCCACCCCATGAATGGTATTAAGGAATACAATCCATCATCCACGCAACTATAACAAGTAATTAACGTGTAAAAGATATCTAGGGAGTAGTGAAATCTAAGTAAACACATTTCTCCCACTTATTGCTCACAACCTTAGTTTAAATAGTTTTATTTTCATTTTTAGTATTTTATTTTGATCGCATCTTTAGTATTGGGTTAGTTGACTGGCAACTAGTTCCGCCCAAATCCTTCAAACCTAAGATTTTAATTTGCTTTCATAAAAATATAAAAATACAAAAAGAATCATCCCTCATCTTTAGATCTAGTATTTAGGTTTTCTAATCCTAGCGACACTATTCCTAGCTGAACGATCAATCCCCCGGTACTTGTCATTATACTATACTACATCGATCAGGTACACTGCCTGGTGGGGGTTGTAAGCTTCTCAAGATCCCTTGAGAGGTAAAGCCTGGTGCAATCCCTACGCATCACTAACACCTAAGGGTGTTAGCCCATAATCTATGTAATGATGAGTGCTCAAATACTCATCATTTTATACCCATCTAAACTGCAAAAACAGTTAAAAACACTCAGATATGTCACATAATACTATAAATATCCTTGGAAAGTGTTTTTATATGTTTCAGGTACAAAAGGACTGAAAACAGACGAAAACTGAGCAAAGTTTGATGAATTGGCAGAAACAGTCCTTAGACTTTCAGAAAATGGCAGATTTGGTCCCTGGTGAAATATTTTGGAATAAAAAGTCAACATTGGTCCTTGGAGTTCATAAGTTGCCAAGTTTTGTCCCTGGTTATGAAGTTTGAAGAAATTACATATTTGGCCCCTGAAGTTTCAAATTTGACAAGAATGGTCCCGGAACAAATCAAATTGCAAAATGATCCTTGGGATATTCATACTTGACAACTTCAGCCCTTATGATGACTTTGGGAAATTTTCAAATCAGGTCCCTCAAATTTTTAGCTAGTGCAAAATTGGTCCTTGTGATATTTAATTAAAACCAAATGGACCCTTGATTAATACCAAAACCAAACACAACTATCCCTAGCCCACACAATCCCTGGCCCAACACAAATCTAAGCCCACCCTTAATATTTAAAAACGGGTCAAACCCAGTCAACCCCTCAAAAAACTGCCCCACTGTTCATCTCCCTCACACCACTGCAAACCAATACCACCCATCCCACCTCAGTGGTTTCACCACCACTTGGCTTCCCTTCTAATCACACATCCCAACATCCCCATTTAATGTACCACCCCCCTCCTACACGTAAACAGACCCAATTGACTCCAACAAATTTTCCCGCCAAAACCAACCTATGGCTAGGATTGATTCTACTCATCCAATGGCCAATTTTATTGGTGGGATTTGTGCACAAAGGTCCAGGAAACCTAATTAGTGCCTATAAATAAAAGAAGAAGGAGAATGAAGAGGGGAGTAGCTAATTAGTGTAGACTTAGTATAGATTTAGTATAAAATTGCATTTCAGTTGTAGTTTTTAGTTTAAATTAGTTGTGATCAAACAATTTCAATGTAATGTTAATTGTTTTTAATCTTAAATTCAAGTTTACTCTACAAATTCAGTTTTGGTATTTTTTAGTGAAATTGACATCTTCACTGAAAGATTGTTAAAAGTTGTTTCATTGTTTCCTTAAACTTATATAAGTTGTTATTAAACTTTTATAAAGTCTCTATTGCATTCCAATCAGTTTTATTTAATAAATCAATAATATCAAAAATATCATAAATTATATAGAAATTCAGAAATCAGTATATATGAAGATTGAAGCAGTGGAGCATGGTGGATTAATGATGGCCATGGTTATTAGTACCTCAAGGGAGGTGTAGGTTAGTTGTTGTCATTGGCTCAGTACCATTCCTTGGAATCAGCTGTAAGACACCAACCTGATTTTTGCATAATTTTGTTCTTTGTGTTATTTGTGGTAATTTAGTGATTAGTTAGTTTCTATTTAATGTATTAAATATGTTTTAAGCTTAAAATGCAGTGCTTGTGGTTTTAGATTCATAAGTTGTAGTGTTATATGAAAACAGACAACAATAAAGGGGTGTTTGGATGATGTTTGTTATGTGTAGTATAGTTGTTTTGTTGATGTTCTTTATGCATTGCTAGGTTGCAATAGGATAGGGTAAGCTAAAACAAGCATAAAATTCAGTTCTTATATGCAGAAAAGTCAAAATGCATTGTAAACTCTCATATCTATCTAACGGTTAAAATTTGTATTAGCATAATCAATCATATAGCTTTGCATCCTATTCCATTAGCTTATTTTAATTTCATTTTAACTTATAACACCAATCTCAGTAAATTGGAAGGATTAGAAGTTCAATTTGGTCAACTGAGTGCAAAATTACAAAAGTTAAAACTTACCCCTTTGACAGAAAATCCAAAACTTGAGGGAATTGTTTTGATTTTTGTACTTGGTATTAGGCCCTAAAACTTTTACATGTTGAAGCCCCCCACCTTAGCTTTAGAAATCCAGAGTTTTTATATTTTTGTGATTTTTATAGTGGGCCCCACACACCCTCAAACATGGCTGCAGACTCAACTGCTGCAGCAGCACCACAATTCTGTCAACATTTTGTGGGTCCCACAGACCTCACCAATGGGCCCCACACTTAGTTTCTTGGCTTCTTGGACTCACAAGCTGGCAAACTCTCTAGTGTTAACAAGCTTTTGACCCTGAGCTGCCTTGTGTACCCTTGAACCAACTTCAAACTTTGTCCCATTTCAATGTTGAAACAAGTACACTAAGTGCTTATTTTCATGCTTATTGACTTATTCAGAGGTCCTAACTTGTTGTTCTTGCTTAATTCAGTTCACTTTACTTGTTTGCACTTAATTTCACCCCTGTGGACCCCACAGAGGCTCATTCATAGCCTTGGTCAACAAAAGTCAACTGTTAAGCCTTTTAGTGTCCATTTTGCTTAATTTTAAGCTTTGGAAAAAGTGTTTTCATAAAAGTTCTTAGTTATTAGGTATAAAATAGATTTCCAAAAGAAAATCCAGAAAAAACCAATTTAAAATTAAGTGATAGTTTCTATTTAATATTAATTACCTTTTAAATTTCCCTTTTTAGCTTTTTATTAAATAATTTGCATTTTTATATTTTTCTTAATTTTCTTTTATGTTAAAGTATTTTTAGTAATTTTTCCAGAATTTTATCTTGTCATTTAGTACTTATTAGATTTAATATTAGTTTTATTAATTTTTAATTAATATGTAAGTATTAAATAGCATAATTAGTTTTTATCAAGTATTAACTAGTTTTTATATTTTTCCTAGTTTTTATATGTTATAAAATAATTTTAGGAATTTTTATAGAATTTCTACTGTTCATTTTCTAATTTTCTTAATTAATTTAGTTAAATTAGATATTAATTAATAAATAAGTAAATAATTAGTAAAATAGTCTAAATATAATTTTTAGAAACTTTTTATAACTTTTTAGGATTCCTGCGATGGTTAATTAGATTTATAAATTTTCTCATAATTTTCTAAGTCATTTAGGTATTATTAGTAATTAAAAAGTAGATTTAAAATAGTTTTTATTAATTATTAAATAGTTAAATTAGTTTTAATTAATAAAAAATAATTAAATAATCAAAAAAATAATTTCTTTTTAAATTTCATTTTCTTTTAATATCAAGTTTGTAAAAGTTCCATTTTCACCCCCTGTAGTTTATTTTTCCTTAAAACTCACCTTTTTCCCAGCACGTAATCGTGTCTGATTTTTAATTTGATTTACGTTTATACACATGTGTTTCCCGTAATTGTTAATACTGTTATTCCTAATCATTCCAGTAGTGTAAAACAATTCCAAATCATTATCTGGTTACTTCCCATTCAAATTCACCCGATCACAAACCCGTTTTTATTCCATCACACCTCGTTGGGACATAACGACCCGGGGAAACACTGTATTCCACGGAGCATTGAGCCTAAGGAGTTTGACTATATTGACCACATCCATGGTTGACTTTAGTTGACTGCTTTTGCCTTTAATCATGTAACAACACACAATGTTTGAATCATAGCATAAAATATATAATTCATAATGAACACTACACGCTAACTGGATGACTAAACAATTGATTACGCTACGAGATGTTCTTCGTGGATGAATGGATCTTCAAAGAGGGTGTTGGGGACGATTTGGAGCTGTTTTGATCGGCTGGTAATGACCCCTAAGGTCCCCAATGATACCATGATTCGTTAATGAGTCTTCTATTTATAGTTTCTAAAATCAAGGTCGATACGGCGTATCAGGAGGGTCTGATAGGCCATATCTATAAGTAAACGTAGCCTCCATGTCTGAAACTGACCCGATATTACGTATTCAAAATTCTGATACAGAGTATCAGCCAATACAGCATATCTAAATACTCTATACACCATATCTCCTTCGGGATCAGATAGATCTCATTTTTCTCTTTCCGTGACCGCTTGAATGGGGTAAGACGGAGTCAAGATGAAGATTTTATGGCCAAAATACGAAAGCATCTTCGAGTGTCGTTATGTAATCTTGATTTCTTCTTTTGGCTTCGTTTCTTCTCTTGATTTCTCGGATAAGGCTTGTATATGGCATATTCTTCAAATATCATATTTTCTTCAAATTGACCTAGTTTCATATACGGCGTATTCCCAAAGATGGATACGTTGTATTCATCAAAGTCAGGCAAGGTTTCGAAATCTTCAAAGTATATGGATATGGCATATCTAATTAGCATTGATACGCCGTATTGAGTGTCTGATCAGTAGGCTTTCTTTAATATCGTCTTTTTTGCTCCAAAACACGTCTTTTTCCATAACTTTATCCAATTGCTCCAATATTACTGAGATTTGCAAAAGTAAATGATTAAGTACCAAACCTCATATAAAATAGTATAAAATGAGCAATATAAATGGGATAAATGATGCTATGAATTTGACATTATTTGATGTCAACAGTAATCAAAGGAGATTGCCTCTATAGATATCCACACTATATGTCACTGTGTATCACCCGAATGCTAGTTCTTGATTCCTCACGATCTTGCCTTGCACAACCCTTTGTCAGCTTAGAAAAACTTTGGAAAACTAGAAGGGGGGGTTGAATAGTTTTACGTCGTTTTAATTGTTATAAAACAAATTGTTTAAAAGTTTTCGTTGATTTATAAAATATAGATTCGATGGTATATGAAATCTAGTTATACACAATATGAACAACACTAAGTATATATACTATGAAGCAATAATTATGTAAGTAATGAAATAAGTAAAAGATGGAAAGATCAAACCGAGAGACAAGCGATTTATAGTGGTTCGGCTACAAGGCACCTTCCTTGCCCTACTCCACTCCCCGAGCACCTAACTCGAGAGTTTTCTTCACTATATCAACAAGCTCCCTTATGGCGGAGAAAACCGTACACACCAATATACACACCAATCTACACACCAATCTTCTTCACACCTAGCTTTTACACACCAATCTTCTACACACCTTCTTCTACACACCAATCTTCACAACTATCCTACTTCACTACTAATCAACTTCTACTATCTACACAACTATTCTCTAACAAATATTCACAACTAATCACACTATGAAATAATAATCAATGATGATGCACAAACAACTTAGATGTGGAGATCACAACTAGTTGTAATACTTCTTGTCTTGAGGGATAGAAGTATTCTTCTCTTGCACTTGAATGGATTATGTATGGATCACTTTGAAACAAAGATTTAAGAATGTATGATCAAAGGATTTATAGATTGGAAATAGAGATCTAGAACAGAAAGTTCTGGAGTGCAAAAGGTGGGGAAAAAATCCAGGTTTAAGGTGGTATTTATAGGCAAACGTTTCTGACAGAGGAGCGTGGCCGGTCCCCTTAAAGCATGGCCGGCCCCCTTAAAATTAAGGGGGCCGCCCAACTGTAACGGCCAGAAACTTTGTCTTTTAGTGGGGAAAGTTTATTTGGTGAAAAACTAACTGATTTTGGTTAAATATTTGAAATCATATATTTAGTATGATTAAAACATTTTTCCTTATTACCAAAAGTGTTTTTCAAAAATATATAATAAGATTATATAATTAAATAAACTTTGTATTAGTTAATTAAATACCCCTTTGATCATACATTGCACTAAACACTTTGTTTATTCATACCTTAAGTGATTTGGATGTAAAGAGAAATATTAATCACCAAATACTTGTTTATGTCATAAGTTTTAGTTCTTTGAGGTTATATTTTGTAATGATCAAAACATAGAGATATTGATAAAAACTTAATAATGTTTTTAAGGCATTATTTATGTCAACAATCTCCCCCTTTTTGATTATTACAAAACCTTAAACTCAAAAGATTTAAAACTTGTTATTAGACAAGTATTATAGAGTTTACCATTTCTCTTCTCCCCCTTTTTGTAAAATCAAAAAGGTTAGGCCGAATAATCTTCGTGAAAGAAGTTTAAACGGGTAGAGAACTCCCCCTTGATGTATGCTCCCCCTCGTTTGAGAGCACAAAGGGAACGAGCAATTGGAATCTTGGCTACAAAAATATTTTGAAGAGAGCAACACACACATATATATGCAAAAGCAACAATTATGCAAATAAAAATAGATTCATTCAAGCATGATAGAAATAATTAGCATAACAACATTCAATATGCTTGTAGCATATTGATTACACTAAAACAAAAGAAAAGATATAGTCCTATATTGCCTAAGAGAGCACTTGGACTTGCTTGCAACCCATGGTTGATTTGTTTTATTTGCTTGAAGGAAAACAAAAGCATGGAGCTTAGATATTTGATTGAGGTGGATATGGGGTGTTGCATGGAGCGGAAGAAGTGGATCTCACGATGTTGTATCGTGTTAAGGGTGGTATTGGATGATTACGAGTGAGAAGATATTCAATCCAAGAAATATCTTCACTCAAGTAGAGGATTTGTTTTTGAAGGAATATGCAACAAGGGCAAAAGTGAGTGTGATTTGTAACTTGATCCAAGTTAAGAGAGTGGGGAAGGCAATTTGCATAGGGTGATGATGGAGGTAGCCCTTTGTTGCGTTGTGCAAGATGCATAGCAAGGAGATCACTAAGATCATGGATTTGGTTTATTTCATCACGGAACCTTTGTTTTTCCGTGGCAATGTGGAGGGGATCATAGGTTTGGTATGGATGAGTTGGGTTTGAGTAGTTGGAATTGTAGTTTGATGGTTCATCAAACTTGCATGGATCATTATAAGTTGTTGGAGGATGAGAGGTGTAGTTTGGCTTGAAGGAAGATGTTTGGCCAATGTTGTATGGTTTGTAAAGTGGATCAAATGAATGCCTTTGTTGGTTTGATGCAAAGTTTGGGAAATAAGAGGTTGGTGGTGAGGAATGATTTCCAACTACATTTGTGATGATAGATTTGTTTCGAGGACTTTTTCGTCGCCAAATGGGTTTTTCCGTCATCCTTGCTAGCCTTGAGGCTTTTGATTTTGGTTTGTTTGGAGAGTTCATGATGGGATGAATGGAGAGCTTTGAGGATTGGGGATATTTATAGTGTAAGATTTGTGTGTTTAAGGATGGATAAAGTTTGTTTGGAGGATTAGGACAAAATGTGTTGGTGAAACATGGGAAATGTAGGTTGAAATGGGCTAAAAAGCAGAAAAGATTCTGTAAACCCGACCATCAGATGGCCGGTCCCCTTAATTAGGGGGCGGTCCCCTTAAAATTAAGGGGGCCGCCTTACATAATTAAGGGGGCCGCCCATCTGGTGATTTCCAGATTGCCAGAATTGGGTTTTTGGCAGAAAATTTGCAGAAAGGTTGTGTTTTTGGACTTGGATTCAAGCAAGTTCAATTCCTTTAGGCAATATAGCATCTAATCTAATCAAGATATAGCATACATGCAAAAACACATAAGCAAAGGAGCAAATAATCAACACATAATAAGCAATAGGAGGTAAACAAAGGCAAGCACACTTAATCTTCCTAAGGCACCTATCTTAGATTGAAGACAAGGATCTTAGTGAGTGGAAAAACTAGTGATGGATCAAGATGACACCATTATTAGTGAATTTGTCCTAGTGAGTGTCTATATGCAACAAATGTGGAGTTGTGATTGTTTCGACTCCTAGAAGCAAAAAGAAATAGCGATCCTAAGAAACAATCCAAATAATCTCCTTGATTCAATTTTTGCTCGATCATGAGTGTCAAAGACATATATTAGATTATATACCTTGACAATTTATGTGAGAGTTTATGCATGATTTTGAAATATAATGTTTTTTTTTTTTTTTTTTAGAATTAGTCAACAATGCAAGGAAAATGGTTTTCATGGGGTTCCTAGATTGTGAGAATAATTTTTAGAGAAAATTGATTGAGTTTAAAAAAAAATTTATGCAAAGAAAATAAATTTTCCCAATCTTTAGTTTTGTGCGAAATAGATTCCTAGACTCAGAAAAGATGAAATGGGAGAAAAATAAATTTCATGCAAGTATTAATTTGAAATATTTCAATATAATTTAGTCAACTTGTTCCATCATTCCTAATCCTAAACGCAAGTGGTTGAATAATTCACGCTTAAGGGGTTTTGTGAATATATCCGCAATGTTATTTTCCGATGCAACCTTTTCTATAGATATATTTCCTTTTTGTACATTATCCCTAAGAAAATGGTGACGTATTTCTATGTGTTTAGTCCTAGAGTGTTGCACCGGATTTTTACTTAAATCTATCGCACCTTTGTTATCGCACATAATGGGGACATTTTCTAACCTAATGCCATAGTCTATGAGAGCTTGTTTCATCCATAGTGCTTATTGACATGCCTTTCCGGCGCTTACATATTCGGCTTCGGTGGTAGAAATAGCAAGAGCGGTTTGCTTCTTCGAAAACCAAGACGTTAGACAACATCCCATAAACGTGCAAATACCGCTAGTGCTCTTTCTATCTACGTAGTCTCCCGCATGATCCGAATCCGCATATACAATGGTTTCTATGCCGGATTCCTTAGGATACCATAATCCTAAGTGTATAGTGCCTTTAATGTATCGGAAGATACGCTTAACCGCTTCTAGGTGAGAGGTTTTGGGATCCTCTTGAAAACGGGCACAAAGGCAGACACTAAACATGATATCGGGTCTACTTGCCGTCAAGTATAGTAAACTACCTATCATTCCTCTATACTTGGAGTTATCTACGGACTCACCTTCATCGTCCTTTGTGAGCTTTACCTCCGTAGACATGGGTGTTTTTATGGGTTTTGAGTCTTCTAGGCCAAATTTCTTAAGCATTTCCTTAATGTACTTAGATTGGTTAAAGAATATTCCATCTTCTAATTGTTTTATTTGTAATCCTAGGAAGAAGTTAAGTTCACCCATCATACTCATCTCAAACTCATCATGCATGATTTTGGCAAATTCATCACACATGTCTTGACAAGTCGATCCAAATATAATGTCATCAACATATATTTGAACAATGATGAGATTAGGGTCTTTCCTTTTAGTGAAAAGAGTGTTATCTACCATTCCCATGGAATAATCATGTTTAATAAGAAAAGCTTTTAATCGATCATACCAAGCTTTGGGAGCTTGTTTGAGTCCATACAAAGCTTTCTTTAACTTATAAACATAATCAGGTTTTGCGAAGTCAATGAATCCTGGAGGTTGTGCCACATATACCTCCTCATTGATAAAACCGTTAAGGAATGCACTTTTCACATCCATTTGGAATAACTTAAAATCTAGGGCGCAAGCATAGGCAAGTAATATCCTAATTGATTCTAGTCTAGCTACGGGGGCATAAGTTTCATCATAATCAATTCCTTCTTGTTGATTATAACCTTGGGCAACTAACCTAGCTTTATTCCTAGTAACTATTCCATTCTCGTCTAACTTATTTCTATATACCCATTTGGTTCCTATGATGGTCATATCCTTTGGATTTGGGACTAGTTCCCAAACATCATTTGCCTTAAATTGATTTAATTCTTCTTGCATAGCTATAATCCAACTTTCATCCTTTAAAGCCTCACTAATATTCTTAGGTTCTATTGCTGAGAGGAAACAAAAGAAGTTGTTTTTATCTTGGGCTTGTGACCTAAGGGTTCTTTGGTTAAGATGTCCTATTATATTATCTAAAGGATGTGATCTAGATTCTTTAATATTAACGATTTCGTTATTTTCTAAGTGAGTTTCTTCATTGTCATTTCCTATGGGTTTTGTTTTACTAACCTCAATAGCTTCTTCTTCAACTAAATTATCATCTTCTAAAGGTAGCGTTTTAGAAGGTGGTGGTGTTTCATCAAATGTTACATTTAGTGATTCCTCTACTTTCATTGAGTGTTTGTTAAGTATTATATATGCTTTACTATTTTGTGAGTATCCTAAAAATATTCCTTCATATGACTTTGGATCAAACTTAGTGAGGTAGTCCTTAGTGTTTAAGATATAGCATTTACTTCCAAATACTCTAAAGTAGCTTAAGTTAGGTTTTCTATTTCTTAATAACTCATAAGGAGTTTTTCCTAGAATTCTTCTAATTGATACCCTATTTAGAATATAAGTCGATGTATCTACGGCGTGACACCAAAATTTTTGTGGAATGGATTGTTCATTTAACATAGTTCTACTCATTTCTTGTAGTGACCTATTTTTTCTTTCTACTACCCCATTTGATTGAGGAGTACGAGGAGCGGAGAAATTATGAGATATTCCATTTAACTCACAATATTTTCCGAATTGTACTTCGTTATCAAATTCCCTTCCATGGTCCGTCCTAATGGCAACTATTGAGCATCCTAACTTATTTTGAATCATTTTGCTAAATATTTCGAATTTTTCAAAGGCTTGGGTTTTGTCACTTAAAAACCTAGTCCACGTGTATCGTGAGTAGTCATCTACTATTACTAAGGTATACTTGTTTCCTCCATAGCTCCGCACAGCGGATGGACCAAAAAGATCCATATGTAATAATTCTAGGCACCTAGTAGTGGATACTATATTCTTAGCTTTGTGGCTAGCATGAGCTTGTTTTCCAACTTTACATGCATCACAAAAATGTTTGTCATATTTTAGATTAGGCTAGTTTCTAACTAATTCCTTAGAGGCCAAAGATTGTATTTGTTGCATGTTAGCATGTCCTAATCTCCTATGCCACAATGTGGAGTTTTCGTCTAGGGTCGTTAGGCATATCCTATCTTCAGGTTTGTTTCCTAGTTTCATAACATATACACCTCCTTTCCTAATACCTCTACCTATAATTTTTCCATTCTTAATTATTTCGCTATCTTCTTCGGAAAAGATAACTTTACATTTATTATCGCATATTTGGCCTACACTAAGTAAGTTATATGTTAAATTATTAACATGTTCAACATTTTCAATAGTAAGTGAGTCTTGAGAAATCGTACCTTTGCCAATAATTTTTCCACGCAAGTCACTACCAAAGATAACGTTACCTCCGTTGTATGCCTTATATGTAGAGAATAGCTTTCGGTTCCCTGTCATGTGCCTTGAGCATCCACTATCCTTGATCCATTCGTCAGGCTCCAAGTCAATTCCAAGGCATATTTCGTCGGTTGCTTTTGCCATGAAACACTTTTCTTCTCTTGGTTTTTCCACTTCTTCTTTGTCACTATCACTCCATGTTCTACTAACAAATGCACCTTGATTATCATAACTCGGCGGCTTTAGACATTCACCAACGAGATGATTTGGACTTCCACATCTAAAGCATTTTCTTTTCACGTAATTGTCACTTCTATTTCTTTGGAACGATTTTCTATCGTCATGTGATGATCTAGTGAATCTTCTTCGTCTCTTGAAGAATTTCTTGAATTCTCTTACGGCCATTGCATATTCTTCGTCTTCACTTTCGTCACTTGAATCATCATCATCACTAGGTTCCTTTTTGGCTTTTAGAGCAATGGATTTGATTTGTTCTTTATTGACTTTGACCGTTTCCGAATCTCTTCTTATGATTTCTTCATGAACCTTCAAGTTGCCAATTAGTTCATCTAGTGATAACGTCATCAAGTTCTTTGATTCTTCAATTGCCGTGACCTTAGCTCGCAATTTTGGATGCAATGCCCTAAGAAATTTCCTAACACAATTTTTACTAGAAAATGTCTCATCAAGTGCTTTTAAACTTGTGATGATAGTGTTAAACTTAGTAAAAGCATTATCAATTGATTCCTCTTCCGGAATCGTAAATTGTTCATATTGTTGTACAAGAAGATCTATTTTATTGTCTTTGACTTGGCTATTACCTTGGTGAGTGATTAGTAAAGAATCCCAAATTTCTCTTGCGGTTTTACACATAAAAATTCTTTCATATTCTTTGCGTGGTAACGCATTATAAATAACCATTTTAGCCTCATTATTTTTTGCTAGTTTCTTTTTCAAATCATCATTTTGTTTTTCAAAAGCTACAATTTCATCCATTTTAGTTTCAACATTATATTGAATAGGGGGAAAATCACCAAAGGTAATAATATGCCAAAGATCAAGATCTTTTGATTTCACATACGTTTCGAATCTATTTTTCCAATATAAAAATCCATCACTTTCAAATAGTGGTGGTCTTTGCATAGATTGCCCTTCTAAATATTTTAAAGATTCCATAGATCGTTACAAGTTTTAAAATACAATATATTTTAAAATTCTTGCTAGACGTGGCTCTTGATACCAATTGTGGAAAACTAGAAGGGGGGGGGGTTGAATAGTTTTACGTCGTTTTAATTGTTATAAAACAAATTGTTTAAAAGTTTTCGTTGATTTATAAAATATAGATTCGATGGTATATGAAATCTAGTTATACACAATATGAACAACACTAGGTATATATACTATGAAGCAATAATTATGTAAGTAATGAAATAAGTAAAAGATGGAAAGATCAAACCGAGAGACAAGCGATTTATAGTGGTTCGGCTACAAGGCACCTTCCTTGCCCTACTCCACTCCCCGAGCACCTAACTCGAGAGTTTTCTTCACTATATCAACAAGCTCCCTTATGGCGGAGAAAACCGTACACACCAATATACACACCAATATACACACCAATCTACACACCAATCTACACACCAATCTTCACACCAATCTTCACACCAATCTTCTTCACACCTAGCTTTTACACACCAATCTTCTACACACATTCTTCTACACACCAATCTTCACAACTATCCTACTTCACTACTAATCAACTTCTACTATCTACACAACTATTCTCTAACAAATATTCACAACTAATCACACTATGAAATAATAATCAATGATGATGCACAAACAACTTAGATGTGGAGATCACAACTAGTTGTAATACTTCTTGTCTTGAGGGATAGAAGTATTCTTCTCTTGCACTTGAATGGATTATGTATGGATCACTTTGAAACAAAGATTTAAGAATGTATGATCAAAGGATTTATAGATTGGAAATAGAGATCTAGAACAGAAAGTTCTGGAGTGCAAAAGGTGGGGAAAAAATCCAGGTTTAAGGTGGTATTTATAGGCAAACGTTTCTGACAGAGGAGCGTGGCCGGTCCCCTTAAAGCATGGCCGGCCCCCTTAAAATTAAGGGGGCCGCCCCTTATAATTAAGGGGGCCGCCCAACTGTAACGGCCAGAAACTTTGTCTTTTAGCGGGGAAAGTTTATTTGGTGAAAAACTAACTGATTTTGGTTAAATATTTGAAATCATATATTTAGTATGATTAAAATATTTTTCCTTATTACCAAAAGTGTTTTTCAAAAATATATAATAAGATTATATAATTAAATAAACTTTGTATTAGTTAATTAAATACCCCTTTGATCATACATTGCACTAAACACTTTGTTTATTCATACCTTAAGTGATTTGGATGTAAAGAGAAATATTAATCACCAAATACTTGTTTATGTCATAAGTTTTAGTTCTTTGAGGTTATATTTTGTAATGATCAAAACATAGAGATATTGATAAAAACTTAATAATGTTTTTAAGGCATTATTTATGTCAACAAAAACCTAACCGAAATCCTAAAGAGAGGGGTGAGTTCGACCGGTTCTTGGGAGAGGAGAGATATTCTTTGATTTATTTTCCAAGTTATGAGATTAGGATGAATTCTAATCCCATAAGAAAACCTAATAATTATACTTAATCACCAAGTGTTTTTCCCCTTCCTTTTTCAACGCATGGCCAACCCCTATATGTACCAAAATGGGCTTCCCACTTGATTTTGGTCCAATCCATTTCTTAAGTCCATTACTTACTAAAAAGTGGCTCGTAGTTAATTAATTAGTCTAACGAATTAATTATCGCTCGTTAGTCAATCTTGAGGTTTTTAACTAATATAAATAATGTAACTACTATAATTACATTATAAATAATTATACCACTATGTATACGTTTGTGACCCCATAGGCTCACATATTTCTAATCGTATAATTATTAATTATGATATGAGTACTTCCCAACAGCTCGCACTTGCGAACGTCATAATCACAAATAATTATACAAGCAAAGGTCAGAGTCTAGCAACACACCAATGCTCCTAGAAATACCTAATTTCGTAAACGTCTCTATATAAATGGTTTATCATTAATCATCCCTTTGTTTCAGATACTGTGTTAATCTATGGACATGGATCAAAGTCATTCCTGATGTTTAACTATTATGTTTCTCGATTTATATATTGAACTAGATTACCAAACCAATCAAGATTCATCTTAATCACATTTGGGTACGGCCGTACATACATCTGATAAATTCATCGAGGGACCCAACAGTATCTAACTCCAAAACCATGTGGAAGAACAAATCCTATTTTGACTACATGTGTCATTCATATGCTTCACACAACTCCTGAAAATGGCCTTTATAACTTCCTTGTTCAGGACAACGTTTAACCATATCAAAGAATGATATTCCACACATGCAAGACTTGATTGCATCTCAAGTCTAAGGACAAGTAACATACTACCACTTGCAAGATTCACTATTGACACTGATACATGAAGTAAATTCTCGTATGTTGGAGCAATCCAATATTCATTACCAACAAATAACATGTGAGTTTAGCAGACACATCCTTTAAATGTTCGTTCATGATGAATATTACCAACACGCTCACATTTGTCTTAAAGATACTCCTGTATCGTCAATCGACAATGGATAATTTAGAATAAATAGATTATTCATTGATTTAAACATGCAAATATAGAACAAAGTAATATAAATGGAGACGTTTTCATCCATTTTTTTTACATTTTTGTCGGTTTTTTTACGTTTTTATCTTTTTTTACGTTCTCGTCCGGTATTTTTACGTTTTTGTCCTTTTTTCGTTCTCGTCCATTTTTTAATTTTTCGTCCGTTTTTTTACATTTACAGCCGTTTTTATACGTTTTTTTTCTTCTTTTTTTACATTTTCGTCCCCTTTTTATACGTTTTTGTCAAATTTTTTAGTATTCATCCTTTTTTAAGCGTTTTAGTTTATTTTTTTACGTTTTCGTGTTATATAATAGACAAGAACGTAAAAAATGGACAAAAACATAAAAAATGGACAAAAATGTATAAAAATGTACGAAAACATATAAAAACAGACAAAAATGTAAATAAACAGACGAAATGTAAAAAAAATAGACAAGAACGTAAAAAAGAGGACAAAAACGTAAAAAAATGAAGGGAAACGTAAAAAATCAGACGAGAACGTAAAAAACGGACAAAAATGTAAACAAAATAGACGAAAACATATAAAAACAAACGAAAACATAAAAAACGGATAAAAAAACTTAAAAAAAAACAGACGAAAACGTAAAAAAACGGACAAGAAAGTTAAAAAACGGACAAAAATGTAAAAAAACAGACGAGAACGTTAAAAAACGGATAAAACGTAAAAACTAGACAAAAACGTGTAAAACTGTATGAAAACGATAGGACAAAAAGAAAAAAAAATGAACGAAAATGTAAAAAAACCAGAAGAGTACGTTAAAACAGACAAAGACAAAAGCGTACAAAAACGTAAAAAAATGGACAAAAATCATACTATATTATAAAGCATTAATGCCTAGTATTAATAGAATATTTAAAATTAAGCATCACACATTTCAATGCTAAAAGTACAAGTTATTTAACATAATTAGACATTTTTTGTCATTAAAGTTTAAAATTAATGACTTAAAATTAAAAATTAATGACTTAAAATTGATCATTATGTATATTAAATACAATTAATTAAATAGTCAATAAATACAATTAAAACACTTATTAAAACACCCTTTACATAAGAAATACAAATTATCAAGCATATTATACAACCAACTTAAACACAATTCCTGCATTAAATGTCACTAATACAAATAATAAAGCATATTATACAAATTTTTAAGCCCGAACGGGCAATGGGCCAAATGGGCTCGAGCCCGAATGGGCACGGGTCAAACGGGCTCGAGCCCGAACGGACACGAGCTAACTGAAATTTTTTATATCCGTAAATTTATTGTCAAAAAGAATATAATAAACTAAAATATGTTCACATATTGTACAAACCAAGCAAACTACTAAACAAAAACATAAAATAAATAATAAATAAAATAATACAAACAAAGCAAAATTTCATCAAACTTTTGCCATTAAAAACTAATCAGTAAAGCTATTACCAAAAAACGTACAAATAAAATAAATTATTAATCGAAAAAATTAAATTACAGGGTGCCCACAGCTGGATCGTGCAAGGACCTTGCTAGTGTTAAAAAATGGACGAGAACGTAAAAAATAGACAAAACTGTAAAACAACAGACGAAAACGTATAAAAACGTACGAAAACATAAAAAACAGATGAAAACATATAAAAACAGACGAAAATGGATTAAAACGTACTTTAAGTCCTAAAAAGGTTAAATAGAATTTATTTTGATATAATTACACCACTGGACGCTTGGTCCAGTGGTTGTGGCGTTGGTTTTTGGGTAACAAGACCCGAGTTTGAGCCATGCGGCCTTTTTTAATTGATTTTAGAAAATGAGGACTAACGGTGCAATAAATATTAATGGAGGGACTAACGGGCAAATAACTTAACGGATAAACTAACGGCCCATCCAAATTAGGGACTAAATGAGTGACAAGTTTCAAAAATAGGTATTACTGGTGTAATTAAAATGAGTTAAGGACTAAACATGCAAAAACTACAGGGACCAACCGTGTAATTTTTCTTGATTTAATAATTAAACTTAAGATTTCAACTCCTAGATGTGTACTTTAATCCACACTTGGATTGTTGCATTTAGTACACATTGTAAACATTGTATGGGTTCATAAACCCTTTGATTCAGGGGCGGAACTAGGATTAAAGTTCAGGGGTAGTGGAAAAAAAATTAACCATAATTTTTTTTAAACGTACATTTAAATAATTAGAAAAAACACAATAATAAAAGAAGTTAAACAAATACCTAATAGATCTCAGAAGTCTCCTTTTCGGTTTGTCATAGCTTGAAAACGAACCATTACATCATCATTCGTTACTTCGTCAAATGTCTCTCCTTCAACAGTACATACCATAACATCGTTCAAATATTTGTCCCCCATTCGATTCCGCAAATCCGTTTTAATAAGCTTCATTTTAGAAAATCATCTTTCAACAGTTGCAGTTGAAACCGGTAAAACCAATGCAAGCTTCAAAATCCGATAAAATAAAGGAAATGAAAGATTTTTTCCGGTTTCCACCATTATCTTTAACAAACCGAACACATTATCTTTAAGTTCATCACAAATCCTTTTACTTACCTCTTTCGCAAAGCAATCAATAATCTCCTTTTGTACTAGTGGAGACGTCAACTTATTATTCTTCTTTGCATTCCCCAATGTATACTTACCAATCTCCGGGTGCATCTCACTAACCAACTTTAAATTTGAAAGAAAACACCCCTTATAACGAGAACTCTCCGATTCATCATAACCTCTAAATGGTAATCTATTCTCTAGGCAGTGTCTAGCACTAATAACAGATCCTAATAATCTGTACCGATTTGCAACCTTTTCTTGTTCACTTATAAATTTTAGCTTCACATCAATGGCTTGCTTTTGTTTCAACAGATCCTCACATTTTTTCATCGCCTTATTATGATGACTATTAAGTGACCCAACATGATCTTTTAAGGCATTTGATTTACTCAAATTACAAAACTCTCTTCCACCTTGATTGCCAACTTTTTCTTTAAATAAATAACAATATAAGCAATAGGCTTTGTCTGTTTTAACACTATACTCTAACCACGGGTATGTATCAAACCATTGTACAATAAAACGTCTCTTATCTTTACCATACATTTTGGTTGGAAATTTATGATTTCGTGGTTGAAAAGCTTTTTTAACAAGATAGTGTCTTCTTATATCATCCACTTGATTAAGATGATAACTAGTAATCGGTGGTCTATCAAAAGGGTCCGAATGCACTTAGAAAATATGAAATTGGTTATGTATTGGTTGAATAAACCTAAGCAAAATTAACCCTAATTAACCCTAATACTAAGAATGACAAATTGACAATTACATATAAAATTGAACCACAATTAACCCTAATACTAAGAATGAAAATTATGAAATAGACTTTAAAATTGAAATTACCTAAGGGGCGGATTCACGATTGGCAGCAGACAGCAGTGCAGCACTTTGGCAGAATGGGGCGGATTTTTTTTAAAGAATGCGTATGTTTTTTTTTTTGGTTTAAAATTGTGATTTGTGGTCGTGGGTTTGATTTGTACTAGCTATGGGCTTTTTTTTTAAAGAATGCACTTTGGCAGAATGGCAGCAGAGGGAGATATGGGCTTTTTTTTTAAAGAATGCGTATGGGCTTTTTTTGTTTATAAACTTGTGTATGTGTTTTTTGGGTTTATTTATAAAGTTGTGTATGTTTTTTTTTTTGGTTTATTTATTTAGTGGGCTTGGGTCTTGGAGTTTTTTTAAAGAATGATATGGGCTTTGAAAATTTTGTTTAGGGGTAGCGAAAATTTGTTTCAGGGGTAGCGAAATACGAAACATAGTACAAAAAACATAAAAAATGGCCAAAAATTCCACTACCGGGTAAAAGTTCAGGGGTAGCGACCGCTACCCCTGAGATACAAGTATATCCGCCCCTGCTTTGATTATACACCATCCTCGCAAGGTAATCTTTTACTCCGTAAGAAAGAGTTTCGACATCCAATTACCATATTTCATATTCATGAAATCAAGTATGGCAATTTGTATCTTTATTTATTTAATGCTAACAAACAAAAGAAAGTTTTGATCACAATCAATTACTTAAGTATGAGTAAAAACTCCTTAGAATGCATACATTAAATGTGTGTATAATTTTGCCTTATGTGTCTTATCTTAGATAACTCACTTTAAAAGCTTTCATAAGCCGGTGTGACTAACAAAACTTAATTTTTTTAAATAATTTACTATAAAACTCCAAGCTCTTGTAAGCCTTTGTAAACCCCTCACCAAACACAATAGGTAGCTTCTTATACTACGTACCACCCCAACAACCTAAAATCTTCCCCACAAGATTTCATTAACACAATACTTGATTACTTCCACTAAAGCATATAAAATTTTGGTTGGACTAATATTTTAAAGATTCTTTCAAATTAACACAGAAAATCCCTTGTTAATTATAAGATTAAAAAAAAAAAAAAAAAAAAAAAAAAAAAAAAAAAAAAAGTTTAACAATTAGACAATTGTCTTAAGATTGATGTAGCAATAACTGTGACAACAATTAGCCAACGACAACATGTTAACAATACCTAATCCTGGCGAAGCGACGTGCAAAAACATATAATGCAGTCAAAACTAGTAAATATGTATACTATAATACACCTAAAGATAGAGATGAATGTGTAAGTGATCACACTAAATCATTTAGGGCATACCCATAGTAGTTTACGAAAAGGTTTATAAAATGATGAAGAGGTCTAAGCACTTGCAAAACATAGTGAAGATAGGTTTGTAAATAGGTCAAACCTCTTCATAATTAAATGCATTTGGATTATGTATAATATTTATAAAGCTTTATGAGGTTTATACATAGTAAAGATAGGTTTATAAAATAAAAAGGTTTATAAATTAATGTCATAATAATATTATAAACCTTTATAAAGGTTTAACATAGTGGATGCTATTAAAAGGCTTTGAAATAAAGTGTCGTGCAATAGAAAATCCACCTAAAGACTCTGAAAATCAACCTAAACACTTCCTTCATCTATTCTAATTTTACATCTCCACGAGTTTATATCAGAGGTTGTGATCTCGGATGAGAGAATATCCTAAATGTCAATCTTCAATTTATCTTCTCATGTGAGTTTTGGTCTACTACGCATTATTCTTTTCATATCTTTGACCGTGAGAGTTTCTACTATGTTGACTAGCGTTAGATGTGCTTTTCTATGACAATATAGGCACTATTATAAGATTAAGTAAGGACCGGACACGTCACCTCAATGCCACATCAATTTTTCACTATATTATGGGTCATTTAGCCTTTAAACTTGTATACTTTGAATTGATTATTGGCACAAATTGCTTCTTTTTTAGTTTTAGGTACTTGGGAGAGCAAACGCCGGAAACGTACAAGTTTTTTGGGCTCGATTGGACGAAAAACGACAAATTCATCTTCGTAACCGTTATTTGTGACGTGATTACCAATTATGCCTAGAAAGTGCAAATTTGAGATTTTTTGTAACAGCTCAAAGTCCAGAGATGGCCTCCCTGACGGCGTCAAAGGGTCCAAGCAACGACGTCACAACCCATAAGGTTCTTTATTGTGTTGGAACTTTGGAGGAGCTTATGTATCTGACCCCTAGTCGATTTTATCATTGTTTTTAGGCTTTTTGGTCATTGAAGACCTTATTCTGTTGACATCAATCATTCAATCATGTTTATCCTTAATTGTTTGATTATGTTTAATTCTTGTTTCTCTATTTCTATACTAGGCTAAATTAATTAGTATTTACTTAAGATTGCATGAAGCCTAGTTGTTAATTACTTGATCTGTTGTCTCTTGTCAATGGTGTGTGTGTTAGGAGTTTGAAAACTGGATATATACCATATCTTAGCTTGAACGTCAACTAAAACACGTCTAGTTAATGCTTATGCCTTAGGTTAATTAACTAGTATAGGTATTTATTGCGTGATTTAGTTATTGGGTGGGTTATTGACATTCAGATTGGCGTCACTCACTTAGGCTAGCTTATAGACGTGACTCGTGAGACTAATCAACTCACAATAGGAAATAATAAATACTTTGCATTACATTAGACAAGGAAGTAATAATGCAATAGATTAAGTGAGAAACAACTAGAAAGTAATGCACTTTAGGTAAACACCCTTCACCTATATAAGAAGGTCCCACCATTTTATTTTTCTTGTTTATTCAATTTTCCACATATTAGTTTAAATAATAGTCTAATATACGAAAAACCCAGTTAACAAAAGAGTTAATGTAATTTGTTTTGAAAATTGGATTTTGCTCACTCAAGTGAAGTACGGATAGACCCACGATTTTGAAATGAGTGTTGCACAAATTTTTTCGAAATTCTTGCATAACTTGTTTCTATTATAAGTACTGAAATTTGCATCATATAGTATTAGTATTTTGGGGTTGAACTCAAGTTTTATTATAAAGAAATAAAGTAGCAAAAAATATTATTGTGGGTTGCACATATTGAAAAATGATATTTTTTGAGAACAAATTACATTTCGTGACTCAAAATTGGGTGTGGCCCGTGCAACACCCGGCTCTCAAGTGGGTCCGTCCATGACAAGTACGAAAAGTATTATAGTGTATGTACATGTGGAGGACGAGAATAATGGGCAATCATAATAAGCTAATAGCCAATGAAAGTATAGTGCAGCTAACAAAAAGCCAATGGAATTTTGGATTTGTTGTTTAATGGTGGGCTAGTGGTTCGTATCCTGGTAAGCAAGGTACACCCCACGAGATCGAGGAATATGCAAAACGGGATCCATTGGTCGTTTCTGGATAGAATACAAAAGGAGTACGTGTTTACCATTTTTGTAAGTTTAGAAACTCTTTTTATTTCATCAAAATAGAATTTACATGCTGTTCTTTGTACACCACCAAGTTATTTGTTATTTTTTTTTTGTTTATAATTTTCTTGAAAACACAAAATTGATAGCTACGTTTATGTTTTCTTCTCTGAAAGGTGTCTTTTCTCTTTCACACACACGTTTCTGTCACATTCTCTCTCATTTTTCTTTTTTTATTCTTCCAAATTGATAGCTAAACCCATCCCACATGAACCACCACCGCCATCACCTACGACCAAACCACCACCACCACCTCCGACCTAAACCCATCTGCCGCTCCCCATCACACGTTAACCACCATCACCACCAGATCTAGTGGATATCTTCTCTCTTCAAAAACAATACCAACCATCTCCTCTTCATGAACATAACCACCATCGATCTCAATTTTATATTCATCTCAAACTTATTAAAAAGCATACACACATCATTATCACCTTTAAAATGAACCGACTAGACAACTGTTGAACCACACCCGGAATTTATTTTAAACACAATCGAAGTCTGACATGCCGGAATCTGAACGGAGGACGGAAATTGTGCCAGAAAAAAGAAACTTGATTTTTTTATGATATAAACTCCAAACAAAACATTGAAATGTGGTGGTGGGATCTGAGGTTGTGGTGGCTGTTTGTTTATGATAGAGAGAAAGAAGATGAATTTAATGATTGTGTGTGAAAAAGATTTTTATTTTGTGTGAGAGAAAACCTAAAAAAATTATATATTATTTCTTGTCAGTGTGTCAGTGGATGGTGTGTAAGGACTAAAATGGTGGTGTGCAAAAACACAAAGCCTTTACATAGTGGTTGAAGGCAAACGGACAACAAGCTGCGCCGCTAGCCCTTTTTGGATTGCAAAGCTAGCTCTTTTGAAAACTACATTTGTGGATCTATGTGTCATAACATTACTGTTCATAACTCGTTTGACTCTGTTGAGTAGTTCCACCGCCTCAGGTGCAAGGAAACCAAATGTATCAAACGCAAAAGGAATACATGTTTACCATTTTTGGAAATATATTATGGTTCCATTTTGTTATTCGTGTTTTGAAATATCAATATGTATGTTGTGCTAACTTGGTATAAATTAATGGATATAAGTTTTAAAAAGAATCATTCAAGGTTTGAATAAATGAAAAGAAAAAGTGACGTTTGGCTAAAGTGAGAATGAATGAATGAGAGTGAAAGGAGAAGATACTATACCTATACACCTATACATCTGAGTATCATTTGAGAGGGAGAAAACCCATCAATCAAGGTGGGTTTTGAACTATATCTTCATTAACTGTTTGATTACCAATTGAAATATCCAAATCTAGCTTGTGACCAAGCAATTTTTGAGGAAATAAACTTCAAGCCGGCCTTATGCTCGTACAGTCGTACCATAAAGAATATCGTAATATATAGAAATGCTTGTAGTCTAAAGACACATCATATGGTATGAAAGCGTTCTCTAACTTCGTTTTTCGAGCAACGATAGTTCATTCAACGAGAACCACTAGCAAGTAGCCGAAGAAAAATTATGTTACAAACACTTTGCACAAGAAAGATTAGGATCACATATGCATTATATCCAACTACGACATATATTCATTCTCCTATATGTGATCTAAGAATGAGAATGAGCTTTAATATAATTACATAAGGTGTTCTAGCAAGGAGGTTTCGGGTCGAAACACATGTTATTTCTGAATTTTCACATGGTTCTCTAACTAAACGGTTGTGTTACAAGTTATTGTGAGACGGTTAGTTTATTTATTTAATTATTTTAATTAAAAGATGAAAAATATTGAATAAAATGCAACAAATTGTTTTTAAAAAATATGCAAGTTTTAAATGATATGATAACCAACAAAAAATGTGTTATTTTGCAAATCTATAGTAAAAACATAAACATCATGCATCTAGCTGCATGTTCATTTTACAAAAATTAATTGGAGGATAAACCATTGCTTACAATTTGTAAATTATGAGACATGGTTTTTCTTTTTTAATTAGACAATACGAGAAACTATTCGTCACGTTCACGTTCCTCAAATAGACAATTTCATGTTGTCTTTTCATTTTGTCTTCCACTAGATGGTGCTTTGGAAAGGAACGTACTAAACTAGTCATCTATATTTATAGTGTGTAATTTTATAACATCTTTTATTATGATTTTTTCACTAAAATTATTTCATTCTTTATAAATGATAACTAACAATCTTGGTTATCAAGACCTTTTTGTGATGAATCGTGTGTATTTATATATTGTATACACACAGCAAATATAAATACGAACGAGTATTTTGTTACACTATGTTTGTTTAGCAATAATGGTTAAAATTATATGAATTCGTTTTTATGCAGTGTCTGCCATCAATATTTAACTGCATACAACGTTCTAGTTTCTATTTTCATTTTTGTTTATTTGTTTTTGTTCCGAATGGTATAGTTAAAAAATTAACAAACTAAAACATGCTTGGAATGGTAAATGAATTGGTATAATAACTTGGGATTGTGATTATTATCACTAAAATATGAAAGGTGTCAAGTTTAAATTTTGACGGTGCAAATAATCTTATGGTCACATTAACCTTCTTGAAAAAGGAATAATTTTACCAAGTTTGTATGTGTATAGCGGTAAGCTTAAATAATTTTACCTAGTTTGTATGTGTATAGCGGTAAGCTTAAATCCAGTGAAATTAGTTGGTTAAAAGATCAAAAGCAATAGTTAAAAAAATGAATTCATAGTTTTATACATTGAGGGTTTTGTTTTGTTTTTTTTATTTTTTTGTTTTTTTTTTTGTTTTTTTGTTTTTGTTTTTTTTTTTTTTACATATATATATCGGCTTTATAAACTTATATAATTTCAGTTTATATATTACTAGTTATAATACACGTGCATTCACGAGGTTTTTCTTGAAAAATTTAATTATATAGCATTATCGTTTAAAAACAGAAAATCTTATGTATATTTTAAAAAGTTAGAGCATCAACATGTACGAAAGTAAGAAAAATAGTTAGCAGAAATTGTAAATATAACCGTGACATCAACCTTATATTGGATTCTTGAGTGTGTCTCTTTATAATGTTATTGGGCCAAAGATTATTTGATCACATAGATTTACACATAAATCAAATTTATTTTAAAATTTTTGTTTACTATATGGACATGTAAGAATTTAACCGTGAAAATTGTGATATAAGTATAACTAATAAGTATGCATGAGTTTTTCATTATGTATTAATATCAATTAATATTTCTAAAAATTTTATTGGATGAAAGAATTAACGTTGTTTAACTGACATACATGTTAATGTTGAGGTTGATGTTATTGTTTAACTTTAACTATTGATATTATTTTGTACAAAATGTGCAAGTTTAATAGCACATAATGAGCGTTGATGAAATTAATATATACCCCGTAAAGTTTTTTAAAAATGTTTTTCCGGATACCCGTATATAAACTTTAAATAATAATTATATGAGTCGTTATACGTACAATCACTTATATTTATTTTCATATCACAGTAACTCATATTTACCATTTGATATTTATATTACCGTTAATAATAATTTAACTGTATTTAATATTTAAATCCGTGTACGTATAGATTAAACTTTTAAATAGGATAACATGAATTCTTATTTATATTTAACGTACATAGTAAAAAGATATTTTAATAAATGAAAGTTTAAAACTAATATTTAATTTAATAGTATTTAACGTATATTAAAATTAATTTATACATTTATAAAATTTTGTAAGTTTAATGGATGGAAGTCTCAAACCAATATTAATACTCATGTAATTGTAAACAAAGTTCATATTATAAAGTGTAGGGGTATAAAGTGCAATGAGTTATTTGTTTATTATCTAAAATTATAAAAAAAAAACATGGAGATTTATAATTTTACATTTAACTCCATATAATATATTTAAAATTCAACAACTAATGTTTTATTAATTACCTTATCTCTTTTTAAGTTTTATTTTCATAAATTTGACACCTATATTTTTATGTGTTTTTTTCCTTAATCAAATTCTCTACCAAATTTTTTAAAGTTTGACCAAAATCAATTCAATTTTGAATTTTTATTAGCCAATCATATTACTCGATTTCGCTTATGTGTCAAAATCGTGCTTTCCTATTGGTCCAATTTTTTTCCACTAAGATTGTTTTGTAAAAAAAAACTCCAAAATGATGTAATTCCTTTATTATATAAAAGATAAGCTTATACTTTTTGGCTTATAACATGATATGGAAATAAAAATAAGTCCATACACTATAAATTAAGCTAAAAATAAACCTACATAAATGAGATTATAATATAGATGAAATCATATAAGCTACATAATAAGTAAATATATAAAGCTTAAGCAAGCTCCATTGATTTTATTGTATTTGTCCTTTTAACAAAAAAAAAAAAAAAAAAAAAAAAAAAAAAAAAAAGCCCTCTGAGAGCACACAATGAAGTGCACCCATGGCTCATTATAATGATTTTTTCGCTCATATGTCAGTGTTGTATTGTACCGCCACCTACACTATAGCAGCCTTATAGGCAAGGACGGAGTTTAGCCAATGTTATTGGAGAGGCTAAAATGTAGTCGTAATAATTTTGAGGGGGATAAAACTATAATTATTTTATATTTGTACTAATTTTTTTAAAATATTATACAAAACTACAAAAACTAAAGCTTATCGGCCTTAGCTTTGGGGGGAGGGGGGTGTTCAACCCTATCTTGCGCCTAATAGCCTTCGTCCATGCCTATAGGTGGTTTCGCCTCCATATCACAACCATTTTCAGTTATTATTATTATTATTATTATTATTATTATTATTATTCTAAATGGGATTTGTGTTTTGATCCTGTTGTTTTATTTATTTACACTTTAGTCCATGTTTTCTTATATTGTTTAATGTTTTACTTTCTTTTCTTGTATTTTAGTTTGTAAAATGTACAATTTTTTTTGTTAATTATAATGATTTACTTTATTTAAATTATGTAATGTTTTATTTTTTTTGTGTTTATTTTGATTGAAAAAAAAAAAAAAAAAAAAAAAAAAAACAAAACACTATGGCCCACTTACGACTATAACAATTATAGCTGAGAAGTGTGTTTAGCTTTTACGAAATAATAATAATAATAATAATAATAATAATAATAATAATAATAATAATAATAATAATAATAATAATAATAATAATAATAATAATAGAAACGGTTTCTCTCCATCTGTGTGGGCGATTATGGCGTTTTCATGGTCTCCTCTTCATGATCGTCTCGATCATGTATGATTCCTTGATCCAACAATCTCCAACGATCTTGATTATCTTCCCCATACAGGGGTGATTGTCTTGATTATATTCTCCATACAGGTGCAGTTGTGGTTTTCTTTTCCATGATGAGGGATCGACTTGATCTCATGCTGGTCTAGGGTTCTTTATTCAACATCATCAGTTGAAATCCTTGTTCGTTTTCGTGGTTCTAGTGATTGGGCTGGTTGTTTGTAAGGTTTTCTGTTGCATTTTTATTCAATTTATTTTTAGGGTTTCTTTTGAGGCTCGTTAGTTTTTTATTGTGATCTGCTGGTAGTTTCCTTCGTTTGCTGTGTGGGGGTTTCTGTTGCGCCTTCTTCGTCAGTTACTTGTTTCTGTTAGCATCTGTGGCTGTTTTGGGTTTCGAATATGGTTGTTAGGGTTTGATTCTTCAACTGTGATCTTCTCAACTGCCATAGGGGATATACGGGATTTCTTACTGGTGTTGGGGTCTGTTTCAGTGCTTCAGTACTGCTGGATATACGGTATTTCTGGGTCTGCTACAGTGCTACAGTACTGCTACATTGTACTTGGTTTCTGCTACAGTAGCTGTTGGTTTAGGGTTTGTTTTGTGCTTGATTTGGAGTTTACTTGGCCTCAACTTTTGTCATCTTGTTGGTGCTTTCTGGTATTGGCTTTTCAGTTGGTGTTTGTTTCTAATTCCATATGCCTATTGTGAGATTTCACTGCCCCTTCGCGGGTCTTAGTGGGTGTCGTGATGGGGGTGGTAATGGACTTACTAAAACTTATTTGATCACACATCTGCGTGATCGACACTTTAGTGGGGAGGCGCGAGATATCACTAGACATTCTCTCGCGTCAGATTTGGTTATTTTTGAAAGGGCTGAGGTTACTCTTAAGCGTATGGGATTGTGGTTATGTGGTTGTTGTTTCAAAACGCATACTTTCCGGGCTAAGTGTCGGCATGGTGGGGGGTCTGATTTCGTGTCACCTCCTGATTGTGGTGATGGTGTTGTTCGGTTCGTGTTGCATGATCTCACCAAGCCACAGGCTCCTTCTCATGTTGCTCTTATTGAGGATTTGGTTTCTGATGAGTTTGGTGGTTTTGATTTACATCTCCTTGATACTCTCCTTTCTAAGGGGTTGCGTACTGTCAAATCCATTCCTCCTAAATGTCGTTTGGGGTTTTCTCGGGTTTTGAAAGGAGCTCTTGATAAGGTGGTTTGTTCGCCTGATGACATTTCTTGCTGGGTTGGTTTGTTAGTCTTGCCTTTTTGCCTGCTTAAAACATTTTGCCCTAGGAGTAATCAAGAGTGTAGGTCGGTTACTAAGCGTCAACGACAGGAAGAGTATATTGTTAACGCTATTTCAGCTTGGGGCACACCTGGTGGTAGTTTACAAATTGTGCGTGAGGTTTTAGCCGACCCCCCCCCCCCCCCCTTTATGGTCTAATATTGATGAGGAAGACTTGGACTTGGGTGATCGTAATATCAAACAGTGTAAGAGGAAGATTTGTGATGGCCATTACACTGCTGCTGTCAGAGTTCTTTCTTCTTCGGGTATTGCGGCTTATGATGGTACTACTCTTGAGGATTTAAAAGCTAAGCACCCTTTCCAATCTGCTCCCCTTTTGCCAGACATACCTATTGATCATCATCACCTTTTGGCATCTCCTGCTACGGTTCTTGATATGATTATGAGTTTCCCTCGTGGTACTTCTTGTGGACGGGATGGTTTGCGTGCCCAACACCTTTTGGATTGTTTAAATGGTGCTGCTGTTGCTATTTCTGATGAGTTAGTTGCTTCTATGACCCAGGTTGTGAACCTTTTTCTTGAGGGTAAATGCCCAAGGGCGTTGGGCGAGTATGTTGCTAGTGCTCCTCTCACGCTTTTGGTAAAACCAGGAGGGGGGATCCGTCCTATTGCTGTTGGGACTGTTTGGAGGCGACTAGTCTCCAAGGTTTGTGCTTCTATGATTGGACATTCTTTGGATGGTTATTTTAATGGTTTGCAATTTGGTGTTGGGGTTCGGGAGGTGGGGAGGCAATTCTTCATGCTGTGAATCGGTTGATTGAAGACCGTGGGGGTGATGTTGGTCTATCAATGTTGTTGGTGGACTTTAAAAACGCCTTCAATATGGTAGATCGTGCAGTTATGTTACGGGAAGTTCGCCTTCGTGTTCTGGCTATTTCACGTTGGGTGGAATTTTGTTACTCCAGTCCTGCCAGATTATATTATGGTGAGCATACTTTATGGTCGCACCAAGGGGTGCAACAGGGTGATCCGCTTGGGCCTCTTCTTTTTACTTTAGTGTTACATCCCTTGGTATGTAAAATTAGAGACTCCTTTACCCTTTCTCTTCAAGCTTGGTATCTGGATGATGGTACTATTATCGGGGATACTTTGATTGTGGGGAAGGTTTTAGAGTTGATTATGATGGATGGACCTAATTGTGGATTACACCTCAACGTTGATAAAACTGAGGTTTTTTGGCCAAAGGAAGATCACAGGAGCAGGTATGTTGGTGTTTTTCCCCCTAATATTTCTCGACCTTCACATGGTGTTAAATTATTAGGTGGCCCTGCCAGTGTGGACTTTGAGTTTAGTAGTAAGCTTGTTATGAAAAGGGTTGCTAAAACTATTGAGCTTATGGATGCTGTTGCTAAGCTTAATGATCCTCAGTGTGAGTTGTTGCTACTGCGTGCATGTGCTGGTATTTCCAAATTGTATTTTTCTATGCGCACATGTCCTCCTCGGGTCTTTGAAGGTGCTCAGGTTTCTTTTGATGCAGCGCTTCGTTCTTCTTTAGAACGCATTGTCACTGCTTCTGGACCCGGATTTGGTGATTGGCAATGGCGACTAGCTACCCTACCTTTTGCCTTTGGGGGACTTGGGATGTACTCTGCAGGTGATGTCTTGAACTATGTCTTCCTTGCTTCTAGACTTCAATCCGCCAGCTTACAGACTAAGCTTCTCCACAGTTCTGGTATTGTGACTACTGGCCCATCATTTGATGATGCTTTGCGCACTTTTAACGTGAACATGGATGTTGACCTTTTGAGTAATCCTAGTGAGATCGCTGCCCCCAAACTTATGAAGAAATTGGCAGATATATATTTTACACGTGTTGCCCAAACGGTTGAATCCACCTTCCATCTATCTCCTAGATAGATTGCGTTATGGGGCTCATTGAAAGAGGATTATACGTCAGATTGGCTTCGGGTAGCACCGATATCTGGTTTGGGACAAACTATGAATGCCAGGACTTACCGATGTGTGTTGTGTTATCGGTTGGGTGTTCCTCTTTTTACTGTCCAGATGCCGTGTTCAGCTTGTTCTAAAGTGTTTTCTGGAGATATTTTTGGGGATCATGCTGTTTCGTGCGCAGGTATAGTTGGTATTAAACATCGGCATAATGTTGTGCGTGATGTTCTTGTTGATATATGCTCTCGGTCAGGAATTTCTGCTCGTAAGGAGGTTGACATTGGGCTTTATGGGGAGAGGGACAAAACCTTACGTCCAACTGATATGTTACTTTACTCTTGGGAGGGTGGGCTTGATGTTTGTGTTGATCTTACAGGATCATCACCTTTGATGCGTTCGAGCATGGTTGATTTTATGCCCGGTCGGGCGGTTATTGAAGCCGCACAACGTAAGCGTGTCAAGTATGGGTCTAAATATGTTGATATCGGATATGGGTTCCTCCCCTTTTCATTTTCTTCTTTTGGAGAACTTGAAAAAGATGCAGTGACCTTATTAAAGCGTATTCGACGATTCTCTATGACTCAAGACATTGACGCTCGTGCTGCTCCACATATTTTTAATAGGATTAGCTTCGCTATTGCTAGAGGTGTGGGGGCCCAGTTAGTATCTCGGCTCCCCACTAATTTCTTGTAAAATTCTTTTTGTTTTTAATAAAGTGATGATTACTATTATAATAATAATAATAATAATAATAATAATAATAATAATAATAATAATAATAATAATAAAACTGAGAAGGGTGTTTAAGGAATATTTGAAACTTAATGGGGATTTAACGACTTCCCAAAAGTTTTGAATTTGTTTCTTAAATTGGGGGATACGTTAACTTAAGCGCTCAATTAAAAGAGTGTTTTGATGTGGTTCTTCAAAATACGGCTTGGATCATTTGACGCGTTAGAGAACGTTTGCTTTGAATTGAAGCCTCTAGAAATGATACTCTCTCTTGGATGATGTTATTTGTTTTGATATTTTCTCATTTTTGGATCTTAAATTGAGATATTTCAAACCAAAATTGATACTCTCTCTTGGATGATGTTATGCATTTAGCTTCTTTAGAGTCCTCGTGAAAAAAAAAAAAAAAAAAAAAAAAAAAAAAGGTTAACAACCATTATGAAAACACGTTAATAGAAATAGTTTCTGTTTGCCTCAAGTAATTAAAGTTCTCGTTTTATTTTTGTTACTATGAAAAGCTAAAAGCATTGGAGTAAAAGAAGGAAAAAGAAAGCATCTTTATTAATGACTCAAGTACTTTGTTATATGAACACGGCTGTTTGTTAGCCTATAGCTAAAAAAAGAGTTTCGATATTTTTTTGGCGTAGTAGTAGTTTGCAGAAGAAAACTACTAGCAAAAAAGGAACATTCAATATGCCCCTTGCACTATGGATTTTTTGCAACTTAAGCCTTTCAACATCAACGTTTTAAGTCACCAACCCCTGTTCGATTTATTTAGCGACAATAACAGGATCACATAAGTTTGTGAAAAGAAGAGAGTGTTTTATCTCGTCAAAAGCTTTTTCGATTTATTTATATTTGATATAACGATATACTAATTATAATACCTGTGCATGCAAAGGGGTTTTTAAAATTTTATTTTGATTATGTATTATTATCGATTAACAAATGAATCACTTAACATGTTTCAAATAGTTTACTTAGTGAACTAAAAATAAAAAATCATATGTATATATATTATAATTTACCTATTATTTTATAAAAATGCTTTTAGATTAAAATTTATATTTTATTATTTAACCAAAATCACATGATGATATTTAACTTGCATGAGATATTAGTGATATCTACTTTTAGTTTTGCAAACTTGTGCTATTAATTTACGATGTGTTTTGTAATTGTGGTATTTCTTTTGCTTATATTTTCTTTAAAATTTGTAGCATATTTAGATAGCTTTGAGGATTGATTCATTTGTTTGATTATGAAAAACCATCATATCATGTTTACTAATGTACCTTTTTGTTTGGAAAATTGTATTTTCATAAATTTGTACTATTTAGTAACACATAATGAGCGTTGATTAAGTTAAAATATGCTCCGTAAAGTTTTTAAAATATTTTTATGATATCCATATATAAATTTTAAATAACAATTTCATGAGTTGTTATAAGTAGAATCATGTATATTTATTTTCATATCTATACTACTTATAATGGAGGAAGAACTCTCTTTCCAAAAAAATCAGATGTACACAAAATGATGCATGGTTTACAACACTTTAAAGCAAGAATTTTCATAATTACAACAACCAAAGCATTGTGTACAACAAAAACTACAATGAATCAAAATTCAGACAACTTTTCTTAGAATTCTACATTAATAGCATTAAAAATACCCATACACCCAATATTACAATTATTTAAACACAATGTACAACCCTTATTCTACATTAATAGCATTAAAAACATCCCTACACCCAATATTACAATCATTTTAATTCTACATTAATAGCATTAAAAACATCCCTACACCCAATATTACAATCATTTAAACACAATGTACAACCCTCATTCTACATTAATAGCATTAAAAATACCCCTACACCCAATATTACAATCATTTAAACATAATATATAACTCTTCATCTTAATCTAGACATGAACCTGCGAGTCTGTGACCAAGACTTGACTCAATAAAACTCGACTCGATACACAAAGCTGTGACCAAGCAAATTTAGGTGTCGGAATGACATCCCATGACATTTTTATTAATTCCATTGAAAATTTTATTTTAGAGTACCCGCCGCTGCAACGCGCAGATACCCTGCTAGTTACATTAACTCATTCTTATCATTTGATATTTATATTCCCGTTACTAATAATTTAGCCATATTTAATATTTAAACCCGTGTACGCATAAATTAAACTTATATATAGAATAACATGAGTCATTATTTAAAAAATATTTTAATAGATGAAAGTCTAGAACTAACATTAGTTTAAAAAATATTTAACATATATGTTGATATAAATAATGTCTAAAAACGTTATTAATATTTCTCAATAAACCTATGTTTTGATAATCACAAAACTCAAATGAAATTAAGTCAAGATTAAGACGTAAACATGTATTTAGTAACAAATATTTACCTCTACATCTAATATCAATTAAGGTATGCATAAACTAAGCATCTTATGCATTACATGATCAAATGAAACTTTGTTTTAAGACATAACATTTTATAAAATGATATAAACATTTTATATATATTTGTAAATCATTTTTGGTATTGTTATATTAAATCACAAATATATGATTTCAAATTTCCAACCAAAAAGGGCAAATTTTATCCAGAAAAACTTTTTCAACGTTCAGGAGGGCGGCCCCCTTAATTTTACTAGGCGGCCCCCTTAATCATTAAGGGGACCGCCCCCTAATTAAGGGGACCGACACGCTCCAGAACAGTATTTTCTGGCCCTATAAATATTGGATCATTTCACATATTTTTCTCACCTTTTTGCACTATAAACTTTCTGATCCAACCTCCATTTCTAGATCTAAAATCCTTTGATCATATAATTCATAAGTCTTTGTTTCCAAGTGACCCAAAGCTTCATCCACTCAAGTGCAAGAAGAAGAACACTCCTCTACATCCATCTAATTGTAGTAGTGTTGTGATTAGCTAGTTTTCATATTGTAGTAATTTGTAAAAGTGTTGTGTGAATTTGTTAATTGTAGAAGCTAGGTGTGTTGTAAAGTAGTTTAGTAGTTGTGACTTAGTTGTGCATAGAAGAAGGTGTGAAGTCTTGAAGAAGTTGTGAAGGTGTGAAGAAGGTGTAAAGTTTTGAAGAAGTTGTGAGATTGGTTCTAGCTACGATTAGAACTCGACATTTAGCTTAGTGTCGTTAACTCGTGTAAGCCAAGGTGTGTAAGGTTTCTCCACCATAAGGAGTTTGTTGACATAGTGAAGAAAACTCTCGAGTGTGGTACTCGGGGAGTGGAGTAGGGCAAGGAAGGTGTCCTTGTAGCCGAACCACTATAAATTCGCGTGTTGTGGTTTGATCTTTCTAACTCTATCTTTTCTTCATTCTATTTCAATACTTTCATTATTAGATTATAATTGCTTATATTGGTTGTTGCTTGAATTCACTTGAGATCGAATCGAAAGTTTTTAATAAGCTACAAAATATTTTGGTAATAAATTTAAAAGGACGTAGAACTATTCAACCCCCCTTCTAGTTTTCCACAATTGGTATCAGGAGCCACGTCTAGCAAGATCTTTAAAATATATTGTATTTTAAAACTTGTAACAATCTATGGAATCTGAAAAATATTTAGAAGGGCAATCTATGCAAAGACCACCACTATTTGAAAGTGATGGATTTTTATTTTGGAAAAATCGATTCGAAACTTATGTGAAGTCAAAAGATCTAGATCTTTGGCATGTTATTACTAATGGTGATTTTTTACCTATTCAAAATAACCCCGAAACAAAAAAAGATGAAATCGTACCTTTTGAAAAACAAAATGATGATTTAAAAAGAAAACTTGCTAAAAATAATGAAGCAAAAATGGTTATTTATAATGCGCTACCACGTAAAGAGTACGAAAGGATCTTTATGTGTGAAACCGCAAAAGAAATTTAGAACTCTTTACTAATAACTCACCAAGGTAATAGTCAAGTCAAAAATAATAAGATAGATCTACTTGTTCAACAATATGAGCAATTCACGATTCCGGAAGAGGAATCAATTGATAATGCTCTTGCTAGATTTAACACTATCATCACAAGTTTAAAAGCACTTGATGAGAATTTTTCTAGTAAGAATTTTGTTAGGAAATTTCTTAGGGCTCTTCATCCAAAATGGCGAGCTAAAGTGACGGCTATTGAAGAATCAAAGAATTTGTCAACATTGCAACTTGATGAATTAATTGGAAATCTAAAAGTTTACGAAGTTATTATTAAGAAGGATTTCGAAATGGTCAAAGAAAAACGAGAGCAAAGCAAGTCAATCGCCTTGAAAGCTAGAAAGGAATCTAGTATCGAAGATAGCTCATCTTCCGAAAGTGATGACGAAGAATACGCCATGGCCGTAAGAGATTTCAAGAAATTCTTCAAAAGGCGAGGAAGATTCGTAAGACAACCGCATGATGAAAATAAAACATTTCAAAAGAGTAAGGATGACAAGAACAACAAGAATGAAAGGAAATGTTTCAAGTGTGGTGATCCAAATCACCTTATTGGAAAATGTCCAATGATGACAAGAGATCAAAATCAAAGAGCTTTTGTTGGAGGAGCTTGGAGTGATAGTGATGAAGATGAGAAAGAAACGACAAAAGAAGAGAAGTGTCTTATGGCGAATACATTAAATGAGGTACGTTCCGAAACCGAATATTTTAGTGATGAAAGCTTATCATTAGATGAAAAAGACCTAGATAATGAATATAATAGGCTATGCAAATTAGGACAACTAGTAATGGCCAAAAACAAATCACTAAAATACATAAATAATCAATTGGAAAATGAAGTACTAGAACTAAAAATTAAAATACATCAACTTGAAAAAGGTAAAGAAATTTTTGAAGAATGTAAATCATGTCAAGAGATTAAAGGTGAAAACGAAATACTTAGAGAAGAAATTTGCAAACTTGATAAATTTGAAAATAGTAGTCACTCACTTAGTAAAATAATAAGCATTCAAAGAGTATCCGGAGATAAAACCGGTTTAGGATTTAACTCAAATGAAACTTCAACAAGCGAGATTAAAAATGTCAATTTCAAAAATGAACTTAATGAACAAAAACCTCTAAAATCTAATCCTAAGTATATACTCATTAATGATAGAAAAATACCTCTTGCCAACAATGAAGAAGTTAAAGCTTTTTATAAACCGTCTTTAAAAACCGAAGTAGGATCTTCTAAACCTAAGACAAGATCTAAAACTCCACCACCTAGAAAACCAAATAACCCTCATCCTAGGCCTAAAACACCTCAACCAAGAAGAAACCAAAATAGGCAAAACTACAATAACAATAGTAATCAAATGTGGAATTATCAACAAAGCTACAATCCTTGGGGTATACTACCACCTTTCATGCATCCTAGTCAAATGTTAAACATGTTTGGACCAAACAACTTTGGACCAAAGAGGCAATGGGGACCGAATAGCTAGATGAACACTCCTTGAGGCAATCTTGAAGTTTTCTCACCATAGACTTTTTCAAAGTCTATTTGTCATCTTGATGATTTGGAAGATTTTTTGAAGACCACCGGGTACGCCATTCTTTCACAACTCATTGCCATGCTTAGATAAATATGCCTTGTTTGATTACGTTGTTTGTGTAGATATAACTTGCTATTTTCCTCTATTTGTTCAATCATATATATATATATATATATATATATATATATATATATATATACATACTTGCACATAACCTAGATACGTCATTAGTTGACCCTCTAGAACTCTAGGAAATTGTTCGTTATCGAACTCTTTCCTTCCCCCTCGCGTAATTCTATTAAGTCCATTTTTAGAAGACTCATGATGATGAAGGGATATGAGTCAAGTAGACTATTATCATGCAAGAACGCCTTCGCACGTGAACACTATGGATGAAACAAACTCCTTTCGCCGAAGTTGACAAGGTGTGAAGAAGGGGTGAAGTCTTGAAGAAGTTGTGAAGGTGTGAAGAAGGTGTGAAGTTTTGAAGAAGTTGTGAGATTGGTTCTAGCTACGATTAGAACTCGTCATTTAGCTTAGTGTCGTTAACTCGTGTAAGCCAAGGTGTGTAAGGTTTCTCCACCATAAGGAGTTTGTTGACATAGTGAAGAAAACTCTCGAGTGTGGTACTCGGGGAGTGGAGTAGGGCAAGGAAGGTGTCCTTGTAGCCGAACCACTATAAATTCGCGTGTTGTGGTTTGATCTTTCTAACTCTATTTTTTCTTCATTCTATTTCAATACTTTCATTATTAGATTAGAATAGCTTATATTGGTTGTTGCTTGAATTCACTTGAGATCGAATCGAAAGTTTTTAATAAGCTACAAAATATTTTGGTAATAAAAAAAAGGACGTAAAATTATTCAACCCCCCTTCTAGTTTTCCACAATATATTAAAAATAATTCGCATATTTACCAAATTTTGTAATTTTAATGGATAAAAGTCTAAAAACTAATACTAATACTTATCTAATTTTAAACAGAGTTAATATTATAAAGTACAGGGGTTATAAAGTGTAAGGGGTTATTTTTTTTTCTAAAGTTATTAAAAAATATGAAAACTTGTAATTTTACACTTACCTCTATATAATTTATTTAAAATTCAACCACTAAAGTTTTATTAATTACTTCATCTTTTTTTAAGTTTTTGTTTTTATAAATTTGACACTTATATTTTTATGCATTTTTTTTCTTAACAAAATTTCTCTTCCAAATTTATTAAGTTTGACCAAAATTAATTTAATTTTGATTTTTTATTTACCAATCATATTGCTCAATTTCGCCTTCATGGCAAAATCGAGCTCTCCTATTGGTATAATATTTTTTCAATAAGAAGGATTTTGCAAAAACACTCTGAAATGATGTAATTTTTTTATTATATAAAAGATTTGAACCTATTCATCAAGGTAGTTAATCACTAATCAATGCTCAAAGTGAAATACGCCTTCTACAAAAGAGGAAAAAAAACTTTTATTCATTGTGAAGACATTTGAAATACCAGGCGAGTGCCGCGTCTAGCGGCAACGATTTTTAGCGATAGACAATTAACAATATGCGATATTGTAGCAAGTATTTCGTATAACGTTTAAAATAGAACGTGAAAAGATAAAAATGTAATTAAATAGTTGTAACATATGATAATTCAAATCAAACAAAATTATTAACATATATCAAAGAACATATAAAAACATTTAGTGCAACTGGAAATAAAACATTACATCAATTATGAGATAATAACTAACAATGTACGTTACTCGCCGCGTAAAATTTATTGGTACATGATATTTGATGTGTAGACTCTTCCTTGACTGGTTTCACTAATACCTTTGTAGTTTGTTAAAATTAGAAACAATAAATAATTATATATGCATTAATGTGACCGGAAATTTGTCGTGACAGTTTTATAATTTGATTAGTTGATTTTAAATTTGGGTTTATGTCGTAAATAATTTAAAATGGATCTAGTAAATTATATATGTTAAAATAAACATTGTAATTTTTTATTAACATATATGTGATAGTTGATTATATGTAAGAATATGTTTTAAATTAGCTATTGTTGTTAGATTAAATATTGTTAATGTTTAATTAGTTATGTTATAATTATTTATGCTAATTGTTGGTTAAGTGTAAATAATTGTTTATAAGTTTATTATATTGTTGATATTTAAATATTTAAATTTTTATATATATACGAGGATTTAAGCCCCGTGCTTCGCGGCGGGATGTTTGCGTAGAAAAGTTTTATCACTGGTGTTGGTAAAACACATTTTCAAATCCCCTTTCTTGCGTTACACAAAAGACAATCTTGTTGCATTAGGGTGTTGACGTCACAAATATTAGTATGCATCCGTGCCGGGGTGTGCCACATTGTATAGGCATATCAGCTATAGAAAGCTTCGAACATTAACAAAGAGACCAACTATTATCCATTACAATTTACAAATTTTAACAAACTTTGCTTCAATGCTTTTAAGCAAATGAAAATAGAAAACAATCAATTGGGTAATCATATTACTAAACATCATACAGTAACCAAACTAAGCTTTAAAACGAAAAAAAAAAATAAAATGTAAACATATACGACATAATCTATTTCATGTTCAAGGACTGAATAGCTAGATTGGTTGCTGTCATGGAGACTCCGTTTTTGACAAAACTCAAAGAAAATTTAAGTGGTTCTACCATTTCTTTTATATCCATTACTTTTTAGTTTTTCGTTTTGCAAGTTCAACATTTCTCATTGTTTAGACCCATTTCTCATTGTTTAGACCCTGTTATAACAACAATATTCACTCGTGAAAGTACGGAAAACAGTAAGAACATCTAAAGGTACGGAGAAATAACAATTTACAAGTAAACTTAGAACTAATTAAAAAAATGAAACTAAAGTTTATGGTTCTATAGGAAAATCAAGACGACTAAAGTTTATCGCACATAGTATCCTATAAAGGTGCCGAGATGAACACGTCAACTGGGCCAATGCTGAAATAGATCGGTTTTTGTACGAGTCAAAATGAGCCGGCTCTGGTGTTACATTGCATTATAATCCAGTGTTACATTAGTTCCAAAAATACATCCAAACACCCCTCATTTGTAATTTATTACATCGTGCTATTACATAAAACACATATATGCAGCATATACATCCACGTATGCAAAAAAGAACTTCAATTCTATATTACATAATGTACATGTGGTTATAGAAATTATACCTGGTCTCATCATCATTAATATGTATCCAGTCCCCTCAGCCGTATACTCAACCATATTATCACCCTTTTTAGATTGGTTAAACACAAAAAAAGTATTAAACATGAATCGAACCACATAATTTCCAAGGCAATAACTGATGGTTTTATCTAAGATATCAACATATTATACTGAACTTCCAATAAAAAGAACCATGATCTGTCTTCACTGTTGTAAGCTTACTGTCTATATCATATACACCCTCCTAATAAAATAAAGCTCAAATACTCAAATTTGGATATGATAGAACTCAAAACAACCAACATAAATTGTAGCTTAGATAAAAATGTTTCTATTATAGACTTCTAATATAATGGAGTGTACTTGTTTGCTTTTCAACACAATATCTCTTGCAATCTTAATGCTACAATAAATAGCATATGATTCTTATAATTCAAATGGAAAAATATAAGCTTAACATATGCAACCCTAAACACCTCCATAAGAAATTAAAAAGCACCATCACTATTTCATCTTTAATGTTTGGGATTTCTATTTGCTGCTTATTATCTAAATTTGTTTTCTCAAAAAAAATCAAAACTGCACTTATCCGCAAGCAAATAATTAAAGGATGAAAAGGAATTTTTTCAATCAATTTGCACCTAAATAAAACCAACTACGATCAGGAATATAATAAAAACCATTGCTAACTATATGTTTTACCTCATCTTTCTCACCTTCTTTTGTGGTGATCCTCTGCGGTCACTCACTTCAGCACTTCAATAATCAGCCTCTGCACAGCAGTTGCGCCTCTTTTCCTTGTTGTTGCTAATGTGAAGTATGTAAAAAAAACTACGTAGGCATAGTAAAACTAATATACTACCTTTGCACCAATATGATCCATCATATCCAGCCAATTAAACAATATATAGCACAAACAATATACTAAAGGAGAAAACATAAACCAATTAACCAAAACAACCCTTTTAACTAAAAAAAAAAAAAAAAAAAAAAAAAAAAAAAAGGACCAGCAACATGATCCATCATATCCTATTAAACACCCTCTCTGGCGCGGATTCCGATGCTCGTATGCAGTTTACAGCGTGGGTACGCATTTTTCAGTGGCGGTTAAGTATTCTGGCGACGACAACCCAAATTCCGGCGAGGTCTGAAACAAACAAATGGATATATTAAAAACAAATAGATCTATAAAAAAAAACACATAAATCTATTTAAAAAACACATAGATCTATAAAAAAAACATTCAAAACCGGCGGCTAAGCAAATTCCGGCAGCATCTACACAGATTCAGGCAAGATATATAAAAAAACACACTTAAATCTATTAAGAAAACACATTAATCAATAAAAAAAACTTCAAAACTAAAAAACAAACCTCAAGATCCGGCGGCGACTACGCATAAATCAATAAAAAGAACCTTGAAACTTGTGTTTGATTTTTCATTTCCATTTCTTTATATGTAGTAGAGATAATAGAGATACGTTTCAACTAACGATTGTCCAATTATCTTTACTACTTATCTATATTATCTATAAAGAGAAAATGGTCAAAAAGTCAAAAAGTGAAAAGTGAAAAACTTAAATTAATGTTTTGCCTAAATTATCCTTAATTAATGCATTTACCACTCCATAATACCTCTAATTTAAAACTTAAATGAAAACATGGAAACTTGTTCAAATTTTTTGTCAAGTTAAAAACATGGAAAGTTAAATGAATAATTAATAAATGAAAACATGGAAATGTAAAATTGTTTTGTCAACTTAAGAATGAATACACACATATATAAAAACAAACTTTTAAATACTAGACGAGTACCTGTGCATATAAACGGAATTTTATAGCGGCAGATAGTTATAGTGATATTTTGAGTACACAAAATGTTACACAAACCATTTAACCAAAATATCATTATAATTAAATGCCGCTATAAAATCTCGTTGCTATGCACGGGTACTCGTTTATCTTAACTACTTATAATGGAGAAATGGTCAAGTGAAATGTTGAGTTTTAAACACTTGGTCAAATGAGAGAGAAAGTTATTAATCATAATGGTTTCATAAAACGCACAAAGCTTCATACAACCTAACAAGTTGATGATACATATAGTTTTGAAAACTGGACGGGACTAACGGGTTCAATCGGGAACTGGTGTCGCCACCGGTTCGGCTAACCAATAAAAACTATCCGAAAACGAACCAGAGAGGACCCGTTGAAACCAATATAAACTGGTGAATCAAACCTCATCGAGATCTATTTCTCCGGTTAAAAAGTTGAAACTAAAAAAGGAAATTTTGAAAACATATATTTCAAAAGGAAACTATTAATACAAATCACAAACCGGGTTGACCTGGGACACTTCAAACCCGGCGGGTTGACCCGGTTTCGACCAACCTAGCAAGTTGAACCAGTTTAAATTGACCTATTTTTCGACCGGAACGGTTCAACCGGTTGAACCACCTAGGTCGAACTGGGTTTTAGAACCTTATGTTTAATCTCAAATCTTTAAACTTTTATTTTTTTTGTTTATAACCTATAAACTTTTTTTTATCAATAAAATATCTGTCGTTATAAAATTCCGTTGCTATGCACAGGTACTCGTCTATAATGTCAAAAGAGTCAAAGTGAAAAGTGAACTCCTTAACTTTTGGTCAATCCATAAATTACCCTTGTCACTATAATAATGAAATAATGAAACCATGCAAAACGTAAGAACCATGGTCCATGCAAAAGGAAATCATATATTTTTGAAAATGCAAAACGTTGACAAATTAATATAAGCAGGAACCATGCAAAAGGAAAGTAGGAAACCATATACTTTGACTATTTTCTACATCCCATCTAATGGAGATGCAAAAGGAAACCATATGCAAAATCATTCAAATTAATGGAGATGCAAAAGGAAACCATATGCAAAACCATACGCAAAATCATTCAAAGCGGGAAATTTCAAATTAATTAACCCTAAACCTTGCCTATATAAACAACCCCAAAAAACCATGGAGATGCAAAATCATTTCTTGTTCCACCAAAAACAATGGAGATGCAAAATCAAAAGAATGTGGATGATGATCTTGAGGTTAGAAATAGTTTTCTCTTCTTTTATTTTATTTGCTATTTTTAATCCTTATTTACACAAACTTGTTTGTTGTTTTTATATTAGCTTGTTCCCCCTCCTAACCTTGATGATGAAGATGATGAGGAACAAGAAACGAGTCGACCCATCAATCATGGTCGGAAACGAGTTTATTGTTTGGTTGATGAGAGCGAGAGTGATGAAGAATAAAATTTATGTTTTTGCTTTTTGTTGAAACATCTTGTTTCCTTAGTTTCTTTTTCTATCTTGCAAACATATGTGCGATTTGGTATGTACTTTGCTCTTGAATTAATAAACAATTAGTGTCCCACGTTTCATACATTGTCAATTCTTATTATTTCATAAACATACAGTGTGGATTCGTATTATTTAATATATCGTATGTATATCTTTTAATAAAAAACAACAGCAAATGATCATGTCAACGTTTTGCATATATTTATATTTGTCAATATATTTGTCAACGTTTTGCATATATTTATTTTCTTTTAACAACATATATTGGAATATATGTTTTTTTGGTCTCATGTTTCATTATCTATACTATTTATAAAGTAAAAATGGTCAAAGTGAAAAATTCAAGAAAAGTGAAATGTTAAAAATATGTTTTGTCTATTCTACCCTTGAATGTTGAAAGTCAATGTGGAATGTGAAAAACATAGCTAACAAAGGAAACTAATGTGAAAAAACGCAAGTTTTTTTTATAAATGTTATATACAGTACATCCTTCATGATTTTTAAATGGTAAGTTTAAAATAAAATGGCAAGTTTTACTTTTTTAAAATGTTTAAATGGTTACAGCTACACACACGGTTACAGCTATACTACACATACATGGGATTATAATCTATTTAAGTATGATGGAAACTATTTAATCTATATACTACATATACACGGTTATACAACTATATAATACACATAAACGGTAGACTATGTAGTATATAGTTAATAAAAGAAATCCATTCAAGTATTGTAACAAACAATCAAAACAATTTGAATATTAATATTACACAAGAAGTTATCTCATCTATTTCAAGCATTTATTTAACACTCACAGTTTTTTCTCAGCTAATATTGTTCTCTTCATAAAATTAACTGTTTTCTATTATTATTATTATTATTATTATTATTATTATTATTATTATTATTATTATTATTATTATTTTGTTTTCTTTTGCAGATTGATATAGCATTTGATGAATTACCATGGAACATACAGCTTCATCCCCCTCCTAATCGTGCTCCACATCCTCCGTTTTACAACCCTAACTTGATAAACTGGAATTGGGATGACGATCTTGAGGTTATAAATGGTTTTCTTTTTTATGATCTTATTTCGCAATAAGAACTTATTTGTTGTCACCACATTTCATAAATATGTCCAACATTCATTTGGACTTCTTCATATTATGCAGTTTCTGAAACTCATTGTCCTTGCAGCAATCGGATACCTGAAGCTGCTATAATGGCACAGTCTTCTCTTCATGTTTCTTAATTGTTTTCACGGAGGCTTTTGTCTTTGGCTAAAACTTTTTTGTAAGAGTTAAATACAAAGTAATAATGTTTCCTTAATTCGCTCCTGTATATGCATTGAAAATTGTATGGCAATTTATACATGGTCCCAAATGACACAATGCTTTATTAAAAAATGAAGGTAACTTTATAATGATGTCGGTCATGCACTGAAAATGAACCCAATATTAAATTATTTCTGATTATATATTTTTAAAGTGTTTAAAAATATACAGTATCCCAATATATAAAAATTAACTATCGTTTATCTTGTGAATGTGAATGATGGGAGTATTAATATGCTTTAAACCAGGAAAATAGACCGAGGTTTTTTTCTCCTTCTCCGATAACCATGATTTCTGATTTTTTTGGCCGACTAATCCACGAGAATATCGTGTATCAAGAAGTTTTACGTGACGAGTAACGTATGTTGTTAGTTTTTATCACATAATTGATGCATTGTTTTACTTTCAGTTTCATTAAATGTTGATAAATGTTAAGAATTTTTTCTAGAGTTTATTTATTGCATATATTACAGCCATTTGCAATTACATTTTGATCGTTTTACGTTCTAATTTGAACGTTACACAAAACACTTACCACAATATCACAAATCATTAATTATTTGCCACTAGGAATATCCGTTGCTATGCACGGGTACTCGCCTAGTACAAATCAATTTGCCAGTTGTGTTGATAAGTTTCAACCGCGTGATTTGTGTTCCCTAAATAAGTGAGTTTCAACATTTCAACTTTTCCAAACATTGACTATTATTGAAAAATTCATCTTTTCAACATTGACTGTTTTTACTTTGTATGTAGGTTAGATGAAAATAATCATATAAAGGCAAAAGATTATTATTACAAGGTATCTTATTTGGTTAGGGAATTGATATCTAGTGTATACATAGTATTTCTATTGGCACATAAAAAAATAACTGCAAAAAACATTTATACCTTTATTTTTTATGCGGAATATTTTTTTTTATTCATTATGCCCTGAATTTTCAAAATGCAACACACTTGTATCATATCCCGGTCATTGCTTACTCATTCAGTGAGAGTCAAAAAACAATCTTCTTTAGTATCCGATCATCATTGAAATTTTAACAATAATAAATTAATAACATATAAAAAATATAAACTTGTTTACTACTCTTATTGTTAGCGACAAAAATTCAAATCAAGAATGATATGAATTCAACATAGGCGAGCATAACGTCTCAAAACTAGTAATTCATAACGCAACTGATAAAAAATAATCACAATGTTGGAACAATGATTACAAAATCAATAACTACCGAACTTGTTTTTTCTAAGAATATGAGACCGACATTTTAGAAAAATTTTCGTATCTAAATTTATTATTTATGAAACTTTTTTGTGATGTAATATGTGTATAGTAATATTGAACTTACTGATGTGTAAGAGGAAATAGAGGTAAAGCAGGGTTGGGTAAAAAGAGAAATGAGAATGCGGATGAAAGATTTAGTCATACAAAACAATGACATAAATTGTCATTTTCAACCTTTTTTTTTCGTGTACATATAAAATTTATTCGTGTACATATCATCTTCTGGTTTAAGAATCGCTACAGTTATTAAAACGAGATTTTTTTTTCACAAACAATAATATAATTGGTAAATGCATAAACACCCCCTTAATCTCTTAAACACCCTTTAATTTAAATAAACAACAAATTCACCTTTGAATTAACAAAACATTTTGTTTTATATTCTATTAAAGTCTAGTAAAATAACAAATCAACTGACAAAGCAATTAAACTCTTAATTCTTGCCACATCATTTTAAAATTAAATTAACCTAATGTTCTAATTTTTTTTAAGTTTAGTAATATAACAAATTTAACTCGTCACACCCATTAAATTCTTAAACACCCTTTAATTTAAATAAACAACAAATTCACCTTTGAATTAACAAAACATTTTGTTTTATATTCTATTAAAGTCTAGTAAAATAACAAATCAACTGGCAAAGCAATTAAACTCTTAATTCTTGCCACATCATTTTAAAATTAAATTAACCTAATGTTCTAATTTTTTTTAAGTTTAGTAATATAACAAATTTAACTCGTCACACCCATTAAATTCTAAGTTTCTTTCACATCATTTTACTTGTTATTTGAACACTTTTTTTTTAAGGAAATACATTATTATTACTATTAACAATACTGGAAAAACATATTTCTTTTTATTTATTATTATTAATATTATCACTATAATTATATTATATTAGTAGGGTTGTGAAATTCATTTGAAATAATAAAATGTCTATATTATAGAAATTAAACTCATTTATTATGGAAACTGATTTCTCACAAAGTATTTTTGCGTCGGTAATCTGTGAGAAATCCGTAGAAAATTATCTAATGAAGTTTGGACTAAAATTTAGTGCATAAATCGCAACTAGTATGTGAGAGATTAGAATCACAATTGAGTCAACTTTTATACAACTTCCAATTTTGGTCATGTGCGACTTGTGCTACTGTGCGACCCACTCAATTTTGTGACACGTGTCCAGTTGATTTGATATCTTGTCTTCTTGTTAGGAGTATTAAAAGACCAAAATACCCATATAAAACACAACTCTCTCTCTCTCTTAAACCTCCATTTCCATCTTCTCAAACTTTAATTATCATCTCCTCCTCTCTCTCCCCCGCCGGCTGCCACCGCCATAACACCACCACCGCCACTCCCACAACCACACCGCCACCAGCACAACACTCCTCAACACCTCCTCTTTCTTTTGACACTATTCACGCGCCATCAATCTCTCTATCACCACATACCACCTCCACCGCCGTCACCAACAACACACATCACCATCACCTATTTTGTTAAAACTTGGAGATCTATAAAGACAAGGTAAGAAAAAGGTGCTTGGAGATCTATAAAGACAAGGTAAGAAAAAGGTGGGTGGCGCGTGGCGGTGTTGTGGAGGGAGCCAAGAGCTCAAATGCTCCGGAAATGATGGGGATACACCGATCTATAGATTGGAATAGAAAAAGGTCTCGACAGAAATTATTCCGGCGACGGTGTCGGAATCTGCTACTGCTTGGCCGGAGTTAATGAATTTTCCGGTGCGGGTGCTTATGTAAGCAGAAATTATTAGTTTTGTTACTGCTTTCCAAATTTACAGCATGGTGCCATGGTAGTTTAAGTTGTTATTAGTTGTGTTACTTGGAGCGTGCTTATGTAAGCAGAAAACTTGTTCAAATAGTTTCTTATGGAAACACTAAAGTACTATTTTCCAGTCTTGATTCCTTATAAAGTTTCCTTCATATTTTCGAAAGTCAGCATGTATATTGTTTCCTAACATGTTACACAGTCTATGATGATCTGTTAAAAAACAAGTTAGTCATCAAGACATATGTAACACCCCCAAAATTTAAGTTTGTCGCAGCGGAAAAGTAATTTGGGTGTTACGGTGAGGATCGAAGTTTTAACCACATAAAACGGTTTAAAAGAAACGTTTTGAAAGTTATTTGTCATTCAAATAATAATTTTGATAAAAGATGAACCATTTGATTTAAAATCTTATGAAAAGATATAAAGGCTTGTAAAAATGACAAATTTGATTTTTACACCATTTTTAATTTATCAGAGTAATAAATGCCCACTCCGTGTCTTGTCCAGCTCCGTTAAATTACCTGAGATACACATGCTTAAAAGTGTCAACACAAAGGTTGGTGAGTTCATAGAGTTTTAGGAAAAACCCTTTATTTTGTTAGATTTCAGGAATATTTGGTATTATTAAAATACAAACAATAATGAAACAGGTATCGAATATAATCACAAATAAATCATATAAATATTCAATCATATTTAATAAAGAATCAATAATCTTAACATGAGCTGGAAACTCATGATACTAAATCAATCAGATATACAATTCACATATGGTCAAACCTATACAGCTGTATCTAAATATATGTTGAAAACATATATATTTCCTTCATAGATATTGCACCAAGCCTCATGACACGCAAGACGTTAACAGAAGGGGTGTTCTATCAAATCAATGACAGATTTTGCCCTCGTGTAATAGGTGATTTGCCAATTCCTATTTTTACTCAAATATAGTGTATCACGACTAATGCGGCTAACCAATTGCAATTGGCATTCCGTCAAGCATTAGTGGGATCGGAGGTCAATCCAAAACAGGTTTCGAATCTGTTCACTATATTCGCGCTCACTTTACAGTGGTTAATGGCTCATGATAGAGGGACTATATGGCGATAAGCTAACTTAGGCAATATCAAGGACCTATGGGCTCATTTAGCATAACATCATGAAATCAAGTATCGTATCACAGAGATCAATTTGAAAACAGTATCGTTTGAGTATCAGAAATTCAATTTGGAAATATCATCGCTTGAGTATCAGAAATTCAGTTTGAAAATATCATCGTTTGAGTATCAGAAATTCAGTTTGAAAATATTTTTGAGTATCAGAAATTCAGTTTGAAAATATCATCGTTTGAGTCTCAGAAATTCAGTTTGAATATATTATCATTTGAGTATCAGAAATTCAGTTTGAAAATATCATCGTTTGAGTATCAGAAATTCAGTTTGAATATTTTGCCAATAACACATTTATATCACATACCACAATAATCGAATTGGAAACATTTTCATATGAGTATCAATATTTCAGTCAAATAATTCATCAGTAAATATATATTTCACATACCACAATAATCACATTGGAAACATTAACATATTTTAAATCACAATTTATATTATTTTAATATCAATTAGGAAATTGATTTGAATCATGTATTTTATTTTATTTCATATACTTATCAAGTTATCAAAGTATATGTAAGCATGTATCTCCCCCAATGAGTTAAAAACAATTATTGAAAATGGGGCTATGACTCACCTGAATTGATTTGGAAATGATGAAAAGTAAAGTAGAACGAGATTTATGGGAACGATTTATGGAAACGTCTTTGATCAGGAACCTGATAAATAAATTTATCTGAGAATTTGACCAAATACGATTTGGCAAATATGAAACGAATAACGATTGATAAATAATCGTTGTGATGAATGAATGATATGCAAATGATATGCTTATGTTTAAAATAATATGACAAGTTATGTTATTATTTCTAAAGCTTTTCCATTTTTAATTATGATGATGATAATACGTAACAAAATTAGTTAATATGACGTTATATATACTATTAACGAAAATTTAATAAATACATATATATATATATATATATATATATATATATATATATATATATATATATATATATATATATATATATATATATATATATATATATAAATGAAACGAAAATGCATATGACGTGAGGGTTGCCGTAAAATAGAAAATAAAATAAGAATGTCAAATAGATTATGTGTAGTCCTTGTCCTTTTTCCATTTTTACACTTTTTATACTAACGGCGTTAGCGTCACACCGTTAGTCCTTTTTATATATATTTTACAATTATAGTCCACTACATGTCAAATATTATAATCTCAACTTGTAAAATTCCTATATTATCAATTTTTATCCTTTCTTTCTGTTTCTACATTTTTAGTCCTTTCTTTTCACAGTTTTCACTTTTAGTCCCTATATGTGTCGTCGCGTTACATTTTTAGTCCAAATTTGTAAAAGTAATTATAAAAATTTTATAAAAATTTCCATAGCTTCTTTTATAAATTTTAAGCTTATTTCAACTACTTATTTTATAAAAAGTTTATTTATTTAGCTTATGGGCCTTAATTCGAACCAAGCTAAAGCCCATTTAAAATTTTAGAGGCGAGGGCATGAAAATTCTTTTGGGCTTGAACTTGGGCTTCCTTTATGATTCTAAAAATATATTTTATGGGCCCAGTGGGCTGTTAAATCATGAAGTCTTGTTGGGCCTTGGTTAAGCCCAATCGACAAAACATAAGGTTTTTATTATAAAACTTGGTTTGAAAATCCGGTTTATGTCGATTCAATTTGGCTCGTTTAGAGTGTCAAAACGTGATATTATTTTTGTAAGTTGTATAAACGAAATTATTAGTTTTCTAGGTGATCTATTAGTACATAGAAAAATATGATATGCTTGTTACGTGAAATAAAAAGATATACGTCGCTTTTGTATGGTGTTTAGCTCGTTTTTATATATAAGAAAGATTTAGTGAAATTTTCTAAGTATATATGATAAGTTTATACGTATGAGTATGGTTTCAAAACAAGTCGATATGAAGCATGCATGTTAACTTTAAACGTAATTTAAGCGTGATACGTGACTCCTAGGCCTTCCAAGATAGAGGCTAGTCACGTAACGTTTACTATATGAATATACGTATGAAAATAATGAAACAAAGTTACTATACGTTCGTATAAAATATATATGATGCATGTTATGAAAATAACGAGTAGTATGAAACGAGAAAGAGTGGAGACGACTTACTACACCTCTAGGGTGGTAGAGAGTCGAGAGAAACGGATTGAAGGAGTAGTATGGTACACGTTCGAATAGAAACTTGAAAAGTATGGATCGTATAACTTAAAGTTACAACCTTCTTGCTTCCAAATGCTTTCGTATGGTTCTCTTGATGTTTTTAAGATATACTAGAATGGAGAAAAGAGTAGGAACGATTTGTGAATGAATGGAGAAGGAAAGGGACGATCGGGTATGGTATATATGGAAAGTTTTGTGTTTCGTATGGTGCAAATTATTGCATGGGACAAGAACCACTATGCCATGCCAGAGAATAGAAGTCCTAAGATAGCTAGAGTAGTATTTTAAAATGATTTGTGAAAGGTGGCCAAATGTAAATCGTCCTTGTGAGTACTTGATATGTCGACATCCCATTTCTTAACACAAACGAGTGCTCATTTGTTTTTCAAGGAGTCTTAGTCGATCATACTTATTATTTACACATGAAAACATGTTATAGATAATATTAGAAACTCATAGGAATAAACGGGAACAAAAACGGATAAGAAATGAATTTTGTATGTATCGTTTGGGTCGATTCATAGCTAAACGAATTGCCTCTTAAAAACGTATTAAACCTCAACATGTGAACGTGAGATTCGACACACTAATAGTTGGCTAGGAGCTTAATGAGGATATGCAAAAATATACATAGGTCGTGTGTACGAATGAAAAATGAACGAGACGTTTTGTAGCTTACTTAATCGATCGAATAAAAATTAAAACAAAGAAAAATGGGCTTGTGGCGATGGGCCGATGAATAGTGAATCGAGGGATTGGGGTTAATATTAAGGGTCCGGTTTATTAATTAATTTTAGTAATTAAGTTTAGTGAAGTATTAATATTTTGTTAATTTTGTCGAGAACTTGTTTTGTCGTTTGATGAATTTGACAATATCGTAATCGTGACAATTTTAATATACAAAGAAAATTTTAAATTTCCCCGTAAAAATGGTAATTACAATAATGACAAAGATTATTTATATAATTAACCGAAGTTAATTATACGAATTTTCGCGAGATTTTACAACATATCATTTGCTCAACCGTAGTTAGGTACTTAGATCAGTAATGACTTGTAATGTCGAAAACATTTAATGGTAGCCGGAAACTGGAAAAAAAAGTTAATGGTAGGTAGCACAGTCGCACATTTAATGGTAGCACAGTAGCACATTTAATGGACACGTGTTATATATTTAAAAGAGGGTAATATGGTCTTTTAATACTTTTAATAAGAAGACAAAATATCAAATCAACTGGACACATGTCACAAAATTGACTGGGTAACTGGACACGTGTCACAAAATTGACTGGGTCGCACAGTAGCACAAGTCGCACATGACAAAAATTGGAAGTTGGATAAAAATTGACTCAATTGTAATGCTAAATTCGATTTTAGGCGTAAAATTAGAATTTTCCCTTTTTTTATATTAGTTAAAAGAAAAACCGAAGCTCGCAAAAATTTAATTTACATATCACTGCTTGCATTAAATATAGTTACATCTCAAAAATTAACATCTCATAAAAAAAATTTATAAAATATTTAAAAGCTATTTTAGCGACACGATAAACAGGCAAATTACACTCATATTACATATATTTCAATTCATTTAATATGATTTAAATCCGATTCAATACATATCCCATTCCAACCACATCATCAAGTCAATTGTGGCCGGTGTAATCATTTATTAGATGAATACAAGTGAAATTAGTGGTAGATTATCATGATCAACTAACAAAGGCAATTTCTCCAATAATAGTAAAAAATAAATATAATTCTTTAGTCCTTAAATGGTATACAAGTGACGGACCCATGATTTTTAAAAGGATGTTGTACAAAAGAAATTTTTTTTGAGGGTTACACATATCACAAAAATAGCAATTTTGAAATCTTTTTGCACCTTCATGACTTAAATTGGGTGTAGCCCGTGCCACACTCGGCATACATGTGAGTCCGTCTATACAACCAATATTAAACAATTACCATTTCTTCTAGCTATAATATAACTTTATATTTTTACTCATATTATATTTAACTGATTATAGCTACAAGCTTTGACAAGTAACAACTCAACAAATAGTTGATAGTTGATAGTGAGGAGCTTCCATTTTACAAGGACCAAACTTAAAACATCGCCCGCCGTTTCTTTTACCGTCCGCTTGTCATTTTCCACAACCCAAACACACGGGGTTAATGTGTATGTGAGTTTAATGTATGTGGCACCTCTTTATAACATCACCTATATATATAAAATCCAGCCCATCGATACATATAGAGTGAGAAACAAATCAAAACAAACCCAAAAAAACTCTAGAGAGAGAGAATGGTTCGTAACAACAAGAACAACCATGGTTCATTCTCAAGCATCAAAGCATACCTTAATGCACTCAAACACACACCTCAACGACTTATCCAACGTGTCGGATCAGTCTCAACAACGTTTGATGAAACCAGCCGTGTACGATGTGGTAACATGAGAAAAACACTTCGTTGGTATGATCTTATATGTTTTGGTGTCGGAGGAATGGTCGGGGCTGGTGTTTTTGTTACGACTGGACATGCTGCTCATGATAAAGCTGGCCCTGCTGTTGTGTTGTCTTATGCCATTGCTGGATTTTGTGCCTTGCTTTCTGCTTTTTGTTATACTGAGTTTGCTGTTCATATGCCTGTTGCTGGTGGTGCATTTAGCTATATCCGAGTCACCTTTGGTTTGTGCTTATTTCTTAAACTCGTATTTCTTTTATACTATGTATGAGATAACTATTGCATGATGTCTTTTTGTAAAAGTCTCATTTCTCGAGTAGAATTTGACTGTATACATATACTTGGTTTAGACAAGATTGGTTATCGTCGTTGCTATGATTTTTCGTATATAAAATATGACACATTGTACTTGTTGTTTGAGAAGCTCCTCAACCGAATTGTAGTGAGTTCAAGTCTTGCTCAGGCCATGTGGGAAAGTTGCGGTGTATAATTTGTGAGATAGTTAATTGCTGTTAAAATAATAATAATAATAATAATAAAAAACAAAAAAATATTAAATAAAAAATCATTAGCAACACTGCTTTTATATTGTTAAAATGTTTTTTTCTTAACGAGATATTCGTAAAATGTTGATAACTGAAAATGTTAATCCGTTTATATATTATCTGCATGATACTCTTTATAGTTTTTCTAATTTGTTGAGAATGATTGTTTTAATGTAGGCGAGTTCATGGGTTTCATAACCGGAGCAAATCTGATAATGGACTACGTGTTCTCAAATGCCGCCGTTGCGAGAAGCTTCACAACGTATTTTGGGACAGCCATTGGCGTATCCGCGCAATCGAAATGGCGAATAACGATATCCTGGTTACCAAAAGGGTTTAACCAAATCGATTTTATCGCGGTTCTTGTTATAATAATTCTAACTTTAATAATTTGTTATAGCACAAGAGAGAGTTCTTTTCTAAACATGACATTAACAGCACTACACATTTTATTCATATTTTTCGTGATCATAATGGGGTTTTGGAGAGGTGACACTAAAAATTTCACTAAACCATCCGACCCGACTCATCCGGGCGGGTTCTACCCATTTGGAGCTCCGGGCGTGTTCAATGGTGCTACACTTGTTTACTTAAGTTATATTGGCTATGACGCCGTCTCAACCTTGGCCGAAGAGGTTAAAGACCCCGTTACTGATATTCCTATCGGAGTAACGGGGTCTGTTATCCTCGTTACGGTTTTGTATTGTTTGATGGCTACTTCCATGTCGATGCTTCTTCCTTACGATCTGGTAAGTATTTAAAAAGCAATTAATGGTAATTAATTAGTAGTAATTTAGAAGTTAAAGTTTTGATTCATTGAACATGTGTGATTGTTGATATTTTTTTGCCACCGCTTCGTTTGCATGCCACACGTATTAAAACACAAACATTTTTCTAAAAAAAAGAGTAACAAATAATTTGGCATTTAGTTTGTTGAGCTGTTGGTTTTGGTTGCATGACAAGTTGACAACTAAGATATAAGTTTTAATAGTGACGCGTAAAATATGAATGGTAACTTTTTTTTTTAAAGGTGAATTCAACTTAGAAACGACCACCTTCGCGGACAGCGAAGGCTCCATCGCCATCCCGCCAGACTATGTTGTCTTAACCGGGTCCACGCTGATCTCAGGTGGTAACGGGTTTTCGGGGGAAACCCGTACTGCCTCCACACAAGTTTACCTTGCTGGAGAAACAACCGGATGAAAACCGGGCCATGCTCAAGATTTGAACCCCCGCAACGAGTGGCTTGAAGGTTCAAATCTATCATTGCAATATATCTCCGGAACAGTATGGTCTACAAGTGGACCACAAGTGAAGACTTCCCGGGTGGTCACCCACCCGGTACTACTCCCACTTGTGGCTCGCTTAACAAGTTAAGCCCCACCCACTAGACCACAAGTCCTTTGATGAATTTAGTTTATTGTATTATAAGGAAAATACATTTTTTTAAGGTTGTTTTTAATGCTCATAAAGTTCTTTTAAAGAAAGTGATAATTACTTTGAGTGTGTAACGGCTTTTGGATTTTTGTGATTGTAAAAAGAAATATTGTCTCTACGTGACTAAAGTAACATTTATACTTTATACCCATCTTGAGTATTAGGAACAACAAAAGATATAACTTTTTGAAATTAAATTAAAAGTTCTTGTTTTTGAGTGAAGGTTTAAAAAAGAGTTGCCTATGTTATTTAAGGTAAGTGCTTGGTTTTTTGAACAATATATAAAAAATATATTATTTATTGTTATAACAAGTAACAAAAAAGCTGATGCAAGTACATATGGACCACTACAAATTAAATTTGTCATGGTTTTTTTTACGACAGCTGGCAAACTAAGTTGCATCTCTTATGAGAATCTAATGTTTGGCATTATATATTGTATTCCTGCTACTGTATATATTTTTCAACAGGTGTCAAAATTAGTCTTAGTTAACATATGGAAAAGTCAGTACTCAGTAAAATATAGTGCAGAATAGTACGGGTCAAGTACGTATCATTTCTTGAATTCATAAATAATTAATGCATTTTATATTAGCACAAAACTATATTTTTTTTCATAAAATATAAGGTATTATACTAGTATTATTTGAATTAGGATATTGTTATACATTTTGTAAGTTCTAAGTATTTGAGGAGACTGATGACTATGGACATGTTTGATCCGTTATTAATAGAATACAACATTATTTGACCCGGTTTTAGTATATATATTTGAAATATGTCTAGCCGATAAAAGAAAACGGTCATTTCTAGAAACAATGCTCATATCTGCTTTCTAGTTGCACAACTTATGATTTCTGATTTCTCTGTTGTGTTTTGAGATTTAAGTTATAAAGCAACAATGACATCGTGGATTAACGGTGTTTCCTTTAACAGATAAATCCGGAAGCACCATTTTCAGGTGCGTTTATAGGGAAAACAAATGGATGGAAATGGGTGTCCAATGTCATAGGTATTGGGGCCAGCTTCGGGATCCTAACATCGTTGTTGGTAGCAATGTTGGGGCAGGCTCGATACCTATGTGTCATTGGGCGGTCAAACATCGTCCCTGTATGGTTTGCAAAGGTCCATCCAAAAACCTCAACACCTGTGAACGCATCGGCCTTTCTTGGTAAGTTATATTAAATGTGGAGTTATTGGTCTGAAAATACTTCTTGTCGGGTGTTATTTTAATTAGTATTGATACAATTGTCGGTAAACTTACGTAAGTCCTTAAAAGTGATTATCACTGATTTAGGCATATGAATACTTTATGTTTTTGACCCATAACCATGTATTAAAGTCGTGTATTCTTGTGATCAAAATGTGCAAATCTTATCTTATTCCTATATTATATTGGGAGGCCAATCTGCAGCATGATGTGGGTCTTGTGTATTTTTTTTAAATTGATTATGGGATTAAATAATTAAATAGTATGTAAGTGGTATAACCAGATTTAGTTCGACTTTGACTTTAATTTTAAAACTATGCTGTGTTTACTAAACTTATTGCTGATATTGGTGAAAAGGGTCCATTTTGAAGTAATCAACTTCTCAGTGATGTATTAAGTATTTAAAAATTGTTTCAGGTATTTTTACGGCTGCGATTGCCCTTTTTACTGAGCTGGATGTCCTTCTCAACCTTGTCTCAATCGGAACATTGTTTGTATTCTTTATGGTTGCCAATGCAGTCATCTATAGGCGTTACATCTCAGTCGAGACCAAGAGCCCATGGCCCACATTGTCATTTCTGTTGTGCTTCTCACTCACTTCGGTGATATTCACCTTGCTATGGTTATTGTTGCCAAATGGTAAGCCTAAGGTCTTTGTGCTCGGGGCCTGTTCCATTGTCGCCATCGCATTAGTGGTTCTATTTAATTATGCAGTCCCCCAAGCAAGAACACCCGACTTTTGGGGAGTCCCATTGATGCCATGGATACCGTGTGTCTCAATCTTTCTCAATGTATTCTTGTTGGGAAATCTTGATGGGCCTTCTTATGCCCGGTTTGCCTTCTTTTCGGGTCTTGCGGTAATAGTATATGCCGCGTACAGTGTCCATGCTAGTTTCGATGCTGAGGAAGAAGGGATTTTAAGCCATGAAAATCTTGAAAGCATGAAGGATCCAATTGATCTTGAGGACCTCACTCTCAAAGTGCAAAAATAACAAAACATATTGTGCTTGAGTTTTGTTAAAGTTGAATTTTGTTTTGATAGACATGAAGGTGTAAATACATGATATCTACCAATGATAGTATCAACTTAATTATCTAATGACTTGACATGATTACATTGTGGAATGATAAGAAACTAAGATCTAATATCATCTCACTTAAATCATATGTGATTTATGTTATTTTCATTTGGTATTATGCATTTTAGTGGTGATTTGAGATGGTATGGTCTTTGGTGGATATGATTCTAGAAAAAAATAATTGTTTTGCATAATAACTATGCTTACTTATATATTTAAAATGGTTTGATTGGTGATTTGAAAAAATTATTTGTGAGAATTTGGATAGAGAAAATGCATAATACACTTGTCGAATGATTTATGAATTAGGCCGGTATGCATTTAGTCTTGCATTTTAGGTATAAATAGCATTACTTGTTTTGAAAAATGATTTGTATATCGAACTAATGAAACTAAAAACAAACCTACAAATGTAATTGGTGGTAAAAATTGATTGGTGAATATGATGATAGAGAATAAGTGTATTACACTTGTCAAATTATGAATGGAGTAACAATACTTGTAGGTCTAATTAGTAGGTTTATTTATCATTGTTACTCGTTTTTGTACTTGTTAAAATCCTAGAATTGTGGTTCCGGATTGCAAATACAAATATCGCCAAGGCTTCGTTTGTAATCGTCAACGAGTTTTAGGTTTACATCAACGCTTTCGGATCAAATGATAAATAAAATGAAAATGATGAGAAGTAACCATAATCGCATATTTCAAATGAAAAAAATGCATCTCCAATGAGTTTTTCCCGACATGTGGCTAAAAATATTTATCATTTTCTCATTTTATTTTTTCTTCTCACCCCCATCAACTTCTTATGCATCCTTGATATAAAATGTTTGTTGACTTATCGTTAAGTTTATATTTCAAGAAACTTCTTAGCCAAAAGTTAAAGGAACCATAATTATAAACAAAAGTTACTCCTTTATACGAACGTCCAGTTATAGCAACAAATGGGCAACTTAGCGTTCGAGACATAGGCTAATTCAAAGGCTTATCTTTTTGCATGTCTTTTTTGTCGTGATATTCTGCTGACATAAGTCACACAACAATGTTTTGTATGCTTTATTAGGTTTTGGTTTGATTTTTTTATCTTAAGAAGTGTAAAGATTGAATACGGATTCATTCAATATTAAATATAGGGGCAATTTCATTCATATCCTTGCAAAATTATCACTAAGTTGTAATTATCTTTAGGTCAAAATGGATTTACATCCATCCTTTAACATAAGTGCTTAATTATGTCACTAAATATAATGCTTAGGCTGGGTCACCTCCATAAGGCATGTTTCATGCCTATTTGCTTTCCAATTGTAGTAACCCTACCACATGATAACGAAAATTGTGATTATTTTCTAACACAACTTAGAATATAAGTAACAAGACAAAAGTTCAATGCATAACCATTTTTTTCTAAAGATCAAACCGCTTGATCTCAACCACCCATCCAACTTCAATCCAATGGCTAATATTAATTGTTATTTTAATTTAATTATTTAACGAGGGGCATTTTGGTAATTCTACTATCTCAATAACTCAATCCAAGGATCGGTTACACACATACATTTCTCATTCCCTTTTTCCACCGGTTACACATACACACTACTTTCACACACTAACCACCGTATCAAACCCTAACAGCTATTCAATCCAAATTGATCAAAATCAACGCTTCTGTTGGACCGTCAATCAGACCAATATGATTCAATCACAGCTCGATTCAAGCAATTTCACACTCCTTCAGGTAAGATTTAATCATTAATATGTTCATTTTATGTTAGTTGATTCATCTTCAGTTATTAAGTTTTGATTAAGAACTATGGATAAAAGTAAATAAATATCTTTGAGTGTTTGGATACAAGTAAAAAGTTTGTGTTTGGATATGAGTTTTTTTAAGCTTTATGCTAATGATTTTTTTTATGTCTCCAGATCGTGAAGAAGAGGGCGATGGAGGTTGCGGAGATGTGTAAGGCAAGTTTAGACGATGGTGGTAGGGTTGACAATGTGAAGGCATCTGAGGTTCATACGTTTTTGCAGCATTTGGTCACGTTTGGGATCGCCAAAGATGAGGATTTTGATTTGTATTAGAAGCTTGTTGTTGGTTTCGCTTAGAGGAAGCAAATGCCTAAGCTTGCTGTTTTGCTTGGGCTTGGTGATAAGATGCCTGGTATATTTGTTATCCTTCACCCTGTGTTCGGTTTCTATTTTGATTTAGCTTATGTGATTTGTGATTGAATTGATACACTAATATCCTAATTCCTAAAAGCATAAATCATGCTTTTGGAATTTTGCAACTAGTCTAGTTAGTATTTAGTCATTATAACTTTAGAACATCCTGTTTTGGAATAACGATGTAATTTTTTTTAGATTAACGCAGTAGCTCTTGTATATTTGTTATTCTTTATGGTCTTCTTACAAGTCTATATATATTTCTATCTATGAATTGATTGATATCTACACGATGGCTTTGAAAACTACATCAATTAAACCTGACATGCATCATTTGAAGCTATTTAGTTTATTTGTAAACATTTTGACTCTAGGACAATCAGTAGATAAAGATCATATTTTAATTTGATCAACTTCGAAGCTCTTGAAGTTGCATAATCAGTTGTGATCATAATAACGTTAATTAGCACCTACGTGGAATAGGTACCTAAACATGTCACCGCTTGCATATATGATTAAAGAATTGATTAGCAGGGGACAGCAGGTTGATGCTGTGCATTTCACTCAGGAAGTCGGCCTTGTCGACAGGTTTCCTCCTGTACCTTTGCTTAAAGGTTTTCTCAAGAATTATTTCTTCTCCTTGGTTTCAGTTGTATAAGTATTTAGAGGAGAGGGATCAGATTCTTAAGAAGTTAAAGGAACAGATGAACAGTTAAAGAAACTGCAGCAAGTCATGAAGTGAAGACAAAAGCTGATAAACATAAAAAAGATGTACAATATGAAGATGGAGAAAAAGTTTATTCGTAATGGGGGACATATTGTCAATGGTTGGTAGTTCATCGTCGCAATGAAAAACTTATGCTACGATATTTTTTGTCCTTACAAAATGATATACAACTAATATGAAAGGTGGCTTACAAGCTTTAATTGCTTGATTCAGCTTCCATTAAAGAACCAAGTGCTACAAGGGCGGAATGTAGGAAAAGGTCAAAAGAGAAAGCAATTAACGCTATTTTGAAGCCGAAGAGGAAATGCGGGGAATGTGGAATACTAATACGCATACCAAAAAGACTTGACTGCTAAATCAAAAGGCAAAAGCAAAATAGGGTGTACAAGTGGTTGCACAAGTGATGAATAACGCTAATGCAAACTGATGTTTTTTGAATTTATAATTACATTTCAGTTTTCATTCTTTTTATATTGTCGTGGATAGTTACTTGAGTTAAAACTGAGATGTGACAGTTAAAAACTTTGATATGTGGATTGTTAATTAAGTAAGAACTTTAATTGGATTTTAATTATTCATGTTTATTAGTTTGTTTAAGGTTTTCTGTTACAATTACAGGTTTGTTTAAAAATAGTATAAAATTAGGTACACGCGTAAATCACTTGTGATTATCATGCCAAATCACTTGTGATTTTCATGCTAAATCACTTGTAATTCTTAGGCTAAATCACTAGTGATTCAGTTAATCACATATGATTGTTTTGAAAATCACACATGATTTCAGAGACAATCACATATGATTCACATTTTATATATTTAAAGTAAGTAATATCCTGAAACAGTGAAGCAAATGTACTCAAAACATTCATATTCTAAAAGTTAGTAATATAAACAAATATATTCCAACACACATTTAAAGATACGAAATAAACATCATATTCCATTTAGTAAAACACACAAAATAGTTACTTGTCCATAATTACATTAGAATTTACCTATACAAACGAAATCTGAAAAGTTGCTTGTCCAAAATGTCAACTGAAGTAAAACATTAAACATCTTAATATAAGTAGATAAGTTGTTAGTTACAAATACATACTACTTCCAAGCAATATCATAAACACGTTCCATCCTGGAAAAATCATAAGCACGTTCCGTCTTGTCCCGTATAGCATTCTTGATGGTCTGCCTTCCTTCCAGACAAGGTCCTTAGACAGCAACTTCGCCAAAGTCTGTGTCTCTACTTGCTGCTTTGTTGTCCGTTTTTTTTTCAAAAAAGAAAACCATGGGGGTGCACATTACTTTTGATTCCATGTTTATCTTCCTCAAAATATTCACGGGGCTTCGCCTTTAGCTCAGGATCTCCCTTTCGACTCCATGTGATTTAAGATTGAATCACATTTGATCTACATATCAACCTATGGTAAGTAACATATCAACCACTGACAAGCAACATGATTTGAGATACAATCATATGTGATCTACATATCAACCACAAAAATCACATGTAATTTATCTGAAATCACATGTGATTGTATTCAACTGGTGTATATTCGGCTGGTGTACATTATTGAAATCACGTGTGATTTATCTGAAATCACGTGTGATTTATCTGAAATCACGTGTGATTTATCTAAAATCATGTGTGATTTATTTGAAATCACATACTTAACTCACGGCAACAAATCAATTGTACACCCTTCTAACTTGTTATGTAAAATATAACACGAAGCTGAATACAAACAGTAGACGACGTCATAACTTAATCAATACAAAACTGATAGCAACAAATTTCAAATATACTAAATCACTTTAAAAAGGACGTTCCGAAAATATCCTGCAACTAATTTCTCATAATGTACGACATAAATACAAACGCGCAAATTATTTGGCTTCCGACTCTAATAACAACTTAAAATTCGAATTCTTTATAAATTAACACAAACACGTCCTAAAAATCTAAGCAGTTGACTAATTCAACATAAGCCAACTAATAAATCACAATTTCCAAAATAACACAACAATAAAAATCAATCTAACTGAATAAACAAATACTAAAATTATAAAAGAACAAACCTACACAACCACTGGAAATAGAAACTCGAATTTAGGTATTAAAAAGTGGCTATAAAAGATTAAAAGCTTATTTATTTATTTATTTATTTTTTGTGAATATCGATTAAAACCTAATTAAACTATGTCTTTTTGAGAAATGATCAGTTGTTGATGATGATAATGATGTGTAAAAAGAGAATCAGAAGAACAGTTGTAGATCGAATTATAATATTATTTGAGAGAAGCAAATAAAGCATTAGTTGCGGATCAAGAGCGACTTGATGACAGATCAACATCAACCGGAGATCGACGATGATGTGGAGGATCGACGAGTACGGAAGTTTACGGTGGTTAGTGTGTGTTTTGTAGAGAGAGGATTATAGATCTGATGGTGTAGAAGATAACATGAAGGTATTTTGTATATTTTGTGTTTTTTATATTGGACAAATTTACCCTCACTTTGTGATTGGATATTTTGATCACAGACGTTGGATCAAAATAAAATCAAAGGCCATGATTGGCTAGTTTGTTCTTTAGAGATTGCATGATTGTTACTGATCTCACCTCTAAGTAACAAATGGTCTGTGTTGTTTCAAGTAGCTCATGATATATGATAAAAAAAAGACCTACTTAATCATTGATACGTGGGAATCGCACCAGGCTTTACCTCTCAAGGGATCTTGAGAAGCTTACAACCCCCACCAGGCAGTGTACCTGATCGTTGTAGTATAGTATAGTGACAAGTACCGGGGGATTGATCGTTCAGCTAGGAATAGTGTCGCTAGGATTAGAAAACCTAAATACTAGTTCTAAAGGTGAGGGATGATTATTTTTGTATTTTTATATTTTTTAGAAAGCAAGTTAAAATCTCGGGTTTGAAGGATTTGGGCGGAATTAGTTGCTAGTCAACTAACCCAATACTAAAGATGCAATCAAAATAAAATACTAGAAATGAAAATAAACTAAATTATACTAAAGTTGTGAGCAATAAGTGGAGAAAATGTGTTTACTTAGATTTCACTACTCCCTAGACATCTTTTACACATTAATTACTTGTTATATTTGCATGGATGACGGATTGTATTCCTTAATATCATTCATGGGGTGGCGCACTTAACTCCCCAATTCTATGAGCTCTTATCTCCTCTTATGCCATGCACAGAACAACCATAGGGATTATAAACAGTGGCTCATGCATTAAATACAACCAATAAAGACCTAGTGCACATCGGTTCATGTTTCCTAAGACGTTCAAGCATGTTACCATTTGGAGATCTGCCAGTTTTCTTAAGCCTAACATATAAATCATGCATCCAAAACAATTATAAACAAGTAATCAACACATAATTAACATCTAGGTTTCATTAGATCCAAGCAAACACAAGATAGATCTAGCCTAACATGATGGAATTAAAACAAGAACAAGATATAGACAACCAACACATAGACATATTGATTGAATTAAAAGAACACTTATCTCAATTACACATGAAAGGTATCAAGGGTTTAGAACCCTTGAAAAACCTGTAAAATTCGCACCAAGTTCGTACTTAGGGTTTCTCCAAAACTTCTCTTTTTTTTTTAATGTGAAAATTAGAAAACTATATATAGGAAATAGGGTCTGACGGCGTCAAGACCAAATAGGTGACGCCGTCACCTCGCCGCCAAAACTCTTCTCGGACTGCCTTGATCTACTTTTGACACCGTCATGTGTTGTGCATTTCCAGGCCGTCATGCATTTTACTCTTGACGCCCTACTTCGTGACGCCGTCAAATCTGTACTGGATCGTCATGGAAATTACTCTTGACGCCGTCAGGAATTCCTTCTTGACGCCGTCACCTACTGTTCCTAGCAAGGAAAATTAAGACTTTGAAATACACGGTTTTGTTGGATAAATGAAGTTTTACTGGTGGCGAGTTAACAGTCTTGGTTAATTACATGTACAATGTGGCGTTGCTAAGCCAAGACCAGACTCGACTTAAGCTAATAAATGAAAAATAACAAAAACATAAAATGAACATAGAATAAAAAGGGATGGTAGTCCGTATTTTTTTTTCTTGATTTTTTCGATTTTTTTTTTTTATTTTTTATTTATTTTTTATTTTTTTTGCATACACTCTTACCCTACCATCCAAAATAATACATCATAGGGAATGGACATTCCCTTTACACTTGAATCTTTACATATTTTACAATGAACTAATCTATTGACTCGAATTAAGATAATCAAAACACTTGGAGCACTTTTAAGATTAACGCACATATGGGGGTAATAAAATGATGTTCTTCCCCATTACTTCATAAAATAAGTACTTACCCATGAGTCCCAATCGTCCCAAAACAATATGTACAAGGATATGACTCGACTTAGCAACCATGTAATCAATTAGATAGTTAACTTAGGGTTTAACAAATAACAATAATGCACTAAAGATGAGCGCATACACGGAAGGCTAAGGCGATTTGGTTATACATTTAAGTGGGGTGTAACAAATTCTTCCTTTAAGTAAGATGCTTAAAGTTAGAAATGAAAAAATAGGCTCGGAAGGGTGTACTAGGGGTTTCGTGTACTAAAAATGAGTACAACGCTAAAGGTGTGGGAAAAATTAGTTGACTTAACTAGCCAAGTAATATGACTTAAATGGTCAAGTAATTATGATACGGGTTTAACACAGGGGTGATTCTAATGCCTCTTATCATGTAGTAAATCCTACTTCACGAATGTAGTCTCACTAGCGGTCTCGGGTTGCATCACTAACGCAAGTTCTAGAATCTAAATGCTACCGGTACACTCATAAGCACTAATAGTAAATGCTTTTCCTATCAAATCTAAAGGCGAACCTCACATATTTGGGTGGAAAATTTTTCTGAATATACGGTTATGTGCTAGTCATACAATCTCCTATCCATGAGACGCTTGCTATGGCTAAAGTTTCACTCCTAAATGTTGTAAAAAAATTTTAAATTTGGCGCTAAAATTGCACTAACAAGTATTTCTCATAGTTTTATTACACATCTACCATCAAACAAAACAAACTCAAGCGAAAGTGCATATGTAAGGTATCATCTTTTTACCCTCCCCATACACTTAAGATGAACATTGTCCCCAATGTTCAAGTAAAGAATGTAAAAGTGAATAAGTAAAAAGAATGAAATCAAATACTCCCCTGATTCGCTCGGTATGGATAATAAGGTGGCCAGGTTAAATCTTCCTCCAAGAAAATGAACAATCAAAGCTTCCCTTCCAGAATATAAATCATCTTCTTGTCATACATAACCTGTAAAACCTGAGAAAATAGACAAAACAACCTCGCGTAAAATCGGCGGCATCCTATATAAGTTACTAAATCCTAGAAAACAAGATAAGATATAATGCTTGTGGAATGAAGTTTGCAGATTTCCTGGAGAATATAAAACTTAATAATTCACAAAAACCATAAGACTCCGTTAGAAAAACAAAACCGGTAAAATTTCCAGATTTTTTACACGTGACGCCGTCAAGAGTTAACTCGTGACGCCGTCAGAAGTGACCTGCAGAAATTCTTATGTTAAGTTTCCGGAAAATTTCTGGAAAAACTTGGTCCTACTTCCTGGAAAATCCTGCAAAACTTCATTATGACTCAATACAAGCATTTGACTCTAACAAATACGAATATACATGTTCATTTAATATTGTGGAGAATCATGATCGGTTTGTTTCTTAAAAACATATTTGGGGTTTCCCCTTACACTTATCTTTTGCAAAAATACCTTTAGGTGGAGTTGAGACTAGGCCAAAACAACAAAGTAAAGTATTTCCACTATTTAGTTGAGAAACATGATCAACCAACAATAAAAACAAAGCATGCATACAGAAGCAAACAACAAACAAACAAAATAAAATCACACAAAGCATGGGTTGCCTCCCAAGAAGCGCTTTTCTTTATTTACAAGTCTTGTAGCTAGACTCAAGGTCATGGGTTACTACGTGACCTCGTAATTGGTTTCACTCTCTAGGTCGTCTTCTAAACCAGTATCGCTTTCATAGTGTAAGTACTTCGGGTCTTCGAACTCGAAGATATCCTTTCGATACTTAGAACCAAGCTTACTAACATCCTTAAAGAATCCACATGATAAATCAGAAGTGTTCTTACACCCTCTCCGAACATCTTCATCGCACAAAATTAGTTGGGAACTTATCTTATCAAGCCTGTCACAATCGCACCAGGCTTTACCTCTCAAGGGATCTTGAGAAGCTTACAACCCCCACCAGACAGTGTACCTGATCGTTGTAGTATAGTATAGTGACAAGTACCGGGGGATTGATCGTTCAGCTAGGAATAGTGTCGCTAGGATTAGAAAACCTAAATACTAGTTATAAAGGTGAGGGATGATTATTTTTGTATTTTTATATTTTTTAGAAAGCAAGTTAAAATCTCGGGTTTGAAGGATTTGGGCGGAATTAGTTGCTAGTCAACTAAACCAATACTAAAGATGCAATCAAAATAAAATACTAGAAATGAAAATAAACTAAATTATACTAAAGTTGTGAGCAATAAGTGGAGAAAATGTGTTTACTTAGATTTCACTACTCCCTAGACATCTTTTACACGTTAATTACTTGTTATATTTGCATGGATGACGGATTGTATTCCTTAATATCATTCATGGGGTGACGCACTTAACTCCCCAATTCTATGAGCTCTTATCTCCTCCTATGCCATGCCCAGCACAACCATAGGGATTATAAACAGTGGCTCATGCATTAAATACAACCAATAAAGACCTAGTGCACATCGGTTCATGTTCCCTAAGACGTTCAAGGATGTTACCATTTGGAGATCTGCCAGTTTTCTTAAGCCTAACATATAAATCATTCATCCAAAACAATTATAAACAAGTAATCAACACATAATTAACATCTAGGTTTCATTAGATCCAAGCAAACACAAGATAGATCTAGCCTAACATGATGGAATTAAGACAAGAACAAGATATAGACAACCAACACATAGACATATTGATTGAATTAAAAGAACACTTATCTCAATTACACATGAAAGGTATCAAGGGTTTAGAACCCTTGAAAAACCTGTAAAATTCGCACCAAGTTCGTACTTAGGGTTTCTCCAAAACTTCTTTTTTTTTTTTTTTTTTTTTTTTTTTTTTTTTTTTTTTAATGTGAAAATTAGAAAACTATATATAGGAAATAGGGTCTGACGGCGTCAAGACCAAATAGGTGACGCCGTCACCTCGCCGCCAAAACTCTTCTCGGACTGCCTTGATCTACTTTTGACACCGTCATGTGTTGTGCATTTCCAGGCCGTCATGCATTTTACTCTTGACGCCCTACTTCGTGACGCCGTCAAATCTGTACTGGATCGTCATGGAAATTACTCTTGACGCCGTCAGGAATTCCTTCTTGACGCCGTCACCTACTGTTCCCAGCAAGGAAAATTAAGACTTTGGCGTTTTCTTCACTTTTATGCTCCAAAAACGTCTGAATTGCTTCCTTTTCCAGATTTCACTCCCAAAGTACCTAAAATCACAAAAGGAACGATTTAGAGCAATATTTGATCAAATAAGTTCAATTCCGGGCTTAAATAACCCCTAAAAGTGATTCATTTTTCGCCTCATCAATCATAGAAAAAACAACCATATAGCTTATGCAGTGAGGATTTGCTTTTGTATGAATCAAATTGCTTTTAAGCGAGCCAAATTAGTTAGCAAACTTAAAAGTGTGAAAGGTGAGGTGATCGGTCTTTCTCGCCATGTCACCTCTACGTTTCTCATTTTTCCTTTTGTGCTTAACCTGACACACATTCTCGCTTGTAATTCCCCAAAGTTTCCTATTTTTCATTTTTAATTTTACCCCGACAAACATAACCAATCACGACATACACAATAACGCATTCACCCTCTTATAAATGTTTTCGATGAAAGATATTGCAAGGGAATTGTTTTTCTGTTTGCCGTATGGGAGGTGTGGTTTGCCACAAAGAAAATGATTTTGCATGCATTCCCATAACCCACAATGAGGGCAGAACCAAAGTGGGTTACGGGGTTTTATGGGATATCCATGAATTTTTGCTATGTAGTGTTAACTTTATTCAAAATATTGTTTATTCTTGAATGCATCTGGTCGAAAGAAAATATAATTCTAGTCTTGTTAAAAAATCTTAAATGCATCTGGTTGATTTTTGTCTTGGTTCCGTATATCCGGGATATAACCTGAGAGTCTATGCGGGATATAACCTATTCTGACTCTATGCTCCATATACTACTTCAAGACACACTTCTAGCTAGTATTCTTAAGAAGCATTTTTACCAAATAATTATTTTCGTTACAAATATACTTTTAAGACAATATATGAAGTTATGAACAAGTGATATCCCATTTCTACACTAGGCCTAAAAGAGAAGCCCAAATCTATTTTTTGGACGATCATTTGGTCTTCGTAACGTCACCATAAAATGGATTAAAGATGTTATTGTCAAGTGTCCGAAATAAATAGCGACTTATACGACCAGAATCAGTATTTTATCAAACTACTATCCTTATTTTAAACGTACGATATTTATTAATTGACACGAATATCCGCAAGAATCAAAATACTTGCTATACTATAAGCTCACATATAAATAGTTAGCTCATTTGACTATACCTTAAGTTCACACACTCTTTTCTTATATCGAGTAGATTATATTCTTTGTAAAAATGGTTTTCTAATTGACCCGATCGAGCCACAACCGGCTTCCGGTCACTCGAACGGTTCACGGTTCAACCAATTCAACCAGCCAGATCAACCCAGGTTTAAAACATTGCATCTTAGTATCATTGTAAACTAAGACAATAAGAGGATCAAAGTATGTCATAAACATCAAACTCTTATACAAGTTTGTAAAGTAAATGTTGCTAACATATGTAATGGCTAAACTTGCACCCCTATCATATTTTAAAAGTCACATGGTTTTGCTTGACCTGATTATGAGTTAAGAGCTACTGTATGATGTATAGGCATTACACTCGGGATGCACAATGATTGTTCACTCTCAAAACGGATCATCATCAGGGACGGAGCTTCTTAAGGGCAAAATGGGGTTGTGGCTCCCAAAAAAATGGATTTGCAAGCTTCCTTTTAAGCATATTTTTTATAAATAAAGTTTTATCATAGATTTATGATATAAGATCATTTTAGCACCAAACTTTTTTTACATACCAAAGGACTAATCTCCACCTTCCATCTTCCCTTCATCTTTATTTGATCTAATAGATGATATTAATCCCAACAATTTAAAAAACACACTTTCATCTTTTTTTTTCAAATATTAATATCTTTCAAACAGTTAATCGTTAAGAGAAAAAAATATACCGTTATGACGAGCATTTAATTATCTTTCTATAGATAGGCTCTTTGATATATTTTCGACATAATTTTTTTTCGTGGCCGAAAAAATCATATATGATATGTAATATCATATATTATATATCATATGTGATTTTTTCGGTCACGAAAAAAAGGTGAAAAAAATGATTTTTTTTTTGTCGAAAGTATATCAAAGTGCCCGTCTATAAAAAGATAATTAAATGCTCGTCGCGATGGTGTAATTATTTTCGTTTAACGATTAACGGTTTAAGAAATATTTAAATTATAAAAAATGGGTGAAATATTAAAATGCTTTTAATCTCAACAATTGATTCTTTTTAGATGGATGGTGGGGATGAGTCCCTTGATATGTAAAAAAAGTTTTGTATTTAATATAACTCTTTACATGTTTGGCCTTATAGTAATAAATAAATCTATTTTGGTTCATTTGATAAAGTAGTTCAAGCTCCGTTTCTAATGACCATTTCATGAAAAAGTATTACGGAGTACTAGGGATGGCAAAAGCACCCGAAACCCGAATCGGATGGGTCGGGTTCACGGGTTTGGATACGGGTTCGGGTAAAAGTATTCTTTTTTTCTCGGGTATAGGTTTGGTTACGGGTTCTGGTAATACTCGCCCGTTTATTCGTACCCGTATCTGTACCCCGTTTACCCAATTTTATACCCGTCTATTTTATATAAACTATAAAGCCCAAGCCAAGTTGTGGACTCTTGACCCTTAAGAATTAAGATCAATATTATCAAAGACATTTGAATTTTGTACTTTTCCTTGGAATTATTATCATGATTGGTTCGAAATGTTAAATCGTATGATATGATATTGAAGTCATTTTATTTAAGTTATTAAAACTTTGAATATTAGGGTGTTTTGATTTGTTTTCGGTAGAGTTTTTTAACTTCATACCCGCAATTTTGTCCAGCAGAGATTCAATCGGGGATAACCGATACCCGCGGATAAAACCGAAAAATCGATGGATAATACTAAACGGGTACCCATCGGGTTTTGGGGCGGGTTTGGGTATGGATATCATAAAAGGGTACGGGTACGGGTTCACTAAAACCCGATCCAAACCCGACCCGTTGTCATCCCTAAGTATTACCACTACATGCTAACCTGTTGTTTAATAACAAAATTTCATGTTTAGCATTATCACTACATTATTATAGTTTAGAAATACAGGCTTACAACTACAACCATGTTATCAAACGTTTTTATATAAAAAAATTTTTACTACTCACAACTAATGTTTACTGGTCACTAGTATTGCTTACTGCTATTGTTCACCACACACCCCCATAGATCCCCATAGACACGGCCATTCTCGGCATCTTCCCTGTTGCCCCTCTTCTCAAAGCCCATACTAAACGAAATTAGAAAAGAAGTTAACACTAAGATAAAAACAAGAGAGAACTGCAAAATACATCATTGTGGTTTACACATTTTGGCATCTTACATCCCTGTCAGAAACTTTTGGCAATATACATCCCCCGTTAGGCAAACGTTTGCCACAATACATCCCTCGTTAACAATGATGACTAACGGTGCAAATTTTTCCTCCGTTATCTCTTAACGAGACTGAAAATATTACACCGTTAGCCTTCGTTAGCCAAACATTTGCACCGTTAGTCCTCTTTTTTAGAAAAAAAAATTAAAAAAATTTAGAATTAAAAAAAAAAGTTAAAATTAAAAGAAAAAGGAAAAAAATTAAAAAAAAATGTTTTTTTTAAAGTTAATATTTAAAAAAAAAATAATATTTGGGAAAAAAAATTATTTTTTTTTATAAAGACGCATTTTTTAAAAATATTAAAAAAAAGGAAAAATATTTGAAAAGTTAATTTTTTTTAAAGTTAATATTTAAAAAAAATCAAAATTTTTTTAAAAAATTAATATTTGCGATTTTTTATTTATTTATTTTTATTTTATAAATATGCATTTTTTAAAAAAAATTAAAAAAAAGGAAAAAAATTTAAAAAATTAATTTTTTTTAAAGTTAATATTTAAAAAAAATCAAAATTAAAAAAAAAATTAATATTTGCGAAAAAAAAATTAATTTTTTTTTATAAATACGCATTTTTTAAAAATATTAGAAAAGGAAAAAAATTTAAAAAATTAATTTTTTTAAGGTTATATTTAAAAAAAAAATCAAAATTTAAAAAAAAAATTAATATTTGTGAAAAAAAAATAAATTTTTTTTTATAAAAACATTATTTTTTTAAAAAAAATTAATTTTTATAAAAAAAATTAAATTTTTTTAAAAAATACGCATTTTTTTAATAAAAATTAATTTTAAAAAAATACGCATTTTAAAAAAATTAATTATTATTTATAATTTTTCTTTTCGCAAATATTATTTTTTTAAAAAAAAATTGATTTTTTTTTAAATATTAACTTTAAAAAAAATTAATTTTTAATTTTTTTTTCCTTTTTCTTTAATTTTAACTTTTTTTTTTTTAAATTTTTAAATTTTTTAACTTTTTTTTTTTTTTTTTTCTAAAAAAGAGGACTAACGGTGCAAATGTTTGGCTAACGAAGGCTAACGGTGTAATATTTTCAGTCTCGTTAAGATATAACGGAGGAAAAATTTGCACCGTTAGTCCTCATTGTTAACGAGGGATGTATTGTGACAAACGTTTGCCTAACGGGAGATGTATATTGCCAAAAGTTTCTGACAAGAATATAAGATGCCAAAATGTGTAAACCACATGGATGTATTTTGCAGTTCTCTCTAAAAAAACAACAAAAAGGTGAAGACATAGGTACCGAGACTATCATTTCTTAAAAAAAAGGCTTAAAAGACAAGTTTACCCCTTGTGACATATTTATAAACGGTCTAGTTTTAGGGTTTCATGAAAGCAAACACAGAGTGCGCCGCCGATCTTCACCGAGAACATCACTAACAGGTTTGCAGTTCATCTTCATTTTCATCCGTCTAATTAATAATAGCATTAGCTGTCTTGTACATATCATATAGATAGTTATCTTGTTTGTATATACGAGTGTTTGTTCTTTTCATTACAAATGAAATAAGTTTAGAACCATTGTGTTTTTGTGTGTTAAGATTTATGCTTTAGGTAGTGTTTATTGATTGCTAAAATGTTTAAATATTTGAGATTGCTTCTGGGAACTGCTTATTTAAAATGTTAAGTTTTTTTTTTTTTTTTTTTTTTTTTTTTTTTTTTTTTTTGAATGAACCTTTTTTAATGTTGATTATTAGATTATTGTGCTTTGTAAGAGGTTTGAAAAACATTTTTCAGAATGATTGTTTTATTTCTCAAGTGCTTAGGGGGTGTTTTTTTAAGCTTATATGTGGCTTATGACCCTTTTTGTTTTTCGGCTTATTTTCCGACTTGTGGGCTTATATAAGTTTATCATGATATAATAAACCCATGAGTCTCAAAATAAGCCGGGAATTTGTGGCTTAAGATATATAAGCCGAAATCAAATAAGCTAATAAGCCCACATATTTAAACAAGCACCCCCTTAATTGTCTTTTTAAGAGGTGCTAAAGAAAAATTTTAAACGACCAGTTTTGGATTTTTTTGACACGTGTAGGCAGTTAAGAAATACAATTTTCAAACACCATCCAAATATTGTTAAAGTCGAGGCTTTACTGTTATAAGTATGTAGTTGGAATGCTGACTGTTTTATCTATCTATTTTTGTGAATACTGATATGATTTGATTCACTTATTTATTTACTTGTTGATATTGATTTATGATGAAAGGACTTTTTGTCAAGTGTCGGCCTTTTCTAATGATATTTTGTCAACTTGATTAAATGCAGAGTTTGCTATAATCACTCTTGTGTGCTAAAGTATGGGGCGTGTTCGTACCAAAACCGTCAAGAAAGCCTCTAGGGTAGTGATCGAGAGGTACTATGGGAAGATGACTCTTGACTTCCACACCAACAAGAAGATCATGGAGGAAGTTGCCATCATTCCATCCAAACGTCTTAGGAACAAGATTGCTGGTTTCTCAACTCATCTCATGAAGCGTATCCAGAAGGGACCCGTGAGAGGTATCTCATTGAAGCTACAGGAGGAAGAAAGGGAGCGTCGCATGGACTTTGTGCCAGAAGAGTCTGCTATCAAGACCGATCTTATTGAAGTCGACAAAGAGACCCTTGAGATGCTTACTGCTCTTGGCATGGGTGATCTTCCTGGTGTTGTGAAGGCGTCTGCTGAGCCACAGGCTGTGCCTGCTGCTTCTGCTTACGGCAGGGGTGCTGGTGCTGGTGTTGGTAATTTTGCAAAGAGATATTAAAAGATTATGTTTAAGTGACCTTTTTTTTAGGATAATTTTGTTGAACTATCGATTTAGTAATGCTGCGTTTGTTTGGAATTATAATTAGTGTTTTTGAGCACTAATGTTTTTGAGGTTGGATTATTTATAGACATAGTTTTCCATGAGCTCTTTTATCCAAATTGCTACCTCTGTTTGTTCATGTAAATTTTTTCTTGTCCATTACGGTCATGAGTTGAGCTTAAATGTTGCGAAATTGGTTGTTGGCAACATTGCTTATTTGATAGAGATTCTGAGAAATGATAAAAATTAGTGAGCCTATTTCAAGAACATGACAGGGAAAGCCGGGATTGGCGTAATGATTGCTGCCCTGTTTCTGAGCTCCATTGCCTGGCTAATGGGATGTTGAGCCAGACACTGTTGCCCAAATACAGCTCTTTCGAATAAATGGTTTGGCTTCTGGCTTTAACTACATCTTTCAAACCTATTAGATTTATATGAGTGCTTGACAATAATACATGAATTTTTATGTGAGCTGATAATTTCAATGGGCGATGCCATAAACCACTTCATACCAAAACATGCAATCATCAACGAATCAGTGCTAACAGGAACATTCTGTGGCAAACATATCTTAAAGCTCGTTAACTATAGCTAACAAAGCCCATAAGTATTCGTTAAAAGTCTATCTAATTACAACTCACTATGATCATTAATGATCAAATCTTTAACCAAATAACTATACAAAGTGAATATTACTGTAATAAGGAAGTATGCTTAGAATTTAGAAACTTTTCCATACCCTGGATGTATATTTAGAATGTATTAATCGATTAGCTTTGTTCATTACAAGTATATAAACTCATTTGGATGCATAATTTCTTTGTCTTTACATAATGTGTGGAACAGAGGTAAAGTTCCAGCTATTGGTATCGATCTTGGAACGACATACTCTTGTGCAGCTGTTTGGCAGAACAACTGTGTGATTATACCAAATGATCAAGATAATCGGACTACCCCGTCAGTCATTGAGGTGAGACACTGAGACGGTGAGACTTACCAGTGGTGACACACATTTGGGAGTTGAGGATTTTGATAACAGAATGGTGAATTATTTTGTGAAATATTTAAGATAAAGTATAAACTGGACATTAGTAACAACCAAAAAGCTTTGGGTAGGTTAATGGTTAATTGTGTGAGAGCAAATTAAAGAGGGTTATTTCAACAGCTACTCAGACTACAATCGACATTGATTGTTTGTGTAACGGAATTGATTTTTCAGTAAACTTTACGAGGGCCAAGTTTGAGGATGTGAACATGGACTTGTTTGAGAAGTGCATGAAGACTGTGGATATGTGTTTGAGTTATGCTGGTATGCCTGGCCCTGGGCCACGGAAGTCCTCGATCTCTTCAGTTATGGGGTACACTGGTACGGGTAAGGTTCACATTTTAATTGATAACGGCAGCACTCATAATTTTGTTCAACCAGAAGTGGTCGAACGAATAAAGCCACCAGTCACGAACACGAGACCCTTTAAAGTATATGTAACACCCCCAAATTTAAGTTTGTAGCAGCGGAAAAGTAATTTGGGTGTTACGGGGAGGATCGAAGTTATAATCACATAAAACGGCTTAAAAGAAGCGTTTTGAAAGTTATTTGTCATTCAAATAATATTTTTGATAAAAGATGAAACATTTGCTTTAGAATCTCATTAAAATATATAAAAACTTGTAAGAATGACATATTTGATTTTTACACCATTTTAATTTATTAGAGTAATAAATGCCCGCTCCGTGTCTTATCCTGCTCCGTTAATTACCTGAGATACACATGCTTAAAAGTGTCAACATAAAGGTTGGTGAGTTCATAGAGTTTTATGGAAAACCATTTATTTCAATAGATTTCAAGACTCTTTAGTAATAATTGTAATAAATACTAACAGTAATAGAACAAGTATTGAGTGATGTTGATTTTAATCACAGATAATTCATATAGATATTCAATCAAATTAAAGTATTGGATCATAACCCTGTCATGAGCTGGAAACTCATGATACTAATGTAGTGAGATTTATAATTCAAGTCTGGTCAAATACCTATACAGCTGTATCTAAATATATGTTGAAAACATACATTTTCTAATGGATATTGCCCCAAGCCTCATGGCATGCAAAACGTTAACAAAAAGATGGTTATCAAGTCAATGATAATTTTGCCCTCTTGTAATAGGTGATTTGTCAATTCCTATTTTTACTCAAATATAGTGTATCACGACTAATACGACTAACCATATGCATAATGGCATTCCGTCAAGTATTAGTGGGATAGGAGGTCAATCCTTAACAGGTTTCGAAGCTGTTCACTATATTCGCGCTCACATACAAGTGATTAATGGCTCATGATTGAAGGACTTTATGGCGATAAAGGTAACTTAGGCAATATCAAGGTAATAATGTAACTAGAGTATTTGTGCTCTTTCTAGCAATTATTTCTGTTGAAACATAGAAATATCATATAGAGATAATGAAATCATTCAGGATGTTATAGTATAGTCAAGTATCATGCCACAATAATCACTTTGGAAACATTATCATCTATCAGTATTTCAGTAATTCGCCAGTAACATATATTTATCACATCTTAAGTCATAAACTTCATCAGGTAGCTATTAATAAGGAAATTGATTTGAATCATGTAATTTATTCATATACTTATAAAATTATCAAAGTATATGTAAGTATGTATCTCCCCCAATGAGTTAAAAACAAGTATTGGAAATGGGGCTATGACTCACCTTGATTGATACTGGAATGATGAAAAGTAAAGTCAGATGAGATTATGTGAATGATTATGGAAACGTCTTTAATACGGAACCTGATAAATAAATTTATCTTAGAATCTAACCAAATACTATTTGGTAAATGAATAACGATTAATCGTTATGATGAAAAGATGATATGCGAATGAAATTCTTATGTTTATAATAGTATAACGAGATATGTTATTATTTCTAAAGTTTTCCCTTTTTAACCATGATGATAATAGTACGTAAGGATAATTTGTTAAAATATGGTTATTTATATTATTAATGTAAAACTAACTAATATATAAATAAAATGTAATGAAAATGCATATGACGTGATGGGGTGACGTAAAATTGAAAATAAAATAAGAATGTCAAATATAATATGTGGGTCCTTGTCTTTTTTCCAATTTTACACTTTTTATTCTAACGACGTTAGCGTTACACCGTTAGTCCTTTTTATATATAATTTACAATTTTAGTCCTCTACTTGTCCAATAATCAATTCTTAGCTAGGAATATTAAATAATATCAATTTCTATCCTTAAGCTTCTGTTTTTACAGTTTCAGTCCTCATATTTCTCGGTTTGGCAGTTTTAGTCCCTCTAGGTGTTGTCGCGTTACATTTTTAGTCCAAATGTACAAAAAATGTGGAAAAAATTATATTAAATTTTCTGGAGCTTATTGAAGCTTATTAAAACTTATTTCAACTGCTTTTTACAAAAAAGAGCTTATTTTTGTGTCAATGGGCCTTAATGAATCAAAACAAAGGCCCGTTAAGAAATTTAGAGGCGAGGTGTAACACCCCCATTTTTAAAGTTTGTCGCAGTGGAAAAGTAATTTGGGTGTTACGGTGAGGATCGAAGTTTTAACCACATAAAACGGTTTAAAAGAAGTGTTTTGAAAATTATTTGTCATTTAGATAATAATTTTGATAAAAGATGAACCATTTGATTTAAAATCTTATGAAAAGATATAAAGACTTGTAAAAATGACAAATTTGATTTTTACACCATTTTAATTTATCAGAGTAATAAATGCCCACTTCGTGTCTTGTCCTGCTCCGTTAAATTACCTGAGATACACATGCTTAAAAGTGTCAACACAAAGGTTGGTGAGTTCATAGAGTTTTAGGAAAAACTCTTGATTTTGTTAGATTTCAGGAATATTTGGTATTGTTAAGACAGAAATGAAACAATTATCGAATATATTCACAAATAAATCATATAAATATTCAATCACATTCAATAAAAAAATCAATAATCTTAACATGAGCTGGAAACTCATGATATTAATTCAATCAGATAAACAATTCATATATGGTTAAACCTATACAGCTGTATCTAAATATATGTTGAATACATATATATTTCCTTTATAGATATTGCACCAAGCCTCATGACACCAAAGCTTAACCAAAAGGGGGTGTTCTATCAAATCAATGACAGATTTTGCCCTCTAACAATAGGTGATTTGCCAATTCCTATATGTCTACGAATATAGTGTATCACGACTAATGCGGCTAACCAATTGCAATTGGCATTCCGTCAAGCATTAGTGGGACAGGGGGTCAATCCTTAACAGGTTTCGAAGCTGTTCACTATATTCGCACTCACTTTCATGTGGTTAATGGCTCATGATTTAGGGGCTTCATGGCGATAGCTAACTTAGGCAATATCAAGGACCTATGGGCTCATTTAGCATAACATCATGAAATCAAGTATCATATCACAGAGATCAATTTGAAAACAGTATCGTTTGAGTATCAGAAATTCAGTTTGGAAATATCATCGCTTGAGTATCAGAAATTCAGTTTGAAAATACCATCGTTGGAGTACCAGAAATTAAGTTTGAAAATATCATCTTTTGAGTATCAGAAATTCAGTTTGAAAATATCATCATTTGAGTATCAGAAATTCAGTTTGAATATATCGCCATTTGAGTATCAGAAATTCAGTTTGAATATATCGCCAGTAACACATTTATATCACATATGACAATAATCGAATTGGAAACATTTTCATATGAATATCAATATTTCAGTCAAATAATTCATCAATATAGATTTTTCACATACCACAATAATCACATTGGAAATATTAATATATTATAGATCACAAATTATATTATTTTAATATCAATTAGGAAATTGATTTGAATCATGTATTTTATTTTATTTCATATACTTATCAAGTTATCAAAGTATATGTAAGCATGTATCTCCCCCAATGAGTTAAAAACAATTATTTGAAATGAGGCTATGACTCACCTGGATTGATTTGGAAATGATGAAAAGTAAGATAGGATGGGATTTATGGGTACGAATATGGAAACGTCTTTGATAAGGAACCTGATAAATAAATTTATCAGAGAATATAACCAAATACTATTTGGTAAATACGAACGAATAACGAATAAACATTATTCGTTATGACGAATAGATGATGTGAAGTGAAATTATTATGCCATGCATGATATGAAAATACTTTATTTAAAATATCCATCGTAGTTTTACCTTTTTAAATCGTAAGTAAAAATATTAACCTTTTAAGTATCGTTATATATAATAGTTAACGTAAAATAAATAATATATATATAAAACATAATAAAAATGCATATGACGTGAGGGTGGCCGTAAAATATAAAATAAAATAAGAATGTCAAATAGATTATGTGTAGTCCTTGTCTTTTTTTTTTCCAATTTTACACTTTTTATACTAACGGCGTTAGCGTCACACCGTTAGTCCTTTTTATATATATTTTACAATTATAGTCCACTACATGTCCAATATTACAATCTAAGCTTGTAACAATATTATATTATCAATTTTTATCCTTTCTTTCTGTTTCTATATTTTTAGTCCTTAGTTTTCACAGTTTTCACATTTAGTCCCTATACGTGTCGTCGCGTTACATTTTTAGTCCAATTTTTGCAAAAGTGATTATAAAAATTTTATAAAAATTTCCGTGGCTTCTTTTATTAATTTCTAGCTTATTTCAACAGCTTATTTCATAAAAAGCTTATTTATTTAGCTTATGGGCCTTAATTCGAACCAAACTAAAGTCCATTTAAAATTTTAGAGGCGAGGGCATGAAAATTCTTTTGGGCTTGAACTTGGGCTTACTTTGTGATTTTAAAAATGTATTTTATGGGCCCAGTGGACTGTTAAAACGCAAGGTCTTATTGGGCCTTGATTTAAGCCCACTCGACAAAACTTAAGGTTTTTATATAAGTTTTAATTTGAAAAATCTGGTTGGTGTCGATTTACTTTGGCTCGTTTATAGTGTCTAAACGTGATTATTTTTATAAGTTATACAAATGAAACTAATAGTTTTCTAGGTGGTCTATTAGGTCGAGCAAAAATATTGGGTGCTTGTTACGTGAAATTGAAAGTTATACGATGCTTTTGTAGAGTGTTTGGATCGATTTCTTATTTTGAAAAACTATGAAATATTTACCAAGTGTTTTCAATTGATTTTATACGTGTGACATGGTTTGAAATAGGCTCGTTATATGCATGAAACATGAAAATAAACGTGAAGTGTACGTGCTACGTGACTCCTAGGCCTACCAAGATAGAGGCTAGTCACGTTTCATGTTCTAACAATAAATATGTACGTATAATATATAGGTAAATTATACACGTTCGAACCAAAAATATACATAATGCATGATCAATATTTAATGGTTGAAATGGATTGAGAAGGGTTAGAAACTACTTACAAACACCTTAGAGGTGATTAAGATCGAGAGTGATAGGATTGAGCACAAGAATATCACGTTTCCAATATATAACCCAAACGTTATATATATACTAAAACCCGATTTCTTTTCTTGAGTCCAAGCTTATATACAATCGACTTATGAGTTTGTAGGAGTAGTTTTTAGAGCTGATGGGAGTATATGAAAGAGTATGGAAATGATATGAAGCTTAGTGCATGCATGGTTGTATATATGTATCAACTTGAAACGAATCGTGTGGTTTGTAAATTCATCCCAAGAGACACAAGGACAATGTATGTCAGTGAACTAGCTTCAAGGACGATTTTAATAGATATAAAATGGAATGTGAGAGCTTGAATGAAGGAATATGTTTGTGGTGATTCATGAACTCATGTCGACATGAGTGTATATATACAAACGATTTACAAAATCGTTCTCCACTCGTATATACTTGATCATCTTAGACATTTGAGCATAGAATCATCTTAGAAACATTATTAAGAGCATTTAGAAACAAACGGGGATTAAAACGGATAAGAAATGAATAAGTTGTGAATTTGTTGAATCGATTTATAGTTAAACACTTTGCCTCGTAAAAACGTATCAAAACTCAACGTAGGAACGTGAGATTCGACACACTAATAGTTGGCTAGGAGCTTAATGAGAATGTGCAAAAATATACGTAGGTCGTGTGTAAAAATTAGAAATAAACGAGATGATTTGGAGTATGTTTAGTCGGTTAGTATTATTATTATTAATGAATTTTGGGTTTTGGTGTGGGCCGGTTGGGCTTAGGGGTATTAAGGGCCCGATTTGGTTTTTAAGTAAATTTTAGTAATTAGTTTTATTAATTAGGTTTAGTTAAATAAATATTTTGTTAATTTTGTCGAGAATTTGTTTTGTCGTTTGACGAATCTGACAATATCGTAATCGTGTCCATTTCAATATACAAAGAAAATTTTAAATTTCCCCATAAAAATGGTAATTACAATAATGACAAAGATTATTTATATAATTAACCGAAGTTAATTATACGAATTTTCGCGAGGTTTTACAGTACCCACATGTCATTTTGAATTTCGTCCCGAAATTCAAATTTAATGTGATTACTTGAGTAAAGAATTTTTGAACAGAGGTTGTCGGGAGATTTTTATTCATAAAACTACGGAAACGGGATTCAGTTAGATTTACTTGTACCCAACAAGATAAGGTAACTGAAGTATTTAAGGGTTGTGAATATTGAAATTAGTGGTCATGAATAGTAAAATAACGGCTAGGAATAGTGCCCCAACGGTCGGGAATAGTGCCCAACGGTCACATTTTTAGCCTATATATACCACTTCAATTTTCCACTCCTTCCATCAACCATTTTCCTCTCATTTTCCACCAAAATGCCGCATCTCATAACCATCTTAGCGATTGTGTACGTCGTCCTTGCCGCTATCTACTTGGCGTACGTTCTAGATGAAGACTTTGGATTCTTGGTCGCGATCTTGATGTTTGTCGTACCCCTGACTATCCTTGCTTTTACCGTCGACAAGATTTGGGGGTAAAATATTAAGCTAGGGTTGTTTTGGATTAAGTTCTTGTTATGTTTTTATGTATTTGTAACGAATAATGAATAAAACTCGTTTTATTTTTGAGAATTTGTCTCATTATTATTTTTAATATTTGGTTTATATTTATTTTTCAGCATAATTAAAGTGATTCATCCTGTGGTGGCTCTTGCTATTGTTTTGTTGGTGGGAGTCTTATTTGTCATTGCGGATCAACCTATTGAAGATTCCTTTGTTTGCATTGTAATAATTGTAACGATAGCACTTCCGATGCTAATTATTTGTTTATGTATTAACTTTTATGGATTTTAATAAATATTTTCGTTATTGATGTCTTTTATTAGTTATTGTGAATTATTGGCGTTTTTCTTAATTATACTTTTGTTGATTCCTATCATAATGGTGATGACATATGATAGGTATTTATTATAGATTGTTCAATGTATTATGAACAGTTTATTCTAACTTTTTATCTTGCTTTGGAATGAAGATTGTTATTAAATTATTTATAAATATCATTGTTCCTTTCATAACATAATTCTTCCTAAATTATACATAGTTGATCAGGTTACGTATAATTGGGGACTAAATGATGTGATGTTTGGTTCAATCGTATATTTATATAAATTGTTTTAGATGGTGTTCAACGTGCTATTTTTATGATATAACATGTAATTTCTTTTTGAAATAAAGTGGAAAATTTTAGGATTCATATTATAATTCAAAAATTTATGGAGTAATTATTGTATATTGTTATTTGGTAGATGAGACAGAAATTGAAATTAACTTGGATTATTATTATTATGGAAATATTACAAGGGAGATTTTTCGATACAGTAGAAAGATTATTGTTTAAGTTACATCCATAGTAACTTGAAGTGAAATACAGGAAAGAAATACAACCTAGAAAATTTTAAACTAGATTTTATTTATCTTCAACAGGAATTTACTCATCTGTTCCAATCTAGTTGCCATTTCCTTGATACTATCAAGGTCTTTAAAGATTCTTCATTTTCTTGTAAAGGTCTTGGCTTTCCAATTAACATTGTAGTTTGGACATCATTTCACATGATGACCATGTCCACCACATCCGTGACATACAATGGTTGTTGGTTGTACTTTCATGTCCTTAGTCCTGCAGCTAATTGTCTGATGACCTAATTTCTGACACTTCGTGCATCTAACCCTACATTTCCCGATGTGATGCAGGTTGCATGTAACAATTCACAATTTCAGGTTAACTTTCATTCCCGAAAATTTCACTATTTACTTTTTACTATTCACTTTTCACTATTCATCTCAGAAATTTTTATTTCATATTCTCGTAAGTTAAACTATTTTAACGATAATCCGAGAGTTTGACGCTCGTCGGATCATTTCTGCAAAAATCACAAAGCCGTGTCCGAGATTTACTTTTAGGTTTAAACGTCCTTCCAGCATCCCGATATATCCATAAAACATTATAAACAATAGAAATATGATTTTCTATCATTTTATGACAATTCCAAAAGTTTCGGAATTTTACGTTTTTCAGTTCAGCGTTTTACGCGAATTGCGCGTTTTAGACCCGTGTTTCCAGTTTTTAGCAGGCTTTTAGCACCCGATAGAACCTACCACTCATTTTATATTTTATTATGGACTATATTGACATGTTTAACAATACTTTCAAGTTTCATATTTTTACGATACCCGGTTTTACGTTTTGAGGCTTAATCATTTACGGTTAGCGATTTACGGAGTCAAAACTAGCTACATACTTAGGATAATACCATCAAAAGTCCACACCTTGTTCTCCAAGTTCTTGAACCGCCACTAGGGGGGGGCATTCACACTTGTGGCATCATCTCATGACTTTAGCCATTAGATCATTTTTAATTACAACTTTGTCTCCAAGTTTAAGCACTTTCCTAGTAAGCTTCCTAACCTCCTCATTCTTGCTATAAATAGAGAGCTCATTTGCTTCCTTTCTTCACCACAAAAACGCCACACCCTTATATCATAGCACCATGATCCTTTGATCTTCAATATACAAGTTACACTACAAAGTTTAAGGTCTTAGTATTCTCTACCTAGTTCTTAAGTTTGTTTGGTGATTCCATGGTTGAATTAGGAGCTACACAAGGTTACTAGGGCTGAAGTTAAATGGTTTTCACAAGGGTTAGATCAAGGCTAGCAAGGGTTACAAGAGTTATGGTGAAGGGTTTACAAGATTAGGTTTAGTGTCCTAGTTCTATACTTGACTTCCTTTCTTAAATGAAAGCCAAAAGTTGTAAGAAACCCTTATACACTTTCTTGCTCAATATCATTTTCATGCTTATTATGTTTCTTTCATGCTATATATGGTCTTTGTATTGTGTTCATGATGTATAAAAACTAGTAAAACGAGTATTGGTATACATATGTTAACTTATGACAAGCAAACAAGCAAACTAGTGATTTTTATGGAAAACCACGACCACAATAGTATAACTTTGATATTTGACACTTACTTACTGTTAAAGAGGACTTAACAAGGAAAACATAGCAATTTGAATCACCCAAAACGAGCACACGAGTCAAAAGTTATGACCGTTTGAAGTTAGCGAAACCAAAACGGCAAAACTGCCTAAATAGCATTCTGATCAAATTTTGATTTTGAAAGTCCCACTTCTGGTCCGATTCATAAAAAAGTTAAAACACGAAAGTTGTCCGGAACGATGTTTTCGTTCAGGAACAAAGAAGCTCGAGCCCTGAAAACGCTTTCTGAGTGATAATTTTCTTCAAATTCTTAACAGCCCATTTTAGACCAAAGTAACTATATAATGGTTATAATTAGCTAAGACCAAGAGGTCTAATGACCTAAAGCCAAGACCACAACCATGGCTAAAGCCAAGGTTGAGTCTCAAGACCATGGAAAAATGACCAAGGTCACGGCAAAGCCACGGCTAAAGACCATATAACTTTTAAAGATCAAAACTTATATATATGTTATCAAATACTACAATAGTAGGGAGCCTCATGTGAGGAGTTCATTAAGTAAGCTGTCGAGATGTGTTGTGGATTTACGAGTTAAAGTGTCCTGGCTCCTCGAACGTTTACTCCATGACTTCTGGATTATGTCGGCCCGAACGGTAGTAAGAGATTTACAACCTATACATGTTTCATAGACCACTTATATTCAACGACTTACACTATATACTAAGTACTACATCATGAACATTATGCAAGATATATATAGGCAATTCTTCGTATTCTTAGACGTTACTCCAAACCTAAGTCGCAACGTTCTATTATAGGCTGCTCTTAGAGACTTTCGCGATTCGACTACCACTTTCATTTCTCATTACATAGACTTAAGGTGAGTCATAGCCCCTACTTTTTTCGTACTTGTTTTAACTCTTGGGGGGGATACATGCTCAACTACTTGCTTACTTGTACAAATACTCAAAACATTTATACTTGATTGTTTTATACTTGATTGTCTTATACTTGATGGCATTATACTTGATTTCATACATACATGACTGTCTTTTATCTTTGGGAAGTGGCTCCCAGTAAACTTATATCTTTGGGAAGTGGCTCCCAGTTATCTTTGGGAAGTGGCTCCCAGTTGTCCTTGGGAATTGGCTCCCAAAGTGAGGTCTTCGGAGATGAACTAGAGACTCACTACTAATTGCTTAATTGTTTTGACGAACTTATACATGTCTTTATTATACTATATTGTAGCAGTGGGTTGTGAACACACAGGTTACAAATCTCTTATGGCGGGACTTGCAACTGAGTGGATTCTCAATGCCTTTGCTATGTGAACATTCTTTTGAGGCTTTTCAACTGTTTTAAGACAAACTCTATGAACTCACCAACCATTGTGTTGACACTTTAGCATGTTTATCTCAGGTTAGTAAGGCGATAGCTAGTGCATGGGACTTAGAGTCAAGCTGCATATTCTGAAGACTTACGCTTTTATCATTTACCATTCAAAACTTTGTATACATTTATGTATCATACTTTGGAATCTCATGTTTGTAACTTTGAATTCATTAATCGAACGGTAACTTTTCAAAACGTCTCATTTAGAGTTCGTTTTCTATAACTTGTACTTTGTATTATGAAGTAGCACCCCAGTGACACAGTCTTCCGCTGCGGTATTTTGGGGGTGTTACAGATTGGTACCAGAGCCTTGGTTATAGAGAACTAGGTTGCATTTAGTGCCTAGACTATAACTGCTATATACGTTGAGACCTTCCTCTTTATTTGCCTTACACACAATACATACACATATGCTTTTTGGTTAGAGGTTTGCTTAATTCCACGCTGTTAGATGATGTGACTTTAGTATTATAAGGAGCCCCAGAGATTAGTTGAGTCATTAAAAACATGGAGCTCACTAATAACTAATTAGTTAACTTGATCTCAGTTCTTGTTTGATTAGACACAAGATTTGAGTTAAATAATATTATTGCTTAGCTTTAGGGATTTGATGGCTTGATTATCTTACTATCGGCCTCAGAAGGCGGATTTTGTGTCGGAAATTCTTAAGTAGGATGATTTAGAATCTCCTTATTTAAATGGATTGGGACGCCTCTTCAGTTAAATAAAGAAATTGTAAATCACCGAACCATAAGTTTATGAGACCTTACTTACATAAATTTGGACGCTTCTTTATGTAAGTAATGTGTTATAAATAAGTGGGCTTAATTGTAGCCGATACAACTCCTTAACCAGAACCTTAGACGAATCAGAGTGAACACCACTATATTGGAAATTCCGAATTCTTTTAGACACATCGTAAGTAGTTAACATCAACTGAACTTCGGGACGAAGTTCTCCTTAAGGGGTACAGACTGTAACAATTCGTAATTTCAGGTTAACTTTTATTCCCGAAAATTTCACTATTCACTTTTTACTATTCACTTTTCACTATTCATCTCAGAAATTTTTATTTCATATTCTCGTAAGTTAAACTATTTTAACGATAATCCGAGAGTTTGACGCTCGTCGGATCATTTCTGCAAAAATCACAAAGCCGTGTCCGAGATTTACTTTTAGGTTTAAACGTCCTTCCAGCATCCCGATATATCCATAAAACATTATAAACAATAGAAATATGATTTTCTATCATTTTATGACAATTCCAAAAGTTTCGGAATTTTACGTTTTTCAGTTCAGCGTTTTACGCGAATTGCGCGTTTTAGACCCGTGTTTCCAGTTTTTAGCAGGCTTTTAGCACCCGATAGAACCTACCACTCATTTTATATTTTATTATGGACTATATTGACATGTTTAACAATACTTTCAAGTTTCATATTTTTACGATACCCGGTTTTACGTTTTGAGGCTTAATCATTTACGGTTAGCGATTTACGGAGTCAAAACTAGCTACATACTTAGGATAATACCATCAAAAGTCCACACCTTGTTCTCCAAGTTCTTGAACCGCCATTAGGGGGGGGGGGCATTCACACTTGTGGCATCATCTCATGACTTTAGCCATTAGATCATTTTTAATTACAACTTTGTCTCCAAGTTTAAGCACTTTCCTAGTAAGCTTCCTAACCTCCTCATTCTTGCTATAAATAGAGAGCTCATTTGATTCCTTTCTTCACCACAAAAACGCCACACCCTTATATCATAGCACCATGATCCTTTGATCTTCAATATACAAGTTACACTACAAAGTTCAAGGTCTTAGTATTCTCTACCTAGTTCTTAAGTTTGTTTGGTGATTCCATGGTTGAATTAGGAGCTACACAAGGTTACTAGGGCTGAAGTTAAATGGTTTTCACAAGGGTTAGATCAAGGCTAGCAAGGGTTACAAGAGTTATGGTGAAGGGTTTACAAGATTAGGTTTAGTGTCCTAGTTCTATACTTGACTTCCTTTCTTAAGTGAAAGCCAAAAGTTGTAAGAAACCCTTATACACTTTCTTGCTCAATATCATTTTCATGCTTATTATGTTTCTTTCATGCTATATATGGTCTTTGTATTGTGTTCATGATGTATAAAAACTAGTAAAACGAGTATTGGTATACATATGTTAACTTATGACAAGCAAACAAGAAAACTAGTGATTTTTATGGAAAACCACCACCACAATAGTATAACTTTGATATTTGACACTTACTTACTGTTAAAGAGGACTTAACAAGGAAAACATAGCAATTTGAATCACCCAAAACGAGCACACGAGTCAAAAGTTATGACCGTTTGAAGTTAGCGAAACCAAAACGGCAAAACTGCCTAAATAGCATTCTGATCAAATTTTGATTTTGAAAGTCCCACTTCTGGTCCGATTCATAAAAAAGTTAAAACACGAAAGTTGTCCGGAACGACGTTTTCGTTCAGGAACAAAGAAGCTCGAGCCCTGAAAACGCTTTCTCAGTGATAATTTTCTTCAAATTCTTAACAGCCCATTTTAGACCAAAGTAACTATATAATGGTTATAATTAGCTAAGACCAAGAGGTCTAATGACCTAAAGCCAAGACCACAACCATGGCTAAAGCCAAGGTTGAGTCTCAAGACCATGGAAAAATGACCAAGGTCACGGCAAAGCCACGGCTAAAGACCATATAACTTTTAAAGATCAAAACTTATATATATGTTATCAAATACTACAATAGTAGGGAGCCTCATGTGAGGAGTTCATTAAGTAAGCTGTTGAGATGAGTTGTGGATTTACGAGTTAAAGTGTCCTGGCTCCTCGAACGTTTACTCCATGACTTCTGAATTATGTCGGCCCGAACGGTAGTAAGAGATTTACAACCTATACATGTTTCATAGACCACTTATATTCAACGACTTACACTATATACTAAGTACTACATCATGAACATTATACAAGATATATATAGGCAATTCTTCGTATTCTTAGACGTTACTCCAAACCTAAGTCGCAACGTTCTATTATAGGCTGCTCTTAGAGACTTTCGCGATTCGACTACCACTTTCATTTCTCATTACATAGACTTAAGGTGAGTCATAGCCCCTACTCTTTTCGTACTTGTTTTAACTCTTGGGGGGGATACATGCTCAACTACTTGCTTACTTGTACAAATACTCAAAACATTTATACTTGATTGTTTTATACTTGATTGTCTTATACTTGATGGCATTATACTTGATTTCATACATACATGACTGTCTTTTATCTTTGGGAAGTGGCTCCCAGTAAACTTATATCTTTGGGAAGTGGCTCCCAGTTATCTTTGGGAAGTGGCTCCCAGTTGTCCTTGGGAATTGGCTCCCAAAGTGAGGTCTTCGGAGATGAACTAGAGACTCACTACTAATTGCTTAATTGTTTTGACGAACTTATACATGTCTTTATTATACTATATTGTAGCAGTGGGTTGTGAACACACATGTTACAAATCTCTTATGGCGGGACTTGCAACTGAGTGGATTCTCAATGCCTTTGCTATGTGAACATTCTTTTGAGGCTTTTCAACTGTTTTAAGATAAACTCTATGAACTCACCAACCATTGTGTTGACACTTTAGCATGTTTATCTCAGGTTAGTAAGGCGATAGCTAGTGCGTGGGACTTAGAGTCAAGCTGCATATTCTGAAGACTTACGCTTTTATCATTTACCATTCAAAACTTTGTATACATTTATGTATCATACTTTGGAATCTCATGTTTGTAACTTTGTATTCATTAATCGAATGGTAACTTTTCAAAACGTCTCATTTAGAGTTCGTTTTCTATAACTTGTACTTTGTATTATGAAGTAGCACCCCAGTGACACAGTCTTCCGCTGCGGTATTTTGGGGGTGTTACAGATTGGTACCAGAGCCTTGGTTATAGAGAACTAGGTTGCATTTAGTGCCTAGACTATAACTGCTATATACGTTGAGACCTTCCTCTTTATTTGCCTTACACACAATACATACACATATGCTTTTTGGTTAGAGGTTTGCTTAATTCCACGCTGTTAGATGATGTGACTTTAGTATTATAAGGAGCCCCAGAGATTAGTTGAGTCATTAAAAACATGGAGCTCACTAATAACTAATTAGTTAACTTGATCTCAGTTCTTGTTTGATTAGACACAAGATTTGAGTTAAATAATATTATTGCTTAGCTTTAGGGATTTGATGGCTTGATTATCTTACTATCGGCCTCAGAAGGCGGATTTTGTGTCGGAAATTCTTAAGTAGGATGATTTAGAATCTCCTTATTTAAATGGATTGGGACGCCTCTTCAGTTAAATAAAGAAATTGTAAATCACCGAACCATAAGTTTATGAGACCTTACTTACATAAATTTGGACGCTTCTTTATGTAAGTAATGTGTTATAAATAAGTGGGCTTAATTGTAGCCGATACAACTCCTTAACCAGAACCTTAGACGAATCAGAGTGAACACCACTATATTGGAAATTCCGAATTCTTTTAGACACATCGTAAGTAGTTAACATCAACTGAACTTTGGGACGAAGTTCTCCTTAAGGGGTACAGACTGTAACAATTCGCAATTTCAGGTTAACTTTCATTCCCGAAAATTTCACTATTTACTTTTACTATTCACTTTTCACTATTCATCTCAGAAATTTTTATTTCATATTCTCGTAAGTTAAACTATTTTAACGATAATCCGAGAGTTTGACGCTCGTCGGATCATTTCTGCAAAAATCACAAAGCCCGTGTCCGAGATTTACTTTTAGGTTTAAACGTCCTTCCAGCATCCCGATATATCCATAAAACATTATAAACAATAGAAATATGATTTTCTATCATTTTATGACAATTCCAAAAGTTTCGGAATTTTACGTTTTTCAGTTCAGCGTTTTACGCGAATTGCGCGTTTTAGACCCGTGTTTCCAGTTTTTAGCAGGCTTTTAGCACCCGATAGAACCTACCACTCATTTTATATTTTATTATGGACTATATTGACATGTTTAACAATACTTTCAAGTTTCATATTTTTACGATACCCGGTTTTACGTTTTGAGGCTTAATCATTTACGGTTAGCGATTTACGGAGTCAAAACTAGCTACATACTTAGGATAATACCATCAAAAGTCCACACCTTGTTCTCCAAGTTCTTGAACCGCCACTAGGGGGGGGGGCATTCACACTTGTGGCATCATCTCATGACTTTAGCCATTAGATCATTTTTAATTACAACTTTGTCTCCAAGTTTAAGCACTTTCCTAGTAAGCTTCCTAACCTCCTCATTCTTGCTATAAATAGAGAGCTCATTTGCTTCCTTTCTTCACCACAAAAACGCCACACCCTTATATCATAGCACCATGATCCTTTGATCTTCAATATACAAGTTACACTACAAAGTTCAAGGTCTTAGTATTCTCTACCTAGTTCTTAAGTTTGTTTGGTGATTCCATGGTTGAATTAGGAGCTACACAAGGTTACTAGGGCTGAAGTTAAATGGTTTTCACAAGGGTTAGATCAAGGCTAGCAAGGGTTACAAGAGTTATGGTGAAGGGTTTACAAGATTAGGTTTAGTGTCCTAGTTCTATACTTGACTTCCTTTCTTAAGTGAAAGCCAAAAGTTGTAAGAAACCCTTATACACTTTCTTGCTCAATATCATTTTCATGCTTATTATGTTTCTTTCATGCTATATATGGTCTTTGTATTGTGTTCATGATGTATAAAAACTAGTAAAACGAGTATTGGTATACATATGTTAACTTATGACAAGCAAACAAGCAAACTAGTGATTTTTATGGAAAACCACGACCACAATAGTATAACTTTGATATTTGACACTTACTTACTGTTAAAGAGGACTTAACAAGGAAAACATAACAATTTGAATCACCCAAAACGAGCACACGAGTCAAAAGTTATGACCGTTTGAAGTTAGCGAAACCAAAACGGCAAAACTGCCTAAATAGCATTCTGATCAAATTTTGATTTTGAAAGTCCCACTTCTGGTCCGATTTATAAAAAAGTTAAAACACGAAAGTTTTCCGGAACGACGTTTTCGTTCAGGAACAAAGAAGCTCGAGCCCTGAAAACGCTTTCTCAGTGATAATTTTCTTCAAATTCTTAACAGCCCATTTTAGACCAAAGTAACTATATAATGGTTATAATTAGCTAAGACCAAGAGGTCTAATGACCTAAAGCCAAGACCACAACCATGGCTAAAGCCAAGGTTGAGTCTCAAGACCATGGAAAAATGACCAAGGTCACGGCAAAGCCACGGCTAAAGACCATATAACTTTTAAAGATCAAAACTTATATATATGTTATCAAATACTACAATAGTAGGGAGCCTCATGTGAGGAGTTCATTAAGTAAGCTGTCGAGATGTGTTGTGGATTTACGAGTTAAAGTGTCCTGGCTCCTCGAACGTTTACTCCATGACTTCTGAATTATGTCGGCCCGAACGGTAGTAAGAGATTTACAACCTATACATGTTTCATAGACCACTTATATTCAACGACTTACACTATATACTAAGTACTACATCATGAACATTATGCAAGATATATATAGGCAATTCTTCGTATTCTTAGACGTTACTCCAAACCTAAGTCGCAACGTTCTATTATAGGCTGCTCTTAGAGACTTTCGCGATTCGACTACCACTTTCATTTCTCATTACATAGACTTAAGGTGAGTCATAGCCCCTAATTTTTTCGTACTTGTTTTAACTCTTGGGGGGGATACATGCTCAACTACTTGCTTACTTGTACAAATACTCAAAACATTTATACTTGATTGTTTTATACTTGATTGTCTTATACTTGATGGCATTATACTTGATTTCATACATACATGACTGTCTTTTATCTTTGGGAAGTGGCTCCCAGTAAACTTATATCTTTGGGAAGTGGCTCCCAGTTGTCCTTGGGAATTGGCTCCCAAAGTGAGGTCTTCGGAGATGAACTAGAGACTCACTACTAATTGCTTAATTGTTTTGACGAACTTATACATGTCTTTATTATACTATATTGTAGCAGTGGGTTGTGAACACACAGGTTACAAATCTCTTATGGCGGGACTTGCAACTGAGTGGATTCTCAATGCCTTTGCTATGTGAACATTCTTTTGAGGCTTTTCAACTGTTTTAAGACAAACTCTATGAACTCACCAACCATTGTGTTGACACTTTAGCATGTTTATCTCAGGTTAGTAAGGCGATAGCTAGTGCATGGGACTTAGAGTCAAGCTGCATATTCTGAAGACTTACGCTTTTATCATTTACCATTCAAAACTTTGTATACATTTATGTATCATACTTTGGAATCTCATGTTTGTAACTTTGAATTCATTAATCGAACGGTAACTTTTCAAAACGTCTCATTTAGAGTTCGTTTTCTATAACTTGTACTTTGTATTATGAAGTAGCACCCCAGTGACACAGTCTTCCGCTGCGGTATTTTGGGGGTGTTACAGATTGGTACCAGAGCCTTGGTTATAGAGAACTAGGTTGCATTTAGTGCCTAGACTATAACTGCTATATACGTTGAGACCTTCCTCTTTATTTGCCTTACACACAATACATACACATATGCTTTTTGGTTAGAGGTTTGCTTAATTCCACGCTGTTAGATGATGTGACTTTAGTATTATAAGGAGCCCCAGAGATTAGTTGAGTCATTAAAAACATGGAGCTCACTAATAACTAATTAGTTAACTTGATCTCAGTTCTTGTTTGATTAGACACAAGATTTGAGTTAAATAATATTATTGCTTAGCTTTAGGGATTTGATGGCTTGATTATCTTACTATCGGCCTCAGAAGGCGGATTTTGTGTCGGAAATTCTTAAGTAGGATGATTTAGAATCTCCTTATTTAAATGGATTGGGACGCCTCTTCAGTTAAATAAAGAAATTGTAAATCACCGAACCATAAGTTTATGAGACCTTACTTACATAAATTTGGACGCTTCTTTATGTAAGTAATGTGTTATAAATAAGTGGGCTTAATTGTAGCCGATACAACTCCTTAACCAGAACCTTAGACGAATCAGAGTGAACACCACTATATTGGAAATTCCGAATTCTTTTAGACACATCGTAAGTAGTTAACATCAACTGAACTTCGGGACGAAGTTCTCCTTAAGGGGTACAGACTGTAACAATTCGCAATTTCAGGTTAACTTTCATTCCCGAAAATTTCACTATTTACTTTTTACTATTCACTTTTCACTATTCATATCAGAAAATTTTATTTCATATTCTCGTAAGTTAAACTATTTTAACGATAATCCGAGAGTTTGACGCTCGTCGGATCATTTCTGCAAAAATCACAAAGCCGTGTCCGAGATTTACTTTTAGGTTTAAACGTCCTTCCAGCATCCCGATATATCCATAAAACATTATAAACAATAGAAATATGATTTTCTATCATTTTATGACAATTCCAAAAGTTTCGGAATTTTACGTTTTTCAGTTCAGCGTTTTACGCGAATTGCGCGTTTTAGACCCGTGTTTCCAGTTTTTAGCAGGCTTTTAGCACCCGATAGAACCTACCACTCATTTTATATTTTATTATGGACTATATTGACATGTTTAACAATACTTTCAAGTTTCATATTTTTACGATACCCGGTTTTACGTTTTGAGGCTTAATCATTTACGGTTAGCGATTTACGGAGTCAAAACTAGCTACATACTTAGGATAATACCATCAAAAGTCCACACCTTGTTCTCCAAGTTCTTGAACCGCCACTAGGGGGGGGGGGCATTCACACTTGTGGCATCATCTCATGACTTTAGCCATTAGATCATTTTTAATTACAACTTTGTCTCCAAGTTTAAGCACTTTCCTAGTAAGCTTCCTAACCTCCTCATTCTTGCTATAAATAGAGAGCTCATTTGATTCCTTTCTTCACCACAAAAACGCCACACCCTTATATCATAGCACCATGATCCTTTGATCTTCAATATACAAGTTACACTACAAAGTTCAAGGTCTTAGTATTCTCTACCTAGTTCTTAAGTTTGTTTGGTGATTCCATGGTTGAATTAGGAGCTACACAAGGTTACTAGGGCTGAAGTTAAATGGTTTTCACAAGGGTTAGATCAAGGCTAGCAAGGGTTACAAGAGTTATGGTGAAGGGTTTACAAGATTAGGTTTAGTGTCCTAGTTCTATACTTGACTTCCTTTCTTAAGTGAAAGCCAAAAGTTGTAAGAAACCCTTATACACTTTCTTGCTCAATATCATTTTCATGCTTATTATGTTTCTTTCATGCTATATATGGTCTTTGTATTGTGTTCATGATGTATAAAAACTAGTAAAACGAGTATTGGTATACATATGTTAACTTATGACAAGCAAACAAGAAAACTAGTGATTTTTATGGAAAACCACCACCACAATAGTATAACTTTGATATTTGACACTTACTTACTGTTAAAGAGGACTTAACAAGGAAAACATAGCAATTTGAATCACCCAAAACGAGCACACGAGTCAAAAGTTATGACCGTTTGAAGTTAGCGAAACCAAAACGGCAAAACTGCCTAAATAGCATTCTGATCAAATTTTGATTTTGAAAGTCCCACTTCTGGTCCGATTCATAAAAAAGTTAAAACACGAAAGTTGTCCGGAACGACGTTTTCGTTCAGGAACAAAGAAGCTCGAGCCCTGAAAACGCTTTCTCAGTGATAATTTTCTTCAAATTCTTAACAGCCCATTTTAGACCAAAGTAACTATATAATGGTTATAATTAGCTAAGACCAAGAGGTCTAATGACCTAAAGCCAAGACCACAACCATGGCTAAAGCCAAGGTTGAGTCTCAAGACCATGGAAAAATGACCAAGGTCACGGCAAAGCCACGGCTAAAGACCATATAACTTTTAAAGATCAAAACTTATATATATGTTATCAAATACTACAATAGTAGGGAGCCTCATGTGAGGAGTTCATTAAGTAAGCTGTTGAGATGAGTTGTGGATTTACGAGTTAAAGTGTCCTGGCTCCTCGAACGTTTACTCCATGACTTCTGAATTATGTCGGCCCGAACGGTAGTAAGAGATTTACAACCTATACATGTTTCATAGACCACTTATATTCAACGACTTACACTATATACTAAGTACTACATCATGAACATTATACAAGATATATATAGGCAATTCTTCGTATTCTTAGACGTTACTCCAAACCTAAGTCGCAACGTTCTATTATAGGCTGCTCTTAGAGACTTTCGCGATTCGACTACCACTTTCATTTCTCATTACATAGACTTAAGGTGAGTCATAGCCCCTACTCTTTTCGTACTTGTTTTAACTCTTGGGGGGGATACATGCTCAACTACTTGCTTACTTGTACAAATACTCAAAACATTTATACTTGATTGTTTTATACTTGATTGTCTTATACTTGATGGCATTATACTTGATTTCATACATACATGACTGTCTTTTATCTTTGGGAAGTGGCTCCCAGTAAACTTATATCTTTGGGAAGTGGCTCCCAGTTATCTTTGGGAAGTGGCTCCCAGTTGTCCTTGGGAATTGGCTCCCAAAGTGAGGTCTTCGGAGATGAACTAGAGACTCACTACTAATTGCTTAATTGTTTTGACGAACTTATACATGTCTTTATTATACTATATTGTAGCAGTGGGTTGTGAACACACATGTTACAAATCTCTTATGGCGGGACTTGCAACTGAGTGGATTCTCAATGCCTTTGCTATGTGAACATTCTTTTGAGGCTTTTCAACTGTTTTAAGACAAACTCTATGAACTCACCAACCATTGTGTTGACACTTTAGCATGTTTATCTCAGGTTAGTAAGGCGATAGCTAGTGCGTGGGACTTAGAGTCAAGCTGCATATTCTGAAGACTTACGCTTTTATCATTTACCATTCAAAACTTTGTATACATTTATGTATCATACTTTGGAATCTCATGTTTGTAACTTTGTATTCATTAATCGAATGGTAACTTTTCAAAACGTCTCATTTAGAGTTCGTTTTCTATAACTTGTACTTTGTATTATGAAGTAGCACCCCAGTGACACAGTCTTCCGCTGCGGTATTTTGGGGGTGTTACAGATTGGTACCAGAGCCTTGGTTATAGAGAACTAGGTTGCATTTAGTGCCTAGACTATAACTGCTATATACGTTGAGACCTTCCTCTTTATTTGCCTTACACACAATACATACACATATGCTTTTTGGTTAGAGGTTTGCTTAATTCCACGCTGTTAGATGATGTGACTTTAGTATTATAAGGAGCCCCAGAGATTAGTTGAGTCATTAAAAACATGGAGCTCACTAATAACTAATTAGTTAACTTGATCTCAGTTCTTGTTTGATTAGACACAAGATTTGAGTTAAATAATATTATTGCTTAGCTTTAGGGATTTGATGGCTTGATTATCTTACTATCGGCCTCAGAAGGCGGATTTTGTGTCGGAAATTCTTAAGTAGGATGATTTAGAATCTCCTTATTTAAATGGATTGGGACGCCTCTTCAGTTAAATAAAGAAATTGTAAATCACCGAACCATAAGTTTATGAGACCTTACTTACATAAATTTGGACGCTTCTTTATGTAAGTAATGTGTTATAAATAAGTGGGCTTAATTGTAGCCGATACAACTCCTTAACCAGAACCTTAGACGAATCAGAGTGAACACCACTATATTGGAAATTCCGAATTCTTTTAGACACATCGTAAGTAGTTAACATCAACTGAACTTTGGGACGAAGTTCTCCTTAAGGGGTACAGACTGTAACAATTCGCAATTTCAGGTTAACTTTCATTCCCGAAAATTTCACTATTTACTTTTACTATTCACTTTTCACTATTCATCTCAGAAATTTTTATTTCATATTCTCGTAAGTTAAACTATTTTAACGATAATCCGAGAGTTTGACGCTCGTCGGATCATTTCTGCAAAAATCACAAAGCCCGTGTCCGAGATTTACTTTTAGGTTTAAACGTCCTTCCAGCATCCCGATATATCCATAAAACATTATAAACAATAGAAATATGATTTTCTATCATTTTATGACAATTCCAAAAGTTTCGGAATTTTACGTTTTTCAGTTCAGCGTTTTACGCGAATTGCGCGTTTTAGACCCGTGTTTCCAGTTTTTAGCAGGCTTTTAGCACCCGATAGAACCTACCACTCATTTTATATTTTATTATGGACTATATTGACATGTTTAACAATACTTTCAAGTTTCATATTTTTACGATACCCGGTTTTATGTTTTGAGGCTTAATCATTTACGGTTAGCGATTTACGGAGTCAAAACTAGCTACATACTTAGGATAATACCATCAAAAGTCCACACCTTGTTCTCCAAGTTCTTGAACCGCCACTAGGGGGGGGGGGGGTGTAACAATTCGCATTTTCAGGATATTTACTTTTCCCGGGAAATTTCACTATTCACTTTTACTATTCATTTTTCCCGAAAATTTTTCCCGAAACTTGATTTTTATTTCTTGGGCTCAAGTGATAAATCATTTCTATGGCAAATTAAAAGTTTGACATTCATAAGCTCATTTTCGTGAAAGTTATTAAGGAATTACACGTTTTAGGGTAAAACGTCATTCAGAAATTCTACGTACAACGAAATTCGGTCGCGTTAATTTTCCCCGTATCAGAAAAATGTTTGACACACTCATGATTTATTTGAGAATAAATCATGACTGAGAAAAACATGACCAAAATAAACCTCGGCCGTGAAAAACTGGAATTTTCAGTTTTAAGCGTTTTTACTCAGCCGTAACCTTAGCCTATACCTGCACCGCATTTCTAAGACGATTTAAGTTTTCAACTTATTAGAAAAAGTCAACATATTTTTCCCTCCTCCATTGACCAAAAATCATTCCTTGATTTTATAAGTCATTTCGTGATTTTTAGGCTTACGGTTTGATGTCTAAAAGACATTTAATACCAACCAACACTAGACTGAGCCCAGTCTAGACATTATAAGTCATTTTAAATCATTTATAACCTATTAGAAAAGTAATATTTTACTTCTCTCACTTTTACGCAATATTCGTACATTTTACGTATTACGCGTTTTAGACCCGTGTTTCCAGTTTTTAGCAGGGTTTCACCACCCAAATGGAACCTACCACTCATTTTATATTTTATTATGGAACATATGGACATGTTTAACAATACTTTCGAATTCCATAATTTTACGACACCCGGTTTTACGTTTCGTGGCTTAACCATTTACGGTTAGCATTTTACGGAGCCAAAACTAACACCATATCTTGGATAATATCACCAAAAAGCCAAACCTTCCTCCCCAAGCTTTGTGAACTGCCATAGGAGGGGGGATTCACCACCCATGTGGCTTCATCTCATGAATTTACCCATAGTTCATCACTTAATTACAACTTGGTCTCCAAGTGTTGACTAGTCAACACAAGTAACCTCCTCATTTTTAGTATAAAAGAGACTCATTCTCTTCCTTTCTCTTGCAATACCAACGACCCTAAACCATCAAAATGCACCATTTTGATCATTGATCTTGCTCATTCAATCCATCACAAGTTCAAGTCATAGTTCCTAGTTGATCCTTAACACCTTTCAACCATAAAACTCCATAAAATCACCATAAAACACCACAAAAACTCATCAAATTTCCAAGTGTTCTTAGTGAAGATTTTTACTAAGGCTTGTTTTTGTGATAAGATTAGTGTTTATCAAGGGATTATAAGATAGGGTTTTTGATATGGAAGCTTGGCTATGGTTGGAAAATATTTGGAAGATTAAGTAGTAGTTCTTGGTCTTGATCTTGGTTCTAGTTAGTTTCTTCACAAGTTGTAAGCAAACTCTAACTTGCTTCTTGTTAAATAATCATGTTCATGTTATTTACCTATCATTCATGCTATATATTGTCTTGTTATCATGTCCATGATGAATAAAAGTGAGCAAAACAAGTTATTGTTATTGATTGTTAAAACAAGTTATTAAAACAAGTAAACTAGTGATTTTCTTGGTAAGACCTGATCAAAATGGTAAAAATATGATGTTGGATCATTACATATTAAAGTAGAGGACCTAACAAGGAAACCATAGCAATTTGAACCACCTAAAACGAGTATACGAGTCAAAAGTTACGCCCATTTGAAGTTACCAAAACTTTGCGGCAAAGCTGCCAAATAGTTTCTGTTACAGAAACTTAAAACACGCAAAAAGAGGCATTTCTGGTCCGATTCATCAAAAAGTTAAAACATGAAAGTTGTCCGGAATCACGTTTTCGTTCAGGATTAAAGAAGCTCGAGCCTTGAAAACGCTTTATGAGTGAGATATTTCTCAGTTTCTTAACAGCTATTTACATATATATAAGTCACTATATTATGGTTATACTTTAAAAGGAACAAGAGGTCTTATGACCAATAATCAGGACCACCACCATGGCTAGAGCCAAGGTTGAGTCTCATGACCTTGGAACAAGGACCAAAGGTCATGGCTAGGCCATGACGAAACGACCATACAAGCTTACTTAGGCGAAAACATGAAACAAGGTATTGACAATAATTTGAACAAGCAATTTGGATCTACTTCACTTAAAAAGGAACCATGAGATATTACAAGGAAAAATGGTCATACAAGACTTATGAAACTTCCCCTAATAACAATCTTCATGTAAAAATAAACTTTCCTAAGTTTATTCAAATATCGGACATGTAACTTTTCGGATCAAAACTTATATATATATATATATATACTTTATCAACTACTACAATAGTAGGGAGCCTCATGTGAGGAGTTCATTATGTAAGCCGTCAAGATGAGTTGTGGATTTACGAATTAAAGTGTCCTGGCTCCTCGAACACTTACTAACATGACTTCTGAAATATGTCAGCCCGAACGGTAGTAAACGATATACCAAACATACATGTTCATGAATCTTTTCTTTCAAAGACATACAATATACATCATACCACATCATGGACTAAATGCAAGATATATATATAGGCACTCCGTTATATTCTTTACTCCGATCCTAAGTCGCAACATTCTATTATAGGTTGCTCGTAGAAACCTTCACGATTCAACCGTTACATTCATTACTTGCTATCTTACTTAAGGTGAGTTCATAGCCCCATTTTCCATTACTTAATTGTTTTACAAACCCTTGGGGGAAATACATGCTATTTTTAACCGAGCACAATGTTTTTAAATTGTATGCTTGCCTGATTGTTTTATTATCACTAAGTACCAGCCTTGCTAAACCGAGATCCTTTATTATGAACCATTTAGTCACTAGCAATAGTGAGCGCGAATATTGTGAATAGGCCTATTGGGATTGACGAATCCCATTTGTATTGACTAAGTTCAAACAAATGCATTAATATTTGAGATTTAGGTATGTTAGCAAAGTACCTACCGGGATAAATCTGCCGATCGATATTGGTACACGTTAACGTTATGGTGTCATAAGCTTAGTGTATAATAACTGTTCCGGGCGTATAATAACGTAGCCTACCTGTTTTGTTTTCCAAACATTGGTGTGAGCCTATAACTCACACTACCAACATATTGTGTTCAAACGATTTAACAAATTCTATGAATATCACTCAACCTTTGTGTTGACCTCTCAAGCATGTATTTTGTAACAATTCACATTTTTCAGGATAATTACCATTCCCGGAAAATTTCACTATTCACTTTTACTATTCATTTCCCCGAAAATTTTCCCGAAATTTGATTTTTATTTCTTGGGCTCAAGTGATAAATCATTTCCATGGCAAATTAAAAGTTTGACATTCATAAGCTCATTTTCGTGAAAGTTATTAAGGAATTACACGGAATTACACGTTTTATGGTAAAACGTCAATCAGAAATTCTACGCACAACGAAATTCAACCCCGTCAGGTGACCCCACATCAGTAAAATATTTTACACACTCATGATTTATTTGAGAATTAATCGTGACTGAGAAAAATATGACCAAAAACTTCCCAGCAGGTCACCCAAGCCTGTACTACTCTCGCATGAGCACGCTTAACCGTTTGGGCGATTAACCGTTAGACCACAAAACGCGTTTCTAAGACTATTTGAGTTTTCAACTTCTTAGAAAAAGTCAACATATTCTTTCCCTCCTCCATTGACCAAAAATCATCCCTTGATGTTATAAGTCATTTCGTGATTTTTAGGCTTACGGTTTGATGTCTAAAAGACATTTAATACCAACCGACACTAGACTAAGCCCAGTCTAGACATTATAAGTCATTTTAAATCATTTTTATCACATTAGAAAAGTAACATTTTACTTTTCTCAATTTTACGCAATATTCGTACGTTTTACGTATTACGCGTTTTAGACCGGTGTTTCCAGTTTTTAGCAGGGTTTACCACCCAAATGGAACCTACCACTCATTTTATATTTTATTATGGAACTTATTGACATGTTTATCAATACTTTCAAGTTCCATAATTTTACGACACCCGGTTTTACGTTTTGAGGCTTAATCATTTACGATTGGCATTTCCCGGAGTCAAAACTAACCAAGTATCTTGGATAATACCAAGAAAAGTCCACACCCTTGCTCTCCAAGCTCATGAACCGCCATTAGGGGGGGGGGTTTCACACTAGGTGGCTTGATCTCAAGCTTAATGGCCTTAGATTTCATCCATGTGTTCACCTTGGCCTCCAAGGTTGGACTAGTCAACATTTCTAACCTCCTTAAGACCCTATAAAAGCCCCCATTCCCCCCTTAATGCCGTGCACCTCCAACCTCCATAACCATCCCATTCTTAGCTCTTTTCCTTCTAGTTTCATGCATGGTTCAAGTGATTCTTCAAGGTAGAAACCCTAGATAGGTTATCATTCATCAAACACTTCCATAACCTTATATACTTGGTGATTTCTCTTGAGTTTAAATCCACTCAAGTCACCTAAACCTTCATCATCCATCTTTCAAGAATACCAAGGGTAGAAAGATTGCATGAAGTGAAAAAGGGTTGAAGCAAGTCTATCAAAGTCCTATCCTTACATGTTAACTTCCTTTCATCTTTGAAAGCCAAAAGTTGTGAGCCAAACCCTAACTTGATTCTTGTTAAATAATCATGTTCATGTTACTTACATATTATTTGTGCTATATATTGTCTTGTAGTTATGTCCATGATGTATAAAAATGACCAAAACAAGTTATTGTTATTGATTGTTACAACAAGTTACTAAAACAAGTAAACTAGTGACTTTCTTGGTAAGACCTGATCAAAATGGTAAAAATATGATGTTGGATCATTACATATTACAGTAGAGGACTTAACAAGGAAACCATAGCAATTTGAACCACCTAAAACGAGTATACGAGTCAAAAGTTACGCCCATTTGAAGTTACCAAAGATTTCCGGCAAAACTGCCTAAACCTTCCTGAATCGCATTCTGACTTTTTGAAAGTCCCACTTCTGGTCCGATTCATCAAAAAGTTAAAACACGAAAGTTGTCCGGAACGCCGTTTTCGTTCAGGAATAAAGAAGCTCGAGACCTAAAAACACTTTCCGAGTGATAAAATTCTTCAAATTCTAAACAGCCCATTTTTAGGCGAAAGTCACAAGATTATGGTTATACTTTGAAAGGAACAAGAGGTCTTATGACCTATAATCAAGACCACAACCATGGCTAGAGCCAAGGTTGTGTCTCATGACCTTGAAACAAGGACTAAAGGTCATGGCTAGGCCATGACGAAATGACCATACCAACTTACTTAGGCGAAAACATGAAACAAGGAATTGGCGATAACTTGAACAAACAATTTGGATCTACTTCACTTAAAGGAACCATGAGATATTACCAAGAGAAAATGGTCATACAAGACTTATGAAACTACCCCTAATAACAATCTTCATGTACAAATAAACTTTCCTAAGTTTATTCAAATATCGGACATGTAACCTTTCGGATCAAAACTTATATCTATATATTTCATCAACTACTACAATAGTAGAGAGCCTCATGTGAGGAGTTCATTATGTAAGCCGTCGAGATGAGTTGTGGATTTACGAATTAAAGTGTCCTGGCTCCTCGAACGCTTACTAACATGACTTCTGAATTATGTCGGCCCGAACGGTAGTAAACGATATACAAAACATACATGTTTCATGAATCTTTTCTTTCAAGGACATACAATATACATCATACCACATCATGGACTATAATGCAAGATATATATATATATATATATATATATATATATATATATATATATATATATATATATATATATATATATATATATATATATATATATATATATATATATATATAGGCACTACTTCATAGTCTTTACTCCGATCCTAAGTCGCGACATTCTATTATAGGTTGCTCGTAAAAACCTACACGATTCAACCGTTACATTCATTACTTGCTATCTTAACTTAAGGTGAGTTCATAGCCCCACTTTCGATTACTTAATTGTTTTACAAACCCATGGGGGGAATACATGCTATTATTTTCTACTCGAACACAATGCTTTCTAATGTATGCTTTACGACGATGTTTTATTATCACTAAGTACCAACCTTGCTAAACCGAGATCCCTTATTATGAACCATTTAATCACTAGAAATAGTGAGCGCGAATATTAATAATAGGCCTATTGGGATTGACGAATCCCATTTGTATTGACTAAGTTCAAACAAATGCAATAATATTTGAGATTTAGGTATGTTAGCAACATACCTACCGGGATAAAACCGCCGATTGATATTGGTACACGTTAACGTTATGGTGTCATAAGCTTAGTGTATAATACATGTTCCGGGCGTATAATAATGTAGCCTACCTGTTTTGTTTTCCAAACATTGGTGTGAGCCTATAACTCACACTACCAACATATTGTGTTCAATCGATTTAACAAACTCTATGAATATCACTCAACCTTTGTGTTGACCTCTCAAGCATGTATTTCAGGTTCATGACGATCAAGGATGGCACGGAAGGGCACGGATGTTCAAGAGGGCTATAAATTTTATTATCATTCAAAAACTCACTTAATGTGATTTGTAAACATGGAACCAATTGGGACCTCATTTTGTAACCTCTGATATTTATATAATTTGAATGATACATCTTTTAAAACGACTCAATTGGAGTTCGTTTTCTATTATTGTGACTATTGTGCCGTCAAGTAACACCCAGTTCGAATTCCGCTGCAACCATGAATTGGGGGTGTTACAGATTGGTACCAGAGCCATGGTTATAGAGAAACGGGTCTAAGTGAGACCTAAACTATAACTACAATCACAAGCAAAAACATTTTATAGCCTTCCGCTCTCCGTGTCTTCCATCCTCCAGACGATTATGGATTTAGTAAGCATGTTATGATACACAAACATATAAGTATATTGATATATACATACTAAGCATTTTATGCTACATGAACACATATAAGTATATTGATATATACACACTAAGCATTTTATGCTACATGAACACATATAAGTATATTGATATATACACACTAGGCATTTTATGCTACATGAACATATTAGTATATTGATATATAAACTCGGTTTATTTTCAATCATTTATCTAAACAATGGACTAAACATATCTGTGTATGCCTATTCTAAGGCATTTCGGCACAACCACACTCTCCCAATCATGTTCCTACTCCAACATTATATGTCCAAGACATTGTAACTGATTGCAATGGTCTTTCCCATTTTTCAAGACATTGTGAGATACAATGGTCTCATTCATTTTCCAAGACATTGTGAGATACAATGGTCTCATTCATTTTCCAAGACATTGTGAGATACAATGGTCTCATTCACTTTTCAAAACATTGTGAGATACAATGGCCTCATTCATTTCCCAAGACATTGTGAGATACAATGGTCTCATTCATTTTCCAAGACATTGTATGATACAATGGTCTTAATCATTTCTCAAATGTTTTGAGTCACACAATGGCCTAACCTACTTCCCAGACATTGTGAATTGCACAATGGTCTAACCTACTTCCGAGACATTGTGTTTTGTGCAAATGGTCTCTAGAATTATTCCATCACATCATTAATATCATTTCTTATGATATCAAAAACCCGTCACAATCTATCGATTTCAAAACAAGAAATATGAGATTTCTAAAGGACAAACTAATCCATCATCGACAAAAGCTGAACTTTCTCTACATTCATCAAAGTTTTCTTATGAAACCTTCATTATTAAAAGTTCGTGATTCTGGCCAAGTATGTTCTATTTTAGAACTACTTAAAACTTCCTTTCCATACGTATCTACCCTTACTACCTTCTATGCAATGGAATATGAAAACATACGTTACAAGTCTTGTATGGACGAGACTTGCAACTTAAGGGTTTGACATCGCCTTTGTTTAGTGGACAGTTTCCCGAAAGCAACGGACATATCAAAAGTATACCTAGTTTAGGTATTTGAAAATTTTATCGAACCTTGGCTAAATATAGACTAGTCACCTATATTTAACCTAGGGACAGTGGAATATAGTCTGACTAACTATATTCGACTTAGAATTTTCAAATACTGAGAATAGTTGTACTAGGGTTATGTTTAGGTTGATTTCCTACTTGAACTCGATAAACCACCAGAATACAATAAAACGATCTAGAGGCACGATAGTGTCTTACCACTCAGCGAAATCTTAACACCTTATTTGTACTACCTAACTTCATTTTTGAAAGTTTTCATTTATGAGATAATCCGAACTACTATCTTGGGATAGTTATCAATTCTTCTCTTCATCCTGTAGAAGTACTATCCTGTTTAGATCCTAAGGATACCATTCCATCGTAAACTTTTAAAATCTCTTAAGATTTTTAAAGCAAACTCAACATCTATACCTAAGAGTATTAATGTTAAGCATACATTACACACTTTTGTTCATCAATATATCACAACATTACCTTCACAACCGTGGCAAACACCAGCTCATTAACAGATCTTGATGCACTTTTAAAGCTCAAATCATCCTTAGTTACACCACAAGTACCCTCATCAGCTTTACAAGTTTGAATATTCATCTTGTACTTTTGGAACACCAGTATCATCTCGTAATACACTACCTTGTAACTCACCGGCTAAGTATGAATGTTGTGTCGGGAATTCTTGAGTAGGATGATTTATAATGTCCTTATTTGAATGGATTGGGATGCCTTTTCATTTAAATAAAGAAATTATAAATCATCGAACCATACGTTTATATTCCTTTAGTTACATTGTTTGGGATGCCTCTCTATGTAAATAAAGAATTATAAACAGGTGGGCTTATTTATATCCGAAATAACATAAGTATGAAGTCAATGAACACTAGATACAACAACAGATTACCTACTAGGCTATGATTGCAACAACTATCCCAATTTCCATTAGTACTAGGTTTACACTTTGGTTTTCATAATGATAGTGCAATAACAAACAAACTCGTTGCGAGGCCATGTAACCATATGCATGTGCAGTCGTACCAAACTCATTACGGGGCCATGTAGCCATATGCATGGGCAGTCATACCAAACTTATTGTGAAGCCATGTAGCCATATGCATGGGCAGCCGTACAATTCAAACAGGACTTGGTCCAACCACATGTTCAACGCTTATTCCATGATTCGATTCTTATATCAATTGCTATTGATACTTGACAACTATATCAATTTCCATTTTGATATTTAACTATATCAATTTCTGTACAACTACTATATCAATTTCTATTAATAATCGACTGCTATATCAATTTTCTTTGATATTCGACTATTATATGGATCTCTACTGATATTCAACCATGTTATCAATCTCTATTGACACACCATATTCTGAGACAAATCAAACTACATCACTAGTAATTCCAGACTTTGGTCTTCATAAGTAACCACACATCTTTATCGATACCACTCCAACATATGACACACATAGAACTTCGGGACGAAGTTCCCCGTAAGGGGTAGAGACTGTAACAATTCACATTTTTCAGGATAATTACCATTCCCGGAAAATTTCACTATTCACTTTTACTATTCATTTTCCCGAAAATTTTCCCGAAATTTGATTTTTATTTCTTGGGCTCAAGTGATAAATCATTTCCATGGCAAATTAAAAGTTTGACATTCATAAGCTCATTTTCGTGAAAGTTATTAAGGAATTACACGGAATTACACGTTTTAGGGTAAAACGTCAATCAGAAATTCTACGCACAACGAAATTCAACCCCGTCAGGTGACCCCACATCAGTAAAATATTTTACACACTCATGATTTATTTGAGAATTAATCGTGACTGAGAAAAATATGACCAAAAACTTCCCAGCAGGTCACCCAAGCCTGTACTACTCTCGCATGAGCACGCTTAACCGTTTGGGCGATTAACCGTTAGACCACAAAACGCGTTTCTAAGACTATTTGAGTTTTCAACTTCTTAGAAAAAGTCAACATATTCTTTCCCTCCTCCATTGACCAAAAATCATCCCTTGATGTTATAAGTCATTTCGTGATTTTTAGGCTTACGGTTTGATGTCTAAAAGACATTTAATACCAACCGACACTAGACTAAGCCCAGTCTAGACATTATAAGTCATTTTAAATCATTTTTATCACATTAGAAAAGTAACATTTTACTTTTCTCAATTTTACGCAATATTCGTACGTTTTACGTATTACGCGTTTTAGACCGGTGTTTCCAGTTTTTAGCAGGGTTTACCACCCAAATGGAACCTACCACTCATTTTATATTTTATTATGGAACTTATTGACATGTTTATCAATACTTTCAAGTTCCATAATTTTACGACACCCGGTTTTACGTTTTGAGGCTTAATCATTTACGATTGGCATTTCCCGGAGTCAAAACTAACCAAGTATCTTGGATAATACCAAGAAAAGTCCACACCCTTGCTCTCCAAGCTCATGAACCGCCATTAGGGGGGGGGGGGGTTTCACACTAGGTGGCTTGATCTCAAGCTTAATGGCCTTAGATTTCATCCATGTGTTCACCTTGGCCTCCAAGGTTGGACTAGTCAACATTTCTAACCTCCTTAAGACCCTATAAAAGCCCCCATTCCCCCCTTAATGCCGTGCACCTCCAACCTCCATAACCATCCCATTCTTAGCTCTTTTCCTTCTAGTTTCATGCATGGTTCAAGTGATTCTTCAAGGTAGAAACCCTAGATAGGTTATCATTCATCAAACACTTCCATAACCTTATATACTTGGTGATTTCTCTTGAGTTTAAATCCACTCAAGTCACCTAAACCTTCATCATCCATCTTTCAAGAATACCAAAGGTAGAAAGATTGCATGAAGTGAAAAAGGGTTGAAGCAAGTCTATCAAAGTCCTATCCTTACATGTTAACTTCCTTTCATCTTTGAAAGCCAAAAGTTGTGAGCCAAACCCTAACTTGATTCTTGTTAAATAATCATGTTCATGTTACTTACATATTATTTGTGCTATATATTGTCTTGTAGTTATGTCCATGATGTATAAAAATGACCAAAACAAGTTATTGTTATTGATTGTTACAACAAGTTACTAAAACAAGTAAACTAGTGACTTTCTTGGTAAGACCTGATCAAAATGGTAAAAATATGATGTTGGATCATTACATATTACAGTAGAGGACTTAACAAGGAAACCATAGCAATTTGAACCACCTAAAACGAGTATACGAGTCAAAAGTTACGCCCATTTGAAGTTACCAAAGATTTCCGGCAAAACTGCCTAAACCTTCCTGAATCGCATTCTGACTTTTTGAAAGTCCCACTTCTGGTCCGATTCATCAAAAAGTTAAAACACGAAAGTTGTCCGGAACGCCGTTTTCGTTCAGGAATAAAGAAGCTCGAGACCTAAAAACACTTTCCGAGTGATAAAATTCTTCAAATTCTAAACAGCCCATTTTTAGGCGAAAGTCACAAGATTATGGTTATACTTTGAAAGGAACAAGAGGTCTTATGACCTATAATCAAGACCACAACCATGGCTAGAGCCAAGGTTGTGTCTCATGACCTTGAAACAAGGACTAAAGGTCATGGCTAGGCCATGACGAAATGACCATACCAACTTACTTAGGCGAAAACATGAAACAAGGAATTGGCGATAACTTGAACAAACAATTTGGATCTACTTCACTTAAAGGAACCATGAGATATTACCAAGAGAAAATGGTCATACAAGACTTATGAAACTACCCCTAATAACAATCTTCATGTACAAATAAACTTTCCTAAGTTTATTCAAATATCGGACATGTAACCTTTCGGATCAAAACTTATATCTATATATTTCATCAACTACTACAATAGTAGGGAGCCTCATGTGAGGAGTTCATTATGTAAGCCATCGAGATGAGTTGTGGATTTACGAATTAAAGTGTCCTGGCTCCTCGAACGCTTACTAACATGACTTCTGAATTATGTCGGCCCGAACGGTAGTAAACGATATACAAAACATACATGTTTCATGAATCTTTTCTTTCAAGGACATACAATATACATCATACCACATCATGGACTATAATGCAAGATATATATATATATATAGGCACTACTTCATAGTCTTTACTCCGATCCTAAGTCGCGACATTCTATTATAGGTTGCTCGTAAAAACCTACACGATTCAACCGTTACATTCATTACTTGCTATCTTAACTTAAGGTGAGTTCATAGCCCCACTTTCGATTACTTAATTGTTTTACAAACCCATGGGGGGAATACATGCTATTATTTTCTACTCGAACACAATGCTTTCTAATGTATGCTTTACGACGATGTTTTATTATCACTAAGTACCAACCTTGCTAAACCGAGATCCCTTATTATGAACCATTTAATCACTAGAAATAGTGAGCGCGAATATTAATAATAGGCCTATTGGGATTGACGAATCCCATTTGTATTGACTAAGTTCAAACAAATGCAATAATATTTGAGATTTAGGTATGTTAGCAACATACCTACCGGGATAAAACCGCCGATTGATATTGGTACACGTTAACGTTATGGTGTCATAAGCTTAGTGTATAATACATGTTCCGGGCGTATAATAACGTAGCCTACCTGTTTTGTTTTCCAAACATTGGTGTGAGCCTATAACTCACACTACCAACATATTGTGTTCAATCGATTTAACAAACTCTATGAATATCACTCAACCTTTGTGTTGACCTCTCAAGCATGTATTTCAGGTTCATGATGATCAAGGATGGCACGGAAGGGCACGGATGTTCAAGAGGGTTATAAATTTTATTATCATTCAAAAACTCACTTAATGTGATTTGTAAACATGGAACCAATTGGGACCTCATTTTGTAACCTCTGATATTTATATAATTTGAATGATACATCTTTTAAAACGACTCAATTGGAGTTCGTTTTCTATTATTGTGACTATTGTGCCGTCGAGTAACACCCAGTTCGAATTCCGCTGCAACCATGAATTGGGGGTGTTACAGATTGGTACCAGAGCCATGGTTATAGAGAAACGGGTCTAATTGAGACCTAAACTATAACTACAATTACAAGCAAAAACATTTTTATAGCCTTCCGCTCTCCGTGTCTTCCATCCTCCAGACGATTATGGACTTAGTAAGCATGTTATGCTACACAAACATATTAGTATATTCATATATACCCATTTTGAGCATTTCCCCGTAGACATTTTGTGCTACACAAACATAATTGCATATTGATATATGTACCCTAAACATAATTGAGCATTTCCCCGTAAGCATTAGTATATTGATATACAAACTCGGTTTATTTTCAATCATTTATCTAAACAATGGACTAAACATATCTGTGTACGCCTATTCTAAGGCATTTCGACACAGCCACACTCTCCCAATCATGTTCCTACTCCAACATTATATGTCCAAGACATTGTAACTGATTGCAATGGTCTTTCCTATTTTTCAAGACATTGTGAGATACAATGGTCTCATTCATTTTCCAAGACATTGTGAGATACAATGGTCTCATTCATTTTTCAAGACATTGTGAGATACAATGGTCTCATTCACTTTTCCAAGACATTGTGAGATACAATGGTCTCATTCATTTTCCAAGACATTGTGAGATACAATGGTCTCATTCATTTTTCAAGACATTGTGAGATACAATGGTCTCATTCACTTTTCCAAGACATTGTGAGATACAATGGTCTCATTCACTTTTCAAGACATTGTGAGATACAATGGTCTCATTCATTTTCCAAGACATTGTGAGATACAATGGTCTCATTCATTTTCCAAGACATTGTGAGATACAATGGTCTCATTCATTTTTCAAGACATTGTGAGATACAATGGTCTCATTCACTTTTCCAAGACATTGTGAGATACAATGGTCTCATTCACTTTTCAACACATTGTGAGATACAATGGTCTCATTCATTTTCCAAGACATTGTGAGATACAATGGCCTCATTCATTTTCCAAGACATTGTGAGATACAATGGTCTCATTCATTTTCCAAGACATTGTATGATACAATGGTCTTAATCATTTCTCAAATGTTTTGAGTCACACAATGGCCTAACCTACTTCCCAGACATTGTGAATTGCACAATGGTCTAACCTACTTCCGAGACATTGTGTTTTGTGCAAATGGTCTCTAGAATTATTCCATCACATCATCAATATCATTTCTTATGATATCAAAAACCCGTCACAATCTATCGATTTCAAAACAAGAAATATGAGATTTCTAAAGGACAAACAAATCCATTACCTACAAAAGCTGAAGTTCAGCTCTACATTCATCAAAGTTTTTTTTATGAAACCTTTATTATTAAAAGTTCGTGATCTTGACCAAGTATGTTCTATTTTAGAACTACTTAAAATTTCCTTTCCATACGTACCTACCCTTACTATCTTCTATTCAATGGAATATGAAAACATACGTTACAAGTCTTGTATGGACGGGACTTGCAACTTAAGGGTTTGACATCGCCTTTGTTTAATGGACAGTTTCCCGAAAGCAACGAACATATCACAAGTATACCTAATTTAGGTATTTGAAAATTTTATCGAACCTCGGCTAAATATAGACTAGTCACCTATATTTAACCTAGGGACAGTGGAATATAGTCTGACTAACTATATTCGACTTAACATTTTCAAATACTGAGAGTAGTTGTACTAGGGTTATGTTTAGATTGATTTCCTACATTAACACGATAAACCACCAGAATACATTAAAACAATCTAGAGACACGATAATGTCTTACCACTCAGCGAAATCTTAACACCTTATCTGTATGATCTAAATTCATTCTTGAAAATTTTCATTTATGAGATAATCCGAACTACTATCTTGGGATAGTTATCAATTATTCTCTTCATCCTGTAGAAGTACTATCCTGTTTAGGTCCTAAGGATACCATTCCATCATAAACTTTTAAAATCTCTTAAGATTTTTAAAGCAAACTCAACATCTTTAATAAGGGTATTAATGTTAAGCATACACTACACACTTTTGTTCATCAACATATCACATCATTATCTTCACAACCGTTACAAATACAAGCTCATTAACAGATCTTGATGCACTTTTAAAGCTCAAATCATCCTTAGTTACACCACAAGTACCCTCATCAGCTTTACAAGATTGAATATTCATCTTGTACTTTTGGAACACCAGTATCATCTCGTAATACCCTACCTTGTAACTCACCGGCTAATTGTGAATGTTGTGTTGGGAATTCTTAAGTAGGATGATTTGTAATTATTTGAATGGATTGGGATGCCTTTTCATTTAAATAAAGACATTGTAAATCACCGAACCATAAGTTTATATTTCCTTATTTACATTGTTTGGGATGCCTCTCTATGTAAATAAAGAATTATAAACAAGTGGGCTTATTTGTATCCGAAATAACATAAGTATGAAGTCAATAAACACTAGGTACAACAACCGATTACCTACTAGGCTATGATTGCAATTACTATCTCAATTCCTATTAATATTCGATTGCTATATCAATTTCCTTTGATATTCGACTATTACCATACCTTTCCTACATAAAAGTAAGACTCATCCTACACCATACACTGAAACGACAAATCAGACTACATCACCGGTAATCCCAGACTTTAGTCCTCATAAGTAACCACACCTTTTTCATTGACACCACTCCAACATATGACACACAAAGAACTTCGGGACGAAGTTCTCCGTAAGGGGTAGAGACTGTAACAATTCGCATTTTCAGGATATTTACTTTTCCCGGAAAATTTCACTATTCACTTTTACTATTCATTTTTCCCGAAAATTTTTCCCGAAACTTGATTTTTATTTCTTGGGCTCAAGTGATAAATCATTTCCATGGCAAATTAAAAGTTTGACATTCATAAGCTCATTTTCGTGAAAGTTATTAAGGAATTACACGTTTTAGGGTAAAACGTCATTCAGAAATTCTACGTACAACGAAATTCGGTCGCGTTAATTTTCCCCGTATCAGAAAAATGTTTGACACACTCATGATTTATTTGAGAATAAATCATGACTGAGAAAAACATGACCAAAATAAACCTCGGCCGTGAAAAACTGGAATTTTCAGTTTTAAGCGTTTTTACTCAGCCGTAACCTTAGCCTATACCTGCACCGCATTTCTAAGACGATTTAAGTTTTCAACTTATTAGAAAAAGTCAACATATTTTTCCCTCCTCCATTGACCAAAAATCATTCCTTGATTTTATAAGTCATTTCGTGATTTTTAGGCTTACGGTTTGATGTCTAAAAGACATTTAATACCAACCGATACTAGACTGAGCCCAGTCTAGACATTATAAGTCATTTTAAATCATTTATAACCTATTAGAAAAGTAATATTTTACTTCTCTCACTTTTACGCAATATTCGTACATTTTACGTATTACGCGTTTTAGACCCGTGTTTCCAGTTTTTAGCAGGGTTTCACCACCCAAATGGAACCTACCACTCATTTTATATTTTATTATGGAACATATGGACATGTTTAACAATACTTTCGAATTCCATAATTTTACAACACCCGGTTTTACGTTTCGTGGCTTAACCATTTACGGTTAGCATTTTACGGAGCCAAAACTAACACCATATCTTGGATAATATCACCAAAAAGCCAAACCTTCCTCCCCAAGCTTTGTGAACTGCCCTAGGAGGGGGGATTCACCACCCATGTGGCTTCATCTCATGAATTTACCCATAGTTCATCACTTAATTACAACTTGGTCTCCAAGTGTTGACTAGTCAACACAAGTAACCTCCTCATTTTTAGTATAAAAGAGACTCATTCTTTTCCTTTCTCTTGCAATACCAACGACCCTAAACCATCAAAATGCACCATTTTGATCATTGATCTTGCTCATTCAATCCATCACAAGTTCAAGTCATAGTTCCTAGTTGATCCTTAACACCTTTCAACCATAAAACTCCATAAAATCACCATAAAACACCACAAAAACTCATCAAATTTCCAAGTGTTCTTAGTGAAGATTTTTACTAAGGCTTGTTTTTGTGATAAGATTAGTGTTTATCAAGGGATTATAAGATAGGGTTTTTGATATGGAAGCTTGGCTATGGTTGGAAAATATTTGGAAGATTAAGTAGTAGTTCTTGGTCTTGATCTTGGTTCTAGTTAGTTTCTTCACAAGTTGTAAGCAAACTCTAACTTGCTTCTTGTTAAATAATCATGTTCATGTTATTTACCTATCATTCATGCTATATATTGTCTTGTTATCATGTCCATGATGAATAAAAGTGAGCAAAACAAGTTATTGTTATTGATTGTTAAAACAAGTTATTAAAACAAGTAAACTAGTGATTTTCTTGGTAAGACCTGATCAAAATGGTAAAAATATGATGTTGGATCATTACATATTACAGTAGAGGACCTAACAAGGAAACCATAGCAATTTGAACCACCTAAAACGAGTATACGAGTCAAAAGTTACGCCCATTTGAAGTTACCAAAACTTTGCGGCAAAGCTGCCAAATAGTTTCTGTTACAGAAACTTAAAACACGCAAAAAGAGGCATTTCTGGTCCGATTCATCAAAAAGTTAAAACACGAAAATTGTCCGGAATCACGTTTTCGTTCAGGATTAAAGAAGCTCAAGCCTTGAAAACGCTTTATGAGTGAGATATTTCTCAGTTTCTTAACAGCTATTTACATATATATAAGTCACTATATTATGGTTATACTTTAAAAGGAACAAGAGGTCTTATGACCAATAATCAGGACCACCACCATGGCTAGAGCCAAGGTTGAGTCTCATGACCTTGGAACAAGGACCAAAGGTCATGGCTAGGCCATGACGAAACGACCATACAAGCTTACTTAGGCGAAAACATGAAACAAGGTATTGACAATAATTTGAACAAGCAATTTGGATCTACTTCACTTAAAAAGGAACCATGAGATATTACAAGGAAAAATGGTCATACAAGACTTATGAAACTTCCCCTAATAACAATCTTCATGTAAAAATAAACTTTCCTAAGTTTATTCAAATATCGGACATGTAACTTTTCGGATCAAAACTTATATATATATATATACTTTATCAACTACTACAATAGTAGGGAGCCTCATGTGAGGAGTTCATTATGTAAGCCGTCAAGATGAGTTGTGGATTTACGAATTAAAGTGTCCTGGCTCCTCGAACACTTACTAACATGACTTCTGAAATATGTCAGCCCGAACGGTAGTAAACGATATACCAAACATACATGTTCATGAATCTTTTCTTTCAAAGACATACAATATACATCATACCACATCATGGACTAAATGCAAGATATATATATATAGGCACTCCGTTATATTCTTTACTCCGATCCTAAATCGCAACATTCTATTATAGGTTGCTCGTAGAAACCTTCACGATTCAACCGTTACATTCATTACTTGCTATCTTACTTAAGGTGAGTTCATAGCCCCATTTTCCATTACTTAATTGTTTTACAAACCCTTGGGGGAAATACATGCTATTTTTAACCGAGCACAATGTTTTTAAATTGTATGCTTGCCTGATTGTTTTATTATCACTAAGTACCAGCCTTGCTAAACCGAGATCCTTTATTATGAACCATTTAGTCACTAGCAATAGTGAGCGCGAATATTGTGAATAGGCCTATTGGGATTGACGAATCCCATTTGTATTGACTAAGTTCAAACAAATGCATTAATATTTGAGATTTAGGTATGTTAGCAAAGTACCTACCGGGATAAATCTGCCGATCGATATTGGTACACGTTAACGTTATGGTGTCATAAGCTTAGTGTATAATAACTGTTCCGGGCGTATAATAACGTAGCCTACCTGTTTTGTTTTCCAAACATTGGTGTGAGCCTATAACTCACACTACCAACATATTGTGTTCAAACGATTTAACAAACTCTATGAATATCACTCAACCTTTGTGTTGACCTCTCAAGCATGTATTTCAGGTTCATGACGATCAAGGATGGCACGGAAGGACACGGATACTCAAGAGGGCTATAAATTTTATTATCATTCAAAAACTCACTTAATGTGATTTGTAAACATGGAACCATCTGGGACCTCATTTTGTAATCTCTGATATTTATATAATTTGAATGATAAATCTTTTAAAACGACTCAATTGGAGTTCGTTTTCTATTATTGTGACTATTGTGCCGTCGAGTAACACCCAGTTCGAATTCCGCTGCAACCATGAATTGGGGGTGTTACAGGGGGGGCATTCACACTTGTGGCATCATCTCATGACTTTAGCCATTAGATCATTTTTAATTACAACTTTGTCTCCAAGTTTAAGCACTTTCCTAGTAAGCTTCCTAACCTCCTCATTCTTGCTATAAATAGAGAGCTCATTTGCTTCCTTTCTTCACCACAAAAATGCCACACCCTTATATCATAGCACCATGATCCTTTGATCTTCAATATACAAGTTACACTACAAAGTTCAAGGTCTTAGTATTCTCTACCTAGTTCTTAAGTTTGTTTGGTGATTCCATGGTTGAATTAGGAGCTACACAAGGTTACTAGGGCTGAAGTTAAATGGTTTTCACAAGGGTTAGATCAAGGCTAGCAAGGGTTACAAGAGTTATGGTGAAGGGTTTACAAGATTAGGTTTAGTGTCCTAGTTCTATACTTGACTTCCTTTCTTAAGTGAAAGCCAAAAGTTGTAAGAAACCCTTATACACTTTCTTGCTCAATATCATTTTCATGCTTATTATGTTTCTTTCATGCTATATATGGTCTTTGTATTGTGTTCATGATGTATAAAAACTAGTAAAACGAGTATTGGTATACATATGTTAACTTATGACAAGCAAACAAGCAAACTAGTGATTTTTATGGAAAACCACGACCACAATAGTATAACTTTGATATTTGACACTTACTTACTGTTAAAGAGGACTTAACAAGGAAAACATAGCAATTTGAATCACCCAAAACGAGCACACGAGTCAAAAGTTATGACCGTTTGAAGTTAGCGAAACCAAAACGGCAAAACTGCCTAAATAGCATTCTGATCAAATTTTGATTTTGAAAGTCCCACTTCTGGTCCAATTCATAAAAAAGTTAAAACACGAAAGTTTTCCGGAACGACGTTTTCGTTCAGGAACAAAGAAGCTCGAGCCCTGAAAACGCTTTCTGAGTGATAATTTTCTTCAAATTCTTAACAGCCCATTTTAGACCAAAGTAACTATATAATGGTTATAATTAGCTAAGACCAAGAGGTCTAATGACCTAAAGCCAAGACCACAACCATGGCTAAAGCCAAGGTTGAGTCTCAAGACCATGGAAAAATGACCAAGGTCACGGCAAAGCCACGGCTAAAGACCATATAACTTTTAAAGATCAAAACTTATATATATGTTATCAAATACTACAATAGTAGGGAGCCTCATGTGAGGAGTTCATTAAGTAAGCTGTCGAGATGAGTTGTGGATTTACGAGTTAAAGTGTCCTGGCTCCTCGAACGTTTACTCCATGACTTCTGAATTATGTCGGCCCGAACGGTAGTAAGAGATTTACAACCTATACATGTTTCATAGACCACTTATATTCAACGACTTACACTATATACTAAGTACTACATCATGAACATTATGCAAGATATATATAGGCAATTCTTCGTATTCTTAGACGTTACTCCAAACCTAGGTCGCAACGTTCTATTATAGGCTGCTCTTAGAGACTTTCGCGATTCGACTACCACTTTCATTTCTCATTACATAGACTTAAGGTGAGTCATAGCCCCTACTCTTTTCGTACTTGTTTTAACTCTTGGGGGGGATACATGCTCAACTACTTGCTTACTTGTACAAATACTCAAAACATTTATACTTGATTGTTTTATACTTGATTGTCTTATACTTGATGGCATTATACTTGATTTCATACATACATGACTGTCTTTTATCTTTGGGAAGTGGCTCCCAATAAACTTATATCTTTGGGAAGTGGCTCCCAGTTATCTTTGGGAAGTGGCTCCTAATTGTCCTTGGGAATTGGCTCCCAAAGTGAGGTCTTCGGAGATGAACTAGAGACTCACTACTAATTGCTTAATTGTTTTGACGAACTTATACATGTCTTTATTATACTATATTGTAGCAGTGGGTTGTGAACACACAGGTTACAAGTCTCTTATGGCGGGACTTGCAACTGAGTGGATTCTCAATGCCTTTGCTATGTGAACATTCTTTTGAGTCTTTTCAACTGTTTTAAGACAAACTCTATGAACTCACCAACCATTGTGTTGACACTTTAGCATGTTTATCTCAGGTTAGTAAGGCGATAGCTAGTGCGTGGGACTTAGAGTCAAGCTGCATATTCTGAAGACTTACGCTTTTATCATTTACCATTCAAAACTTTGTATACATTTATGTATCATACTTTGGAATCTCATGTTTGTAACTTTGAATTCATTAATCGAATGGTAACTTTTCAAAACGTCTCATTTAGAGTTCGTTTTCTATAACTTGTACTTTGTATTATGAAGTAGCACCCCAGTGACACAGTCTTCCGCTGCGGTATTTTGGGGGTGTTACATTGCATTTTTGACACCAGGGTAGAGTTCCAAGGTAACCACTTCCAGAAACAGGTGTGACATGACAATTTCTATTAGCTATCTGATTGATTCCCAGCTGATGTTGATACTTCATACGATTTTCTGGATGTTTGCGATAACGATCTTGAGCATTGAAGATGTTGCAGTAGACGGGATTGACGGTTCCTGTGTCGGGTAGTTTCCTCTTCTGATTATTTCCATTTGGTAACATTCCATGCCTAATTCCTTGATGATGGTTGATGGTAGGGTTGATCATTCCTTCTTGAATCTTTAAGTGAGGTGGTCTATACTTCATGAAATTTACAGGGTTTTGATTACCAAGTATACCCGTCTCTCTTCTCGGATAAACTACGGTAGTCCCTTCTAGTACCACCGACACTATGTCATTTACCAATTTCTGGATAGCTCCAGGAGTCATGGAAATTTCTGATGATGATTGATATGCATTGTTCATGTTGTCCATTTTCTGTAAACATAAATGAAACTCAACATTAGAATCCATATAATATCAGAAAATTTTAAATAATGAAGTTAATTATTTCATTTATAATTGACTGAATTGACTCCCTACTGTAATCTAATTTCAAGATATGTCTTTGTTGTATCATTTTATTAATGATCAACTCTTGATATGGGATTACTAAGGAACAAACCGACTTGTCTATTTCAAATGAAGTTTAATTATCTTTTCTTCATTCTTTAATTCCACTTTCAAAAATTGGTATTTAGACGATTCTTAGGTTAATTATGGAAATTTTTAAGAAATCTTAACAATTTGTAAGAAATCTTACGGTAGATTTGAATAATATTACAGATGCAAATAGAATATTAATAACTTGACCGATTGTCTTTGCAAGATAAACGATACAAGATCTTTTATTAATACTTCATTGATCTGAATAGAATCATTTGGTTATTATAGAAATAACAAATGATGAGATTTTTGCATGAAATATGGGGATTCATTACATGCATGATTTATACGGAAGAAAAGATTGAATCACAACATATATATATATATATATATATATATATATATATATATATATATATATATATATATATATATATATATATATATATATATATATATATATATATAACAGAAAGGATGTTATTATATAATATGTTTTGATTACACGTTCTGAAGTTTCAGATTTATTGAACGTTACAAGAAATATTAACCAAGTCTATTTGGTTTATTAGAAACAACAAGGAAACTTGTAAAATTTAAGATTAGTTATGCTTGTGACGTAAATATCTAATTTCTTTCTCAAGTTCAAGTTGTGCAGCTTCCATGTTTGAGAAACGTTCTTGGCACATGTTCATTTGGTTTGCCAACATACTCTCTAATGCGGCAATCTTTTGACCCTGGTTTCTGGCTGCATCTCTGGCCATCCATAGGGTTCTCTCAATATCTTCAATTCTTACATGTGTTTGACCGTGTTCTCTTCTTGCACAACGAACCCTGGAGTCCAAACTTCCAAGTTCCTGGTTGGTGTTATCCTTTATTTCATTAATCTTTATCCCTATCTCACATATTGTTTGCCTCTCAGCATCAGCCCTTTTGAACAATGCGTCAAGGTGATGAGGTGAAAAATGAACCACTTTTAGGGGGTCATTTAAGCCCGAATCCGAATTTATTTGATCAAATATTGCCCAAAATCGTTCCTTTTGTGATTTTAGGTACTTTGGGAGAGAAATCTGGAAAAGGAAGCAATTCGGACGTTTTTGGAGCATAAAAGTGAAGAAAATGCCAAAGTCTTAATTTTCCATGCTGGGAACAGTAGGTGACGGCGTCAAGAGCAAAATCTTGACGGCGTCAAGAGCAAATCTCATGAATTTCCATGACGACCCAGAACGGATTTGACGGCGTCACGTAGGAAGGGCGTCAAGAGTAAAAGAGTCATGACGGCCTGGAAGTACCTAAGTCTTGACGGCGTCAGAAGTGGATCTAGGCAGTCCGAGGAGAGTTTTGGCGGCGAGGTGACGGCGTCACATTGTTTGTCTTGACGCCGTCAGACCTGTTTTTCTATATATAGTTTTCTAATTTTCACACATTAAAAAAAGAGAGAAGTTTTGGGAGAAACCCTAAGTACGATTTTGGTGTAACTTTACAGGTTTTTCAAGGGTTCCAACCCCTTGATACCTTGCATGATTAATCAAGATAAGTGTTCTTCTAATTCAATCAATATGTCTATGTGTTGGTTGTCTATATCTTGTTCTTGTCTTAATTCTATCATGCTAGGCTAGATCTCTTTTGTGTTTGCTTAGATCTAATGAAACCTGGATATTGATTATGTGTTGATTACTTGTTTATCTTTGTCTTGGATGAATGATTTATATGTTAGGCTTAAGAAAACTGGCAGATCTCTAAATGGTAACATGCTTGAACGTCTTAAGAAACATGAACCGAGGCGCACTAGGTCTTTATTGGTTGTATTTAATGCATGAGCCACTGTTTACAATCCCTATAGTTATGTTGGGCATGGTGTAGGAGGAGATAAGAGCTCATAGAATTGGGGAGTTATGTGTGCCACCCCATGAATGGTATTAAGGAATACGATCCGTCATCCATGCAATTATAACAAGTAATTAACGTGTAAAAGATATCTAGGGAGTAGTGAAATCTAAGTAAACACATTTTCTCCAATTACTGCTCACAACTTTAATATAATTTAGCTTATTTTCATTTTTAGTATTTTATTTTGATTGCATCTTAGTATTGGGTTAGTTGAATAGCAACTAATTCCGCCCACTCTTCCAAAAACCCGAGATTTTACTTGCTTTCATAAAAATATAAAAACACAAAAATAATCATCCCTCACCTTTAGAACTAGTATTTAGGCTTTCTAATCCTAGCGACACTATTCCTAGCTGAACGATCAATCCCCCGGTACTTGTCACTATACTATACTACAACGATCAGGTACACTGCCTGGTGGGGGTTGTAAGCTTCTCGAGATCCCTCGAGAGGTAAAGCCTGTTGCGATTCCCACGCATCAAGTTTTTGGCGCCGCAGCCCGGGGAATAGTTATTGTCTAGGTTAGGATTTCTTTGTATTAGGTCTACTTGCTAGATTCCTTTCTAGTAAGATTTTATTTTTATTTTTAGGTCTTCTTTAGCCTATCTCATTTCTTTGTGCTTTTGTTCGTAACTACCCGACACCATGGACAATGGGAACATCTTTGAACCCGTCATCCCACCACAACAAAACCCACCATTAGAACCCCTTAGGCCCCGAACCTTAGGAGAGTATTCCCGACCTAGCCACCAAGGCTACCGAAACACCATTGAGCTCGCCGGAGCCAATGTGACCCCCTTGCGATCCGACACCATCCGGTTGGTGCAAAGCGGATGTGCATTCCATGGACTTCGTTTCGAAGATCCAAACCAACATCTTAAGGACTTCCTCAAAATCGTAGATTCCATAGACCTAGATGTTGCAACTAGAGAGACAACCCGATTACGCCTATTTCAATTCTCTCTACGGGATCAAGCTAGTCAATGGCTTGAGCGTTTACCCGCGGGATCCATCACCACATGGGATGATCTCACCACTCGTTTCCTTGCTCAATTTTTCCCACCGGGGAGAACTACTAAGCTTAGAAATGACATCTTGATGTTCCAACAACGTCAAAATGAATCTCTTTATGAAGCATGGACTCGTTTCAAGGACTTACTCCAAAAAGTCCCTCATCATGGCATAGATCTTTGGCTCCAAGTCCTAATTTTTTATGACCATATCGACATCTCCACAAGGCGAGCCATTGACCAATCGGCCGGTGGTAAGCTACGTGATCTAAGTGCGGAACAATCATGGGAACTCATAGAAGATCTTGCTCTCTATGACAACGAAAGTTGGAACGATCCCCGTGACTTGAACAAAACGGTCAAGGCAATATCTTTGCCTTCGAACAATTCTAGCACTCCCGACCGTAGGATCATGGAACTTGAGGACCAAGTCAAGTTTCTCATGAAATCTTACGATGCTCCTAAGCCTTCAAGCCAAGTGAACAAAATCACTTCTTTATGCGAATTATGTAGTGGTCCCCACGACACTCGTGATTGTGTGGAACTCCCCGGAACAGCTTTTGCAGACTACGCATCCACGCGTATCGACAAAGCGGGAGATAAGTGGTACACTTTCAAGCCCGAGCCAAACACATACGGTGATTCATTCAACCCCTCATGGAAAAATCACCCAAACCTTAGGTGGAAACAAAATCAACCCAATTCCTCCAATCCGCCTAGCCGTTACCAACCAACCGGTCCACCATCCAACCGTACTTTCAACAACAATCCTTCTAACAACTTTGGTAGTACCAACAATCTTGAAGGGTTGATGTCAAAGTTTATGGCATCTCAAGAAGCTCGCATATCTAAGTTTGAAGCCGATTTCAAACACAAGCAAAGCGAGATGACCACTAGAATTGATGCATTGTTGAAAGTTCTCAATGACCGAGAAATGGGAGCACTCCCAAGCGACACAATCAAGAATCCAAAACTAAACGTTAATTCCATATCTTCAGTTTCGTCACCCACTTCATGTCCATAATACTACTCGGTCAAATCAACGAGCACGTGTTTCAAACAAAACCAAGTTCTTCAAAAAGACCAATCAAATAAAACACCCCATATAGAGCCGGTCAAAAGTATAGTTGAAACACCTCCTACGCAAGACCTTGACGATGAATTCAAGGAACTTCACCTTGAACGCCCCGTCATTGATGTCTTAGCGCGTGCTCCTTACTATAGTGCCCTCCTAGAAAAATATGAGAAGTTCAAACTAGGTAAAAATGGGACCGCCTTTGTTCAAAAGAAGTTGCCTAAAAAGCTTGATGATCCGGGTATATTCGTTTTGCCTTGTAAGATAGGAAGATCCGAAGCTTTCGACACACTAGCCGATTTAGGGTCAAGCCTCAACTTGATTCCCTTATCCTTATTCACCACTCTTAAGCTAGGAAAGTTAGAGGAAACGGAGGTATTGATAGGGCTAGCGGATGGGAGTATTGCCCACCCGGTTGGAATGATTAAGGATGTAGTTGTTCACGTAGGAAAACTAACTATATTAGCGGATTTTCACGTCCTAGACATGGTTAGTGACACTACATGCCCATTATTGGTAAGAAGAGGATTTTTAGCAACCGCTAGCGCCATGATAGATTGGAAGGAGTCTAAGATAGCGGTAGGTGAAGGAGATACTTGGTCGGTGTACGATGTAAAGAAGCATAGTTATGATTGTGATGATGAACCGACACTGCATTGGGTAGAGATGAATAGGAGACCATCTAGATACGGACCTTGGATAGAAAGGAACTTCATAGGACCTCAATGCCCATTTTATCTAGAGAAAGATTTCGTAGAAAAGACACATTCGGTAGAACAACTCATAGCTAGAGATGAAGAGCTAGACCCCTTTGAGGACCCCTTAGTCTTTAGGAAGATGATTGAGTTCTTGAGCGTAATGCCTATTAATATAGAGATGAATAAGTGGAAAAGAGAGGGAGACAAATGTAAATGGAGGTGGGACAAGCCACCTAAAGAAGGTGATGGAACATGGCATATGAGGATGACTTTGTATGATCCGGATGGAGAAAAGTTTGAAAGGTCATACCACACTAAGGAAACCGATAGGAAATTGAAACCTAAGTTTGATCCCAAAGATGTCCTCAATGAGGAACTCACCCGAATCACGTAGTAACCTATGACCTTGAGTCTAGCTACAAGACTCGTAAATAAAGAAAAGCGCTTCTTGGGAGGCAACCCATGTTTTGTGTGATTTTATTTGTTTGTTTGTTATTTGCTTCCGTATGCATGTTTTATTTTTATTGTTGGTTGATCATGTTTCTAAACTAAATAGTAGAAATACTTTACTTTGTTGTTTGGCCTAGTCTTAACTCCACCTAAAAGTATTTTTGCAAAAGATAAGTGTAAGGGGAAACCCCAAATATGTTTTTTAAGAAACAACCGATCATGATTCTCCACAATATTAAATGAACATGTATATTCGTATTTGTTAGAGTCAAATGCTTGTATTGAGTCATAATGAAGTTTTGCAGGATATTCCAGGAAGTAGGACCAAGTTTTTCCAGAAATTTTTCGGAAACTTAACATAAGGATTTCTGCAGGTCAATTCTGACGGCGTCAGGGGTTTACTCTTGACGGCGTCAGGAGTTAAAAATCTGGAAATTTTACCGGTTTTGTTTTTCTAACGGAGTCTTATGGTTTTTGTGAATTATTAAGTTTTATAATCTCCAGGAGATCTGCAAACTTCATTCCACAAGCATTATATCTTATCTTGTTTTCTAGGATTCAAAAACTTATATAGAATGCCGCCAATTTTACGCGAGGTCGTCTTGTCTATTTTGTCAGGTTTTGCAGGTTATGTATGACAAAAAGATGATTTACATTCTGGAAGGGAAGCTTTGATTGTTCGTTTTCTTGGAGGAAGATTTAACCTGGCCATCCTATTATCCATACTGAGCGAATCAGGGGAGTATTTGATTTCATTCTCTTTACTTTTTCACTTTTACATTCTTTACTTGAACATTGGGGACAATGTTCATCTTAAGTGTAAGGGGAGGGTAAAAAGATGATACCTTACATATGCACTTTCGCTTGAGTTTGTTTTGTTTGATGGTAGATGTGTAATAAAACTATGAGAAATACTTGTTAGTGCAATTTTAGCGCCAAATTTAAAATTTTTTACAACATTTAGGAGTGAAACTTTAGCCATAGCAAGCGTCTCATGGATAGGAGATTGTATGACTAGCACATAACCGTATATTCAGAAAAATTTTCCACCCAAATATGTGAGGTTCGCCTTTAGATTTGATAGGAAAAGCATTCATTATTAGTGCTTATGAGTGTACCGGTAGCATTTAGATTCTAGAACTTGCGTTAGTGATGCATCCCGAGACCGCTAGTGAGACTACATTCGTGTGGTAGGATTTACTACATGATAAGAGGCATTAGGATTACCCTTGTGTTAAACCCGTATTATAATTACTTGACCATTTAAGTCATATTACTTGGCTAGTTAAGTCAACTAATTTTTCCCACACCCTTAGCGTTGTACTTATTTTTAGTACACGAAACCCCTAGTACACCCCTCCGAGCATATCTTTTCGTTTCTAACTTTAAGCGTCTTACTTAAAGGAAGAATTTGTTACACCCCACTTAAATGTACACCCAAATCGCCTTAGCCTTCCGTGTATGCGCTCATTTTTAGTGCATTATTGTTATTTGTTAAACCCTAAGTTAACTTTCTAATTGATTACATGGTTGCTAAGTCGAGTCATATCCTTGTACATATTGTTTTGGGACGATGGGGACTCATGAGTAAGTACTTATTTTATGGAGTAATGGGGAAGAACATAATATTATTACCCCCATATGTACGTTAATCTTAAAAGTGCTCCAAGTGTTTTGATTTTCTTAATTCGAGTCATTAGATTAATTTAATGTAAAGTATGTAAAGATTCAAGTGTAAGGGGAATTCTCATCCCCTATGATGTATTATTTTGGATGGTAGGGTAAGAGTGTATGCAAAAAAAAAAAAAAAAAAAAAATCGAAAAAAAAAATATATAAAAGGAAAAAGAGAAAAAACATACGGACTACCATCCCTTTTTATTCTATGTTTTATGTTTTTGTTATTTTTCATTTATTAGCTTAAGTCAAGTCTAGTCTTGGCTTAGCAACGCCACATTGTACATGTAATTAACTAAGATTGTTAACTCGCCACCAGAAAAACTTCCTTTATCCAACAAAACCGTGTATTTCATATCCCTACACCTAACGTTACAACCCTTTAAAAGACCTCTTTGATAGTTTATCCTAGGTGCTTACGCCATGTGGTGGAGGTTTGATCCTTTCCCAAGCCTATGGTAATCTATTTTGCTATGACAGGTAGTGAGAGATATCTTCCGTTTCCATATTTTAATTTACACTTTATTACACCCGAGAGATGTGAGTATCTAAACACTATTTGTGAGGTGCTAGTGTATGACATCCGTGCTTGTCTATTGGTCTTTAGTGGAACGATTATTTGTTGTAATTACTTTTATATTAGTGTTAAATGACCCCTAACTTGTATTTTGAGTAGAATAAAAGCGCATTTGCTTGAGGACAAGCAAATCTCAAGTGTAAGGGTATATGATGAGGCAAAAAATGAACCACTTTTAGGGGGTCATTTAAGCCCGAATCCGAATTTATTTGATCAAATATTGCCCTAAATCGTTCCTTTTGTGATTTTAGGTACTTTGGGAGAGAAATCTGGAAAAGGAAGCAATTCGGACGTTTTTGGAGCATAAAAGTGAAGAAAACGCCAAAGTCTTAATTTTCCATGCTGGGAACAGTAGGTGACGGCGTCAAGAGCAAAATCTTGACGGCGTCAAGAGCAAATCTCATGAATTTCTATGACGACCCAAAACGGATTTGACGGCGTCACGTAGGAAGGGCGTCAAGAGTAAAAGAGTCATGACGGCCTGGAAGTACCTAAGTCTTGACGGCGTCAGAAGTGGATCTAGGCAGTCCGAGGAGAGTTTTGGCGGCGAGGTGACGGCGTCACATTGTTTGTCTTGACGCCGTCAGACCTGTTTTTCTATATATAGTTTTCTAATTTTCACACATTAAAAAAAGAGAGAAGTTTTGGGAGAAACCCTAAGTACGATTTTGGTGTAACTTTACAGGTTTTTCAAGGGTTCCAACCCCTTGATACCTTGCATGATTAATCAAGATAAGTGTTCTTCTAATTCAATCAATATGTCTATGTGTTGGTTGTCTATATCTTGTTCTTGTCTTAATTCTATCATGCTAGGCTAGATCTCTTTTGTGTTTGCTTAGATCTAATGAAACCTGGATATTGATTATGTGTTGATTACTTGTTTATCTTTGTCTTGGATGAATGATTTATATGTTAGGCTTCAGAAAACTGGCAGATCTCCAAATGGTAACATGCTTGAACGTCTTAAGAAACATGAACCGAGGTGCACTAGGTCTTTATTGGTTGTATTTAATGCATGAGCCACTGTTTACAATCCCTATAGTTGTGCTGGGCATGGTGTAGGAGGAGATAAGAGCTCATAGAATTGGGGAGTTATGTGTGCCACCCCATGAATGGTATTAAGGAATACGATCCGTCATCTATGCAATTATAACAAGTAATTAACGTGTAAAAGATATCTAGGGAGTAGTGAAATCTAAGTAAACACATTTTCTCCAATTACTGCTCACAACTTTAATATAATTTAGCTTATTTTCATTTTTAGTATTTTATTTTGATTGCATCTTAGTATTGGGTTAGTTGAATAGCAACTAATTCCGCCCACTCTTCCAAAAACCCGAGATTTTACTTGCTTTCATAAAAATATAAAAACACAAAAATAATCATCCCTCACCTTTAGAACTAGTATTTAGGCTTTCTAATCCTAGCGACACTATTCCTAGCTGAACGATCAATCCCCCGGTACTTGTCACTATACTATACTACAACGATCAGGTACACTGCCTGGTGGGGGTTGTAAGCTTCTCGAGATCCCTCGAGAGGTAAAGCCTGTTGCGATTCCCACGCATCACAAGGTTACGGTCGTACCATTCAAATTGAGTTGGTCGTAACCCTTTTAGCTGTTCAGTATGAGCATCCAATATGCCGGCATGTCGATAAATAAGATTCCATATTGATTCAGGAGTACTTATACCGTAGTCGGGAGAGTTAGGTGAAGATAAATTATTTGGAGAATTTGGTATTGTAGAATCTGAAGTATAAGGTAACGGAGAAATTGGTTCAACATTCGTCCATGATATCTCTTGGCTCGAACCTTGTCCAACTTCGAACGTTGCCTGGCCACCAATCAAATTTTCATATGATTCGGTAGCTCTCCTGATTCTTTGATGTAAAGGTGAACGAATAGGTGACGACGGAGGTGATCTCGCATTGAGTTCTATATTAGGTCGGGATTTTATTATTTGTACGTAAGGATCTTCATTATTTGGAGAATTCTTATTGATTGACGAGGTATTAGTATTATGGAGAGTAGATTTGGTATTCACGGGCGTTCCTGAAGACATGCTACAGTAGTAACCCAAGAATAATATTTTATGAGTATTTTGTATGTTAAAGATATTACAGTACAGATGAAATAACAATTGTATATGAGTAACTATTAAGCATGTAAGATAATCTCAACAAATAAAGTATGGAGCACGACAGTCTGCAAACACGGAGGGCATAAAATATTATGGTGTAAAATCATTATTTTGAAAATGAAGTTATAGTTTTAATGTTTGAAAACATTTAATTCTCTATAACTGTAGCTCTGATACCAATCTGTAACACCCCCATTTTTAAAGTTTGTCGCAGCGGAAAAGTAATTTGGGTGTTACGGTGAGGATCGAAGTTTTAACCACATAAAACGGTTTAAAAGAAGCGTTTTGAAAATTATTTGTCATTTAGATAATAATTTTGATAAAAGATGAACCATTTGATTTAAAATCTTATGAAAAGATATAAAGACTTGTAAAAATGACAAATTTGATTTTTACACCATTTTAATTTATCAGAGTAATAAATGCCCACTCCGTGTCTTGTCCTGCTCCGTTAAATTACCTGAGATACACATGCTTAAAAGTGTCAACACAAAGGTTGGTGAGTTCATAGAGTTTTAGGAAAAACTCTTGATTTTGTTAGATTTCAGGAATATTTGGTATTGTTAAGACAGAAATGAAACAATTATCGAATATATTCACAAATAAATCATATAAATATTCAACCACATTCAATAAAAAAAATCAATAATCTTAACATGAGCTGGAAACTCATGATATTAATTCAATCAGATAAATAATTCACATATGGTCAAACCTATACAGCTGTATCTAAATATATGTTGAATACATATATATTTCCTTTATAGATATTGCACCAAGCCTCATGACACCAAAGCTTAACCAAAAGGGGGTGTTCTATCAAATCAATGACAGATTTTGCCCTCTAACAATAGGTGATTTGCCAATTCCTATATGTCTACGAATATAGTGTATCACGACTAATGCGGCTAACCAAATGCAATTGGCATTCCGTCAAGCATTAGTGGGACAGGGGGTCAATCCTTAACAGGTTTCGAAGCTGTTCACTATATTCGCACTCACTTTCATGTGGTTAATGGCTCATGATTGAGGGGCTTCATGGCGATAGCTAACTTAGGCAATATCAAGGACCTATGGGCTCATTTAGCATAACATCATGAAATCAAGTATCGTATCACAGAGATCAATTTGAAAACAGTATCGTTTGAGTATCAGTAATTCAGTTTGGAAATATCATCGCTTGAGTATCAGAAATTCAGTTTGAAAATACCATCGTTGGAGTACCAGAAATTAAGTTTGAAAATATCATCTTTTGAGTATCAGAAATTCAGTTTGAAAATATCATCATTTGAGTATCAGAAATTCAGTTTGAAAATATCATCATTTGAGTATCAGAAATTCAGTTTGAAAATATCATCATTTGAGTATCAGAAATTCAGTTTGAATATATCGCCATTTGAGTATCAGAAATTCAGTTTGAATATATCGCCAGTAACACATTTATATCACATATCACAATAATCGAATTGGAAACATTTTCATATGAATATCAATATTTCAGTCAAATAATTCATCAATATAGATTTTTCACATACCACAATAATCACATTGGAAATATTAATATATTATAGATCACAAATTATATTATTTTAATATCAATTAGGAAATTGATTTGAATCATGTATTTTATTTTATTTCATATACTTATCAAGTTATCAAAGTATATGTAAGCATGTATCTCCCCCAATGAGTTAAAAACAATTATTTGAAATGGGGCTATGACTCACCTGGATTGATTTGGAAATGATGAAAGGTAAGATAGGATGGGATTTATGGGTACGAATATGGAAACGTCTTTGATAAGGAACCTGATAAATAAATTTATCAGAGAATATAACCAAATACTATTTGGTATATACGAACGAATAACGAATAAACATTATTCGTTATGACGAATAGATGATGTGAAGTGAAATTATTATGCCATGCATGATATGAAAATACTTTATTTAAAATATCCATCGTAGTTTTACCTTTTTAAATCGTAAGTAAAAATATTAACCTTTTAAGTATCGTTATATATATAGTTAACGTAAAATAAATAATATATATATAAAACATAATAAAAATGCATATGACGTGAGGGTGGCCGTAAAATATAAAATAAAATAAGAATGTCAAATAGATTATGTGTAGTCCTTGTCTTTTTTTTCCAATTTTACACTTTTTATACTAACGGCGTTAGCGTCACACCGTTAGTCCTTTTTATATATATTTTACAATTATAGTCCACTACATGTCCAATATTACAATCTAAGCTTGTAACAATATTATATTATCAATTTTTATCCTTTCTTTCTGTTTCTACATTTTTAGTCCTTAATTTTCACAGTTTTCACATTTAGTCCCTATACGTGTTGTCGCGTTACATTTTTAGTCCAATTTTTGCAAAAGTGATTATAAAAATTTTATAAAAATTTTCGTGGCTTCTTTTATTAATTTCTAGCTTATTTCAACTGCTTATTTCATAAAAAGCTTATTTATTTAGCTTATGGGCCTTAATTCGAACCAAACTAAAGTCCATTTAAAATTTTAGAGGCGAGGGCATGAAAATTCTTTTGGGCTTGAACTTGGGCTTACTTTGTGATTTTAAAAATGTATTTTATGGGCCCAGTGGACTGTTAAAACGCAAGGTCTTATTGGGCCTTGATTTAAGCCCACTCGACAAAACTTAAGGTTTTTATATAAGTTTTAATTTGAAAAATCTGGTTGGTGTCGATTTACTTTGGCTCGTTTATAGTGTCTAAACGTGATTATTTTTATAAGTTATACAAACGAAACTAATAGTTTTCTAGGTGGTCTATTAGGTCGAGCAAAAATATTGGGTGCTTGTTACGTGAAATTGAAAGTTATACGATGCTTTTGTAGAGTGTTTGGATCGATTTCTTATTTTGAAAAACTATGAAATATTTACCAAGTGTTTTCAATTGATTTTATACGTGTGACATGGTTTGAAATAGGCTCGTTATATGCATGAAACATGAAAATAAACGTGAAGTGTACGTGCTACCTGACTCCTAGGCCTACCAAGATAGAGGCTAGTCACGTTTCGTGTTCTAACAATAAATATGTACGTATAATATATAGGTAAATTATACACGTTCGAACCAAAAATATACATAATGCATGATCAATATTTAATGGTTGAAATGGATTGAGAAGGGTTAGAAACTACTTACAAACACCTTAGAGGTGATTAAGATCGAGAGTGATAGGATTGAGCACAAGAATATCACGTTTCCAATATATAACCCAAACATTATATATATACTAAAACCTGATTTCTTTTCTTGAGTCCAAGCTTATATACAATCGACTTATGAGTTTGTAGGAGTAGTTTTTAGAGCTGATGGGAGTATATGAAAGAGTATGGAAATGATATGAAGCTTAGTGCATGCATGGTCGTATATATGTATCAACTTGAAACGAATCGTGTGGTTTGTAAATTCATCCCAAGAGACACAAGGACAATGTATGTCAGTGAACTAGCTTCAAGGACGATTTTAATAGATATAAAATGGAATGTGAGAGCTTGAATGAAGGAATACGTTTGTGGTGATTCATGAACTCATGTCGACATGAGTGTATATATACAAACGATTTACAAAATCATTCTCCACTCGTATATACTTGATCATCTTAGACATTTGAGCATAGAATCATCTTAGAAACATTATTAAGAGCATTTAGAAACAAACGGGGATTAAAACGGATAAGAAATGAATAAGTTGTGAATTTGTTGAATCGATTTATAGTTAAACACTTTGCCTCGTAAAAACGTATCAAAACTCAACGTAGGAATGTGAGATTCGACACACTAATAGTTGGCTAGGAGCTTAATGAGAATGTGCAAAAATATACGTAGGTCGTGTGTAAAAATTAGAAATAAACGAGATGATTTGGAGTATGTTTAGTCGGTTAGTATTATTATTATTAATGAATTTTGGGTTTTGGTGTGGGCCGGTTGGGCTTAGGGGTATTAAGGGCCCGATTTGGTTTTTAAGTAAATTTTAGTAATTAGTTTTATTAATTAGGTTTAGTTAAATAAATATTTTGTTAATTTTGTCGAGAATTTGTTTTGTCGTTTGACGAATCTGACAATATCGTAATCGTGTCCATTTCAATATACAAAGAAAATTTTAAATTTCCCCATAAAAATGGTAATTACAATAATGACAAAGATTATTTATATAATTAACCGAAGTTAATTATAAGAATTTTCGCGAGGTTTTACACGAGGGCATGAAAATAGTTTTGGGCCTGGACTTGGGCTATTTTAATGATTCTGAAAATATATCATATGGGTCCAGTGGGCTAGTAAAACGTTATTTCTTATTGGGCTTGAAATAAGCCCTACCGAATATAATAAGTTTTTAAATGAAAATGAAGTTTTGAAAACCTTGTAACTGTCGATCAAATTGAGTAAATTTGAGTGTCGAAACGTGAGTATTTTTACAAGTTGTCTATACGAAAATGATAGCTAGCTAGGTGGTCTATTAGATTGTGTAAAAATATTGTATGCTTGTTAAGCTAAATTTCAATATATACGAGTGTTTCATGAGACGTTTGGGACGTAACTATATAAATAAAAGACTTAGAAATATCTTCTAAGTGGTTGGAGTTTTTATACTCGATTCTAACATGATTCAAAATAGGTTCGTATGATGTATGAAACGTAAAAATAAACGTGAAACAAGTGTGCTACGTAACTCCTAGGCCTTCCAAGATTGAGGCTACTCACGTTTGTGGTTCTATATATGAATATATACACGTAATGAATATGTATGTCAAAGTATATGCGTTCGATAGGAATTATATATGATGCATGGACATGAAATATCGATTGAAATGAAATCAAAAGAGTTGGAAACGACTTACTACACCTCTAGAGCGGTAGAGAGTCGAGTGATATGAATGGAAACTCAAAAAAACTTCACATTAACTTATTACCCATGATAATGATTTATACAAATGAACCCGATATACTTGTTTGCTTTGCAAACGTAATAGCGATTGCTTCTGGTCCTTTCAGAGAATATTTGAGATTGAAATGAAGTAATATTGAGTGTATTGAATGAATGAAACAAGAGGAGGAAGCTAGAGTACATATAGTGAAAGTTTAGTATACGTATGGTTCAAATAATTCAAGAAAACATGAGTAACTATACGTGTCAGGGAATTCATGAAATATAGAATGAATCTAGATTATTATATGAAGATAAAAGAGTATGTGAGAGCTAGAAATAGGGTGGGTTGTCTTGTGAGTCATGGAGATGTCGACATGTATATATATATATATATATATATATATATATATATATATATATATATATATATATATACACGATTTGGAAAAATCGTGTAAGACTTGATTCTTGCTGATGAAACTCGAATAAAATCATGAAATCATACTTGAAATTTTATTAGGATCATTTAGAAACAAACCGGGATTAAAACGGTTGAGTTTTGAATTTATTATATATCGATTGGGTTGGATTTTTGGCCAAACACTTTGCCCTCTAAAAACGTATCAATACTCGACTTATGGAGCTGAGATTCGACACACTAATAGTTGGCTAGGTGAGAAACGAGATGGTGCAAAAATATATATGTGCCGTGTTTAAGAATTGAGAGAACGAAGTGCGTTTTGTTGCTAGTTTAGTCGATCACTATAAATGAAATGGTTTAATAAGGATTTGGGCCGAGTGGATGTGGGCTGGAGATTTGGGCCCGTTTAGTATGTAATTAGTGTATAATTAGTGAATTATTTAGTTTTGTTAAAAACGTCGAGAACTTGTTTCGTCATTTGGTGAATTATAGGATGACGTCATTTGGTGAATTATAGTATAATAAGAAAAATTTTAAATTTTCCCGTAAAAATGGTGATTAAAAATAATGACAGAGATAAGTATATAATTTAAACATTGTTAATTATATGGATTTTTGCGGGGTTTTACAGTATACATTGGCAGTGGTGAAACCCTATTGTGTGAAAACCTATGTGCTCAAGTATCGCTTGAAATCCAGGGGTTACGCATAGAGGTGGACTTGTATGTGCTTCGGATGAAAGGGACAGATATTGTGCTTAGTATTCAGTGGTTGCAACATTAGGTAGGGTAACCAATGATTATTCTCAGCAGACAATGGAATTTACTTGGTAGGATCGTGGTTATAAATTGCAAGGGGACGACTTGCTGCGCATGAAACAAATTAGCTTGCGCCATATTCGGGGTTTATTAGAGGCGGATGATGTCTATGAGGTATATGAGCTGTATAATTTGACTTCCAAGGAGAATGACCAAGGAGCTACAGTCGCGGAAGAAGTAGCAGTACAACCGGAGTTCATGCAACTCTTACAACACCTCGAATCACTCTTTCAGGCACCTACTACTCTTGCACTCCATCGTAGCATTGACCTACGAATTCATTTATATCCAAATACAAAACCGGTGAATGTGCAACCTTATCGTTATCCCCATTATCAAAAAGGGGAAATGGTGAAACTCGTGAATGAGATGTTAACTAAGGGAATTATACGAGTTAGTCAAAGCCCTTTCTCATCCCCAGTGTTATTAGTGAAAAAGAAAGATGGTAGTTATCGCTTTTATGTGGATTATAGGGCCTTGAATGAGGTCACGATCAAAGATAAGTTTCTGATTCCTACGGCAGATGAGATAGGGCCTTGAATGAGGTCACGATCAAAGATGATCTAGGGGGTGCCGTTCTTTTCACTAAACTTGATTTGCGTGCGGGGTATCATCAAATTCGGGTACATGAGCGGGATGTGTACAAAAAGGCCTTTCGAACGCATGATGGTCACTATGAATTTTTGGTAATGCCGTTTGGACTTACCAATGCTCCATCTACTTTTCAAGACACCATGAGTCGGTTATTTTGTCCTTACATAAATTTTTGATTGTTTTCTTTGATGATATCTTAGTTTATAGTGCCACTCTTACTGCCCATCTAGAACATTTGCAATGTGTTTTTAAGTGTTTATAGGACCATCACTTTTATGTTAAACAATCAAAGTGCGTGTTTGGAGCTTTGTCCCTTGAGTATTTGGGGCACATTATTTCAAAACAAGGCCTGGAGATGGACCTGAAAAAGGTTGTTGCGGTAAGGAATTGTGTTAGGAATACGATTATTCAGTTAAAGACTCGGTCACCCCAAGTATTGCTAAGCATTACGTAGCTCGTAGAATTATCCTTATTATAGTTAGTACGTAGTTTATTAGTAGTTAAATATGTAAATAGTATTCGTAGAGTGGGTCGGGTCTTTACCCTCTGTCAGCTCACTCTACAGCTCGTTTCATGGAGCACCAAGTAGTTGTAGTATATATACCCTCTCCCACCCAAGGGAGAGGGTTGGACCTTTCATTAGTTACAAGCTAATACACACATTGTTTCTCTCTCAAAAAGGCTCCCACCTTTCTTTCTACATCTCTCTAATCTCTTCATCTAATTCGATCCATATAACCACAAGAAACCATACGTGTTTAAGATTATGAGTATCCTACAATTGGTATCAAGAGCCATGGTTACATCCTAGGGATTGGTTTGTGCTCGAATTTGGTGCTTGGTTTTGTGACTTTATTTGGTTCGAATGGTTCTTGGCTTGGTTTGATCTTTCTTGTGTTATTTGACATGTTAGTGATGTACTTTTATGATCATAGGTGTTAGTTGAACATTGTGTTTCAGTTGGCTATACCATATCTTTAATCTATTTGAAGTTTGGACTTGATTTTGGGCGTATTTCATAGTTGCGGTTAAGTCTACTGTTGCATTGCTTGTCTGCGTTTAGTTCCTGATCTCTGCGGTTAGTTTGCTGCGATTACTATTTTGGGAATACAAACAAATCGCAAGGAAAGTGACAGATTTGGATTTTTGTATACTGCGATTAGCTCTTGCGGTTAAGTGGTCTGCGGTTAGTTCATTGTGGTTAGTTTTCTGCGGTTAAGTGGTCTGCGGTTAGTTCATTGTGGTTAGTTTTCTGCGGTTAAGTGGTCTGCGGTTAGTTCATTGTGGTTAGTTTTCTGCGGTTAAGTGGTCTGCGGTTAGCTCATTGTGGTTAGCTTTCTGCGATTAAGTGGTTTGCGGTTAGATCTTTGTGGTTATCTCTCCTGCGGTTAACTCCCTGCGGTTAGTTGCTCCCTGCGGTTAGTTACTCCCTGCGGTTAGTCACTTCCTGCGGTTATCTCACCTTGTGGTTAACTCACCTTGTGGTTACCTTACCTGCGGTTACCTTGCCTTATCCTTCGGTTAACTCTGTTTGACCATAGTTGACTTTTTACGTCGAAACTTCAAACGGTCATAACTTTTGAACCGTAACTCCGTTTTCAGCGAATTAGCTGTCAAAACGTCCGGAACAGGCTGAATATTGTGTGGTTTCACCACGAAGTCGTGAAACAAATTTTTCGAGGCCCAAATCACCTTCGGAGTGAAGTTATTGAGGTTTTAAGTTTTCAGACCAAAAATTTCACCGTAAAAACTTGCATCAACCGAACCAAGATCACAACTAAACAACATATAACCTTGTCAAAACAAACAATCACCACTCTTAACATACAATCACTGATATGGAATCTTCGTGCTCGAATTCTAATGACAATGTGCTTCATCAGCCAATTAAATTGCCCGATAATGCAAAGAATTGTCGCATTGAATGCTTCCGATCACTCCATTCACATCTCAAGGTTCTCTTTGCAAAACCTGGATACTTGGGAGGTTTCAATCGTGCATTCGCAACACTCTTTGGTCAAAATGTTGAGACTTTCACAGTCAAAATGACTCTACACTTAGATCAACTTCAACAACAACTTGAAAAGGGTGAATTTTCCGAAGATAGATCTATGGCTGCATTCTGCGTGATCAACAACCAACTCCAAGCGTTCATTGATTCATGATTCACTGAGGAGTATGATCATGAGAGTCAAATGACGAAAAAGAGCTTTGCCACTCATACGGGAATTGAAGTTGACGTGTTTAGAGTCACACTACTCCAACTCATGGGTAATGTGAAAGAGTACATTATGGAAAGAGCAAAGCACGAGCACAAGTATGAAGACAAAGTGATGGCATGTCGGGGGCAACCATGTGATGGTAGTGTGGATTCGGGCAAAGCATCAAATGCTGGGTCAGTTATCATCGAAGGCAGAGGATCAGAGACTGAAAAGCTTGACACAACGAACAGTTCAATGACTCTTACACGTGATGTGGAGGCAGATATCAGACTGGTAAAAGAACATGTGTCATGTGCTAAGGTACTCGAACTGTGTAACATTGTTGATGAACAAAAGATTCCTAACAAAGTACAACCGACAAACAATGTCGATTCAGATGTCGTTGACATGGGAAATAGCAATGTTGACCCATGTGAACAACATATGAAACACAATGAAGTATCTGTTGTACAATGTAGTGCATCTTCTGTTTTAAAAGATGATTGTGTCGTGCATGAGTACACTGCCTATAACCCTGATGACTCCTTGACCACTAGACTTAATATCCTTAAGGATCAAGTGGCTATGTATGAACAACGTGCTAGATTTGAACTCACTGGACGTGAGCAGAACATGGAATGGCAAATGCGTGCATATATATCTGAAAATAATCTTAAGCGAGAAACATTGAAAAAGGAGTTACAATCTTTGCAAAAACAATTGGATCAAACTGTTAAACAAAAACAAGAGATTCAAAAAGGTTTAAACACACTCAAACATGATTTCAAAGAGAAGGAAACAAAACTCCTAAATGATTTCTCTAGTCTTAAAATGCTGAAAAACAAACTTGAGGATAAGTTATACACGCAAGGCCAAACCATTCAAACTGCTCAAATGATGCTTAAACATAGGAAGTTGAGTGATGATCATAGTGAGAAGGATTCTACTAAGCCAAAAACCAATTTCCTTAGAAGCGGTATAGGTGCACAACCGGCATTATATGATGCAAACATTATGCTTGAGCCTAATCATGCCCCTCCTGATGCTACATCTGATGATGAGGGCAATGAGATAGAAGATAGAACCAGAGAAAAACTAGCTGAGAAATTAAAGGATCCCCTGTGCATAGCTAATAAAATCTTGTACAATTATGATTACTCTGAAGATAATCAATTAGCTGTCTTTGTCCCACAAAAGAAATTTACTCCAGAGCAAGTCTTCTGGAACATAGACATAGAAAAAATGAAAGCCGAAAGAATTGTGGGTAACACACGCACTATCTTTAGGATTGCTCACCCAACGACTTATCCCCTGAATACACCCAGGCACCTTGTACCATTTACTCTCCCCACGCAAAATAATACACTAATTGCCTTATATGTCCTTGGTCAATTATTCGTTGATTTTGATAAAACATGTAAAAAGAGAATAACACCAACAGGTATTACTGAAGGGGAAAGAGGTTTTGAGCAAACAAAACAATGTTACCTAACTGAAGTCATGCCATTTTTCAAACTTCTCAAAGAACATTTTGAGGGCCTTAAAAATACCATTAATGATGATGTGACTCAAATGAAAAAGGTTTTTAATGATGTGGAAAATGAGGGTAAACAATTGGCAATTGATCTTAAATGCAGTGAAGTTGCGAGGAAAAATATTCTCATCATGAATGAGAATTTGATTACTAAATGTGTTGCTCAGGACGTATTTTATACTGCTACTGATTCTACGTTATCTGCCTGCCAATTTAATGAGATGTCTATTGCATTGACCGCTCTCCAGAATCGTGTTGTTGAGCTTGAGGGGGAGAATTTAAAATTGCGTGAGAAAATTCAAAACGATGACCATGATAACATGGTCAGACATTTGTCAAAACTAGAGGTTGATAATCTTAATTTGCAATTAAAGTATCAACATTTAGAAGAAAGTACTAAAATCTCAAATGCCAAGACATCTTCGGATGCTCCTGAATTTGATGCATATTTTGAATTAGCCAAACATGATGAAAAGATTCAAGCTCACACTAACACGATTCGGAACCTGAGGGTCCAAATTTCCCAATTGAAGTCAAACAAGTGTGATGTGATTGGCACCCAAAAACCACAGTCTATAGATTCTCAGAATTTTCAAATTCAAGATACCATCAATAAATTGCAACATGAAAATGATTGGTTTCGTGCTGAAAATTCAAAAGTCAAACAACATTACAAAGAGTTATACAATTCAATTAAGATCACATGTGATATAAACAATGAAAAGATAACTTCTTTGCTTAAAGAGATTGAGAATCTAAAGACTCTGGCAAAAGGGAAAATGCCAATCATCAATTGTGATAATATTGTTCAAAAGGTTTCTGCTTGTAAGAAGTATGCTTGTGATGCTGTGTATATTCCTCTTCCCCTTAGGAATAATAAGTTGGTTCATAGTGACTATCTTAAACATCTTAAGGAGTGCCTTGATTTGCTTCGTGAAACCATTGAAGAGGATAGGATAGCAAAACCACTTGATGATGCTATTGTAGGTGCCTGCTTTCTCACTAATAGATCTCAGGAACTCTTAGAATATGCTATTGGTACATGTCCTAAAATTGATAGCAAGCGAGATAGGTCTACTGCATCATCATCTATGACTAAGAACAAGCATGTTACCTTTGAGGTACCCTTGGAAACTTCAGATCCTAACACATCAAAACATGTTCAGCAACCAGAAGTGAATAAGACTAAAATTCCCATTAGTCCGTCTACAGGAGTAAATAGTAACACTAAAGCTAGAGAGTCTAAACCAAAGAGAAATAAAAGGAATTATAGGACTTCACCTGCTAAAAGTGTTCCTAAAAAGAAAGTAGACGACCACATGAGGAACATTAAGTCCAACTTGAGCAAAATGAGTCATAATTCAAAACCTAATTCACGTTGCAAAACATGTAATGAATGCATAATTTCGAGTAAACATGATAAATGTGTTGAGAAATTTCTGAAGTCATTTAACAAAACCCCAGTTAAGAAAGTTTGGAGAGCTAAACAAAGTAAGCAAATTTGGAAAGCAACAGGTAAACTGTTTGCCAATGTTGGTTATCAATGGAAGCCCACTGGAAGGAAATTCACTTTAGGAGAACAGTGCCCTTTAACTAGGATAACTAATTCTAAAGTAGTGCCTATTAAGGAATGGAAACCAACTGGTAGAACCTTCCCTTTGGAGACCCAGTGTTCTTTAACTAGGCCCATTGCATCTACTAGTGAAATTTCCACCATTGAAACGAATGCACCTAAGGTTTCAGTGGCTCCAGAACTTGTTTGCACTAACCAATTGGAACCCACCTCAAATTGGGGATCCAACACTCTAAATTTTCTGCTCTCGTCTGTTTCCAAATGCAGGTCGTACTTTTCGTCCTTTGATATTTGGACTCAGGCTGCTCTAAACATATGATTGGGGATCGCTCGGGGCTCGAGAATTTCGTGAATAAGTTTATCAGGACAGTTAGATTCGGGAACTACCATTTTGGGGTAATTATGTGTTATGAAGATTATGTTTCTGGTGACAGCTAATTTCCTGGGTATACTACGTGGAAGGACTTGAGTATAATTTGTTCTCTGTTGGTCAATATCTTGATTCCGATCTTGAAGATTGCCTTCAGAAATTACACATGCGTCATCAGAGAATTGGATGGTGCTGATCTTCTTAAAGGTTTTCATGGCGCCAATTTATACACCATCTCTATTGAAGTCATGATGCGGTCCTCTTCTATTTGCTTGTTGACTAATGCCTCAATGAACAAAACATGGCTATGGCACTGATGTTTAAGTCATTTGAACTTTGGTACCATCGATGCTCTTGCTCGCAGGAATTTGGTGCGAGGTCTACCCTGATTTATGTTCGATAAATATCATCTTTGATCGGCTTGTCAACTGAGCAAAAGCACGAAGCATACACACAAACCCAAAACTGTCAATACCATCATGGAAGTTCTTCACACCCTTTACATGGATCTATGCGGACCAATGAAAATGCAAAGTATAAATGGGAAGAAGTATGTTCTTGTAATAGACATTGACTATTCTCAGTTTACATGGGTGAAGTTTTTGAGAACCAAGGACGTGACTCCAGAGGTTATCATCAAACTCATTAAACAGCTGCAAGTAAGGGATACCGAATCTCAGTTTACATGGATTCTTCGTTGGTTATGCTCCAGATTGTAAGGGATACCGAATCTACAACAAACAAACCCGATAAAACTTGGAAACCATTCACGTCACATTCGTTGAGCTGACTGAGCAAACGGCTCCTGTACACATTAGTGCAGGACCCGCGTCTAAATGTTTGTCTCCTGAATCAATCAGTTCAGGTCTTGTACAGAATCCCACTCCTGCATGTACCTTATGTACCACCTACAAGTGAGCATTTGAAGATATAGTTTGACCAAATGTTTGATGAATACTTCGAGACACCTACTGATGATTCACTTACACCACCAGCTGCCGCTGCTCCAGTTCTGTACAACTCAAATGGTCCATCAGTGTCTCTTTGAATTGATCAAGATGCTCAATCTGCAAGTTACTCACCATCATCGTCAAACCTTCAATCTCCTTCGGTTCATCAAGGCACTGCAGTCGACAATTCTTTTGAAGTGAATTCATTAGCTCCTCTTGAAGATGCTCCGTACTAAAACCTGTTTGCTCATGAATCTTTTTCTGAGACATCCTCTTCAGGGAATACAAACACGGCTTCTTCATGTTCCTACCTACATCCACATGAACATCTCAGAAAATGAATATAGGATCATCCGATTGACAACATTATTGGATATCCTTCTCAAACGGTGTTTACACTAAGGAAACTTACCACCCATGCCTTGTGGTGCTGTTATAGTTCCACACTATCCAAATTCGAACCCAAAGATTTCAAGACTGCTATCTCTAAAGACTGTCGGGTTAATGCGATGCAAGATGAAGCTCGCACTTTCGATCGACTTGAAGTATGGGAATTGGTACTACCTCCAGACTGTGCAATGATTATAGCTCTAAGTGGATCTTCAAAGTGAAACTTGATGAGCATTATGTCGTTCTGAGAACAAGGCAAGGCTTGCTGCTAAGGGATATCGTCTACAGGAAGGCATTAATTTAGAGGAATCTTTCGCTCTGGTTGTTCGTATTGTAGCTATCTGAATATCTCTCGCCAATGCTGCAAGTCAGAACATGACGGTCTATCAAATGGATATGAAAATTGCATTTCTAAATGGCGAGCTGAATAAAGTTCTTTATTTCAGTCAACCGGAAAGATTTATATATTTTGATCGTCCTAACCATGTCTATCGTCTGAAAAGGGCTCTCTTTGGCCTAAAACAGACGCCTAGGGCATGGTTTGATACACTGTCAAAGTTTCTCCTGGGAAACGGATTCTCCTATGGTGTGGTAAAATAAGATGAGAATGGGGTAGTGGAACTTTACTTCGTGAGGACAGAATTTCGGCTGGCAGATTTCTTCACTAAGGCTCTCTCAAGAGAACGATTTCAACTTATTCTCCAGCGCTTTGGAATGAAGAGTCCTTCGTCAGTATCTCTCAAACGTCTTCAGGAAGAAAATGAGGAGAAATGGTTTTGCTTCACATATCCTTGTATATATCTTATACCATAAAGAAAATAGAAAAATATAAAACCTATAAAACCCATAAAAATCAGAAAAATCATAAAAATCCAAAAATATTCTTCTCTCGACATGTCTCTTGTGTAATCAATATTATGTACGTTTCTAGAAATGTCATTCAATAATGACACGGAAACATACATATGCTTGAGCAAGAGTTTTTCGGTTTCAAATAAAGTTTTTTTCTAAAACATGTCGTTTCTCCAAATATTCTTCAAAAAATGGCTTGCAGTCATTTCAGGCTGCAACCCGAGCTTCAAAAATATGGCTTGCAGTCATTTCAGGCTGCAACCCGAGCTTCAAAAATATGGCTTGCAGTCATTTCAGGCTGCAACCCGTGCTTCAAAAATATGGCTTGTAGTCATTTCAGGCTACAACCCGGACTTCATAACTATGGTTTGCTATTACTTCAGATAGCAACCCGGTCTTAATATTGGGGAAAGTTCGTCGCCAAAAAGACGACTGTTCCTAACAAAGGCATGAATTACTTTATATTCGTGCCTTTCCGATCTAATGTATGTTTCAGTGCATTATTTCTTGTTTAAGAAGAGAAGTCTTCTTTTTATTTAAACAAATAATTTTCTTTCTATGATTCTTCGGAAAATTACTTGTGTGATACATGGTGGTAACGTGTTGCTTGTAAATCAATCAGTCTTAGATACTTCATAAAATTTGTCACTCAATTAATGACAATGGGTCATCAATTGAGGGGGAGAGTGATTTCCAATTTTATATCATCAAACAGATTTCTTGGTTGTCTCATAATTGTAAGAAAAGGTTTTGTTGTTAATGGGGTATTAGTTGAAGAGGAACTTACTAAGCTTTATCTTAAATGGACAAATGTGTTAGTTGTTAGAAAGTTTAGGGCATTATGTGCTATTTGCGTATAGTTTCCTAGCTTTATGTAACTAGAATCTTTATGTAACTAGAAGGTCCATTTGTCTCACGTTGGTATCCTCGCTTAATCCCCTAAATACGTTAAAATCTATAAATCTGATTAAAAGGTAATGTTTTGGACTTAAATGTAAGCTCTCCCATATGTGCCAAACTCTTTTGTATATCCATGCACATATTGAGGGGGAGCAAATGATTTGTGAAAAAGGATCCTTGCATTATAAGAGATCGAGACTCAGATTTGACTCATGAATTGACGAAACAGAATTGTCTTGAATCGAAAGGACTAGTCCTGGCCGGGTAATAATTTCAAGCTGGTTTAACCAGTGATGTAAGCGTGTCTCGAAGAGGACTTGTCTGAGTAGAGTGTACCGTTTCGAGAAACCTTTTGTGGATCTGATCGGGTCGGGTAATAACTTCAAGCTAGTTTAACTAGTGATGTAAGCGTGTCTCGAATGCCCGGTCATGTTTACTTAAGGTAGATCAATTCAAAAAGTGCAACTCTACCCGACATGTGCAAATTTTCAAATCAATACATATGAGCACATGTTAAGGGGGAGCATTTGAAAATGACAAAACTCTCAATGTGTTAACAAAAATGTGTTTCTCAATCATAAACACATTGAGAGAATTTTCAATGATTTGGTGTATGGCAACATAGGATAGTCATGATGTTATAAGGTGGCTAAGGTTAGGAAAACCGTCCTATGATCCGCCAGAGCCGGAGGGATCTACCCATGGACAATACCAAAAAGATAGTATTAGAAAGTCCGTAGGTATGATTATGAAAAAAGGAGAAATGTGAGAATGGAGAAAGAAGGGGTTGAAGAATTAAAAAGAAATGAAATGAGAAAGGGTGAAAAGAAATAACCCTCCAATTATTCAACCTTAGGGCAGAAACCGGGTTCAATTCATAATCTACTGATGGTTGCTAAGGCAACATCGGTATTGAAGACAAGACGTCATGGACCCAGTGACGCAATGCACTAAACCTTCTAGCCACTCAAGTTCTCTTAAAAGAACTTGTTTCATTCTCACAGGGAACATGTGTAATCTATCGACATATCTATTAGAGATGGTTGATATTGAAGCAGGAGACCTCTCCCTAATCTCCGCATAGGAAAATCAAATGCACTTATTGAGTCTAGAACCTCGAGATGCATAAAAAGATCTCATAGGAACACGTGTTACCTCTACCCTAGTTGTTCAACATTAAGGACATCAGTGGTAAAACTATGAGTCCTACGCAGATCTTAGCAATCTGCCAAAACATTTATGAGGGATGTTGCTTTAGTATCTCCCAGTGATTGAATGGAAATTCCTGCCAGGGTCAACATCAAGCAGCCCTGAAAGCAGGCCACTTAGGTAATTCCTTGTGGATTACGCTTAGTGGTCGCGGTGGTTACCAATGGTCTACAGTCATGGAGAGTACTCCAGCGACTCACCCAGTCGTTGATTTACTTAGGTAGATCGTGTAAATCCTCACGGGGGTTTGCCGATTGGGAACGGTCTTGGTAAGGATTAGAAGGAGTCATCACACTATGCTGTTGACAATCTCTATTTCCAAACCTATAAGTACCGGATGATTTGTTGCTAACTGTCTACTTGCAGGAATTTCTGACGGTTGCGGTTGATTGCTGAAAAGATACTGATCCATCAACACATGCTCACACTTCAACTTCGCAATCTAAGAAATCATGATCATTGATTGGGCTTCATTTATGCTTCCACAACTCTGATGTAGAAGATCATGATCCAGAAAAGTGTGAGCATGCCAACACAAAGATGTTCAAATCACATGGAGACATTACTACTCAAAGATGACTTTCAGATACTCATTTGGATGATGAACTCGAAGTAATGCCAAAGATCATCCAACTCATTGAACAAGTCATCTAGAGCCTGCTGCTGAATGTACAAAGTCATGTTTGAAGAATCAAAGTCTACGAGCTACAAGATTTCATGTATACAAGAATTCAGTACTTATCTTCTGGGGTGACCTCCCTTAGGGGGAGATTGTTAGGAATACGATTATTCAGTTAAAGACTCGGTCACCCCAAGTATTGCTAAGCATTACGTAGCTCGTAGAATTATCCTTATTATAGTTAGTACGTAGTTTATTAGTAGTTAAATATGTAAATAGTATTCGTAGAGTGGGTCGGGTCTTTACCCTCTGTCAGCTCACTCTACAGCTCGTTTCATGGAGCACCAAGTAGTTGTAGTATATATACCCTCTCCCACCCAAGGGAGAGGGTTGGACCTTTCATTAGTTACAAGCTAATACACACATTGTTTCTCTCTCAAAAAGGCTCCCACCTTTCTTTCTACATCTCTCTAATCTCTTCATCTAATTCTATCCATATAACCACAAGAAACCATACGTGTTTAAGATTATGAGTATCCTACAAATTGGCCCGTTCCTATGAACCAGCGGCAAGTGCTGGGATTTTTGGGACTTGTTGGTTATTATAAGCGTTTTATTAAAGACTATGCTACGATTGGCGCTCCCTTGACTAGTTTGCTTCAGAAACATGGACTCCAGTGGGGGACGTTGGAAAATAAGGTTTTTGAAGATCTTAAGACGCGAATGCTTAGTGCACCAGTATTGGGTCTTCAAAGTTTTGATGAGATGTTTGTGGTAGAAACCGATGCATCAGATGTGGGAATAGGTGCCGTATTGTTGCAAAAAAGACAACCCTTAAGCTATTTCAGCCGCAAGTTGGGTCCGCGTATGTGAATAGCCGCCACTTATCAAAAGGAACTATTTGCCATTGTCGAATCTAGGAGTGTTCATCGGTTCAGTTATTGGGTTATTCGGTTCGATTAGTTCGTTGGGTCAAACCGAAAATAGAACCGAACCGAATTCAAATTTGATTCAACTGAACTGAAAATCAAAAACCGAACCCCTGTAACCGAAAACCGAACCGAATAACCCGAATTATATAATTTTATTTATTTTTTCATTTAACTATATATATTTCTAGCAAATTTTTTTGCTAGCTTAAATAATGATATATTTATACTAAAAAGAGTTTTAGTAAATTCTTTTCATATAAATACATAGAGAAATGTAATATTTATACAAAAAAAGAGTTTTAGTAATTTTTTTCATATAAATACATAGAAAATATATATATTTATAAGAACTTGGTTTTCGGTATTCATTGCCAAAACCATATCAAAACCGATAACCAAATATTTAGTTCGGTTCGGTTTGGTTATGACCAATTCAGTTCGGTTACTACACGAATTTGGTTTAGTTTTTTCGGTTCAATTCGGTTTTGGTTTTCGATTACTGTGGATAGTACCCGATCCGTGAACACTCCTAGTCGAATCCATTTATAAATGGCGAAAACTTTTACTTGGGTGCGTTTTACTATACGCACGGATCACAGGAGTCTCAAAGAACTCATGCAACAAGTTATCCACACACCCTTTCACCAAAAATATGTGCGAAAGCTTACGGGGTTTTGATTTTGTTATTGAATATAATGAAGCGAAAAATGTACCGCTTTTAGGGGGTCATTTAAGGCCAAAGTCGAGATTATTTGATCAAATATTGCCCTAAATCGTTCCTTTTGTCATTTTAGGTACTTTTGAGAGGAATTTTACAAAAGGAAGCATTTTGGACGTTTTTGGAGCGAAAAAGTAAAGAAAACGACAAAGTCTCAAAAGTATGCTGGAAATTGCACTTGACGGCGTCACATATTGCTAGTGACGGCGTCATGAGTTGACAAAAGGGTGGATAAATCAATTACACGTGACGCGCCAGAATGTTTTGTGAAGGGGTCGTAACGGCGTCACGTACAAAATTGTCAAGGCCATCAAGAGTTAATGCAAAGAGTGACGGCCCATAACCCATAAAGAGTGACAGCGTCAGAAGTGGATCTAGGCAATACGAGTTTATTTTGGCGGCGAGTTGACGGCGTCACACATTACTCTTGACGCCGTCAGAAGACAAAATCTATATATAGTTTTCTAGTTTTCATTCATTGTGTGCAACTTTAAGGGAGTAAACCCTAGACGAATTTTACAGCTTTTTCAAGCGTTTCAACCCTTTGTTTCTTCCATGCTTAATTGAAGATAAGTCCTTTATCAAATCATTCAATATGTCTATGTGTTGTTTGATTATATCTTACACTTGTCTTCTCTTTAACATGCTAGGCTAGGTTTTCTTTGTGTTTGCTTAGATGTAATGAAACTTAGATATTGATTATGGGTTGGTTGTTTGTTTATAATTGTTGTGGATGAATGAATTCGATGTTAGGCTTAAGAAAACCAGCAGAATTCCAATTGGTAACTTGCTTGAACGTCTTAAGAAACATGATCGGAGGTGTACTACGATATATTGGTTGTATTTAATGCGTAGGTAACTACTAATGAGCCCATGTTAAGAGTTAATAGTCAGCTCGACATAGGAAGAGGTAGAAGCTTATAGAGTTAGGGAAGATCGTACACGGCCCTACGAATGGTATTAAGGAATATAACCCGTCATCCATGCAATTGTAACAAACTAATCAACCTGTAAAAGATAGCTAAGGAGTAGTGAAATTTAAGTAAACACAATTTTCTCTCATTATTGTTTACACCACAAATTAGTTTAAGTTTAGTTTATTTTATTTTGATTGCATCTTTAGTTAATTGGGTTAGTTGAGTAGCAACTAATTCCGCCCACTCTTTCCAAAAACCGAGATTTTACTTGCTTTCCTTAAAATATAAAAATACAAAAAGAATCATCCCTCACCTCTAGACCTAGTTTTAGTGAGTTTTAACCCTAGCGAACACTATTCTTTGAGTTGAACGATCAATCCCCCGGTACTTGTCACTATACTACTACAACAAACAGGTACACTTCCTGGTGGGGATTGCAAGCTTCTCAAGATCCTTTGAGAGGTAAAACCTTTTGCGAGGGCGCAATTCCACACATCAAGTTTTTGGCGCCGTTGCCGGGGATTGTCTATCTTTACATTTATTCCTCAACTTTCACAAAAGAGTGCGGCGCCATCAAGTTTTTGGCGCCGCAGCCCGGGGAATAATTATTATCTAGGTTAAAATTTCTTTTTATTAGGTCTACTTGTTAGATTCCTTTCTAGCAAGATTTTTATTTTATTTTTATAGGTTTCTTTAGTATATATTTTTCTTCGTTCCTTTGTTTGTAACCTTTGCCATCCGCTACATGGAAGGTGGTAATCTCTTTGATCCCATCAACCCACCACAACAAAACCACCCACAGAACCCACCACAACCAAACCAACCTCCTAGACCCCGAACCTTAGGAGAGTGTTCTCGTCCTAACTACCAAGGCTATCGAAACACCATTGAGCTCACTCAAGGAGCCAATGTGTCTCCTTTGCGATCTGACACCATCCGGTTGGTGCAAAGTGGATGTGCATTCCGTGGACTTCGTTCCAAAGATCCTAATCAACATCTCAAGGATTTCCTAAAAATAGTAGATTCAATAGACCTTGATGTTGGAACTCGAGAGACGACCCGATTGCTTCTCTTCCAATTCTCTCTACGTGACCAAGCTAGTCAATGGCTTGAGCTTTCACCCGCGGGATCCATCACCTCTTGGGATGATCTCACCACTCGTTTCCTTGCTCAATTTTCCCACCGGGGAGAACTACTAAGCTTAGAAATGATATCTTGATTTTCCAACAATGTCAAGGTGAAACTCTCTATAAAGCAGGCTCGTTTCAAGGACTTACTCCAAAAAGTCCTCCATCATGGCATATATCTTTGGCTCCAACTCCAAAGTTTCTACGACCATATCAATCTCTCCACAAGGCGAACCATTGACCAATCGGCCGGTGGCAAGCTTCGTGATCTAAGTGCGAAAGAATCATGGGAACTCATAGAAGATCATGCTCTCTATGACAACGAAAGTTGGAATGATCCCCGTGATTTGAACAAAACGGTCAAGGCAATATCTTTGCCTTCGAACAATTCAAGCACTCCCGACCGTAGGATCATGGAACTTGAAGACCAAGTAAAGTTTCTCATGAAATTCTATGAAGCTCCTAAACCTTCAAGCCAAGTGAACAAAATCACTTCTTTGTGCGAATTATGTAGTGGTCCCCATGACACTCGTGATTGCATGGAACTCCCCGAACAAGCTTTCGCGGATTACGCATCCTCGCGTACCAACAGAGCGGGAGACAAGTGGTACACTTTCAAACCTGAGCAAAACCCTTACGATGATTCATACAACCCCTCTTGGAAAAATCACCCGAACCTTAGGTGGAAACAAAACCAAAGCATGCCCCAAAACAATTCTTCCACTCCACCTAATCGATTTCAACCAAACGGTCCATCCTCTAACGATACTTTCAACAAAAATCCTTCCAACAACTATGGTAGTACTAACAATTTTGAAGGATTGATGTCCAAATTTATGGCATCTCAAGAGACTCGTTTAGCAAAGTTTGAAGCCGATTTCAAACAAAAGCAAAGTGAGATGACCAATAAGATTGACACATTGTTGAAAATTCTCAATGACCGAGAAATAGGAGCACCCCCAAGTAACACGGTCAAGAATCCGAAACTAAACGCTAACGCTATATCATCTATTTTGTCCCCTACTTCTTTTCCACAATACTATTCGGTTAACGCCATGAGCACGTGTTTCAAACAAACCCAAATCTTTCAAAAGAACCAATTGAATGTAACGCCTAACATCAATTTGGTCAATAGCATAGTTGAAACACTTCCTACACAAGACCTTGGCGAAGAATTCAAGGAACTTCACCTTGAGCATCCCGTCATTGATGTCTTAGCCCGTGCTCCCTAGTACAATGCCCTTTTAGAAAAATATGAAGAGAAACTTAAGTTGGGTAAGAATGGGACTGCCTCCGTTCAAAACAAGTTACCTAAGAAATTAGATGATCCGGGCATATTCGTGTTACCTTGTAAGATCAGAAATTCTGAGGCTTTTGGCACACTAGCCGATCTTGGGTCAAGCCTAAATTTGCTTCAATTATCTCTATACACCACTCTTAAGCCAGGAAAGTTAGATGAAACAGAGGTAATCATAGGGCTTGCGGATGGAAGTGTAGCATATCCAGTTGGGGTAGTGAAGGATGTGTTAGTGCATATAGGAAGATTGACAATGTTAGCTGATTTCCACGTCCTTGATATGGTCAGTGACACTATATGCCCGTTATTAATAGGAAGAGGATTCTTAGCTACCGCAAGTGCGATGATTGATTGTAGGGAATCTAGAATAGCGGTAGGAGAAGGAGAAACTTGGTCGGCCTATGATGTTAAGAAACACGCCTATGATACTAATGAGGAACCAACGCCCCATTGGGTAGATGTGAATAGGAGACCATCTAGGTATGGACCTTCGGTTAATAGAGACTTCATAGGACCACAACGCCCATTTTATTTAGAAGAGGAGTTTATAAACAAAACGCATTCGGTGGAGCAACTCATAGCTAGGGATGAAGAGCTAAACCCCTTTGAGGATCCCTTAGTCTTTAGGAAAATGATTGAATTTTTAGGAGTGATGCCTATCAACTTAGGAATGAACAAGTGGAAAAGGGAAGGTGATAAATGTAAATGGAATTAGGACAAGCCACCTAAGGAAGGTGACGGATCATGGCATATAAAGATGATTCTATATGATCCAGATGGAGAAAAATTTGAGAAGTCATACCGCAGCAAGAGAACCGATAGGAAATTGAAACCTAAGTTTGATCCTAAAGATGTCCTCGACGAGGAGCTCACTCATATAGGATAGCCCATGACTTTGAGTCTAGCTACAAGACTCATAAATAAAGAAAAGCGCTTCTTGGGAGGTAACCCATGTTTTATTTGTTTTGTTTGTTTGTTTTAATTTGTTTCCGTATGCATGCTTGATTTTTATTGTTTGTGGATCATGTTTCATACTAAATTGTGAAAATGCTTTACTTTGTTGTTTGTCTTAACTTCATAAAAGGTATTTCGCAAAAGATAAGTGTAAGGGAAATCTTAATTTGTTTTTAAGAACGGAATTGAACATGACCCACAACAATATTAAATGAACATGTATATTAGTATTTGTTTACGTCAAATGCTTGTATCGAGTCATAATGATGTTTTGCAGGAAATTTCAGGAATTAAGGCGTAAGTTTTTCCAGAAATTTTCTGGAAACTTAACATGAAATTCTGTCAGAACACTCTGACGACGTCAGGATTAACACCTGACGGCGTCAGGTGTAAAAAAATCTGGAAATTTTGCAAGTTTTGTTTTTCTAACGTAGTCTTAAAGTTTTTGTTAATTCTTTAGCTTTATAAATTCCAGGAAATCTGCAAACATTCATTCACAAGCATTATATCCTTATATTTATAGATTGCCGCCGATTTTACGCGAGGTTGCTATGATTGTTTTCTCAGGTTTAACAGGTTATATTGGACAAGAAGATGATTTATTATTTTGGAAGGAAAGCTTTCAACGTTCATTTTCTTGGAGGAGGCTTTAACTATGTTAACAGTTTATCCACACCGAACGAATCAGGGGAGTATTTGTTTTCATTCTTTTACCTTATTTACTTTTACATCATTTTATTGAACATTGGGGACAATGTTCAGCCTAAGTGTAAGGGGAGGGTAAATGATGATACCTTAGAGAATACAATTGCGCGTGAGTTTGTTTATTCAATAGTAGGTGTGTAATAAAACTAAGAGAAATACTTGTTAGGGCAATTTTAGCGCCAAATTTAAATTTTTTTTACAACATTTAGGAGTGAAGTTTTAGCCTTAATGAGCGTCTCATGGATAGGAGTTGTATGACTAGCACAAAAACCGTACCACTAAAAAAAAATTTTTTTCACCCAAATATGTGAGGTTCGCCTTTAGATTTGTTAGGAAAAGCATTCATTATTAGTGCTTATAAGTGTACCGGTAGTACTTAGATTCTAGAACTTGCGTTAGTGATGCATCCTGAGACCGCTAGTGAGATTATATTCATGTAGTAGGATTTACTACATGATAAGAGGCATTAGGATCACCCTTGTGTTAAACCCATATCATAATTACTTGACTATTTAAGTCAATTACCTTGACTAGTAAAGTCAATTAATTTTTCCCACACCTTTACGTTGTACTCATTTTTAGTACACGATATCCCTAGTACACCCCTCCGAGCCTATCTTTTCGTTTCTAACTTTAAGCATTTTACTTAAAGGAAGAATTTGTTAACAATCCACCCCAAATGTGCAACCAAATCGCCTTAGCCTTTCGTGTATGCACTTATCTTTAGTGTATTGTTGTTATTTGTTTAAACCCTTAGTTAATTGTCTAATTGATTACATGGTTTCTAAGTCGAGTCATATCTTGTACATATTGTTTTGGGACAATTGGGACTCATGGGTAAAGTACTAGTGTTATGGAGTAATGGGGAAGAACATCAAATATTACCCCCATATGTGCGTTAATCATAAAAAGTACTCCAAGTGTTTTGATTATCTTAATTCGAGTCATTAGAATAGTTGATTGTAAAGTATGTAAAAGTTCAAGTGTAAAGGGAATGAAAATTCCCTATGATGTATTATTTTGGATGGTAGGGCAAGAGTGTATGAAAAAAAATCGAAAAAATCAAGGAAAAGAAAAAAATAAATAAATAAAAAAAGAGAGAGAGAAATAGAGAAAAAACATACGGACTACCATCCCGTTTCCTTTTATGTTTATTTTATGTTTTTGATTAGCTTAAGTCGAGTCGAGTCTTGGCTTAGCAACGCCACATTATACATGTAATTGACCAAGATGATTAACTCGCCACCAGTAAATATTGCCTTTATCCAACAAAACCGTGTTTATCCTATCCCTACACCTCACGTTATAACCCTTTAAAAGACCTCTTTGAAAGTTTATCCTAGGTGCTTACGCCAAGTGGTGGATTTTGGTTGAAGTGGAACGATTATTTGTTGTAATTACTTTTATATTAGTGTTAAATGACCCCTAACTTGTATTTTGATTAGAATAAAAGCGCATTTGCTTGAGGACAAGCAATTTCAAGTGTAAGGGTATTTGATGAAGCGAAAAGTATACCGCTTTTGAGGGGTCATTTAAGGCCAAAGTCGAGATTATTTGATCAAATATTGCCCTAAATCGTTCCTTTTGTCATTTTAGGTACTTTTGAGAGGAATTTTACAAAAGGAAGCATTTTGGACGTTTTTGGAGCGAAAAAGTGAAGAAAACAACAAAGTCTCAAAAGCATGCTGGAAATTGCACTTGACGGCTTCACATATTGCTAGTGACGGCGTCATGAGTTGACAAAAGGGTGGATAAATCAATTACACGTGACGCGCCAGAATGTTTTGTGAAGGGGTCGTGACGGCGTCACGTACAAAATTGTCAAGGCCATCAAGAGTTAATGCAAAGAGTGACGGCCCATAACCCATAAAGACTGACGGCGTCAGAAGTGGATCTAGGCAATACGAGTTTATTTTAGCGGCGAGTTGACGAAGTCACACATTACTCTTGATGCCGTCAGAAGACATGATTGGCTCCAAACGGTCAACTTAATTGACCAGGTGAATGGTCAACCAAGTCAAACTGCCTAGAGTCAATCTCCGTGGAAGTATAGGGTTTCCCCGGGTCGTTATGTCCCGACGAGGTGTGGATGGTTATCAAACGGGTTTGTGATCGGGTGAATTTGGACAGAAAGGGGTTGTGAATGGTTACACTACTGATTTATACAATGAAATAGCTTAAATAAGCTATATGAATAAGACTGGAAATTTAGAAAAACCAGAAACGTTTAAAATCTAAAAAAGCGTACGTTCAATTTAAATTTACGCGAACGTACGAAATAAAAAGTGAAAACTGAAATCTGAGAACACCCAGGGGGTGAAAATGACTTTTTTACAAACCTAAGGGTAAAAGAAAATTTTTAGAAAAATAAAATAAATTTTTACACTAATTAATTATTTATTATTAATTAAATTCTATTTAATACTTATTATTAATATTTAAAATACTTAAATACAATATAATATTAATTTAACACTAGAAAAATGAAAATTAAATTTCTAAAATTATAAAATAACTAAAAACAAATTTTAAAATTAAAAATATGTATTTTTGTCTTTTTGTGATTTTTCTATTAATTAATTACTAATTATATATTAATTACCTAATTAAACTAATTTAAATTATCAAAAATAGAAAATGAACAGTAAAAATTCTAGAAAAATTCCTAAAATTATATTATAACTTATAAAAGCTAGGAAAAATATATAAACTAGGTCTTACTTCATAAAAACTAATTTTGCTATCTAATACTTGATATTTAATTAATTATTAATTAAACTAATATTAAATCTAATAAATACTAAATGACAAAATAAAAATCTGAGAAAATTACTAAAATTACTTTATCATAAATGGAATTTAAGAAAAATATAAAAATGCTAAGTGCTTAATAAAAATCTAAAAATGAAAATTAAAATTTAAATTACATTAAATAGAAACTATCACTTATTTTAAATTTAGATTTTCTGGATTTTTATTTTAGAAAACTATTTTACAACTAAAAACAACTAACTTTTGCAAAAACAACTTTTTTGGAACTTAAAAATAAGCACTGTGGATGCTTATTAGCACCACAGTTGACTTTTGTTGACCAAGGAAGGAAATAAGCTCAAATGAGCTTAAGTGGGACCCACTATGGTGAATTCTGGTCTAAATAAGTTAAGTAAACTTGATTAAGCTAGAAAAAGCCAATGGTGACCACAAAATAAGCAACTGGATCAAAATAAGCACTTTGTTGTCATGTTTAAGAACTGAAAATGGGAAAAGGTTAAGGGGTTGATTCAGGTGGGTCCCAAAAGGGTTGAGGTCAAACTAATGGTCAATCCTAGAAGAGTACTAGGAGGGGGGGTTCAAAGAACCAAGGATGGGACTTGTGGGACCACTGTGGTGGCCAGAAACCACCACCAAAGGTGGTGGTGTGGCTATGGTGCTGTTGCAACAGGGGTATCCCCTCCCCTGCAGCCTACTTTGGAGGGCTGTGGATCCCAGAGAAAAAATTGAAAAAATGAAATAACATAAGGACAATGAAGTTAAGCTAGGATACTATGATTCCTAAAAACCACAAAGCTTGAATCCTTATACAAAATTCCAAATAATTCACCCAAGAAATGGGTTTTCAGACTCACATGCAATTTTGACTTTTTCACATGAACACTTAAGTTGACTTTATTGAAATTCTAAGTGATCCTACTGATTAACTATGCTATATGAAGTTACAATGAGGTGGATTAAAGCTATATAAACTACTTATGTGATGATTTGATGATATCAAGCCCCTTAAATCCTAACAGTGCATTCTTAAGAGGGATCAAAGCAAGTTTTGACTTTTTAGCCAAAGAGTGACTGATTTTAAACTTCAACTATGCTATTATGACATAAAGGAACATGTTTATGCAAGAAACAACAACAACAATCAACAATGACACATTGGAACATGCAGATCCAAACACACCCTTAATATCCAACTGTTTGATGATTTTCAAAGATTGATACTGATTCAGCCCAACTCAGGGGTCCATAAGCACTTATAATGTTTCAATCCACTTAAATGGGCACATGAATAATAATCATAACAACAAATAACCTAATTTACTACTTATGCTAATATTTGACAGTTAAGATTCTAAACTAAGTAGCAAACAAATCCAAGGAACAAACAAACTATATTAAGCAATATTATCACAACATATCACTAATTAAGCACAAAAATCCCATAGATAGTTGATGATGATCAATTGTACAGTAAAAGCTAAGAATTCAGAATTGAGCTTACAAGTTGATTCCAACTGCCAATGATGAATCAAGTATCCTAGTCACCACCTAGAGCCTCCCATGAGGCAACTAAACCAACATATTCCAAAATCCATAAGCTCTTTTGCTTTCTTTGTCCTCCACACTGAATTTTTTGCATTTTTCTTATTTATTGATTATTTTTGAGTATTTATGTAAAACTGAACTCAAGTCCTTAGATTGGAACTTAAGCTTCAAAAAGGCTTAAATAGGAACTAATTTGAGCTAAATGAGCAACAAACAACAACTGTAAACAATAATAGGTGAATTTGTCAATTTCACCTAAAAGTGCTAATTATGAATTCTCAAAAGGATACTTGAAATTAAGGGTAAAAAGAGTTCAAATTACACTACTGAAACTGAATACAACAAGTTTTTATTAAAAATTACAACTAGAGACTGAATTACAATAATGTCGACATAACTAAGCTACACCATTCCTACTTACTTCTCTCTCTTTCCTCCTTTCTTTATATATAGATAACTAAGATGATTCCTGGAAGTCCACATGTGCATTCCCACTTGCAATCTGAGCCATTGGATGGCAATATTATATCCTATCCGTTTGATTTCATTTGGCGGGAAACTCATTTTTGCAACTTGGGTCTCTGATAACTTGGAGCAAGGGTGTATGGTTTTGGACTAAGGTGTTTGGAGGGAGAGGTGGAGTGTAGCAGGAGAAGTGATGATGAGGTTGTCTATGAGTGGGTTTGGCAGAGGTACAGGTTCACGTGGGAGGGAAGGATAGGGTGAGGTGGAGATGGTTGACCCTGGTGTTTGACCATGTTTTAATATTACAAAGGGTGGGGTGTGTGTTGGATTGGGCCAAGGAAGGGAATGGACCAAGGGTTGTTATGGATCAGGGGTGAGTTTGTATGTTGGGTAATAAAAGGGTGGAATATATCTTGGGCTTGTTACATAACTAAGGTCCATTTAGGTTTGTAGTAAAATTAGCCCAAGGACCAATTGTGTAAAATCTGAAAATTCAAGGACCATTCATGCCATTGTTCCAAAGTTATTCCCAGGACTATTTTTGGGAAGTTTCAAATTTCCACGGGTTATAAATGTATAATTTCCAAAATTTAAACCACCCGGGGACCAATTATGCAAAATTCCAAACTGCAGGGACTAAACTTGTACTTTTCTCAAACTTTTTACCCAAAGACCATTTTTGATAATATTTTATTTGTAACGGACTTGGGTTGACTTTTCTTTCATTTCAAACCTTCAGGGACTAGTTTTGTCAATTTTTAAAACTTGAGGGACTGAAACTGCCAATTATGCAAACTTTGTTCGTTTTTCATTTGTTTTTAAACATTTTGCATCTAAAACATATAAAACACACTTTTGGGATAATTTCTATATTTTGATGCATTTCTGAGTGTTTTTGGATGTTTTGGCAGTTCAGATACGATAAAAATGATGAGTATTTACACACTCATCAATCCCCCACACTAAACTATTGCTAGTCCCTAGCAATCTTTTGAGAAAAACTTAATGGATTTGAAACGCTTTACCAAAAGCCATCACTTCTGGAGTAGTCAGATGTATCGATTCAAGTAAGAATTATGGTCAACCATGTGATTTTGAGCAAACCACCAGCTGTCAACGGATTTGATTTGTCTTTACCAAAAGCCGTTTGCTTCTGGACTAGCCAACTCTTGATGGAATAGTCAACATCTTGGTGAGCTGATTACCAATTATGGTTTTTCTATTGCCTTTACCACAAGCCATAATCTTGCGGGCTAGCCAACTCATTCACTTTTTTTGGATATGACGAGTTGATTTACCATACAATTTTGGGCAAATTGCAAGCCATTAACGGATTTGATATATCTTTACCAAGATCCGTTTGCTCCTGGATTAGCCAATCTTTTTGTCGTTTAGACATGGCGGACTGATAACCACAAAAATTTTGAAGCACAAGTGAAAAATTTTTAAAATTTTTGCCAAAAACGGGGGTATTAGATAGTAAAATGTGATAAAATTCGCTAGAATAGCGAAATACCCCCCACACTTAGAATGAATATTGTCCTCAATATTCAAAGTCCCGGCTATTATGCCGACTCTTTGAACATAAAAGGGTAACATTACAAGCTAAATGTGGAAATACAATTTTGTTTTTCACTTTATTTGTAACCACAGTAGGGGTAATTCCCCCACACTTAGGGTGAAAACCCTATAAGCACGCTACTGTTTTTGTTTACCGAGTCGCTAGCTTGACTCGACCCCGAATTCATTTGTCCTTGGGGAAGCATGATGTGGAAGAAACAATCTCCATCGGACTTTCATTCAAGATGTTTGGACAAACATTTGAAGCACGTGAAAGTTCCACACCGATGAGATAAGTACCCGGCTTAAGATAGTATAAACTATAAGCGGTGATGCCGGGGTCAAAGATAATGTCTTCATTCCCAAAGGAGTGAAGAACAGGAGAGGTCACCCGGTAGGTGAAAAAGAGAAAGAAAGTCATAATAAACATCTTGACTAACTCATCATCATCAGGAGGAGGATTCATGGATTCATCATCATGAATCTCATCATTTAAGCTCATGTGATCAAGACATATCCCGGGTGTGTCTAGATCAAAGTAGAAGTTATCATACTCCGGTGGAGATATGATATGATTGAGTTCACAGGAGAACTCCTCGAATGTGAATGAATCATATTCTGAATTGATGTGCGTGAGTTCACAGGAGAACTCATCGAAGGTAAATGATTCATAATTGGGGAGAGAATTATGAGAATGAGAAGTGGTACTGCTACTAATCTTCTCTCCCATAGGATCGAAAGTAAAGGCTTCAAACTCCGAAATATGATCATCGGAGAAAATATCACTATACTTAATGGGGATAGGAGATGAAATAGGTTTCTCTTTGAAAGCCTCGATTTTAGAAATGAGGAGATCGACATTCAATAATGTTGCACGCAGTGCTTCATCCTTGATTTCAGTGCCAGTCTCATCATTCACTTCTTCTAAGCTTACTAGCTCATAAGGTAATCCTTCCACATGACTGATGTCTCCAGATGATAAAGAATCAGCATGTAAAGTACTAAGCTCGATGTTGGGATTAGAGTTTAGAAGATTTTCAGTTTCTCCCATATCGGCTTCAAAATCAAGGAGACCATCATCACTTCCCAATGGAAGCGGATTGATGTGAGTAAGTTCATCTGTGAACTCCTCAATAAGAGGGTCAACATCAGAATGAGGGAATGGTGCCTCTTCATACTCAACTTCTCCATAAGATGTACAATCATCATTAAAATCGGAGAAAATCTCAAAATGATCTTTTGGATTTTCAGGGGGAGAAGGTAAATCACACACATGATCAAAAGTTCCCTGTGACTCTCTTGGGATTGGGACAAGGTTCTCAACACTAGACTTTATGAATTCGTCCGATTCCATTTCAGGAACAGTGCTAAGATGCTCATCTCCCATATTCGGAGAGTGAGTGTGAACTTCGGGTGTGATATCAATAGACTAAGGGAGTTGAGATGGACTAGCAGTTATGGATTTTTCAAGTTCCATTTGATCAACGGCTAGTGACTTCGTCACATTATTTTCTCCCTGATTCTCCATGGAAGGAATCACAACTGATGAATCTTTTTGAATAATGACAATGTTATCTTCATCATCATCGTCATCATATAGAGCAGCGTAGCGAAGATTGGCACGTATTTTAGCCGCTCTTTGCTCAGCAAGTAATTCTTCCATGCTCATTTCGTTTCTAGCATCTCGTTCTTCAGAAAGTAATTCTGCCATTGATTTCTCACGAGAATCTTGAAATGATGTAGTAGCCAACCCCTCCTTAAATTCTTTCAATGCTTCAAGAGCCTTTAGACAAAGGTCTTGCTGAGTTTCCTGAGGAGTTGCTTGAATCAATTGGTACTGTGGAGGTTGGTCTTGAAACGAATGGTCGTAATTGTTACAAGGAAATGGATTCCCTGTTTGACAATCCGAGTTAAAGTGAGGACCTCCACAGTTTTCACAACAGTAAAACTGATGTGGCTGTGAGTCGTATGTGCTTGAGTCATAATTGTTATCGAGAAACTGCTCATAGACAAGCGTGTTGCCCGATTGACAATCAGAACTGTAGTGTGAACCACCACAATACTCACAACAGTTAAACTGTTGAGTTTGGTTTGGTGAATTGTATGGATATTGGTCGTAACCAAAATTTTGACTATTTTGACAATCAAAACCTTGTTGAGGACCTCCACAATATTCACTTGAAAAGTTTGGTGTATTTTGATACGAAGCATAATTGTGATTTGGATAATACGATTCTTGCTCGTATGAATGTGATGGGTAATTGGAAAAATTTGAAGAGTCGTTGAATGAGTTCTGATTAGGATAATAAGCAAATGAATTCCTCGAACCACAAAACAAACAACTTCCGTCTCGAATATCATTACCACATTTTTCACATGTACACCAACGACATGGTAAACCAAAAAGCGGCTCACCACAACCAACACAAGGAATAAAATCCGGAGGTGGGACAAGTGGTATGCTCTTAGAGCTAGGAATTTCCACCACTTCCGTTATGGTCTCGGGTTTTGGTTCTTGATAAACGTGAAGATTAGGTAAGTCGTTCTTTTCAGTCACTGCCCTAAGCTCTGTACGTTTGCTTGACAAACTTTTAACCGTAAACCGTGTAAGGTTAGGATCAATTCTTGACGGTTTAGGAGCAATTGTGAGCTTAGATTTTTGGACAACCGTAGGTTGGACGTATTTAGCACTCCCATCGTCAGAGGGAAGTACAGGGTCCTTTGTCACCCCGGTTTCTTGTTCCATTTCCCTCACCGGAGAGGCAATAGGAATCGAAGGTCCATCATAATCAACACGACATCTCGACATTTGTGACAAGGCCATAAGTTTTTCAATTTTGCTCTCAAAGGCCCATTGTTCAAAGAAATCGTCATCGAGAGATGCCATTAGAATCAATTACAATAGAAGTGGAAGAAGTTAGAATCAAAAGGATAGAGGGTAAAGGGATGAAGAATAAAAAAGGTAGGAGGGTACAGATGGATATTTTTGGGATTTTTGATAAACATTTTATAAGAAAGAAAATCTTTTTGTGTTTTTGTGTTCGTTGAAAACTAATTTTAAAAAGTTTTCGGGAATTGTTTTGTTTTTATGAAAATATGAACAAGGATGGTAAATATACAATGGATGTATACCCAGATTCACTAATCTGAAAATCGTTTTAGAATAACGCGCACGACCTCCCCGGCAGCGGCGCCAAAATTTGGTTGGCTCCAAACGGTCAACCTAATTGACCAGGTGAATGGTCAACCAAGTCAAACTGCCTAGAGTCAATCTCCGTGGAAGTATAGGGTTTCCCCGGGTCGTTATGTCCCGACGAAGTGTGGATGGTTATCAAACGGGTTTGTGATCGGGTGAATTTGGACAGAAAGGGGTTGTGAATGGTTACACTACTGATTTATACAATGAAATAGCTTAAGTAAGCTATATGAATAAGACTGGAAATTTTGAAAAACCAGAAACGTTTAAAATCTAAAAACGCGTACGTTCAATTTAAATTTACACTAATTAATTATTTATTATTAATTAAATTCTATTTAATACTTATTATTAATATTTAAAATACTTAAATACAATATAATATTAATTTAATACTAGAAAAATGAAATTAAATTTCTAAAATTATAAAATAACTAAAAACAAATTTTAAAATTAAAAATATATATTTTTGTCTTTTTGTGATTTTTCTATTAATTAATTACTAATTATATATTAATTACCTAATTAAACTAATTTAAATTATCAAAAATAGAAAATGAACAGTAAAAATTCTAGAAAAATTCTTAAAATTATATTATAACTTATAAAAGCTAGGAAAAATATAAAAACTAGGTCTTACTTCATAAAAACTAATTTTGCTATTTAATACTTGATATTTAATTAATTATTAATTAAACTAATATTAAATCTAATAAATACTAAATTTAAAATAAAAATCTGAGAAAATTACTAAAATTACTTTATTATAAAAGGAATTTAAGAAAAATATAAAAACGCTAAGTGCTTAATAAAAATCTAAAAATGAAAATTAAAATTTAAATTACATTAAATAGAAACTATCACTTATTTTAAATTTAGATTTTCTGGATTTTTCTTTTAGAAAACTATTTTACAACTAAAAACAACTAACTTTTGGAAAAACAACTTTTTTGGAACTTAAAAATAAGCACTGTGGATGCTTATTAGCACCATAGTTGACTTTTGTTGACCAAGGAAGGAAATAAGCTCAAATGAGCTTAAGTGGGACCCACTATGGTGAATTCTGGTCTAAATAAGTGAAGTAAACTTGATTAAGCTAGAAAAAGCCAATGGTGACCACAGAATAAGCAAATGGATCAAAATAAGCACTTTGTTGTCATGTTTAAGAAACGAAAATGGGACAAGGTTGAGGGGTTGATTCAGGTGGGTCCCAGAAGGGTTGAGGTCAAACTAATGGTCAATCCTAGAAGAGTACTAGGAGGGGGATTCAAAGAACCAAGGATGGGACTTGTGGGACCACTGTGGTGGCCAGAAACCACCACCAAAGGTGGTGGTGTAGCTGTGGTGCTGCTGCAGCAGGGGTATCCCCTCCCTTGCAGCCTACTTTGGAGGGCTGTGGATCCCAGAGAAAAATTGGAAAAATGAAATAACATAAGGCCAATGAAGTTAAGCTAGGATACTATGATTCCTAAAAACCACAAAGCTTGAATCCTAATACAAAATTCCAAACAATTCACCCAAGAAATGGGTTTTCAGACTCACATGCAATTTTGACTTTTTCACATGAACACTTAAGTTGACTTTATTGAAATTCTAAGTGATCCTACTGATTAACTATGCTATATGAAGTTACAATGAGGTGGATTAAAGCTATATAAACTACTTATGTGATGATTTGATAATATCAAGCCCCTTAAATCCTAACAGTGCATTCTTAAGAGGGATCAAAGCAAGTTTTGACTTTTTAGCTAAAGAGTGACTGATTTTAAACTTCAACTATGCTATTATGACCTAAAGGAACATGTTTATGCAAGAAACAGCAACAACAATCAACAATGACACATTGGAACATGCAGATCCAAACACCCCCTTAATATCCAACTGTTTGATGATTTTCAAAGATTGATACTGATTCAGCCCAACTCAGGGGTCCATAAGCAGTTATAATGTTTCAATCCACTTAAATGGGCACATGAATAATAATCATAACAACAAATAACCTAATTTACTACTTATGCTAACATTTGACAGTTAAGATTCTAAATTAAGTAGCTAACAAATCCAAGGAACAAACAAACTATATTAAGCAATATTATCACAACATATCACTAATTAAGCACAAAAATCTCATAGATAGTTGATGATGATCAATTGTACAGTAAAAGCTAAGAATTCAGAATTGAGCTTACAAGTTGATTCCAACTGCCAATGATGAATCAAGTACCCTAGTCACCACCTAGAGCCTCCCATGAGGCAACTAAACCAACATATTCCAAAATCCATAAGCTCTTTTCCTTTCTTTGTCCTCCAGACTGAATTTTTTGCATTTTTCTTATTTATTGATTATTTTTGAGTATTTATGTAAAACTGAACTCAAGTCCTTAGATTGGAACTTAAGCTTCAAAAAGGCTTAAATAGGAACTAATTTGAGCTAAATGAGCGATAAACAACAACTGTAAACAATAATAGGTGAATTTGTCAATTTCACCTAAAAGTGCTAATTATGAATTCTCAAAAGGATACTTGAAATTAAGGGTAAAAAGAGTTCAAATTACACTACTGAAACTGAATACAACAAGTTTTTATTAAAAATTACAACTAGAGACTGAATTACAATAATGTCGACATAACTAAGCTACACCATTCCTACTTACTTCTCTCTCTTTCCTCCTTTCTTTATATATAGTTAACTAAGATGATTCCTGGAAGTCCACATGTGCATTCCCACTTGCAATCTGAGCCATTGGATGGCTATATTATATCCTAGCCGTTTGATTTCATTTGGCGGGAAACTCATTTTTGCAACTTGGGTCTCTGATAACTTGGAGCAGGGGTGTATGGTTTTCGACTAAGGTGTTTGGAGGGAGTGGTGGAGTGTAGCAGGAGAAGTGATGATGAGGTTGGCTATGAGTGGGTTTGGCAGAGGTACAGGTTCACGTGGGAGGGAAGGATAGGGTGAGGTGGAGATGGTTGACCCTGGTGTTTGACCATGTTTTAATATTACAAAGGGTGGGGTGTGTGTTGGATTGGGCCAAGGAAGGGAATGGGCCAAGGGTTTTTATGGATCAGGGGTGAGTTTGTATGTTGGGTAATAAAAGGGTGGAATATATCTTGGGCTTGTTACATAACTAAGGTCCATTTAGGTTTGTAGTAAAATTAGCCCAAGGACCAATTGTGTAAAATCTGAAAATTCAAGGACCATTCATGCCATTGTTCCAAAGTTATTCCCAGGACAATTTTTGCCAAGTTTCAAATTTCCATGGGTTATAAATGTATAATTTCCAAAATTTAAACCACCCGGGGACCAATTATGCAAAATTCCAAACTGCAGGGACTAAACTTGTAATTTTCTCAAACTTTTTACCCAAAGACCATTTTTGATAATATTTGATTTGTAACGGACTTGGGTTGACTTTTCTTTCATTTCAAACCTTCAGGGACTAGTTTTGTCAATTTTTGAAACTTGAGGGACTGAAACTGCCAATTATGCAAACTTTGTTCGTTTTTCATTTGTTTTTAAACATTTTGCATCTAAAACATATAAAACACACTTTTGGGATAATTTCTGTATTTTGATGCATTTCTGAGTGTTTTTGGATATTTTGGCAGTTCAGATACGATAAAAATGATGAGTATTTACACACTCATCAATCCCCCACACTAAACTATTGCTAGTTCCTAGCAATCTTTTGAGAAAAACTTAATGGATTTGAAACTCTTTACCAAAAGCCATCACTTCTGAAGTAGCCAGATGTGTCGATTCAAGTAAGAACTATGGTCTATCTGATAACCATGTGATTTTGAGCAAACCACCAGCTGTCAACGGATTTGATTTGTCTTTACCAAAAGCCGTTTGCTTCTGGACTAGCCAACTCTTGATGGAATAGTCAACATCTTGGTGAGCTGATTACCAATTATGGTTTTTCCACTGCATTTACCACAAGCCATAATCTTGCGGGCTAGCCAACTCATTCACTTTTTTTGGATATGGCGAGTTGATTTACCATACAATTTTGGGCAAATTGCAAGCCATTAACGGATTTGATATATCTTTACCAAGAGCCATTTGCTCCTGGATTAGCTAATCCTTTTGTCGTTTAGACATGGCGGATTGATAACCACAAAAATTTTGAAGCACAAGTGAAAAAATTTTAAAATTTTTGCCAAAAACGGGGGTATTAGGTAGTAAAATGTGATAAAATTCGCTAGAATAGCGAAATACCCCCCACACTTAGAATGAATATTGTCCTCAATATTCAAAGTCCCGGCTATTATGCCGACTCTTTGAACGTAAAAGGGTAACATTACAAGCTAAATGTGGAAACACAATTTTGTTTTTCACTTTATTTGTAACCACGGTAGGGGTAATTCCCCCACACTTAGGGTGAAAACCCTGTAAGCATGCTACTGTTTTTGTTTACCGAGTCGCTAGCTTGACTCGACCCCGAATTCATTTGTCCTTGGGGAAGCATGATGTGGAAGAAACAATCTCCATCGGACTTTCATTCAAGATGTTTGGACAAACATTTGAAGCACGTGAAAGTTCCACACCGATGAGATAAGTGCTTGGCTTAAGATAGTATAAACTATAAGCGGTGATGCCGGGGTCAAAGATAATGTCTTCATTCCCGAAGGAGTGAAGAACAGGAGAGGTCACCCGGTAGGTGAAAAAGAGAAAGAAAGTCATGATAAACATCTTGACTAACTCATCATCATCAGGAGGAGGATTCATGGATTCATCATCATGAATCTCATCATTTAAGCTCATGTGATCAAGACATATCCCGGGTGTGTCTAGATCAAAGTAGAAGTTATCATACTCCGGTGGAGATATGATATGAGTGAGTTCACAGGAGAACTCCTCGAATGTGAAAGAAAATGTTTTTTGTATTTTTTGTGTTCGTTGAAAACTGATTTAAAATGTTTTCGGGAACAGTTTTGTTTTTATAATAAGAAAATATGAACAAAGGATGGTAAATATACACTGGATGTATATCCCGATTCACTAATACGCAAAACCGTTTAGAATAGCGCGCACACCTCCCCGGCAGCGGCGCCAAAATTTGATTGAGGCAAAAGCAGTCAACTAAAGTCAACCACGGATATGGTCAATATAGTCAAACTCCTTAGGCTCAATGCTCCGTGGAAGTATAGGGGATTCCCCGGGTCGTTATGTCCCGACGAGGTGTGGATGGTTATCAAACGGATCTGTGATCGGGTGAATCTGGACGGGAAAGGGATTTGAGTTTGATTAAACTAAGGAATATACAAAGAAATAGCTTAAATAAGCTATATGAACAAGACTGTAAAAGTAGAAAAACCAGAAACGTTTAAAACCTAAAAACGCGTACGTTCACGTTTTAAATAACGTAAACGTACAAAATAAAACGTGAAAACTGAAATCTGAAAACCCACAGGGGGTGAAAATGACTTTTTTACAAACTTAAAGATACAAGAAAATTTTTAGAAAAATAAAATTAATTTTTACACTAATTAATTATTTATTATTAATTAATTACTAATTATTAATATTTAAATAACTTAAATACAATATAATGTTATTTAAATACTAGAAAAATGAAAATAAAATTTCTAAAATTATAAAATAACTAAAAAAAAAGTTTTAAAATTAAAAATATGTATTTTTGTCTTTTTGTGATTTTTATATTAATTAATTACTAATTAAATATTAATTACCTAATTAAACTAATTTAAATTATAAAAAATAACAAATGAACAGTAAAAATTCTAGAAAAAATTCCAAAAAACGTTTTATATCATATAAAAGCTAAGAAAAATATAAAAACTAGGTCTTGCTTAATAAAAACTAACTATGCTATTTAAAACTTAATTATTAATTAATTATTAATAAAACTAATATTAAATCTAAAAAAATACTAAATGACGAAATAAAAATCTGAGAAAATTACTAAAATTACTTTAATATAAAAGGTAATTAATAAAAATATAAAAATGCCAAGTACTTGATAAAAATCTAAAAATGAAAATTAAAATTTAAATTACATTAAATAGAAACTATCACTTAAAATTAAATTGACTTTTCTGGATTTTTCCTTTACAAAACTATTTTACACCTAAAAACAAATAACTTTTGTAAAAACAACTTTTTTATAAATAAAAAATAAGCAATATGGAAGCTTATTGGTGTGACAGTTGACTTTTGTTGACTAAATAAGCAAATAAGCTCAAATGAGCTTAAGTGGGACCCCTATGGTGAATTCTGGTTTAACTGAGTTATGTGAACATGTATGAGCAAGAATCAACCATTAAGTCCCACAGAATAAGCTATAAGATCAAAATAAGCACTTGGCCAAACCAAATTGAACTCAGAAAAGGGACAAACTTAAGGGGTGATTCCAAGTGGGGTCCACAAGGTCTTAGGTCGAACACTTGGTTAAAACCTGAAAAGGGGTAGGAGGGGGGTTGAATGGACCAACAATGGGGTAGTGGGTCCCACTGTGGTGGCCAGAAAACACCACCAAAGGTGGCTTGGTGGAGGTCTGCTGATGGAGCAGGGGATTACCCCTCCCCTGCAAGTGATTTTGGACCTAGCTGGGGCCCACACAAAAATTCCTAAAAATGAAAGGAATCAAGGATCTTAAAGTAGAGCTGGGGGACTATGATTAGGAACAAGTTTCAAGCTCTGAATCATCCCACAAAAATCTATAAAATTCTTGCTAGATTTGAGAAAAATTGAAAACATGCAACTTTGACTTTTCTTATGAACTAGCAATTTGACTTTTCTGTGTTTTGATTGATCACTACTGATTGAAAGTGATATTTTAAGCTAAGATGCAACTATCCTAAGCTATAATAACAGATTATACAATGAAATGGTGGGATTTGGATCAAAATCTCCAAACAGTGGGCAATTTAAGGGGATTACATGGTCATTTTGACTTGTTGAAAGGTTATTGCTGGATTTTATGGCTGATCTAGGTTTAAGTGACTTAGTGCAATCTATCTATGACAGATTCTCAGCAAAATAACCACAAGGACACATGACATAGGCTTGATCCAAACACCCCTATTGCTAACAGTCTTCACAGATTTTCAATGGAAACATCAAATTTAAAGCACAGTCTACTGCATATCCCTATATTTAGTAATAATAAGCCTATATTAACAGTAATTAATAAATACAAACAACAAATATCACTTAACAAAGATTACAAAAAAAAAAAATGCTTTAGAAGCTTACTTGATATTCAAACTAGGGACCAAATGGGAACCAGAGATCAAACCACACCCTATAGTCTCCCATGAGATTATAAAACCAAAATAATGCATGTTTCACCATTTCCCTTGCTTCCTTCTTCTGTCATTCTGATTTTTGCATTTTACACTAATTTTCTTGATTTTTTTTGATATTTTAACTAAACCTTGTACATAAGCTGTGTGAGCTTATAAAAGCTTAAATATGACTAAAATTGAGTTTAATGGAATAAGAAAAACAACATATAACATTATTTAAACAAATTTGTCAATTTTGCTTAAATATTGTCAACACAGATTTTAATTAAAAGAACTTGGATTTGAAATTAAATAAGGATTGCAATACACTGAAACATGAGAATTACAACTATTTGAATTATCCTTACAATTGAAAGAACAACATTACATTAATACGATTTTGTCTGACAAAAGCGAAAAACTAAAACTAACTACTGCCCCATTCTTTACTTTTTTCTTCATTTAAATAGCTCCTGGAGTCCTCCTTTCTCTTTCCCACATCTATTTATGACCCTTGGATGATTCAATTTGATCTCAGCTGTCCACTCAATTTTTGGCGGGAAAAAGGTTTTTGGCAGGTTAGGCAGTTGAGTGTAGATATATGTGAGCATTTAATGGTTTTGGACCTTGTGGTAGGCAAGGGTAACAAGAAATGGGAGGGTTGAGTTGGAGTGATGGGAGAGGTGGAGTGTGCAGGGGGGAAGCAGGCTGCAAGTTGAGGGAGAAGGTGAAGGTCAAAGGGGGTTTGACTGGGGATAATAATAAAAAACGGGGTGGGGTTTTTTTATTTAAAAGGGACTGGGCTTGGTGGGCTGGTGACTGGGCTGGGGTGGTAAAGGGTGGATTGGGTTTTGTTTGTTTGGTTTAATATTAAGGGTTTTGGTTTGTATGTTTTATTAACAAAACTCAAGGACCAATTTTGTAATTACCGAAAACTAAGGGACTGATCCTGCCAAGTTACCAATCTTATAATAAGGACTATTCTTGCCAAGTACCAAAAACACAAAGGCCAAATTCCACTTTTAATATTCCCGGGGACCAAACATGTCATTTTTCAAACTCGAGGGACCAATTTTGCCATTTCATGAAAACTTTTATCCAATGATCAATATTGAATATTTTTAAATTTCCAAGGACTAAAAATGGTTTTTCTTCCAAAAATTCCCACCAGGGACCAATTCTGCCAAAATTTGAAACTCTAGGGGCTAAATTGCAAATTTCCAAAACTTTTGAGATTTTTCACCAAAGGACTAAATATGATACTTTATGATTTCAAAAGGACCTTTGGTGATAATTTTCCATATTTTGAATGACCAGGGACTAGTTTTGTTATTTTATGAAAGTCGGGGGACTGAAACTGCCAATTTTGCAAACTTTGTATGTTTTTTATTTGTTTTTACTCGTTTTGCATCTAAAACATATAAAACACAATTTTGAAATATTTTCAGTATTTTGATGCATTTCTGAGTGTTTTTGTATGTTTTTGCAGTTCAGATTGACTAAAAATGATGAGTGTTTGAGCACTCATCAGTCACTCTTTAGCTAAAATGTCAAAACTTGCTTTGATCCCTCTTAAGAATGCACTGTTAGGATTTAAGGGGCTTGATATCATCAAATCATCACATAAGTAGTTTATATAGCTTTAATCCACCTCATTGTAACTTCATATAGCATAGTTAATCAGTAGGATCACATAGAATTTCAATAAAGTCAACTTAAGTGTTCATGTGAAAAAGTCAAAATTGCATGTGAGTCTGAAAACCCATTTCTTGGGTGAATTGTTTGGAATTTTGTATTAGGATTCAAGCTTTGTGGTTTTTAGGAATCATAGTATCCTAGCTTAACTTCATTGTCCTTATGTTATTTCATTTTTGCAATTTTTTCTCTGGGATCCACAGCCCTCCAAAGTAGGCTGCAGGGGAGGGGATACCCCTGCTGCAGCAGCACCACAGGGAATCCATTGTTACCCCTACTGTGGTTACAAATAAAGTGAAAAACAAAATTGTGTTTCCACATTTAGCTTGTAATGTTACCCTTTTCCGTTCAAAGAGTCGGCATAATAGCCGGGACTTTGAATATTGAGGACAGCATTCATTCTAAGTGTGTGTGTGTGTGTGGGGGGGGGGGGGGGGGTATTTCGCTATTCTAGCGAATTTTATCACATTTTACTATCTAATACCCCCGTTTTTGGCAAAAATTTTAAAATTTTTTCACTCGTGCTTCAAAATTTTTGTGGTTATCAGTCCGCCATGTCTAAAAGACAAAAGGATTGGCTAATCCAGGAGCAAACGAATCTTGGTAAAGATATATCAAATCCGTTGATGGCTTGCAATTTGCCCAAAATTGTATGGTAAATCAACTCGCCATATCCAAAAAAAGTGAATGAGTTGGCTAGCCCGCAAGATTATGGCTTGTGGTAAAGGCAGTGGAAAAACCATAATTGGTAATCAGCTCACCAAGATGTTGACTATTCCATCAAGAGTTGGCTAGTCCAGAAGCAAACGGCTTTTGGTAAAGACAAATCAAATCTGTTGACAGCTGGTGGTTTGCTCAAAATCACATGCTTATCAGATGGACCATAGTTCTTACTTGAATGGATACATCTGGCTACTCCAGAAGTGATGACTTTTGGTAAAGAGTTTCAAATCCATTAAGTTTTTCTCAAAATATTGCTAGGGACTAGCAATAGTTTAGTGTGGGGGATTGATGAGTGTGTAAATACTCATCATTTTTATCGTATCTGAACTGCCAAAACATCCAAAAACACTCAGAAATGCATCAAAATACAGAAATTATCCCAAAAGTGTGTTTTATATGTTTTAGATGCAAAATGTTTAAAAACAAATGAAAAACGAACAAAGTTTGCATAATTGGCAGTTTCAGTCTCTCAAGTTTCAAAAATTGACAAAACTAGTTCCTGAAGGTTTGAAATGAAAGAAAAGTCAACCCAAGTCCGTTACAAATCAAATATTATCAAAAATGGTCTTTGGGTAAAAAGTTTAAGAAAATTACAAGTTTAGTCCCTGCAGTTTGGAATTTTGCATAATTGGTCCTCGGGTGGTTTAAATTTTGGAAATTATACATTTATAACCCGTGGAAATTTGAAACTTGGCAAAAATAGTCCTGGGATTAACTTTGGAACAATGGCATGAATGGTCCTTGAATTTTCAGTTTTTACACAATTGGTCCTTGGGCTAATTTTACTACAAACATAAATGGACCTTAGTTATGTAACAAGCCCAAGATATATTCCACCCTTTTATTACCCAACATACAAACTCACCCCTGATCTATAACAACCCTTGGCCCATTCCCTTCCTTGGCCCAATCCAACACACACCCCACCCTTTGTAATATTAAAACATGGTCAAACACCAGGGTCAACCATCTCCACCTCACCCTATCCTTCCCTCCCACGTGAACCTATACCTCTGCCAAACCCACTCATAGCCAACCTCATCATCACTTCTCCTGCTACACTCCACCACTCCATCCAAACACCTTAGTCCAAAACCATACACCCCTGCTCCAAGTTATCAGAGACCCAAGTTGCAAAAATGAGTTTCCCGCCAAATGAAATCAAACGGATAGGATATAATATAGCCATCCAATGGCTCATATTGCAAGTGGGAATGCACATGTGGACTTCCAGGAATCATCTTAGTTATCTATATATAAAGAAAGGAGGAAAGAGAGAGAAGTAAGTAGGAATGGTGTAGCTTAGTTATGTCGACATTATTGTAATTCAGTCTCTAGTTGTAATTTTTAATAAAAACTTGTTGTATTCAGTTTCAGTAGTGTAATTTGAACTCTTTTTACCCTTAATTTCAAGTATCCTTTTGAGAATTCATAATTAGCACTTTTAGGTGAAATTGACAAATTCACCTATTATTGTTTACAGTTGTTGTTTGTTGCTCATTTAGCTCAAATTAGTTCCAATTTAAGCCTTTTTGAAGCTTAAGTTCCAATCTAAGGACTTGAGTTTAGTTTTACATAAATACTCAAAAATAATCAATAAATAAGAAAAATGCAAAAAATTCAGTGTGGAGGACAAAGAAAGCAAAAGAGCTTATGGATTTTGGAATATGTTGGTTTAGTTGCCTCATGGGAGGCTCTAGGTGGTGACTAGGGTACTTGATTCATCATTGGCAGTTGGAATCAACTTGTAAGCTCAATTATGAATTCTTAGCTTTTACTGTACAATTGATCATCATCAACTATCTATGAGATTTTTGTGCTTAATTAGTGATATGTTGTGATAATATTGCTTAATATAGATTGTTTGTTCCTTGGATTTGTTAGCTACTTAGTTTAGAATCTTAACTGTCAAATATTAGCATAAGTAGTAAATTAGGTTATTTGTTGTTATGATTATTATTCATGTGCCCATTTAAGTGGATTGAAACATTATAAATGCTTATGGACCCCTGAGTTGGGCTGAATCAGTATCAATCTTTGAAAATCATCAAACAGTTGGATATTAAGGGGGTGTTTGGATCTGCATGTTCCAATGTGTCATTGTTGATTGTTGTTGTTGTTTCTTGCATAAACATGTTCCTTTAGGTCATAATAGCATAGTTGAAGTTTAAAATCAGTCACTCTTTAGCTAGAAAGTCAAAACTTGCTTTGATCCCTCTTAAGAATGCACTGTTAGGATTTAAGGGGCTTGATATCATCAAATCATCACATAAGTAGTTTATATAGCTTTAATCCAGAGAAAAAAAATGGATTTTTCTAGTTTTCAGTCATTGTGTGCAACTTTAAGGGAGTAAACCCTAGACGAATTTTACATCTTTTTCAAGGGTTTCAACCCTTTGTTTCTTCCATGCTTAATTGAAGATAAGTCCTTTATCAAATCATTCAATATGTCTATGTGTTGTTTGATTATATCTTACGCTTGTCTTCTCTTTAACATGTTAGGCTAGGTTTTCTTTGTGTTTGCTTAGATGTAATGAAACTTAGATATTGATTATGGGTTGGTTGTTTGTTTATAATTGTTGTGGATGAATGAATTCGATGTTAGGCTTAAGAAAACTAGCAGACTTCCAATTGGTAACTTGCTTGAACGTCTTAAGAAACATGATCGGAGGTGTACTATGATATATTGGTTGTATTTAATGTGTATGTAACTACTAATGAGCCCATGTTAGGAGCTAGTAGTCGGCTCGACATAGGAAGAGGTAGAAGCTTATAGAGTTAGGGAAGATCGTACACGGCCCTACGAATGGTATTAAGGAATATAACCCGTCATCCATGCAATTGTAACAAACTAATCAACCTGTAAAAGATAGCTAAGGAGTAGTGAAATCTAAGTAAACACAATTTTCTCTCATTATTGTTTACACCACAAATTAGTTTAAGTTTAGTTTATTTTATTTTGATTGCATCTTTAGTTAATTGGGTTAGTTGACTAGCAACTAATTCCGTCCACTCTTTCCAAAAACCGAGATTTTACTTGCTTTCCTTAAAATATAAAAATACAAAAAGAATCATCCCTCACCTCTAGACCTAGTTTTAGTGAGTTTTAACCCTAGCGAACAATATTCTTTGAGTTGAACGATCAATCCCCTGGTACTTGTCACTATACTATACTACAACGAACAGGTACACTGCATGGTGGGGATTGCAAGCTTCTCAAGATCCCTTGAGAGGTAAAACCTTTTGCGAGGGCGCAATTCCACGCATCAGAATACAAACCGGGGGCTACAAATGTGGTGGCTGATGCATTTTCCCGTATGTATGAGGAGGAAGATAATGCCATGGCTGCATTTATGATTTTTAAGTCAGCCATTGTCTGGTTTGATAAGTGACTTACGGCAAGAGAATGAAACAATGGACAAGTTACACAAAATTCATCAAAAACTCGATCACAATGAGCTGATGAAGGGGTTTCGGCAAGAGCAGGGTATGTTAGTGTTTCGTGATCGTTACTATATTGGGACGAAATGTAAACTTAAGGAGTTATTATTGTCGGAATTTCACAAAACTCCAACGGCGGGGCATAGTGGTGTTAGAAAGATGTTGGTTGGGTTGTCTGCATTGTTTTACTGGAAGGGTATGCGTAAGTCAGTTGAAGAATTTATTGGTAAGTGCCTTGTTTGTCAGCAGATTAAATATTCTACGCAAGCTCCAGGTGGATTATTACAACCCTTGCCGACTCCGTCTAGAGTATGGGAAGATGTTTCAATGGATTTTATTATTGGATTACCAGCTACAAGGGGTTGTCAGTGATTTTTGTAGTAGTGGTTCGGTTCACTAAGTATGCCCACTTCGGGCCACTACATGCTAGTTTCAACGCACCACATGTTGTCGACATTTTTATTGATATGGTGATCAAGCACCATGAGATTAATAAAACCATCGTATCTAAGCTTGATCGCATCTTTGTTAGCAAGTTTTGGAGGCAGTTGTTCAAAGCAAGTGGGAATAAATTAAATCATAGCAAAACCTATCATCCCAAGATAGACGGTCAGACGAAAGTTAACCGTGGGCTTGAGCAATATTTGAGGGCTATGATATCAAACCGGCCTCAACACTGGATGCGTTTGTTACCGTGGGCTGAATATAGCTACAATGCTAGTTTCCATAGTAGCATCGGAATGACGCCTTACCAACCCGTCTATGGGCGTGTTCCTCCCGCAATTATTCCTTACACACTCAGGTCGTCCAAGGTCACGGCTGTAGAAGAGTCATTAGTTGAGCGTGACGCCTTGTTATGCCGGATTAAGTACAATCTATTAGTCACTAAACACCGCATGAAAATGCAAGCTAATTGAAAACGGCGGGATGTCGAATTCAATACCGGGGACATGGTGCTTGTTAAATTTCCACCGTATTGCCAGGTTACTTTGGGGAAGCGACACTCCAACAAATTGGCTAAAAGGTATTATAGACCATTTAAGGTGTTGGAGCATGTGGGCAAGGTGGCTTATCGAATTGCTCTACCAGATTCAAGTAAGATCCATCCCGTATTCCATGTGTCATTACTCAAACCATTTTCAGGAATGGGTCAGGAACAGATTGCGGACTTTCTGGAGGATGAACATAAGGGGCAGCCATTGGCAATTTGTGATACCCGAATCATTTTTTAGAAAGGCATACCGGTTCGGCAAGTGTTGGTGCAATGGAGCGGAAGATCACCTGAAGAGGCGACATGGGAATGGTTGTCAGAGTTCAAGATTGCTTATCCATCTTACCACCTTGAGGACAAGGTGATTTATGAAGGCGAGGGGAATGATACGCCTGGGCCAAATCCCATTGCAGAGCCACGACCCAAGGGGGCCACGCTAAAAGTATCGTTATATTAGGGAAGTGTCGTTACATTAAACTATCTCTATTTACTTGTTACGTTTGTGTTTTATTAGGGAAGTGTCGTTATATTAGGAGAAGTCTTGGACTACAAGTTGTCTTATATTCAGTATAAATATACTGAACCATTCATGAATGAATTCATAGTTTCTGTCAAAGCTATTCTATTTTCTTTTCTACCTTTTTTAAGGAGCTAGCATTCGCTAAAAGTTGTGCCCTATCTTGATACTATCCACAAGGGTCGTATCAGATGCATATATGACTAAGGATTTCATTGATGAATTTGTTCTTGTTGGTGGATCGACAAGGATTCCGAAGGTACAATAATTCTTGCAGGAGCTTTTTTATGGGAAAAAACTTTGTCAACAGTTAAATCCTGATGAGGCTGTTGCATATGGTGTTGGAATTTTAGCTGCAAATTTAAGTAACATGATCGATGAAGCTATGCAGTCTCTTGAGCTGACCGATGTTACTCCATTGTCTCTAGGTGTCGGGATGTATAGAGACGTTATGCATGTGTTGATTCCAAGAAATTCAAGTATACCAACAAAGAAGGAAATGGAGGGTTATAACAGACAATCAACCTTTCATATGCTTTCCGGTGTTTCAAGGTGAGAGATCCAAGGCTACAGAAAACTATTTATTGGGATACTGCGTGGCCTTCCTCTTGCCCTCCAAGGGGAGGTTAAGGTAAGTCTATGCTATGAGATAGATGTTAACGGGATCTTGAATGTCTCAGACAGAGAAAGAACTACTAGCAGTTACAATTACAATAAAAAATGCAGGTAATCTGTCAAAAGTGGATATGGATACATGCTCGACAATATAAGTTGAAGGATGAAGCATACATGAACACTGCGAGAGCTCGTGCAAGTTTAGAGGGGTATATTTGTAAGTTAAGAGCAAAGGTTAAGGGGAACAAGCTTTGATTTAAGTTTCAAGAAATGAGACTTCGCGCACAAGATTTAAAACACGCAGAGGATCAAATTAACAAGGCCTACGAGTGGCCTTGGAGTTGAAGAGCAAGGTAGCGGAACTCAATAATTTATGCAGAATCAATTAGGATTGTGATACGAACTAGGACCGAATTATTATTAAAATATCAAAAGAACGAAAATAAAGAACAAGATAGTGCCTACTTTTGAGATGTAGGTGACCTCCCAATGTTTTAAGACCCCTAATTCTGCATACCCTAAACCTGTAACCCTAATGCCCTATAAATAAGACTCTTTAGCTTAGCCAACAAGCTAATACATATAAAAGGAAAGTACCAATAACAGAAACAACTATAATATTTGCCTAAAAGTGCTGGATCGTATCAATACTCCCTGCCAAAACACACACCTTGTCCTCAAGGTGTGGCTTTAAAATTTCCTCTTAATCGATCTTTGTTCCGAGATCCCATCGTTTGACTTGAAGTTCTGGTGCAGCCTCCTCATCACTTCCATCATTTTCATCAACCAGCATCACTTGTAAAGTTTGACTTGGGCACTGGTGACCTGGGGCGAATTTATTATCACAACGATAACACAATCCTTTAGCTTTCTTGGCTTGTAGTTCTGAATCCGTTAATATTCTAAAGTTCTCTCCCTTCGACGTGGATTGCTCTAATGTTGAACGGTGTGACCCACCTCCCCACAATACATTGTAACAAGTCTTGTTCTCATCAATCATGATAGAAAGCTTCATTGCTTGACCTAAACTTACTGGTTGCATTACTCGAACCGAAGATCTTAGATCAGGCTTTAAACCTTTGATAAAGGTTCCTTCCATAACCTCTTCTGAAACTCCTCACACTTGACCCGCTAGCTGCTCGAACAAACCGACATATTCCCTTGCTGACCCGTCATGCGTTATTGCCAAGAACAGCTCATACAGATTTCCCTGTTGTGAGGGTTGAAACCGCTCTAACAATCTTCTTTTCAGTTCTTCCTATGAACGAAATGGTGCCCTTGCTTCGCTCCAACAAAACCATGATAGTGCCTGACCCTCCATACACAACACTTCAGCTCTTAATTGCTCTCGCGGATCTACTTCTATAACCTCAAAGTATCTTTCTGCCTTGTAAATCCAACCATGGGCTTCTTCATCGTCAAAAAGTGGCATCTTAATTTTTCTCATTCGATGATCATAACCATGATTAAAGAATCTTCCTTCTGTATGATTCGCTCTTGTACCAAAACCTGTCCGACTAGTGTTTCGAGCCTGATTCTTATCCTTCAACATTCCGTCATCCACAACCAAGTTTATTCTATTAGACCCCTCGAATCCCTCATAATCACCCCAACTGTTATCAGCCTCACCTATCATCTCACTGCTCTTTTTTCGCCCACCATCAGCACTAGTTCCCGTATTGATTGGTGGAAGCGAAAAACCCAAATCGTCAAATTTCAACCCTGTTTGGATTTTTTTGAATGGTTCAACAGGCTTAATAGGTGATGTGTCTTTGTTAGTTAATGACAATAACATATTTTTCAATTCTTCATATCGCTTGTCTTCTAATTCTTATCTCTTCCTTAAAGCATCAACTACAGAATCCAACTTTGATCCCAAAGCTGCAAAATTCCCTTTAACCTCCTCACAGTATTTTTCAAAATCTCCTTCCAAGCTTTCAACTTTCTTTGCTGCCATGATTTTCCAGAAGTAACAATACGCAGAAATCTAATGTAAAGATTTTTTTAATGAACAGTACCTCGATGAATAGTACCTCTTGATATAAAAAATTGGTCCAGAACCTTGCTCTGATGCCAATTTGATACGAACCAGGACTGAATTATTATTAAAATATCAAAAGAACGAAAATAAAGAACAAGATAGTGCCTACTTTCGAGCTGTAGGTGACCTCCCAATGTCTTAAGACCCCAAATTCTATTCACAGGTTTTTGGCCAACAAATCTTTGCTTTAAAAAGTGTTTCATGGTTTGTGGGATTTGTGTGTATATTGTGAATCAATGGATCAGTAACAATGCAAGATAAATACTGCAAATACTAATAATATTGAAAGTGAATTGTTGTTATGTTTTCCACAGGCAGAAAACATATATATACTAATCTAATCGACTCCTATTGACAGTTATCTATATATCCAACCATTGTATTCTTTGGATATAACTGTCAACAACATTAACTAACTAAATAACTGCCTGCAAATGGGCTATTTGGGTTAATACATTCGACCCCATTATGCAGACTTAAGTTTGACCCAAACATAATACATAAACAAACTAAATATTGTCTTAATATAATTAATAAACTTTGATCTAAATAAATTAGAAGCTAACAAATTCTGCATACTCTAAACCTGTAACCCTAATGCTTTATAAATAAGACTCTCTAGCTTAGCCAACAAGCTAATACATATAAAAGGAAAGTACAAATAACAGAAACAACTATAATATTTGCCTAAAAGTGCTAGATCGTATCAGATTGCTAATTACATGTGATCACAACAATAGACAATTTGGTTGTCACTATCTCTAGAACTAGTATAATTTTGGCCTACCATTAATTAGATAAATTTAAAAAGAAGTTTCTATAGAAGATATTAAGGTACTGAACCTTTATGTAGGTCATCAAACTATCAAATCTAAGCAGCTCGATCTATGGAACACTTGGCAGTCAATTGTTGCATGCCTGCTTCTTAAGATTATTTGTTACTTGTTAGTGAACTGGATATTCTAAAGCACAAATTTTGGCCAATAAAAATCAACTAAGTCAATCTAATTTATTTATCTTTACTAGAAAATGTTTAAACTTTGATCTTGCTTAAAACTTACCAAAATAAGGTTATTTGAATAAAAAACCCTTCCTTACAAAAAAAACCAATACAGTCTATTAATTATTTAAATACTTAACAATTTAATTCACAAAATTTCTCCACACGCACTTACACCCATATATCTATACATAATTAATAAATAAATACACACAAAAAAAAGTTGACATTACTATACATTGTCGCCGTTACGCACGGATAATCGTATAGTATAAAATATGTAAAAAAGTGAATGAGTGGTTGTTAGTTACCTAACTGAACTCTTCATAGTGAGATTTTAACATAGATGTGAAGTGTCACTAAGAATATATACAAACCTGCTCGAAAACTGATATCCTCGTCATCACTGATCCACGTATATTCATTCGATTGATCATTCTCGTTAATTATCACACATGCTCAATCTATAATTGAGCATCTATCTACACACAATCTAATGTACGTCCGAATAACATATGTAACTAGCTTAACGACCTTTGAATTCCCATTGTTGGCTTAGACAAATGTGAGAATGAATAAAACACAATTAACAGTTTAATCATGAATAAATAAAAGGCTGCTTTAACAATGAAAAATAATAACGTATAGTACTACTTTAAAAATCCATTTTTTTCCGAATAAATCCATTTTTTTTTATAATAAAGTCGGCAATATATATAGCCTAGTAATTAATATATACGAATTTAGTATTGTATACAAATAAAAATTCATGACTATGTTTTGTTAAATAATTATTTACTCCACAATTATTGCTTTAGAAGAAGTATTTTATTATTCAAACGCAAGATATAATTTAAGTAGGATTCGTTCATTCAAAATATATAAATAGTGATGGTACGAGGAAAGATTGTGCATAATATTTTATATTTTAGCTTGAAAAAATGTCGAAAACACATAGAGCCCCAGCTATTGGTATCGATCTTGGAACAACTTATTCATGTGTTTCTGTTTGGCAACACAACCGTGTTGAGATCATAGCCAATGATCAAGGTAACCGGATCACCCCGTCGTGTGTTGCTTTTAACGACACGGAACGTTTTGTGGGCGATGCTGCAAAAAACCAGGCTGCTTGTAATCCTACAAACACCATCTTCGTTAGTCACATTTTTTTCTCATTCATTGTTAATTAATTTATACTTGTTTATATATTCACATGTACAATTTAAGCATTAATAAACAGATGTTAAGCGATTGATTGGAAGAAGAGCAAGTGATGAAACTGTTAAAGAAGACATGAAGTTATGGCCTTTTAAGGTTGTGGCTGGGAAGGATGACATGCCTAAAATTGTGGTCACATACAAAGGTGGAAAGAAGGAATTTCCTGCGGAAGAAATTTCGTCTATGGTCTTAGCAAAGATGAAAGAAATTGCTCAAAAGTATCTTGCATCGACAGTTGAAAAGGCGGTGATAACTGTTCCTGCTTATTTTAATGATTCACAACGTCAGTCAACAAAGGATGCTGCAGCGATTGCAGGACTTGAAGTCGTGCATATGATTAATGAACCAACAGCAGCTGCAATTGCTTATGCTCTTGACAAGAGAGCTGGTATAGATGGCAAAATGAATGTGTTAGTTTTTGACTTGGGTGGTGGCACTTTTGATGTTTCTGTTCTCATAATTGATGAAAAGGGAATCATCGAGGTTAAAGCTACAGGTGGCGACACACATTTGGGAGGTGAAGACTTCGATAACAGAATGGTGAATCATTTTGTTCAAGAATTTAAAAGAAAAAATCAACAGGACATTAGTAACAACATAAAAGCTTTAGGTAGGTTAAGGGTTCAATGTGAGAGAGCAAAGAGGGTTATTTCAGCCTCTATTCAGACGACATTAGACGTACATTGATTGCTTGTATAATGGTATAGATTTTTCTGCAAAGTTTACGCGAGCAAAGTTTGAGGAGGTTAATATGGACTTGTTCAAGAAGTGTATGGAGCATGTGGAGATGTGTTTGAGAGATGCAAATATGAGTAAAGATAGCATTGATGAAGTTGTTCTTATTGGCGGATCCACCAGGATTCCTAAAGTACAAGAATTGTTGCAGGAGTTGTTCAATGGAAAAATACTCTGCCAACAGTTGAATCCTGACGAGGCTGTTGCACATGGTGCTGGAATATTAGCTGCAAATTTAAGCGGCATGGGTGATGAAGCAACAAAGTCCTTGGTGCTAATTGATGTTACTCCTTTGTCACTTGGTGTGGGGCTGCATGGAGATCTTATGCAAGTTGTAATTCCAAGAAATTCCCCTATACCGATAAAAAAGGAATGTCTGGTCCGTACCAGTACAGACAATGCAAGTTCAATGGAAATTAATGTGTATCAAGGTGAGAGATCCAAGGGGACAGAAAACTATTTATTAGGAAAATTTACACTGGATGGCCTTCCTCTTGCTCTGCGAGGGGAGGTTAAGGTAACCTTATGCTATGAGATAGATATTAATGGGATCTTGAATGTCTCAGCCAGAGAAACCACTACTGGCAAGAGCAAAGCAGTTAGGATCACAAACACTGGCAGTGTGTCAACAAAGGAGATTGAGAAGATGATTAAAGATGCTGAACGATATAAGATTGAGGATGAAGCGCACCTGAGCAAGGTGAAAGCTCATAGAGATTTAGTAACTTATATTTGTAACTTAAGAACCAAGATAAAGGATAACGATGTCCAATTGAAGCTTAGATCAGCGCTGTGGTTTCCTGCACTAAGCATGAAAGGCATAGAGCATCGAATTGAGAAAGCTCTTAAGTGGCTTGATGAAAATCCAAATGCTGAAATTGATAAGTTGAAGAAAAAGGAAGTCGAGCTCAAGAATTATTGCAAACTCAAGAAGTTGGACATTGCATTGAACTAATAAGTGACGACAATGCACTATCTCGTTGTTACTGTCTATAAAACTATGCAATATATGCTTACTATCAGTTAGATTGCTTTGATTATTTTTAATCCATAAACTTATGTGGGACATCATGTTTATTTGGTAATTGTAGATTGCACCTATAAAGGGAGATTCATGTGCCGTTTTATTTATAACATATAAATGAATGAATATACTTGATTATATTATGCAATCGTTATGAATATAAATATTTGCAATTCTTTAATAAAAAATATAAAATATGAGATGTAACTCTATACGAAATATATATATTAAAATGACCAACCATAATAATTGTGTTTAATAAGTTATGTGTAACTAACAAATACATCATCTTTAATGTTTATATGATGATAAAAGTGGCTACCTAAAATCGTCCATGAGATAATAAGTTGCAAATTTTTTATTCCTTTTGGTTTAAGATTATTGTAGTGATAATTATATAAATATTTAGTCACGAAAATTGAATTTTAAAGATTGAATATCATTAAACATATGTGTGGTTAAAAACTCAATTACCATTATTATAAGCGTGTGTAATTAAAATTTTCATTTATATTGCTTCAACTTAAGTTTAATGTTCAAATTAATGTGTATAGTTACAAATAACTAATAGTTACAAATAAATAACTATTACTTGTATTAAATCTATTTTTTTTTAAATAGAGATAGAGATAGGAAGATGCTGCTGATTAGGGGGATTCAAAAGTTTAGAAGAAACTTCAATCGAAATTAGTTAGGATCCCTTTTTATATATACTGGAAAGATCATTAAATTGATCTATTGTTTGGTGCTCATAAAATTACGATTGTTTTGAATTTGAAATCTCTAGTATTATCTGTTCCATTTTTTGTGTTTATCTTATTATAAATTATACATATATAGAAATAAATTCATGTGGTATATATGAACGAATTATTGAAGTTTAGTAACATTTCTTAGCCCCTTTGCATTTACAACATGTTGGCAAGAGGTAAAGTTCCAGCCATTGGTATCGATCTTGGAACAACATACTCTTGTGTGGCTGTTTGGCAACACAACCGCGTTGAGATCATAGCAAATGATCAAGGAAACAGGATCACCCCATCATGTGTCGCCTTCAACGACACTGAACGTTTGGTTGGTGATTCTGCCAAAAATCAGGCTGCTTATAACCCTACCAACACTATCTTTGGTTAGTCACTTTTCCTTTCATTCATTGTTTTTACTTACTAGCAGTATGCCAGTTAGTAAATGTTTATATGGTAAAATGCATGTAAAATACACCCATACATATTACACTAATTATCGATCAAGCCACTATATAATTTTCGATGGCGTTGGAATTTTTTTTTCTCTTTTGCAAAATGCTATGCTATCTTTTGAAACCCTTAAATGGAATAGAAATACCCTAATGCTATGATTCAAACTACTTATTTTTTCTGCATATGGTGATAATATGATATGTAAAATCCTTATTATTTCCGTTGTACAAATTGCATAATTTTGCTGCATTTGGGCTCATAGTCAAATTTTAGTTATGTTTAGCTTATAATCTAATCAATTTTTGCTTGCATATGGAATTTATTGGAATTATGGTTTTGTGAAAGTGTGGTTGTGCATGCTGTTATTATATACTCCTTTGTTCTTTAAATAATAGAAAACAATTATCAAACTGGAACTGATGCTGGTCACATCAATGGAAGAGAATTTCTTGCTTAGGCTTTTTATTTTAATCAAAGAGTGGGGTGGGTTGCTTATTTGATTCAAGAAAGGACATGTCATCAAGTGGCCAGATACACTAGCTATAGGCCAAAATGTAATTTAATACTTGACCTGGCTTAAATTAGTGGAATTTATATATAGTACCATAAATGATTAAAGGTGGAGCATGGTATCTTCAACGTGGCTAAGTGGAATTTCTACTACTCTTCTTACAACTTCCAAACAGGATGGATTGTTAAGTGGGCATATGCCCTACTCACAAATTTCTAACGGGATGGACTAGTAAGTGGGCATAAGGTAGTAGAAGTTTCAGTTATCTAAATTGATGGTACCATGCTCCTTCTTTAATACTACGTAGTTCATAGAACTAAAATTTCATTTAGCCAACTTGAAGGCACTAAATTATATTTTAGCATAAAATATATGACATGGTATATTTTTTTAATCCACCTTCACTATGAAACATGTTTTATTTTTATTTTTAAAATTTTTAATTTATTTTAATTTATTATTTTTTTTTTTTCTGTAAGTTTTAACATTAAATATTCATAATGAAAGCTGCTGAAATATTCAGAACCATAACAAGTTTTAATATACAATTTTCCAAAAGTGGTTCTACACTTCTACTTAATAAAACCTTCGAAAATCCAACTGCATTTCCTAAAAAATATGCAGAACCAAAGCTAAAACATATCTTGAGCGAAACACTTTTCTGAGTAGACCCTTGTTAGTTGATCTTCACCCTTGATAAGTTCATTTCCGGGTGCTGAGACATTCTCTTCTTCAGAATATTGTCTTGTTTCTGCATCTCATCACTTGTTGGTTTGCCATCTGCTTCTGTCGTTGATCAAAGATCATCTTCGTAGATCATGTTTCAGGGTCAAAGGCACGTAGTTTACTGCTGTAGGATCACCTAATATACTGACTATGAAACATGTTTGAAAAAGTCAAATATAATATTGTGAGCAAGACCAGTGTTGCAAAAAAAGGTCTACAAGGCCGATTAATCACCGTCTAGGCGCTACAGGGCCACCAACCTTGCCGATTTATGTAACTGGGTCAAACAAATAGGTTAACCATGGTCAACGGCGATCAACGGTGGTCAATGGTGGTCAAACTTGCTGGAAACCTACAAACCTTTCCGGAAGTACCTAAAACTCATCGTAAGCTTATTTTGATCACTTATAACAACTGTTCAAATCTATTACAAGTTGTTTTCTAGAAAACATGTTGCGCAAAATACATAAAACTCGCTAGAAATACACAAAACTTGGCTGAAATACCCAAAATTTGCCAAAAATGTTAATCAGATTAATTACCGATTAATCGCGCCTAGACCGATTACAAGCTACAAGGTGGCCGATCGCCCGACTACCGATTCGCGATTTTTGCAACCTTGAGCAAGACCAAAAATTTTGAATGGCTTTATCAAAAAAAAAAAAAACTATATTATGGCTTAATCAACAATTAATGTAAAATGTATGGGGGTTTTCCAACATTTGCATTCTTTTTATATAATACACAAATTTATACATTAATAAACAGATGTTAAGCGGTTGATTGGAAGAAGAACAAGCGATGAAACTGTTCAAGAAGACATGAAGTTATGGCCTTTTAAGGTCGTCGCTGGGAATGATGATAAGCCAAAAGTTGTAGTCACATACAAGAATGAAAACAAAGAATTTGCTGCTGAAGAAATTTCGTCAATGGTTTTAGCAAAGATGAAAGGAATCGCTGAGACATATCTCGGAACATCTGTTAAAAAGGCGGTGATAACTGTTCCCGCTTATTTTAATGATTTACAACGGCAATCAACAAAGGATGCCGCAACTGTTGCTGGACTTGATGTTATTCGTATGATAAATGAACCTACTGCAGCTGCAATTGCTTATGCTCTTGACAAGAGAGCTGGTGTAGATGGCAAGCTGAATGTGTTAGTTTTCGATTTGGGTGGTGGTACTTTTGATGTTTCTATTCTCACAATTGATGAAAAGGGAACAATCGAGGTTAAGGCTACGGGTGGTGACACACATTTGGGAGGTGAAGACTTTGATAACAGAATGGTGAATTATTTTGTTCAAGAATTCAATAGGAAACACAAACAAGATATTAGTAGCAACCAAAAAGCTTTGGGTAGGTTGAGGGTTCGTTGTGAAAGAGCAAAGAGGATTACTTCGACAGCTACTCAGACAACGATTGAGATAGATTGTTTGTTTAACGGTGTTGATTTTTCAACTAAGTTTACCCGAGCTAAATTTGAGGAGGTTAATATGGATTTGTTCAAGAAGTGCATGGAACATGTGGAAATGTGTTTAAGGGATGCAAACATGGATAAGGAGAGAGTTGATGAAGTAGTTCTTGCTGGCGGATCTACCAGGATTCCTAAAGTACAAGAATTGTTGAAGGAGTTGTTCAATGGAAAAATACTCTGCCAACAGTTGAATCCCGACGAGGCTGTTGCACACGGTGCTGGGATTTTAGCTGCAAAATTAAGTGGAATGGGTGATGAAGCGATGCAGTCTTTGGTGCTAATTGATGTTACTCCTTTGTCACTTGGTGTGGGTCTGCAGGGAGATGTTATGCGTGTGTTGATTCCAAGAAATTCCCCTATTCCAACAAAGAAAGAAACAGAGCTTCATACTGTTAAAGACAATCAAACTTCCATGCGTCTTCCGGTGTATCAAGGTGAGAGATCAAAGGGTACGGAAAACTATTTATTGGGAGAATTTACACTGCATGGCCTTCCTCTTGCCCTTCGACGGGAAGTTAAGGTAAGTGTATGCTATGAAATAGATGTTAATGGGATCTTGAATGTCTCAGCCAGAGAAACAACTACTGGCAAGAGCAAAGCAGTCAGGATCACAAACACTGGCAGTGTGTCAACAAAGGAGATCGAGAAGATGATTAAAGATGCTGAACGATATAAGATTGAGGATGAATCACACCTGAACAAGGTGAACGCTCATAGAGATTTAGAAACTTATGTTTGTAACTTAAGAGCCAAGATTAAGGATAACAATGTCCAATTGAAGCTTAGATCAAGGATGTGGTTTCGTGCACTAAGCATGAAAGGCATAGAGCATCGAATCGAGAAAGCTCTAAAGTGGCTTGATGAAAATCCTAATGCTGAAATTGATGAGTTGAAGAAAAAGGAACTGGAGCTCAAGAATTACTGCAAACTCAAATAAGTTGGACATTGCATTGAACTAATAAGTGACGACAATGCACTATCTCGGTGTTACTGTCTATAAAACTATGCATACATGCTTACCATCATTAGATTGCTTTAAATTTTCTAATACATATGCTTATGTGGGAAATCATGTTTACTTGGTAGTATTATTTACTTTCGAGATAGTACGAGCCAAAATTGTATTACTCAAACCTTCACGCTCTTTGAACATTTGGTTCTTAACTGTTGCCTTCTTTTAAGAAAAATTTTCATCATATTATAAGATTGCAATTTGCAAATCCTCACAAAGCCTGTAAATATTCATTGCCTTGTCTTGTTTATTCTTTTTGCATTGTTACAAATCACTACGTAGTAGTTCATTAACGAGGATTAATAGCCCGTGCGTTGCGGCGGGAGCATAAGTATAAAAGAAAGTAATTTGCAGTTTTTGCTATGTTAAAAATTGCACAATTTGCATACATCATAGTTAATGGCAGACCTATGTAGGGGCAGGGAAGGGTCCCAGCCCCCCCAAAATTTACGGCACTTAGTGTAAATATTATAGGTTTTAGGGGTAATTTAGTTGAGGTTACAAACAAATCTCCGCTTCGGCCCCCTCAAAAAAAATGTTCTAGTTCCGCCACCGGTTCTAAAGATCTGATAAGCAATTGATCAATAAATCTATCTCATAAAACATTTAATTTACATAAGTGATTAACATGTTTGTATCTACTTTCACATAATTAGAACAACAACAACAACAAACCCAATCCCGCCGGGGCAGGGTATGGGGGAGGTAAAATGTAGCATATCCTACCCCTACTCCAGGGTAAACCCGGGAGTAGAGAGACTGCTTCCAACGAGACCTCCGGCAAATGCGTGTGTGCCAATGAAAGAGCAAAAGGTTAGCAAACAAACATGCAAAAGCAGGCAAAACACACAAAAAAAAACGAAAAAGAAAAACAGGAACCCGAAGAAAAGCTAAGGAGAGGGGGCATGGGCAAAACACACAAGCACAGGAGCACACAAAGCAAAGCAAGGTGACGTATGGGGCCTAAAGCTAAGGCAAGGCAAAAACGAGGCAAAAAAAAAAAAAAAAAAAAAAAAAAAAAAAAAAAAAAAAAGCTAAGGCAAGGCAAAAAAAAAAAAAAGGCAAGCCTAAGGGAGCAAAACGGGCAAGGCAAAGCAAAACAAGTCACCAAAAACCAAAGCGCAAGAGGAAGGCAACAAAGGAACGCCTAAAACCTACCTAAAACCCAAAGCACTTAGCCGGACTACTCGCTCATCCTAATTCTATCTCTCCACACCTTACTATCTGATAAAGGTGTGCAAGAAGATAGTTATATCCCCGTTTGGGCAAAATTGCATATATATCCCTCCCAAAGTGAATAATTGCATATATATCATTTGTACAAGTTTTTTATACACATAATACAATGGTTTTTATGCATGCTTTAGATATATATGCAATTATGCATTTTCGGAAGGATATATATGCAAAAACCCCTATGTTTGGACTTCAAAAAACAATAAACATAAACATCTTCAGAAACAATAAACATCTTCAGCTGATTGGTACTTGTTCGACTCCCAAAAGGTTTGCAAGAAGATAGTTATACGGAGAATGAGTAGGCAGCCGAGACTAAAAAACTGCACAAAAAAAGTCATGTAGGGATTCACATGTCTCTCTGGTTTTACCTTTTCACTTGTTCCTCATCAATTTCAAATGCACAATGATGAAGAAAATGGTGTAACATGTGATGTTTTAAGAAAAAGGTGTACCGCTTTTTAGTATAAAATGCTCTTCTTGATTGGTTAAAGCGTTTGAAAATGGTATGTTTGGCGCAAAGCTTTTTGGAGCTTTTTAGGGCAATGAGTGGTGAGCAATGAGCTTTTTGAGTTTTAGTGTTTGTTTGGCATGAGAGCTGTGAGCTTTCTTATTTTTTAAGAATGCTCATTTTTCCAATGCTTCTTTATGAAGCTGTGAGCGGTGAGCTGTGGCTACTGCTCATAGCTACTGCTCACAGCTCACAACTATTGCTCACTGTTATTGCTCACAGCTACTTTTGCCAAACATAGCCGTCATGGGAGCAAACTCTTATTTAGTTTTATTTCCTTCACATTTTTGGATGTAAAATTAGAAGAGTAAAATCTTCATAACTTTTGTTCTTGCCACTTCTTTTCTGTCATATTAAAATTTTACCACATTTATATTCCAACCACTTAAATTGGTAAAAACTTTTGGCAATTATCATACTAATGCCAGAGGTATTGGATTCTAAGCTTACTCATTGCGAAAAACGATAAGTTAACACACCAATAAATTATGGGAACACAATTCAATTTATTTTGGTTTTTATCTATTTGTCTGTGTTGATAAAGGCCGGAAGGCAGAAATAGAATTCCATTTCTTTTTTCTTTTTCTGTTTGACCCAAAACTATAAACAAATAATCCCCAAGTATATGCGTATTGTCATTTTATTTCTCCATCAATTTTATACACGAACTTTTACTAATGTTTGACTAAACTAATTCAATTTTGACTTTCAATTAACCAATGTGAGTGCTCAATTTTGTCACATGGCGAAATGGTGCACTCTCATTGTGCTAAATTCAATTATATCAACCTTTCTTTAGCATTTTTTGAAAATCTCTTAGAGATAGGTCGAAAAAAGTTAAGGTAAAATCATTGGCAAGAAACCAATACTTATGTTTGGCAAAACTAATTGCAAGTTGTAAACTGTAAACTGTAAGTTCTTAGCTGTAAACTGTAAAGCTGTTAACATCTATACAAGCTGTATCTTTTTTTCAATAAAAGTGTTTGGTAAATAAAAGTGTTTGGTAAGTTAGCTGTTAAATGTAATTATAAGATGTAAAATGTTAAATGTAATTATAAGGTGTAAAATGACATGAAATAACATATCTATAAGAAGGAGATAGGAATTCAGCTTATTTTCATAAAGTTCTAAGAGGAAGACTAAATAGAAGTAGGATTCACACTGTGATGGGTGCTGATGGTGTTACTTATGAGAAAGAGCAAGTGGGAAGCCAGTTTGTGAAACACTTTGAAGCTTTTTTGGGAGTCTCTTCTAGTACTGTGGAGTTTGCAGATGATGATTTAAGTTTGTTCTGTAATAAGATTGATGCTCAAATGGCTGATGATATGATTAGGGAGGTGACTGATGAGGAGATCAAAGAGGCTATTTTTTATATTGACAACAAAAAAGCTCCTGGTCCAGATGGCTTTACATCAGCTTTCTTTAAAAAAGCTTGGGAGGTGATTAAGATTGATTTCTGCAATGCTGTGAGAGAATTCTTTTCTTCTGGCAAGTTGTTGGGGGAAGTAAATGCCACTCTTATCACTCTTGTTCCTAAAATTACTACTCCTCTCAAGGTTACTGATTTTAGACCAATTGCATGTTGCAATGTGGTGTATAAGTGCATTAGCAAAATTTTAACTAATAGAATCAAAGTTGTATTGGATAAGCTTGTTGATCAGAACCAAAGTGCTTTTGTGCCTGGCAGGGCTATAACAGATAACATTCTTCTCACACAAGAGCTTCTAAGAGGGTATAATTGTGCTAATGATCCTAAAAGATGCTCCTTAAAGATTGACATTCAAAAAGCCTATGACACTGTAAGTTGGAGTTTTCTTGAAAAGATACTGCATAATTTTGGGTTTCACAACACTATGGTTCAGTGGATTATGGCATGCATTTCAACTCCTAAATTTACTATCTGTGTGAATGGGGAAAGATTTGGATACTTCAGAGGTGGAAGGGGATTGAGACAAGGAGATCCTATATCTCCATACTTATTCACTCTAGTTATGGAAGTATTGAATCTTATTCTTAAAGATGAAATCAAGAAGGAGAGAAACTTCAAGTATCATTTTGGCTGCAAAAAACTCAAAATCACCCATCTGTGTTTTGCAGATGACCTATTAGTGCTCTGCCATGGAGATACTACATTTGTGAACACCATTAAAAAAGCTCTTACCAAGTTCAGTGAAGTTTCAGGTTTGTATCCTAATTTGAGTAAAAGTACTATGTTCTGTGGAAGTATTAAGGATGAAGATAAAAGTCAACTCTTAGATATCTTACCTTTTACAATTGGAAAGTTACCTGTGAGATATTTAGGGGTGCCTCTAATGGATAAGAAAATTGGTGCTAAGGATTGTAAAAGTCTGATTAACAAAGTGAAGCAAAAGCTAGGTGATTGGAAAAATAAAAGCTTATCAAACGCTGGTAGAAGTCAACTAATTGCATTTGTGTTGTCAGCAATACAAGGATATTGGGGTTCTGTGTTTAAACTTCCAATGACTGTCATAAAGGAGATTGAATCACTCTTTAAAGGGTTCCTTTGGAATAATGGGGAATTAACTAGAGGTAAAGCTAGAGTAGCTTGGAAAGAGATTTGTAAACCTAAGGATCAAGGGGGTCTTGGTCTTAAATCTTTAGTAGCCTGGAATAAGACTCTCCTTATGAAACATCTTTGGAATATTGCTGCTAATAAAGAGTCCTTGTGGGTCAAATGGATTAACACTGTGAAACTGAAAGGAAGAAGTGTGTGGGATACTCAATGCTACAAAAGTGATAGCTGGTGTTGGAAGACTATTTTTGAACTTAGAGATGTTGTGGAACCACACTTAAGATTCAAGGTTGGCAATGGGAAATCTATTTCTGCCTGGTATGACAGATGGGATGATCAACAAGCTTAGTTTAAGAGAATAAGCAAAAGAGAAATTCATATGGCTGGCTTTAATGATAATAGTAAATTGTGTGATGTGATTGATGAAGATGGGTGGAAATGGCCTATAAATTGGTATAACAGATTTGGTTTTCTACTCAATAAACAGGTTCCTAACCTTACAAGTGAAAATGATTGTCTTATGTGGGTCACTAATCAAGATAGTATGGTGAAGTTTAAAACTAATCAAGTTTGGAACGATGTAAGGGGTGAGGGGGCTAAAGTGGTATGGGATAAACTAGTCTGGTACACTCAATGTATCCTAAGGCATGTTTTCATTCTATGGTTAGCTATCAAAGAGAAACTAGTAACACAAGATAAACTTCTTAAATGGTATCCTCAAAGGGATGTTTCATGTCCATTTTGCAGAAGTGTTCCTGACTCTCATAATCACTTGTTCTTCCAATGTTCATTTGCTGCTGATATATGGAGTTTTATGAAGACCAAGGCAAAGATACATACTAATGCAGTGAATTGGATGGAAATTGTGACTGATATGGCAAAACAAAAGAGTCATAGTAGTATTTGGTGTATTATTGGGAAATTGTGTTTGGCTGCAACTGTTTATTATATTTGGCAAGAGAGGAATGGTAGAATTTTTAATAATGAAGAAAGAGATAAATAAATGTTGTGCAGAATCATATGTGATGAGGTAAGATCAAGATTAATGTCCTTAAAAACTAAAAAGTCCCTAGCAGCTAGCCTAGCAGCCAAAGAATGGGAAGTGAAGTTCTGATACAGGGGAGATATAGGGGTGTTTGGGTTAAGAATGATTGTGAAGAGCAGATGGCCAAGTACATTAATACTGAAATCCAATACAAAGTCTAAGGATCTAGGAATGGTGGAGTAGGTTAATTCTCTGGTATCTTTCACATTTTGTTTGGAGAGTATAGTATCATAAGGTTGGTTTCCTGCTGAATAATATTGGCTCTTGATGCTTAGCCAATATAACAAACTTGAGGCCAATTGTTACAAAAGGATCAAGTTTGAATATTACACATCTATTACTTGTGGGTAATAGCAGAGTGGTTAGTATGATCTGCTGAATGTGGACTCATGCAAAAGTTTCTCATATGCTAATAACAGTCTACTCATGAGGATTTTATCCTATTCTTCAATGTTTCAACACTTGAAACTTGGAGATTTATGGAGCATGCTACAATTGATGGCCTTGTAACTTGATGACTAGTAATCTATTCTGTATGAGATTGTCTTAACAAGTTTCAGTTTGGCCTTTGTTAGGTACTGAAGTTTGGGATGGTTTTATGTCAGTAATAGGCTACTAAGTTCATCATAAAGTAGGTTTCCATATTGTGAAGGGTAAGCATGCTTGGTGGGACAGTGTATGAAGATAGGAATAGTGAGGAGTGAAAGATGAACCTACTTGGTCCTATCTATACACTGTCCACAGGAGGTAATGGTTGGTACTCACTGCAAGGTGTGTGTTCCTAGTTGTGTGAAGCCATTGTAGTAGATGGAAATGTAGCACAATTAGTATAGCCCTTGCCGTGGAGAGGTTATGGGTTCCTAGTGATGCCAATCTCCTATCTACCTTGGTCATTGTGGTGGCAGAATGATCTGGGTGGAAGGAGTTTTGGAAATGTAGCTAGATGGTATGGTGCTATTAAGGTGAATAAAGTGATTGGAAGAATGCTTGTTTGTTGAATGATGTTTGTTGCAGACATCTCATGTTTTGCTATGTGTACTTTAGTCTTGTCAGATAAGTTTTTCTAGTCTTGTCTGATATTGGATGAATAAGGTAGATGAGTTTGTATCTGTTCTTGGGCATGTCCAATGACAGATTTATGTTATCTCAAAAGCATTGTACTATATTTTGGAGTAATAATATATTTTCACCTTTGCACCAAAAAAAAAAAAAAAAAGAAAGAAAAAAAACATATCTATAATTGTAAACAAATGATTGGTGGGTATATCAGTAGTTTAAAGTTTTAATAGCTCCAAGAAGTTTAAAAAGCTTCATTAATCAGCTTTTCATTCAAAAGTTGTTGGGAACGAAGTTTTACTATTTTACCAAGTCTCGGTCATTTGTAATAACTTTAGGTTGCTTAGTTATTATTTACTTACATTTATGTATTGTTTCAAGTTTACTAGACTTAAGATATATGGTCCATGGGCTCTAAGCCCATACGTTTGTAAGATGGGAAGGAGTAGGAGTGTTGCCCTAGCTCCTTACCTATAAATACCATGCTTAGGTCTCATGTAATACTTGGTTGGTTATTTGATATTATAAAGAAACTCTTGCACTTATATTTCTCTCATTCTTATAATCACCCAAATCCTTATATCTATCTCATTCTTGCTTGTGTGTTATCAATATGGGTACCTAACAAGTGGTATCATTCGCCATATGAAGGTGTAGTTATTGTTTTTATTGAATTCGACCCTTAAACTTGTTTTTTAATTCGTTTTTTGTTAAAATTTTAGTACTTTCTTGCTTGTTTCTTGGTTTTTATCACATCTTTGCTTACAAACTTGTGCTACAAATCAAAACAAACAAAAAAGTTCCAAACTTTTATCAAAACTCACGATTTGGTTTTTTGTACTTGTTTTTGAAATTTTTTTCATTTTTGAAAAGTTTATCAAGTTTTCAACTTTCTTAAAGATCTCCTCATTTTATACCTAAAAGTACAAGAATCTTTAAATAAAAACGAGTTTTTGATTAGCTTTCTTTGAAAACAATTTCTGTCCAAGTTTCGAAATCACCAAATCGACCAAGTTACGAAATCACTTGAATTTGCTACCTATCGACTTACGGATTGTGTACTCGGTATTTTCTCTCTTGTACAAGAAAGCAAAATACTTCGTCTTTTGGATTAATTTCGAAATTGTACAATTTCGAAATTTTGTTCGTGAATTTGTGTATTCGAAAATATCAGAATTTTTTCGAAATCATATTTTTTCGCAAACCTCTAAAGTTTCGAAAACTATCAACCTTCACAAAAGTTTCGAAATCTAAGTTTCAAAATTCCTTAATTTCGCAATCTCTTAGTTTCGAAATCTCAAGTTTCAACAGTTTTCGAGAATACTTCCTTACAAAGTTTCGAGATCACTTCAAGTCACAAGTTTTGCAATCACAAGTTGTGCAAGTTTTCGAGATTTGGCTAAATCCTATACCTTCTACAAGATCCATTTTTCACACAAGTATTTCATTATGTCTCAACCACCGTACTGCAACTTTAACCATCCTCAGCAACATCAGAATCAGCAGTATCATCAGCAACAGCAATAGTATCCACAAACACCACAGTATCATCAACAACCGTTTTACTCACAACAACATCTTCTCATGCAACAACATCAGATGGTCCCAATACAACACTCCTATCCAATGCCACAACAACAAGGCCAACTTCCATCAAAACAGACTCACTGGTTTGACCGGAAGTGTGAAGTCATTTCAACTCAACAATCCAGAAATGAAGCAGGATCTATTGACACTCCACCAATGCTTACACCGAGTAATTATGTTCAGTGGGCAAGTTGATTCTTAAGGTTTATAGAACTCAAGAAACCCAATGGTAAGTACATGAAACAAGTTATCCTTGAAGGACCGTTTCAGTGGCCTATTAACTACGTTGGAGGTGACCCAGCTGCTGATCCTCCAGTAGCTCCTACTGCTGTACCAGTTCCTGAGTCTGCACTCACTACTGAACAACATCTTTATCGTGAAGCAGATGAGTATGCTATGGCTTACATACTTCAGGGAATACCAAATGGCTTACATACTTCAGGGAATACCAAATCCAATATTCAGAAGTGTTGATGCTCAGACAACTGCGAAAGCTATGTGGGAACACGTCCATCTACTTATGGAAGGCACACAACTGAACAAAGAAGACATGGAATCTAAACTTTACTTGGAATACACTAACTTCATGATCGAACCAGGGGAATCACTTGAATCTTACTATCATCGTTTCACCAATGTCGTCAACGACCTAGAAAGACATGAAGTACACCTTCCAAGGATCGAAGTCAATACGAAGTTTGTCAGTAATCTGGGTTACGATTGGCAAAAGTATGTGACATTTGTGAGACAAGCAAAGAATCTTCATGACGCTCCATATGGTTTGTTGTATGACTATCTCAAGCACCATGAATCTGAAGTTGAAAAAGATAGAGCTGCACGAGGAGGATATACACCACCACCAACTTCAAATCCACTAGCACTCGTTGCTCAATCTCATGCTGCACATCCTCCAATGTCCAATCACGCTTATGTTCAGGAACAGAATTATTTCAGTTACCCGCAACCTGCAACGTCACACAAAATGGTCCCATATGAATCATCCTCGCAACACGCTTCTCCTCAACTTGCTCCATATGACAACCATGATAGCATGTACTACTCGAATCAAATAGAAGATGATGATGAAGACGTAAATACGTTGAATCAGGGACTTGCTCTTATCGCTCATGCTTTCAGCAAATTCTCAAACAAGACTAACAACCGTCTTCGTTCTTCATCAAATACAAGAAATCAAGCTGTCATTCAAGATGGTCGGGTTGAGATTCAGAACCGTAATCTTGGACGTTCAGGTTCATGAGGGTATTCAGGAAATTCTGGATATGGACAAAGGTTTAACAACAATGGGGGATTCAGAAACAATTCAGGTGCTCCTCAGAGAAGAAATGACAATGTGGCAAATGGTAATACAGAATCTGGAATGCAGTTTGGTGCTACAACTGCAACGAAAAAGGTCATATTGTAGCAGCATGTCCAAAACTGAGAACCCGGGGTAGTCAGTTTCACAAGCAGGCATTACTAATGGCTCTCAAAGATGAAAAGGAAGGAACTTTCACTGAACAAGAAAATAGTTTCTTCGCTAATACTTACAACGATGATGATATGGAAGATCTTGAAGCCAATGCAGCTGTGATGCTTATGGCCAACATGCAGGAACTCCAGTTGAATGATTCAGGCCCAATGTTTAACACTGATGGTTTGTCTCAGGTACATGACCTAACCACATGCTCAATACAAGAAAATGCATCACCCTCTAGTTCTGAATCAGATAAGGCGCAAGTTGTTCCATCCGAATCAATTTTATCTTCTCAAGAAGATGAACAATTAAACACAGTTGTTATATTTGATGATGACACTGTCGTTTCATTTGATGATCCTATTGAGCAAGATAAACATGATCATGTTGAACAACATGAACCTTCTTCTGATCCAGATCCTGACTATATTGTCATGGCCAAACAACTTCAAGCACAAATTCTTATTACTCACAAAAAGGACGAGCAAAATACAGTTTTGAAAGAAACAAATGCAGTTTTGAAAAAGGACATTGAATTTTATAAAATACAACTTTCACATTTTCAAAATGCAGTTAAACATGAAAAGTGCTTTGAAAAGTCATTTCAGGAATCGTATGTCAAAGAACAAAATCTTCAAAAGCAAATGCATGACTTAATTGAGTCAAACGGAAAATTGGTTTCCAAACTGGAAAATGATAAAAATGATCTTTATAAACAAGTTGAACAACTTCAAATGGAACTTTCAAAAACACAAACAGAGTTGTCAAAATGTAAACAGGAATTTTATGAACACAAAGTGCGAAAAAGAGAAAAAGAAAATTCTTTAATTGAAGAAAATATCACTCTTGAACATCAAATAAAAGAATTTCAAAATATCGTTTACAAACATAGAGAATCTGTAACAACAATTCAAAAGTTTACCTTAAAACCAAGACCCGATAAAGGTTTTGCCATTGACGATTACAGATCAACCTTTCTTCACACTGCGTTCAAAACAATTCCTAAGCTTTACAGTATGGAGCAATTGATGGATAATAATGTTGTGCGTGTTATTGTATATAATACTGAGGAAGAAGAAGAACTTGAAGAACAGAGTCGATCAAAAATGAGTCAGGTTGAATATTGCAAACCATATGATTACTCAAAAGTTCCTCATATTTCAAAATCTTTTGTTCCATCAAGAGAAATACCTGAGAAATCATGGTATGTAACTGAGTCTTATGTTTCATCTTCCAATGGGGCTCCTGTCAAACCCGTGGCACAAGTAAATGGTCCATTACCATCTTCTGGTACTGTGACACCTTTACCAACACGTTGTCGAGTCTCAGAATATTTTAAAACTTTCATGAAAGGCATCGAAAACTTGGAAAACGTAATTGAACATAATTCAGAAATAAAAATTGCTACTTTTCAATCAGCTTATGAGCGCGAAAAGCGAGACATTTTTCAAAAACAATCTCTGCCTTTATTTCAAAATTTGCGTCATTGTGCTACTCGTTGGGAACAGGAACTCCAAAAAGAAGTTAAATCAATGCAAAACATTTTCACTCTAAATGAAAATGCAATTTTGGTTCAACAACGCAAAAATAGATTTTTGAAAACGGATTCTGATCGACTCTTGGAAAAAGTTCTCACAACTGATATTTTTTCTATTATTATGAATGATCTTTACAAATCCAGCAATGCTATGATGTTTGATAATTACTGCGCTGATATTGATTTGCTGAATAAGGAAACTGAGACATTAAAACATAAATATGAAACGTTGCGTAAAAACAGTGATGATGTGACAAACAAACTTTCAAAAGAAAATTGTCAACTCAAACAAAGGCTTGAATGGTGTCAAGCTCAAAGTCTTGAAACGGAATTGCAACTACAAAGTCAAAATGTTTCAAACAGCTGTCAACTTTGTAAAGACCATGTTTTTCTCAAAAATAAATGTCTTCAATACGAAAAAGAAATTGCGGAGTTAAAAATTGAAAACGTCGAATGGCAACAAAACCGCGATCACATTCATTATTGCAATGGTTTACTTGAGTCTGATATTCAGGACAAAAATCACATCATCATTGATTTAAAAGAGAAAATTAAGCTACTTCAAGAAGGAAAGTTTGTTGACACCACAGTGATAGCACCAGGAATGTTTCAAATAGACAAAACAGATAAGGGTAATCATGCTAAGAGTTCTAATGTTAGCTCTTCCACTTCTACAGGACTAGTTTCCCCTAAGAGCGTTAGCAGCCCAAAGCCAAAAAGCATTAAGAAGACTAAAAAGACTAGGCTCTGGCAACGTAGAAGAGGAACACTAGAAGTGCAAGAAGTAGAAGCTCGCCATAGGAACTTGAATAAAACTCATGTTGCATCCGATTTAGATTCTAATCTGGCAAATTGTAATCAAAATCTTAATGTAACGAATGATGAACCTTTGAATGTTTTGAATATTAATGCATCTTGTGTGTTTTGTCGTCAAAGTGTGTTATCTGGTGATCATAATAAATGTGTAGCTAATAATCTCTTAAATCATCACAAGAAACGTAGATCAGGCATTCATTCTAGGCCCACTACTGCCTCTAAGTCTGCCTTAGGAATAACGCCAACTACCGTTTCGAATGATGTTGTAGTCACCCCCAGAGTAGAAATCAACAAATCTAGGAACAAGCCAAAAGCTAGTGAATTCACCAAAACTAAAGCAAAAACTAGTTGGAACTGGCAACGTTGGTTACAATACAAACCAAACTTTAAATGGATTCCTAAACTATTGAACATTTATGCTTCTAACCAACAGGAACCCACCATTTCTTCGGGTTCCACCCTTACTTCTGTTCCATCTTTGTCGTCTCCTTGTGATGCAGGTGGTTCAGATTGTTCTCTGGATTGTTGATAGCGGTTGCACCCGACATATGACAGGCAATCTCAAACTGTTAGCAAACTTTGTCTCAAAGTTTATCGGTACTGTCAGATTCGGGAATGATCAATACGCTTTAATCATGGGTTACGGTGACTATGTGAATGGGAATATTGAAATTAACAGAGTCTACTATGTTGAAGGCTTAGGTCACAACTTCTTTTCAGTCGGTCAATTTTGCGATGGGATTTAGAAGTAGCATTTCGTGAGAAAACTTGTTTTGTTCGTACAAGGAAATGGTCTAATGTCAGGCAAGCGTGGCACTAACCTTTACACAATTTCAATGTCAGACATGATCGCTTCATCTCCTATTTGTCTTCTATCCAAAGCTGAAATGACTAAATCATGGTTATGGAACAAACGCCTTTCTCACTTGAATTTCAAAACGATGACTGATATCGCTCGTCACAAATTGGTCGAAGGCTTTCCAAGATCCCGCTATGCCAAAGATCACCTATGTCCAGCCTGTGAAAAAGGAAAAAGTACCCGTGCTCATTTTCCCTCAAAACCTGAACACAATACTAATCATGTTTTACAACTGCTTCATATGGATTTGTGTGGTCCGGATGCGTGTTCAAAGTATCAACGGTAAACGCTACATCTTAGTAATTGTTGATGATTACTCCCGATGGACTTGGGTTTATTTTCTTCGAAGTAAAGATCAAGCTCCTCAAATGATTATCACCTTTCTCACCAAAATACAAGTTCAGCTACGCAACACAGTCAGAATTTTTGGAACTGACAATGGCACAGAATTTAAGAATCAGACTCTAAGGTCGTATTTTGAGAAAGTAGGAATTAAACATCAAACATCCATTCCACGAAAACCCAAACAGAATGGAGTAGTCAAAAGACGCAACAGAACGTTAGTGGAAGCTGCACGAACGATGTTAATCAATGCTCAATTACTGGATTACTTATGGGCCGAAGCTGTTTCAACTGCATGTTACACTCAAAACCGTTGTATGATCACAAAACGCCATCACAAAACCCCTTATCAGATTGTTTGTGGAAAACTAGAAGGGGGGGTTGAATAGTTTTACGTCTTTTTCATTTTGCTTATTTTATAAAAGATAGTTTCTAAGATGAAACCTTCAAATCACTTTAATACATAAATATATATACTAGTTAATTTATGATTTTGTATAAATATTACTTATGTATAATGTACAATTTCAAAACACTTAACTACAAAAGTACAAATACAAGATTTATTAAAGGTTTTATATATACAATGCTTATGTATAATGTTAGGAAAGAATATACAATTTCGTATATTTTATGTAAGCATATATATGTGTAGTAGTAGTGTATAGATATAATTTTATGTACTAGGTTGTTTTTTGTAAGATTAGTTTTATGAATGGATTTTAGTTTGATCTTTATGTGAAATCAACATATGCACAATACTATCAATTATGACTATGTATGAAATGCAAGTAAGTAATAAATCAAAGAGTGAGGGATGGAAAGATCAAACCGAGACACAAAGGATTTATAGTGGTTCGGCTACAAGGACACCTTCCTTGCCCTACTCCACTCCCCGAGTCACCTACTCGAGAGTTTTCTTCACTAGATCAAAGACCTCCTTTATGGCGGAGAAAACCGTACACACCAATATACACACCAATTTACACACCAATCTTCACACCAATCTACACACCAATCTACACACCAAACTACACACCAATCTTCACACCAATCTACTATTTTCTTCACACCAATCTTCTACACACCAATCTTCTATACACCGATCTTCTATTCTCTTCACACCTTCAAAGTACTAATGTCTTGACACCTTCAAGTCACTAATATCTTTGCAACTTCAATGCACTAGTGTCTTGACACCTTCAAGCCACTAATGTCTTCACACCTTCAATGCACTAATGTCTTGACACCTTCAAGCCACTAATGTCTTCACACCTTCAATGCACTAATGTCTTGACACCTTCAAGCCACTAATGTCTTCACAACTTCAATCTACAAATGTCTTCTAGTCTACTCCACTAGAGATCCTTAATTTCTTCACTACAAGCTCCTATTGCTACAATCTCCTATCACCACTACTATCTAACCCTTCTTCTTCACTTCAAGTCACACTTCACACTTACAACAATTCTAGATTCTTCAACTAAATCTAGTTAACTAATACATACACCTTATTCACCAAAGTATGAAAGATGTACAAGGAAATGTAAACAAACAACTTAGATAGCAAGATGATACTAAGTTGTAATACTTCTAATAGAAGTATTCTTCTCTTTGCACTTGAAAGAATGAGGCTTTGGATCACTTGGAAACAAAGGCTTATGAAATGAAATGATCAAAGGATTTTTTAGGATTGAAATAGAGATCTAGAACAGAAAGTTTCTGTGCAAAAAGGTGGGGAAAAAATCCAGGTTTAAGGTGGTATTTATAGGCAACAAGTTCTGACAGAGGAGCGTGGCCGGCCCCTTTAAAGCATGGCCGGCCCCCTTAAAATTAAGGGGGCCGCCCCTTATAATTAAGGGGGCCGCCCAACTGTAACGGCCAGAAAACTTGTCTTTTAGTGGGGAAAGTTTATTTGGTGAAAAACTAACTGATTTTGGTTAAATATTTGAAATCATATATTTAGTATGATTAAAACATTTTTCCTTATTACCAAAAGTGTTTTTCAAAAATATATAATAAGATTATATAATTAAATAAACTTTGTATTAGTTAATTAAATACCCCTTTGATCATACATAGCACTAAACACTTTGTTTATTCATACCTTAAGTGATTTGTTGGTGAAAGTGATTATTTATTACTAAATACGTGTTTACGTCATGATCTTTGGATTTGATTAGTTTAAGTTTTGTGATTATCAAAACATAGAGATATCGGAAGATATGAATAATGTTTTTAGTCAATTATTTATATCAACAATCTCCCCCTTTTTGATGATTACAAAACCTAAACTTATTAAATCCAAAAATTAATATTTAGACAAGTATTTAGTAAGTTTACATTCACTTCTCCCCCTTTTTGTAGAATCAAAAAGGTTAGGCCGAATAAGCTTCGTGAGAGAAGTTTAAACGGGTAGAAAACTCCCCCTTGATGTATGCTCCCCCTCGTTTGAGGGCACCAAGGTTTCGAGAAAGTAATACTTGCAAGAAAAATATTAGAAGCACAAGCATGGCACAAGCAAATACATATAGCATAATATTAGCAAGTAATAATCATGGCACAAGGTAATAAGAAACATATATTAAACCATTTAATAATAGAGAAATGATTATGTCAACCCATAATCATTGTTACAAAGGCAATACAAATAGAATTCTAAATAACATAGAACATCCTATAGTGCCAACAAGGAGTGTCATCAAACTTTCTTGAATCCCAAAATGGTTGAGGAGTTTTATTTGAAAATGAGAAAACATAAGCATATCAAATGCTTGGTGGTTTAGTGGAGGTAAACTCTTGGTTCCATGAGTGTTGGTGAGTTTGTAGAGCTTGGAGGTGGTGGATTTGAGGTGGAGTTTGTTGGTTGAGGGTTGTGATGTTGTTCAAGTGATGGGGTTTGTTGAGATCTAGTAAGAAGATACTCAATCCAAGTGAAGTGCTCATTCAAAGCAATGGTTTGTTGTTGAAGGAAGATGCAACAAGGGCAATTGTTAACATGCTTCTCAAGTTGGTTTTTGTTATGTGGTGATGATGGTGAGCTTGATTGTGGTGGATCCAAATTGCGTTGAGCAAGATGTAAAGCTAAAAGAGCACTAAGCTCATGTGCCTCTTTTAGCTCCTCAACGAACTTCAAGTGTTCGGAGGAAGGTGATGGTGGTGGAGCATGATAGTTGTCTTGGGTGAAGGTTTGCACATGCAACATTGGAGTAGCATGTGAGGTTGTAGGAAGTGGTGGTGGTACTCTAGGTGGTGGAGATATGTTTGAACTTGGGTAATCATGAAAACATGATATGGGTGGAAGAGTTTCTTCATGAGTGGATGATGTCTTTGTTGAATGAGCAATATGTGAAGTGTTGATTGAGATATTTGGATTGTTGTTTTGGGATTGAGCATGCTCATCAAAAGAGGAAGCATTAATGAGGGTATTAGTGGAAGATAGGTTGTGGGATGACTCATTTGAGTGGGTTTGAGGTTGAGTTGTTGGTTGACTTGAAACAACATCACAAGAGTTATGACAAGAATCAAGTTTCCTCCTCCAAACGGGTTTGACGGAGATCCTTGCGGTTCTTGAAATCTTTGGTTTTTGGTTGTTGGGAGATGACATGTTTGAGTGTGATGGCATTAATGATGGGAAGAGGGTATTTATAGTGTATGAGAGATGTGGTTTAGGAAGGTAAATTTTGAGGGATAACATGGGACAAAATATGTTTGTGAATTTTGGGAAGTATAGGCTGAAATGGGTCAAAAAGTGATAAAGAAAACAGTATCCCCGACCATCAGATGGCCGGTCCCCTTAAATGGAGGCCGGTCCCCTTAAATTTAAGGGGGCCTCCCTTATGATTTAAGGGGGCCGCCCATCTGGTGATTCCCAGAATGCCAGAAATGGGTTTTTGGCAGAAAATTTTCAAAAAGGTTGTGTTTTTGGATTTGGATTCAAGTAAGTCCAACTCTTGAGGCAATATAGAGCATACTATTCATGAATGTAGGGAAATAATAAAAGTGAACAACAAATTCCTCATAATCATGTTATTTTCTAATATTTCAATTAAGTATGGTAACTAAGGAAGCAATAAAGCAAACTAGTTAAGCATGCAACTATATAAAGATAATGGTAAGTAGGCTTAGTGCAAACAAATTGAAGATTGCTTATGATAAACACGTGGGAAGATATGATTATATGAACTTCAAGACTTGTTACAAACAAGATCCATATGGGCAAACCATGATTCTCATGAAATGATTTGATTAAATTGTAGATGTCAATTTCACATAAGTGTATGACATATATGAGAAGATAATAACAATGTTTTAAACAAAATGTTTTTAGTTTTATTCAACAATGTTTGAAAGTAAGTTTTCACTTAATCCCATAAATCTGAGAATGAAAGAGTCTAATGAGAAGCAAAGTTCATATAAATAAATTAGCGTTAGGTATATATAGGAAGTGCAATTTAATCAAGTTGGAGAATGAGTATGAGACTATTACTAGTGGTGCTCAATTCAGGCTAAACACGACCGTTTTTACGGGTTACACACACCCAACTTCTCACATAGAAGCAATTCAACCGTTAGGTTAAATTGAATTTCTAGTCAATAGATTCTCCAGTAGTCATTCTCCTTTTTAGAATAAATCGAGTTCCTAAATTTACCTATCGAAGATTACCAAATATGAAGTTTACTTGATTCACTAATACTTAGCTTAATGTTTTGAGATACATTCAAGTTAGTATCCCAATAAAACAAAATTTTTTTTGTTTTAAAAAGAAAAATGTTTCTATCTTGATAAAGATCAAAATAATGTTATGATAGCTTATGATTAAGCATGTTGTTTGAAAAAGCATAAAATAGATATTCGAAAGGTTTTAATTCAAAGAAAGAAGTTTTTTTTTTTTTTTTTTTTTTTTTTTTTTTTTTTTTTTTTAAATATGATGTTTTGATTTTGACAATCAAGAAATTTCAAGTGAAAGATACACTTCAAGAGAATCGATTAAGCCCATTGTCACATATAAAAATCTCTAATTGGCAACTAAAGATATGAAAGAGATATGGTAGACATTAAACATCTAAATGCAATGAGATAGGAAGGGACAAAGAAAATCATCAATGAATACAATATAGGCATATGAATGTATGCATGTATACAAGACACATTGTAATATTGAGTTACTAGCAAGTCTTAATTATAACACATCTATTAATGCAACTAGTAAGATCATATAGCATAAATGGCAAGCATTCTACTTTAAATCATAGAAGATTATCAATATAGATGAAAACTAAGACAAATGATAATAGACATAGCAACAAGAGAGTTAATTATCCTAATGTCATGTATGCATATATTGGTATTCATGATCTAAAAGCATAGCAACTTATAAATTAAATCATATTAATATACTAATTGAAGCATACTTTATCTTAATGTAATGTAGGCAAGTTTTTGAAAAGAAAACTTACCTCAGGTCCAACTCTTCTTTAAGAGTGGTCATGAGAGCAATATAAAACGTCAGGAAGGTTTTCCCCAAAGCAAGTTGAAGAAGCGAAGTAATATCCTAATGCGAAAAGGATCAAGGAGACTTGATCATAGAAACACTATCGGTCGCCCCAATCATCACAAGTCGTGCAGATTAAGAATGGTAGAACAAGAATCCTTCGTCATGAGGTAGTAACGAACACACCATAAAGACAATGGTCATCAAATGAAAGAAAGCGAATAGAGCGATCTAAAAAGTGGTAGTTCCTTTGATCGTTAATTACCTACACATGACAGAGAGCTTGGTACCCAGATTCTCATGGGTCCGATTTGATTAGTAGCGAACATCCAATGCACTTAAATGCATATGAAGAGGATGTCGTCGAGAAGTACAAGAATTCATTATTTGTTTGTTTTAGCAAACAAACAATAACTTTCTTGACTAGAGAAATAATCAATGGATGTAAATAATAATAGTTCTAAATTTTTCTATTAGGTTTAACAAATTTTATTTGTTTTGATGTATTTGTCAAATACTCATCTGCCGTATATCCTAATCCGGTTTTATCATAAAATGACTTTTGAATGTTAAGTAGATATTTTAAAGATTTAGAACTATTTTCGAATTTTGCTAATATTTTAGCTTTTTCCTTTTCCATTTTAATTTCATGTTTATAGTCTTGACAATTTTTACATTCAAGATCAATTTCAATATTACTTTCAAGTCTAGACATTTTGTCTTCTAAAATTATTTCTTTTTCAAAGTTATTTTCAGCGGATGTTGAAAATTCATTTTTAAAAATAATTTTTGAGTCAATGTTGCAAAAGTGTTTGAAGCTATTTTCCATTTTTGAAAATTCTAATGTAAATTGATCATAGCAAAAATGTTTGGTTTTGAATTGTACCTTATTTGTACTTGTACACTCTTCACTCGCTATACGGTGATCAACTCCATTCTTCATGTCGCTCCATGTTTTGTTTGTAGCATTGCTTGGATCTTGGAGCATGTAATCCTTGTCATCACTCTTTGTATTAACATTTGTTAGGATGTTCACGTATTCCGTATTTACATCGTCTTTATCGTCCTTGTTTCACCATGATTTATTAACATGCTTTCTTCGGATTTGACACATGTGTTCTTCATTATTGGTACCTTCAATGATCACATTTGAACTAGTAGTACATGTGTTTATTTCAACTAAATATTTATTTATTAAACTTTCCAGAGTAACAATTTCATGTGCAATATCAAGTTTATCATCTTTGGTTTTACATTTCTCTTGGTGAAACTTTAAAAGGCATTTCCAAATATCATTTGCCGTTTTACAAGGAAATAATCTTTCATATTCAACAATTGGTAGAGTTTTGAAAATAAGTAATTTAGCTTTAGTATTTTTATCAATTTTTATTTGAAGATTATTATGTTGATTTTCAAAATCCATTTTGGTTAGTTTAAGATCACCAATTGAAATAATATGCCAAAGATCAAGATCTATTGATTTCACATAATTTTCAAATTTATTTTTCCATTCAAGAAAATGATCATTTTCAAATAATGGTGGTTTTTGCGTAAATTCTCCTTCTAGATATTTTTCGAATTCCATAGATCGTTACAAGTTTTAAAATACAGTATATTTTAAAAATCTTGTTAGACGTGGCTCTGGTACCAATTGTGGAAAACTAGAAGGGGGGGTTGAATAGTTTTACGTCTTTTTCATTTTGCTTATTTTATAAAAGATAGTTTCTAAGATGAAACCTTCAAATCACTTTAATACATAAATATATATACTAGTTAATTTATGATTTTGTATAAATATTACTTATGTATAATGTACAATTTCAAAACACTTAACTACAAAAGTACAAATACAAGATTTATTAAAGGTTTTATATATACAATGCTTATGTATAATGTTAGGAAAGAATATACAATTTCGTATATTTTATGTAAGCATATATATGTGTAGTAGTAGTGTATAGATATAATTTTATGTACTAGGTTGTTTTTTGTAAGATTAGTTTTATGAATGGATTTTAGTTTGATCTTTATGTGAAATCAACATATGCACAATACTATCAATTATGACTATGTATGAAATGCAAGTAAGTAATAAATCAAAGAGTGAGGGATGGAAAGATCAAACCGAGACACAAAGGATTTATAGTGGTTCGGCTACAAGGACACCTTCCTTGCCCTACTCCACTCCCCGAGTCACCTACTCGAGAGTTTTCTTCACTAGATCAAAGACCTCCTTTATGGCGGAGAAAACCGTACACACCAATATACACACCAATTTACACACCAATCTTCACACCAATCTACACACCAATCTACACACCAAACTACACACCAATCTTCACACCAATCTACTATTTTCTTCACACCAATCTTCTACACACCAATCTTCTATACACCGATCTTCTATTCTCTTCACACCTTCAAAGTACTAATGTCTTGACACCTTCAAGTCACTAATATCTTTGCAACTTCAATGCACTAGTGTCTTGACACCTTCAAGCCACTAATGTCTTCACACCTTCAATGCACTAATGTCTTGACACCTTCAAGCCACTAATGTCTTCACACCTTCAATGCACTAATGTCTTGACACCTTCAAGCCACTAATGTCTTCACAACTTCAATCTACAAATGTCTTCTAGTCTACTCCACTAGAGATCCTTAATTTCTTCACTACAAGCTCCTATTGCTACAATCTCCTATCACCACTACTATCTAACCCTTCTTCTTCACTTCAAGTCACACTTCACACTTACAACAATTCTAGATTCTTCAACTAAATCTAGTTAACTAATACATACACCTTATTCACCAAAGTATGAAAGATGTACAAGGAAATGTAAACAAACAACTTAGATAGCAAGATGATACTAAGTTGTAATACTTCTAATAGAAGTATTCTTCTCTTTGCACTTGAAAGAATGAGGCTTTGGATCACTTGGAAACAAAGGCTTATGAAATGAAATGATCAAAGGATTTTTTAGGATTGAAATAGAGATCTAGAACAGAAAGTTTCTGTGCAAAAAGGTGGGGAAAAAATCCAGGTTTAAGGTGGTATTTATAGGCAACAAGTTCTGACAGAGGAGCGTGGCCGGCCCCCTTAAAGCATGGCCGGCCCCCTTAAAATTAAGGGGGCCGCCCCTTATAATTAAGGGGGCCGCCCAACTGTAACGGCCAGAAAACTTGTCTTTTAGTGGGGAAAGTTTATTTGGTGAAAAACTAACTGATTTTGGTTAAATATTTGAAATCATATATTTAGTATGATTAAAACATTTTTCCTTATTACCAAAAGTGTTTTTCAAAAATATATAATAAGATTATATAATTAAATAAACTTTGTATTAGTTAATTAAATACCCCTTTGATCATACATAGCACTAAACACTTTGTTTATTCATACCTTAAGTGATTTGTTGGTGAAAGTGATTATTTATTACTAAATACGTGTTTACGTCATGATCTTTGGATTTGATTAGTTTAAGTTTTGTGATTATCAAAACATAGAGATATCGGAAGATATGAATAATGTTTTTAGTCAATTATTTATATCAACATTGTTCACAAAAGGAAACCGAACATCAGTTACTTTCATGTATTTGGAGCTCTATGTTATCCAGTCAATGATCGTGATGATCTAGGTAAACTTAAAGCAAAGGCTAACATTGGAATATTTGTTGGATACTATGAAAATTCAAAAGGCTTTCGGATATGGAATCGTCGTACAAGAGAAATTCAAGAGACTATTCATGCTAATTTCGATGAACTCACTCAAATGGCTTCTGAGCAAAACAACTTAGGACCCGCATCCAACTGTCTAAACTTTCCGGAATCTTCGGCTGAACCATTATCACTCTCCCGTAAAGAAGTGGAAACCTTGTTTGCTTCATTGTTTGATGATACGATTGTTAACCATCCATCTGAGGCCTCACCAAATTCCGCTGCACATCTTGATCTACATCAAGTACCTGATACACCTCAACAAACAACAACAATTGTTGGAAGAGACGGTCCTCCAATTGTATCACCTACAACAACATAACAAACTGGGTCCAACTCACAACACTCAGCTAGAGACTCCATACCTTTATCAGTTCCACAAACCGCAGAGCATGACCCAGAACCGTTCTTTAACCAATTTGCACCGGCTCCACTTGTCCCCGACATTGTTGAGTCATCTACACGCAATTTGGATCCTGCTCATTTGCGAGATACTTATCAACTTCACCCTTCGACACACAAATGGACTAGAGATCACCCTTTAGTTCAAATTATTGGCCATCCAGATGCACCTATTATGACAAGATAACGCCTTCACACAGACGGTGAAACTTGCATATACACACTCACAGTATGTGAAACCGTGCCAAAGAACGTCAAAGAAGCTATGACTTACGAAAACTTGATTGAGTCTATGCAAGAAGAATTCGAATCCTTTCAAAGATTGGAAGTCTGGGAAATGGTTGAAAAACCCGAAGGCATCATTGTCATTGGATTAAAATGGACCTGGAAAAATAAACTGGATGCAGAAGGAACTGTCATACACAACAAATCACGCTTGGTAGCAAAAGGATACTCTCAAGAAGAAGGAATCGATTTTGAAGAATCATTTGCTCCAGTAGCCAGACTTGAAGCTGTACGGATCTTCTTAGCATATGCTGCTCATCGGAATATGATTGTTTATCAAATGGACGTGAAAACGGCTTTTCTGAATGGTCAACTCCGTGAAGTGGTTTATGTCAGTCAACCTGAAGGATTCGTTGATCCAGAACGTCCTAATCATGTCTACAAGCTAAAGAAGTCTCTCTACGGTCTCAAGCAAGCCCCCAGGGCGTGGTATGATAAGTTATCTAAATTCCTGTTGGCCAATAACTTTACTCTAGGCTCGGTGGACCCAACACTACTTACAAAAACATACGGGGCGGACTTATTAATTATTCAAATTTATGTCGATGACATTATTTTTGCTTCAACCAACAAACTTTACTCAATGGATTTTGTAAAATTAATGACAGATAATTTCGAAATGTCCATGATGGGTGAACTTACGTTCTTTCTAGGACTACAAGTTCATCAATCACCCTGTGGAATTTTTCTAAATCAGTCCAAATATGCTCTTGAGATTTTAAAGAAACATGGAATGCAAAGCTGTGATACAATGATTACACCTATGGCCAATTCCACAAAACTAGATGCTGATATACATGGGACTCCTGTTGACCCTACCAAATACCGAAGTATTATTGGGTCCCTCATGTATCTCACATCTAGTAGACATGATATTGTATTTGTTGTCTATATGTGTTCGCGTTATCAGTCTAAACCAACTGAGAAACACCTCAATGAGGCAAAAAGAATCCTTCGATAAATAAAGGGAACCATCCATTTGGGAATCTGGTATCCGAAGGATTCTGGTTTTGAACTAATAGCTTTTTCAGACGCTGACCATGCAGGATGCTTAGACACGCGAAATAGTACATCAGGAGGATTACAGTTTCTTAGAGATAAGCTTGTGTCTTGGCAATCAAAGAAGCAGGACTGCGCTTCACTGTCATCAACAGAATCTGAATACGTAGCTATGTCTGCTTGTTGTGCTCAAGTCATTTGGATGAGATCACTACTTAAAGACTATGGCTACCTATTCAATAAAATTCCGATCTACCACGATTCCAAAAGTGCCATTGCAATCTCCTGCAAAACAGTCCATCACTGCAAATCTAAACACATTGATCTCCGCTATCATTACATCAAGGAGCATGTCGAAAAGGGTACAGTTGAATTATATTTTGTGGGAACTGAGTACCAATTGACGGACTTACTTACAAAAGCCTTAGCTCCATCAAGGTTTGCTAGTTTAGTTCACCAAATTGGCATGCGATGTTTGACTCCAGAGGATCTGGAAAAGTTTTTAAAACACAAGTAAATGTCAAACATCAAACAGACTATCTTTGTAAATATTTTTCTCAAAATTATAAAAACATCAAAAACACAAAAAGATTTTTTTTGTCTATTAAAAAAAAATAGCAAGTATATCGCTTCCTGTCAACACCTTGTTATTCCTTTCTCTTTTACAAGTGTTGAGGGGGAGACACGCTCAAAATCTTTCTCAATTTTTCAAATTGGTATACTTGCATATTTTCAAAAGATGCGTTGTTTCAGGATTAAATGGATATCTCATGTATTTTTCTTTTCACAAAACGATGTCATAAGGAGTATATCTTAGACTATTGCCTTTGGTTATTTACTTGTATGAAATTAAGGACTCATGATGCAAGATTAGTAATTAAGGGACTTAAAGTGACAAAATTCAAAAGTTCCAAACATATACACAAACAAACACCCTGTTTTTTCTAAAACCATCAAAATCAAACATAAACCCCTATTTGAAACCTACGGCTTAAAATCAAACGCAATATCGGTGCTTCAAATCTTCAACCTGTAAGTTTATTTATGATCTTAAGGGTATTTCAAACATAGGTTTTCGTTTAATCACAAAATTAACGGTTTGATATCAAGAAATCGTGTTCTTTAATCCTAGGGTTTCGCATATTTCGAAGTTAATCAAAACGTGTTTGGAGGTACAATTTTTCATAGGGCTTTTGTCCTAAATCATGTTCTAAACATTCCTATATCAACTAATCGTAATCTAACACATGTTTGAGTGATTTTCAAAAACTAGGGTTTAGGTACGATTTGGGTTTTATTGATTTGTAGTTTGTTTTATTGATTTTGTTGGTGGGATATGTTGTTTTCTGTGATTATGACGTTTTGAATGACTTTTATTGTGACTTAATCCATGTATGCACTTAATTCGAAGACTAGGGTTTATGTTCATTTAAGATGTTTCTCGTATGGTGTTCATGTAATCCATTATTTGTACCCTACCTGTTCTAAATGATTGTTTAGTGTTACATGTGTCACAGATATGTCGAATGTTAGCATAAACTTATGTTTTTCGATAATGTGTTCTTGCCATATTTCGAAATTGTTGCATATATGATGCGTGGGAATTGCACCAGGCTTTACCTCTCGAGGGATCTCGAGAAGCTTACAAGCCCCACCAGGCAGTGTACCTGATCGTTGTAGTATAGTATAGTGACAAGTACCGGGGGATTGATCGTTCAACTTAGGAATAGTGTCGCTAGGATTAGAAAACCTAAAGACTAGGTCTAGAGGTGAGGGATGATTCTTTTTGTATTTTTTTATATTTTAGAAAAGCGAATAAAATTATCAGTTTTTGAAGGAGTGGGCGGAATTAGTTGCTAATCAACTAACCCAATGACTAAGATGCAATCAAAATAAAATAACAAAAATGAAAATAAACTGATTTAATTAGTGGTGTGAGCAATATATGGGAGAATTGTGTTTACTTAGATTTCACTACTCCCTAGATATCTTTTACAGGTTAATTACTTGTTATAGTTGCGTGGATGACGGATTGTATTCCTTAATACCATTCATGGGGTGGCGTACTTACTTCCCCAATCCAATAAGCTCCTACTTCACTCCTATGTCGAGCCGGCTAAGAAGCTCCTAACATAGGATCACTAGAATTCGCTCATGCGTTAAATACAAACATAAAAACCTAGTACACATCGGTTCATGTTTCTTAAGACGTTCAAGCAAGTTACACAATAGAGATCTGCCAGTTTTCTTAAGCCTAACATTGAAATCATTCATCCATTACAACTATAAACAAGCAATCAACCTATAATCAACATCTAGGTTTCATTACATCTAAGCAAACACATGATAGATCTAGCCTAGCATGTTATAATCAAGACAAGCATAAGATATATTCAAACAACACATAGACATATTGAATGAATTGAAAGAAGACTTATCTTAATTGAACATGAAAGGTTTCAAGGGGTGAAAACCCTTGAAAATACTGTTACAAACGACCTAGGGTTTATTAGGTTCGACCCTAGTATTCTCCACACAAGTTCCTCTCTTTATGAATGAAAAATAGAAAAGTATATATAGATTTTGTGAGGTGACAACGTCAAGAGTAAATTTCTGACGTCGTCATCTCGCCGCCAATAAAGTTCTCGGACTGCCTAGATCTGGTTCTGACGCCGTCATGTGTAATTCTGCTCCAGGCCGTCACCAAAATAACTCTTGACGCCCTACTTCTGACGCTGTCACGTTTTCTCTGGGTCGTCATGCATTTTGCTCTTGACGCCGTCATATTTTCCTTCTTGACGCCGTCAGGTACTGTTCCCAGCATGGAAAATTAAGTCTTTGCCGTTTTCTTCACTTTTATGCTTAAAAAACGTCCAAAATGCTTCCTTTTCCAGAATTCACTCCCAAAGTACCTAAAATCACAAAAGGAACGATTTAGGGCAATATTTGATCAAATAAATTCAATTCCGGGCTTAAATGACCTCCTAAAAACGGTTCATTTTTCGCCTCATCATATACCCTTACACTTGAGATTTGCTTGTCCTCAAGCAAATGCGCTTTTATTCTAGTCAAAATACAAGTTAGGGGTCATTTAACACTAATATAAAAGTAATTACAACAAATAATCGTTTCATTAAAGACCAAAGACAAGCATGGAGGTCATACACTAGCACATCACAAATAGTGTTTAGATACTCACATCTCTCGGGTGTAATAAAGTAATATCACAATATGGAAATGGAAAATATCTCTCACTACCTGTCATAGCAAAATAGATTACCATAGGCTTGGGAAAGGACCAAACCTCCACCACATGGCGTAAGCACCTAGGATAAACTATCAAAGAAGTCTTTTTAAAGGGTTGTAACGATAGGTATAGGGATATGAAATACACGGTTTTGTTGGATATAGGCAATCTTTACTGGTGGCGAGTTAATAATCTTGGTTAATTACATGTACAATATGGCGTTGCTAAGCCAAGACTACACTCGACTTAAGCTAATAAATGAAAAATAACAAAAACATAAAATAAACATAGAATGAAACGGGATGGTAGTCCGTATGTTTTTTTTATTTTTTTATTTATTTTATTTTTTTTCTATTTTTTTTTTCTTTTTTCTTGATTTTTCGATTTTTTTATTTTTTTATTTTTTTTTAATTATTATTACTTTTTTTTTTTTTTTTTTTTTTTTTGTATACACTCTTACCCTACCATCCAAAATAATACTACCTCCGTCCCATATTAAATGTCCACTTTGAATTTTCAAAGTCTTATCTTATCATCTTTGACCATAAATATTTGTATATATGATATTTAATACATGATGCAAAATATATAAATGAATTGAGTTTTAAATATACTTTTCATTGACATAATTTTTATCAAGTGTCATATAATACAAATTAAAATATTTGAGGTCAAAGTTAAAGAAAAATGACTCAAAAAGTCAAAACTGGATATTTAATAAGGGACGGAGGGAGTACATCATAGGGAATGAACATTCCCCTTACACTTGAAATTTTTACATACTTTACAATAAACTAATCTAATGACTCGAATCAAGATAATCAAAACACTTTGAGTACTTTTAAGATTAACGCACATATGGGGGTAATAATATGATGTTCTTCCCCATTACTCCATAATATTAGTACTTTACCCATGAGTCACAATCGTCCCAAAATAATATGTACAAGATATGACTCGACTTAGCAACCACGTAATCAATTAGATAATTAACTAAGGGTTTAAACAAATAACAATAATGCACTAAAGATGAGTGTATACACGGAAGGCTAAGGCGATTTGGGTGTACATTTAAGTAGGGTGTAACAAATTCTTCCTTTAAGTAAGATGCTTAAAGTTAGAAACGAAAAGATAGGCTCGGAGGGGTGTACTAGGGGTTTCGTGTACTAAAAATGAGTACAACGCTAAGGTGTGGGAAAAATTAGTTGACTTAACTAGCCAAGTAATATGACTTAAATGGTCAAGTAATTATGATACGGGTTTAACACAAGGGTTATCTTAATGCCTCTTATCATGTAGTAAATCCTTTACACGAATGTAGTCTCACTAGCGGTCTCGGGATGCATCACTAACGCAAGTTCTAGAATCTAAATGCTACCAGTACATTCATAAGCACTAATAGTAAATGCTTTTCATATCAAATCTAAAGGCGAACCTCACATATTTGGGTGGAAAATTTTTCTGAATGGTACGGTTTTGTGCTAGTCATACAATCTCCTATCCATGAGACACTTGCTATGGCTAAAGTTTCAATCCTAAATATTGTAAAAAAATTTAAATTTGGTGCTAAAATTACACTAACAAGTATTTCTCATAGTTTTATTACACACCTACCATCAAACAAGCAAACTCAAGCGAAAGTGTATTTGTAAGGTATCATCATTTTACCCTCCCCTTACACTTAGGATGAACATTGTCCCCAGTGTTCAAGTAAAGAATGTAAAAGTAAAACAGGTAAAAGAATGAAATCAAATACTCCCCTGATTCGCTCGGTATGGATAATATGGTAACCAGGTTAGATCTTCCTCCAAGAAAAGAACAATCAAAGCTTCCCTTCCAGAATATAAATCATCTTCTTGTCATATATAAACTGTTAAACCTGAGAAAACAGACAAGACAACCTCGCGTAAAATCGGCGGCAATCTATATATGCTAACAAATCCTATAAAACAAAATAAGATATAATGCTTGTGGAATGATGTTTGCAGATTTCCTGGAGATTATAAAACTAAAGAATCAACAAAAACTTTAAGACTCCATTAGAAAAACAAAACTGGTAAAATTTCCAGAATTTTACACGTGACGCCGTCAGGAATTTCTTCCTGACGCCGTCAGAAGTGACCTGCAGAAATTCTTATGTTAAGTTTCCGGAAAATTTCTGGAAAAACTTTGCTCTACTTCCTGGAAAATCCTGCAAAACATCATTATGACTCGATACAAGCATTTGACTCTAACAAATACGAATATACATGTTCACTTAATATTGAGGAGAATCATGATCGAGTTTGTTTCTTAAAAACATATTTGGGGTTTCCCCTTACACTTATCTTTTGCGAAATACCTTTGGATGAAGTTAAGACTAAGCCAAACAACAAAATAAAGTATTTTCACCATTTTAGTTTGAAACATGATCTTACCAACAATAAAAATAAAGCATGCATACGGAAGCAAATAATAATCAAACAAAATAAAAAATCACACAAGACATGGGTTGCCTCCCAAGAAGCGCTTCTCTTTATTTACGAGTCTTGTAGCTAGACTCAAGGTCATGGGTTACTACATGACCTCATTGTTGGTTTCACTCTCTAGGTCATCTCCTATACCGGTATCGCTTTCATAGTGTAGGTATTTTAGGTCTTCGAACTCAAAGACATCTGTTCGATATTTGGACCCAAGTTTACTAATATCCTTAAAGAATCCACATGATAAATCAGCAGTGTTCTTACATCCTCTCTGAATATCTTCATCACATAAGATAAGTTGAGAACTTAGCTTATCAAGCCCGTCATAATCGATTTCGTTTAGATCTTTTCTCTTGTATGGCGTTTGGTATGACACCCTCCTAACTCCATCAGTGAAAGTCATGATTCCGTTCCGGTCATCAACTATTAAATTAGTGATTTCACATAAAGGTGCTCCGAAAACAACTTGTGACAACCTTGGGTCAACATAGTCTTCGATGTTGTCCACGATTGTAAATTCCATAGTGAATGCCATATTTCCTACGAATACCTGGATTTCGTGATCTCTACTAACCACATTCTCTCCCTTATAAATCATTCCCCATCTGCAGATATTGTTATAGTGAAATAGGGACATAAAATTCTTAGGTAGGAATACGTTAATGTAGACATTATCGAAATACTTATGACCGATCATGCAGGGGATTTTGAGATTATTCGGATCACGTCGCCTTATCCTCCCCGGTCCTCCATCCCTTGATCCATATAGATTCCCTTCCAGAGATGGACGGTACTCGTACACATCCTCATTACCCCTACGAAAGATTACCTTCTTGATGCCATTGGTGAATAAGGCACTACCATCCATCTCATCAAGGATTACTCATGAATCATTGACAAATGGTTTCCCGAGAACAAGGTTGGTTGATGTTAGATTAGTGATAGGGTCTATGTTATCGACCACGGTGAGGTCGGTGTTATAGACGAATTTCCCAATCATAACTGATAAATCTTTTATTACCCCTGCGTTGTTGATTCTCTTATACACCGTGCGTTCAGGGAAGGATTCATGGTAAAGGGAAAGGGGGATTATGTTGACAGGGAGGCTAGGATCTATATGAGTATTGGTAAAGAGTCTTTTCCTAAGAGTGCAGGAAATCTTGAAATCATTAGAGTTGCTCCCCTCAGTCCTATCACTACTCCTATTAGCCACACCCACCAAATCTTTCTCGGGTTCCTCTATAATAGATTTACCCGAGATGGCTGGATTTCTCGTATGCTCTTCTGACCTCTCTTTTACTTCATCCAATTTGCTAGACTCTTGAGTGACGGAATCCTCGAATGAGTTGGTAGGGCTCTTGGTCAATTCGTGGTCTAACCTTGAGGTTTCATCCTTAGCTTTATGATCTACATGTCCAGCTGGTTGTTGGCTCTGGTTAGGTGTAGGAGCGGATATTGTGGTGATGGTATTTACAAAATGAATTGGTCCTAGGGGGTTAACAGGATCTTTTACCTTTGGTGATAGATGTTTAAATAGCTTAGTAGGACTTTTTATTTTCACAGGAGAAGTTGGCTGATTCATGACGGAGACAGATTTGACCTCTTCAACTTGAATCGGTTTACTAACAGCGTGCTCTTTAATAGCAGTTAACAAATTACAAATCTTGTTATTCATATCGGCTTGCTGTTGTCTAAATTTAGCCTCGAGCGTAGAGAGCTGCAACTCTTGAGATAGAATGAACTTTCACAAGGCATCTTCACAGCTTTGCCAAGGAGCGCTCTGTGGTGGAAAATGCTCGGACCATTCGAGTGGGGAGGAGTCATTGAAGGATACGCTCCGCGTTTCGTACCCTCTAAAATTAGGTTTATCCTTCCATGCCTCATAGGCCTCGTCAAAGTTTCGAGGACCTCGACCAACGTGTGATGATGTGAACTCGTTATAAGCGCGTTTTGGAAGCTCCATGCAGTTATGAGTTTCGTGAAGGCCATTACACAATTTACATGGAGAAGCGATTTTGTTCACTTGGCTTGAAAGCTTAGGAGCTTCGTAAGACTTCATGAGAAACTTGACTCGACCTTCAAGTTCCATGATCCTACGGTCGGGAGTGCTAGAATTGTTCGAAGGCGAAGATATTGCCTTGACCGTTTTGTTCAAATCATGGGGATCATTCCAACTTTCGTTGTCATAGAGAGCAAGATCTTCCATGAGTTCCCATGATTCTTCCGCACTTAGATCATGTAGCTTGCCACCGGCCGATTGGTCAATGGTTCACCTTGTGGAGAGATCGATATGGTCATAGAAGATTTGGACTTGGAGCCAAAGATCTACGCCATGTGAGGGACTTTTTGGAGTAAGTCCTTGAAACGAGTCCATGCTTCATATAGAGTTTCACCTTGACGTTGTTGGAACATCAAGATATCATTTCTAAGCTTGGTAGTTCTCCTCGGTGGGAAAAATTGAGCAAGGAAACGAGTGGTGAGATCATCCCATGAGGTGATGGATCCCGCGGGTAAACGCTCAAGCCATTGACTAGCTTGATCACGTAGAGAGAATTGGAATAGGCGTAATCGGGTTGACTCTCTAGTTGTAACATCAAGGTCTATGGAATCTACGATTTTAAGGAAGTCCTTGAGATGTTGATTAGGATCTTCGGAACGAAGTCCATGGAATGCACACCATTGAGCTCACCCAAGGAGCCAATGTGTCTCCCTTGCGATCCATGGACTTCGTTCCGAAGATCCTAATCAACAACTCAAGGACTTCCTTAAAATCGTAGATTCAATAGACCTTGATGCTACAACTAGAGAGTCAACCCGATTACGCCTATTCCAATTCTCTCTACGTGATCAAGCTAGTCAATGGCTTGAACGTTTACCCGCGGGATCCATTACCTCATAGGATGATCTCACCACTCGTTTCCTTGCTCAATTTTTTCCACCGGGGAGAACTACCAAGCTTAGAAATGATATCTTGATGTTCCAACAACGTCAAGGTGAAACTCTATATGAAGCATGGACTCGTTTCAAGGACTTACTCCAAAAAGTCCCTCATCATGGCATAGATCTTTGGCTCCAAGTCCAAATCTTCTATGACCATATCGATCTCTCCATGAGGCGAACCATTGACCAATCGGCCGGTGGTAAGCTACGTGATCTAAGTGCGGAAGAATCATGGGAACTCATAGAAGATCTTGCTCTCTATGACAACGAATGTTGGAATGATTCCCGTGATTTGAACAAAACGGTCAAGGCAATATCTTTGCCTTCGAACAATTCTAGGACTCCCGACCATAGGATCATGGAACTTGAGGACCAAGTCAAGTTTCTCATGAAATCTTGCGAAGCTCCTAAGCCTTCAAGCCAAGTGAACAAAATCACTTCTTCATGCGAATTATGTAGTGGTCCCCATGACACTCGTGATTGTGTGGAACTCCCCAGAACAGCTTTTGCGGACTACGCATCCTCGCGTACCGATGAAGTGGGAGATATGTGGTACACTTTCAAACCCGAGCCAAACCCATATGGTGATTCCTACAACCCTTCTTGGAAAAATCACCCAAACCTTAGGTGGAAACAAAACCAAGCCAATTCTTCCAATCCGCCTAATTGTTACCAATCAAACGGTCCACCCTCCAACCGTACTTTCATCAACAATCCTTCCAACAACTATGGAAGTACCAACAATCTTGAAGGATTGATGTCCATGTTTATGGCATCTCAAGAAGCTCGCATATCTAAGTTTGAAGCCGATTTCAAACAAAAGCAAAGCGAGATGACCACCAAAATTGACACATTGTTGAAAGTTCTCAATGACCGAGAAATGGGAGCACTCCCAAGCGACACGGTCAAGAATCCGAAACTAAACGTTAATTCCATATCATCAGTTTTGTCACCCACTTCTTGTCCGCAATACTACTCGGTTAAATCAACGAGCACGTGTTTCAAACAAAACCAAATTCTTCAAAAGGACCAATCAAATAAAACACCCGATATAAACCCGGTCAAAAGCATAGTTGAAACACCTCCTACGCAAGACCTTGACGATGAATTCAAGGAGCTTCACCTTGAACATCCCGTCATTGATGTCTTAGCCCGTGCTCCCTACTATAGTGCCCTCCTAGAGAAATATGAGAAATTTAAACTAGGTAAAAATGGGACCGCCTTCATTCAAAACAAGTTGCCTAAAAAGCTTGATGATCCGGGTATATTTGTTTTGCCTTGTAAGATAGGAAGATCCGAAGCTTTCGACACACTAGCCGATTTAGGGTCAAGCCTCAACTTGATTCCCTTATCCATTTTCACCACTCTCAAGCTAGGAAAGTTAGAGGAGACGGAGGTATTAATTGGTCTAGCAGATGGGAGTATTGCCCACCCGGTTGGGATGATTAAGGATGTAGTTGTTCACGTAGGAAAGTTAACTATCTTAGCGGATTTTCACGTCCTAGACATGGTTAGTGACACTACATGCCCATTGTTAGTAGGAAGAGGATTTTTAGCTACCGCTAGCGCCATGATAGATTGTAAAGAGTCTAAAATAGCGGTAGGTGAGGGCGATACTTGGTCGGTCTATGATGTCAAGAAACATAGCTATGATTGTGATGATGAACCGACACCACATTAGGTAGAGATGAATAGGAGACCATCCAGATATGGACCTTGGATAGAAAGAAACTTTATAGGACCTCAACGCCCATTCTATCTGGAAAAAGATTTCATCGATAAGACACATTCGGTGGAACAACTCATAGCTAGAGATGAAGAACTAGACCCTTTTGAGGACCCCCTAGTCTTTAGGAAGATGATTGAGTTCTTAAGCGTAATGCCTTTTAATATAGAGATGAACAAGTGGAAAAGAGAGGGGGATAAGTGTAAATGGAGGTGGGACAAGCCACCTAAGGAAGGTGACGGATCATGGCATATGAAGATGATTTTGTATGATCCGGATGGAGAAAAGTTTGAAAGGTCATACCGTACTAAGAAAACCGATAGGAAATTGAAACCTAAGTTTGATCCCAAAGATGTCCTCAATGAGGAACTAACCCATATCACGTAGTAACCCATGACCTTGAGTCTAGCTACAAGACTCGTAAATAAAGAAAAGCGCTTCTTGGGAGGCAACCCATGTTTTGTGTGACTTTTATTTTTCTCTGTTTGTTATTTGCTTCCGTATGCATGCTTTATTTTTATTGTTGGTAGATCATGTTTCGAACTAAATTGGTGAAAATACTTTATTTTGTTGTTTGGCTTAGTCTTAACTTCATCCAAAGGTATTTTGCAAAAGATAAGTGTAAGGGAAAACCCCAAATATGTTTTTAAGAAACAAAATTGATCATGATTCTCCACAATATTAAGTGAACATGTATATTCGTATTTGTTAGAGTCAAATGCTTGTATCGAGTCATAATGATGTTTTGCAGGATTTTCTAGGAAGTAGGACGAAGTTTTTCAAGAAATTTTCTGGAAACTTAACATAAGAATTTCTGCAGGACACTTCTGACGGCGTCTGTAGTTTACTCTTGACGGCGTCACGTGTAAAATTCTGGAAATTTTACCAGTTCTGTTTTTCTAACGGAGTCTTAAAGTTTTTGTTAAATCTTTAGTTTTATAATCTCCAGGAAATCTGCAAACATCATTCCACAAACATTATATCTTATTTTGTTTTCTAGGATTTGTTAGCATATATAGATTGCCGCCGATTTTACGCGAGGTTGCCTTGTCTGTTTTCTCAGGTTTTACAGGTTATGTATGACAAGAAGATGATTTATATTCTGGAAGGGAAGCTTTGATTGTTCATTTTCTTGGAGGAAGATCTAACCTGGCCACCTTATTATCCATATCGAGCGAATCAGGGGAGTATTTGATTTCATTCTTTTTGCTTATTTCACTTTTACATTCTTTACTTGAACATTGGGGACAATGTTCATCCTAAGTGTAAGGGGAGGGTAAAATGATGATACTTTATAGATACACTTTCGCTTGAGTTTGTTTGTTTGATGGTAGATGTGTAATAAAACTATGAGAAATACTTGTTAGTGTAATTTTAGCGCCAAATTTAAATTTTTTTACAACATTTAGGAGTGAAACTTTAGCCATAGCAAGCGTCTCATGGATAGGAGATTGTATGACTAGCACAAAACTGTATCATTCAGAAAAATTTTCCACCCAAATATGTGAGGTTCGCATTTAGATTTGATAGGAAAAGCATTTACTATTAGTGCTTGTGAGTGTACCGGTAGCATTTAGATTCTAGAACTTGCGTTAGTGATGCATCCCGAGACCGCTAGTGAGACTACATTCGTGTAGTAGGATTTACTACATGATAAGAGGCATTAGGATCCCCCTTGTGTTAAATCCGTATCATAATTACTTGACCATTTAAGTCATATTACTTGGCTATTAAAGTCAACTAATTTTTCCCACACCTTAGCGTTGTACTCATTTTTTGTACACGAAACCCCTAGTACACCGCTCCGAGCCTATCTTTTCGTTTCTAACTTTAAGCATCTTACTTAAAGGAAGAATTTGTTACACCCCACTTAAATGTACAACCAAATCGCCTTAGCCTTCCGTGTATGCACTCATCTTTATGCATTATTGTCATTTGTTTAAACCCTTAGTTAATTATCTAATTGATTACATGGTTGCTAAGTCGAGTCATATCCTTGTACATATTGTTTTGGGACGATTGGGACTCATGGGTGAAGTACTTATTTTATGGAGTAATGGGGAAGAACATCATATTATTACCCCAATATGTGAGTTAATCTTAAAAGTACTCCAAGTTTTTTTATTATCTTAATTCGAGTCATTAGATTAGTTTATTGTAAAGTATGTAAAAATTCAAGTGTAAGGGGAATTTTCATTCCCTATGATGTATTATTTTGGATGGTAGGGTAAGAGTATATGCAAAAAAAAAAAAAAAAAAAAAAAAAAAAAAAAAAATCGAAAAAATCAAGAAAAAGAAAAAAAAAATAGAAAAAGAAATGAGAAAAACATACGGACTACCATCCCGTTTCATTCTATGTTCATTTTATGTTTTTGTTATTTTTGATTTATTAGCTTAAGTCGAGTCTATTCTTGGCTTAGCAACGCCACATTGTACATGTAATTAACCAAGATTGTTAACTCGCCACCAGTAAAGACTGCCTATATCCAACAAAACCGTGTATTCCATATCCCTACACCTAACGTTACAACCCTTTGAAAGACCTCTTTGATAGTTATCCTAGGTGCTTACGCCATGTGGTGGAGGTTTGATCCTTTCCCAAGCCTATGGTAATCTATTTTGCTATGACAGGTAGTGAGAGATGTTTTCCATTTCCATATTGTGATATTACTTTATTACACCCGAGAGATGTGAGCATCTAAACACTATTTGTGAGGTGCTAGTATATGACCTCCGTGCTTGTCTTTGGTCTTTAGTGGAATGATTATTTGCTGTAATTACTTTTATATTAGTGTTAAATGACCCTAACTTGTATTTTGATTAGAATAAAAGCGCATTTTCTTGAGGACAAGCAAATCTCAAGTGTAAGGGTATATAATGAGGCGAAAAATGAACCGTTTTTAGGGGGTCATTTAAGCTCGGAATTGAATTTATTTGATCAAATATTGCCCTAAATCGTTCCTTTTGTGATTTTAGGTACTTTGTGAGTGAATTCTGAAAAAGGAAGCATTTTAGACGTTTTTGGAGCATAAAAGTGAAGAAAAATACAAAGACTTAATTTTCCATGCTGAGAACAGTACCTGACGGCGTCAAGAAGGAAATTGTGACGGCGTCAGGAGTAAAATCCATGACGACCCAGTGAAAACCTGAAGGTGTCAAAAGAAGGGCGTCAAGAGTTAAACTGGTGACGGCCTGAAGATGGACTACACGTGACGGCGTCAAACCTAGATCTAGGCAGTCCGAGGAGTTTATTGGCGGCGAGATGACGGCGTCAGACATTTACTCTTGACGCCGTCACCTCACAAAATCTATATATACTTTTCTATTTTTCATTCATTAAGAGAGGAACTTGTATGAAGAATACTAGGGTCGAACCTAATAAACCCTAGGTCATTTGTAACAGTATTTTCAAGGGTTTTCACCCCTTGAAACCTTTCATGTTCAATTAAGATAAGTCCTCTTTCAATTCATTAAATATGTCTATGTGTTGTTTGAATATATCTTATGCTTGTCTTGATTTCAACATGCTAGGCTAGATCTCCTCTTTCAACTCTTGACGCCCTACTTCTGACGCCGTCACGTTTTCTCTGGATCGTCATGCATTTTGCTCTTGACGCCGTCATATTTTCCTTCTTGACGCCGTCAGGTACTGTTTCCAGCATGGAAAATTAAGTCTTTGCCGTTTTCTTCACTTTTATGCTCCAAAAACGTCCAAAATGCTTCCTTTTCCAGAATTCACTCCCAAAGTACCTAAAATCACAAAAGGAACGTTTTAGGGCAATATTTGATCAAATAAATTCAATTTCGGGCTTAAATGACCCCCTAAAACGGTTCATTTTTCGCCTCATCAAGATCACTGTTTTCGAAATGGTGGAATTCCTTCGAGAACACTATTGACAAGTGTTTGCGAAAAATATCTCAAAGTCCTGTTCTTTCGAAAACGTCATTAGTTTTCGCAAAAACACTTTGAAATTCTTTTTGAAAAGACCTGTTCAGTGTGTTTGCGAAAGTATCTCATCAGTGCCCATTTTTTCGAGAACACAAACAGACAAATCTTTCGAAAACTCTCAATTTGAGTGTTTGCGAAACTTTCGCAAATTCTGTTTATTTGATAAATTATTTTCGAAAACACTATTTGTGAACTTTTTGAAAACACTTACATTGGGGATTTGCGAAATTTTTACCTAGGTTGCTTTTCGAGAACTCACTTGACATTTTTTCGAAATCAAGGACTTATGCATGTTTGCGATAAAATGTATTATATGTTTTGTTTCGAGATCTTTGAATGTTGTAATTTCGAAAACATGTAATTGTGATGATGATTATTATTTGATGTAAAGTGTGATGTAATCATGTATCTTGGATGATATTAGTGCTTATGTGAATGTATGAGTACTCTATGCTTGATTTCGTGATTCTGAAATTATCTAAGTATACTTCATTCGTCTCTTTACATATAATAATTGAACCATCCATGCTTAAATGATCCTAAATGTTTATCTATAATCAAACTTGTGATCGTGCTAACGCGTAACAAATCTGGATGTTTGGTTTATGATAATGTTTTTCAGATTAACATGGTTGTACACAACGAGAATGTCCCCGAACACACTCTTCCGATGCTCACATTTAATGACATCATCCCTGCTGACTACAGCATCACCATTGGCAGAAACAATCCTCGAGTTGACTTCGACAAATTGAGAATTCGTGAGAACTCGTGCAAGATTGTCAATGATATTCTCCTTGCACATCCATGCAAGCATCTGCTCGACAAATCTACTTCAGTTCCTGTGTTCTACCTTCATCAGTTCTGGCTTACAGCAAAGGTTAACTTGGATGATGAGTCTTTCACTGTTACATTGGATCGACAAGTATATACTGTAGATCACGAAGTCCTTCGTACAATCTTCCTTCTACCTCAGCCTGAGAATGAATTTGTTCCAATGTTGCCTGAACTGGATCGCCTGGATTACTTCATTGACCTAGGATACGATGTTCAAGACGACTTACCTCTTATCAAGCACTTCAGATTCAATGCAAAGAACATGCCTCAGCATTGGAGAACTTTCTATATGTTGGTCGTACGTTCAATATCAGGAAGAAAAAGTGGTCATGAACATCCCAGACTTGAGCATCTACAAGTGTTTTGGGGAATGGTCAGTATGATACTGATTAACTTTGCAATTCCCATAATGAACGATCTAGTATAAAACATTCAAACCGAATGTGAAAAGACTATGATCCCGTTCATAAGATTCACTAAGCTAATCATTGAGCATTTTTGCAAAGATACACCGGAATTCATCAAAAGAATGGGAGATCCAAATGAGCCAAAGAACCTCTTAGAGGACAACTTCACCATTTCTTTTGTCAAAATGACCACGTCTTCTACAAAGCAAAAGGGAAAGAGGATTCTTGAGTACTTTCTTGATGAAAATATCAGGAAGTGTTCAAGCTATGAATTCTACGATAATGCTTTTAAAGGGATTCAGGAAGAGACTACTATACAGACTCGAAGCAAAGGAGGTGTGAAATCTGGGAGTACTAGTAGCACCACTGGCTCACTGCAATCAAAGTCAAAGGCTACTCCCAAAACTAAACCTTCCACCAAACCGAAACCTACACCAAAACCTGAGCCTGTAACTAAGCCAAGGAAGAAGGTAACAACAAAGCGCGCTCTTAGAGATGAACCTACACCGCCACCCTCTGAAAGCGACTCTGTGTTTGACACAGAATCAGAAGAAGAAGAGGCAGACTTTGAACGAAGAGTAAGAGTACCTGAAGAAACATTTCCTGAAACGGAAATTGCTATACAACAGAGTTTAGAAACCTTTGAAGCAGATAAAAGAAAAAGGAAAGGGATCACAATTAATGAACCCTATGATGATGAAGAAGACGAACCAATAGTTGAACAATTGGTCGACAAAAGAAAATTGAAAAGTATAGTTGTCGACACACGTGCCGAAGAGAAGAAATTTCTTAAAGATCATAGGGAAGCATCACTCCTCAGCCGACTTCATCCTCAACCTTCATCACCACCTGTCAATCAACCAGAGCATGAAGGCACTACCAACAACATAGTTCCTCCCATTGTGTCTACTACTTTAGAACCAGCTTTACTACCCGGTGACAAAGTAAAGGACACAGATGCAACATGATACATCACTATGACAGAAACTGCAAATGTAGAGGAGAATGTTGGCGAACAGGAGAACATTGCCACAGATCTGGGATTTGACCATTTCACTACACCAGAGTTTCTTGCACAGGAAGAAGAGGAACGTCGAAGAAAAGAAAATGAAGAAAAAGAAGCATTCGACACCAACATGTTCCTTCAGTCATCTTCACAATCTAAGCAGACATCTTCGCAGCAACCTCCACCTCCTAAAGACTTTCCACCAAAGGATCCGACTCCTCCAGCTTCTTCTTCGAGCTCACACAACGAGTCGTCATCTGAATCATCACCGGAACATTCATCTCCTACACCCTCTGAAACCGCATCTAAGCAACAATCAATCAATGAACCGACAAAACCAGTTGATCTTCAGGAGCAAGTCAACAGTCTCACAGCTATGGTTACTAATCTTGCTAAACAAGTTGAAGATTTTCAGGAGGCAAAGCAGCAAATCGATAAGTTCATGAAAGCAGATTTGACAGGACTCATCAGGACTTTCACACTAGATTACCTTACTGAGAATCTGGTTGAAATCGTCACTCCTGAAGTGACAAGTCTTGTTGCACCAATTAAGGACAACTTGGAGCACAGAATAAGAAATGTTGTAAAGAAAATGTTGTCAACAACACCATTTACGCTTCATCCTGCCAAAGCTTCAACATCAACTCCAGTCATTTTTGAACCATTAGTCGAAGACCTGCTTACTCAACTCTACGACAAAGTTGCGTCCAAAACCACTTTGACAACTGAGGAAACTGCACTTATCGACGCCATTGCAGCTAACTTGTCTAAAAAGTCGTGCAAAGACGCTGCTGGATCCCTAAAGAGGTCAAGGAAAGATGACGACCCAGACCCAAACTCAAAAGGAAAGAAACACAAGTCCGGAACCGGTCCATCATCTTCTCACCAACCACAAAAGGATTCTACTCCTCCGGGAAATCAGCAACACACTTCAGCTACTGGTCTAGGTCCCACAGATCAGGAAGAGACATTTATGCAACCAACTGATGATTATGAAGGATAACCCGATACCGACTATCGTGCCTCCCCAATTCCCGATTCTCAACCTGGACCATCGTCAACCTCAAAAGCTCAAGACAAGGAAACTACATCCAAGTCTAAGAAGTCAAAGAAAAGAAGGCGTCACTCATGGCTCGACAATGATGACACACCTGAAAATGATCGGTTAACTTATTTGGTCAAAGCTCAACCTCCTCTGGAAGATGAAGAACCACTCCCAGGCAATACACTGCAATATACTCAGGTTATCATAAAGGAGGATCAGATTGAGAAACTTACAAAGGCGGAGCTAAGAAGAATCGATCGGGATGCGCGTGAATTCCTCAAGTCTAGATCTGGAAATAAGATGGAACTCGAATTTCATATGCAGAATATAGCTAGTGCAATGTCAGGAAAGTTTGATTGGCTAAATCCTGAGGCGAATCTCGACACCTAATCTAAAAAACAGGACAAACCTTACTTCACCGATTGGACTAAACCATTACCTCTGCAAGGATTTCCCGAAAAACCTAAGATACCTTACCGCTTCTTCTTCAACAAGGATCTTCGTAACCTCCAACTCACTCAAGAGAACTCAAAACAGAAATATGCTTCCTCACTGACTATCTCAGTGCCAGCCGCAAGATACGATGTTCCTGCAATTGAAGAATCAACTCCAGTATTTAGCGACTCTATTGTAGCTTATGACAGAGATGCTTTACACGGGATTCAGCACTGGCCTGAACATCGTCGACTCGGTTACACTCACAGGTTAGACATCAAGTCGTTAGAGAATGTGAAGCATAAATCAAAGATCATTGCTATCTTGGAGATTCAAGAGTCGAAACGGTTTAACTACATGTTCATGAATGAGATTGTGGTTAAAAGACAAGATGAAAAGAAGTACAAATTCTCAGAAGCAGACTTTCCCGACCATTATCTAAATGACATTGAAGACATGTATCTAGAAAAAGTTCAAGGAAGAATGCGTGGATTCGAAACTGAAACACAATACAACTTCATTTCATCTCTACTTCTCTTCATCCGACGATTGATAGTTCAAGAAAGAGTGGAAGATCTTCAGCTTGGAGTGGAAAGTTACCAACAGAAAATCAATCTGGCAAAGCCACAAGTCTCATTTCCTGGAATTAATCAGATGTCACAGTGCACGCTCATCCAAACACCATCTTTTGGCTTCACATACCTCAACAGCAAAAAGCTAATAAGTTTTATGAGGCTCGATGAGTTACACAAGTTCTGTGATGTCACGCTCAAAACTGTTCGCGATGGGTTAGTCAAAAGGTTGAATGATGATCGGAGAAAGATATCTAGAGGTGAAACTGCAAGGTGGAAATCTAGTGCCAGAAGACAAGTTCGAAACTTTGTTATGAAAATTGAAGAAAGGTTATCCCGTCGGGAGCAGATCAGACGATTGGAAAGTTATATCGGTGTCAGACCTTCATTTCCTACCAGACTCTTCAAAAGACCAGATCCACAGTTCACAGACTTTGATGCACCGATCATTGATGAATCATAAACTGGTACACAAGGGAATTAACATTTCAATATTAACTATTTCATTTGATTGATTTGTTATCATAATGGCTTGTGCACACATAACAGTGTACAACCCGTTCTTGTAAAAAAAGGACCCTGAGGTACGCATCAGTGCCTCAATCCTAATATAAGGAGCGAAGGCTTCTTACTTTTGAGTAGAGTTAATCAAACATTTTCTGATTTTCACAACTCTGCTCAAAAGACAAGTATTTCACCTCAATAAGAATTCACTTGTTGAGGGGGAGCACTTGAAACAAAATCATCGTTCTTGAAATCAAAAATTCTTGTTGATTTCTCCCCATAAGACTCAAAAGGCATATTTTAATCAAAGGATTGTCAAAAATATTATCTTATATGCTATTTTTGAGAGGGAGAAAAAGTAAATGTGATTAAAATATGAAAGTTCAAAGTTGCTTAAAAGTCAAATCTCATGCGAGCTAGACTCGGATTCACCCAAGAATTGACGAAACATGAAAGTTAGTAATCTCGAAAAGTCTTATCTTCGACGGGTAATGACATCAAGTTAGTTACTAAGAGCTAGTTGTCACCTAAAAGCTGACAATGGAACTCTTTAACTAGCCACGTAAGCGTGTCTCGAAAAGGATTTGTCTTAGTAGAAATGTACCGTTTCGAGAAACTTTCTGTGGACTTGACCAGGCCGGGTAATAACTTCAAGCTAGTCTAACTAGTGATGTAAGCGTGTCTCAAATTGGTCGGGTTCACTGAAAGCGGATCAATTCAAAAAAGTGCTTGCTCCTCCCGCATGTGCAAATTTATTAAATACTTATGAGCACGTGTGAAGGGGGAGCCCTTCAAAAGTAAACAAAAAAACTCTCAAAGTGTTAAACAAAATGTTTGATAATTACAAACACTTGGAGAGATTTTCAATCAAAGGTTTCATGGCTGTTGTCGGATAATCATGGAGTTATAAGGTGATTAAGATAGGAAAAATCGTCCTATGATCCGCCAGAGCCAGAGGGATCTACCCAAGGACATCACCAATAGTTAGAATTAGAAGTCCTTAGGTATGATACGTAAAAAGGAGAAAAGAATGAAAGGGGAAAGAAGGAGTTGAAGAATTAAAAAGAAAAGTAAAGAAAAGGGTGAAAAGAAATAGCCCTCCATATGTTCAACCTTAGGGCAGACACCGGGTTCAATTCGTATGCTACTGGTTGTTGCTAAGGCAACACCGGTATTGAAGATAAAGTCATCATGGACCCAGTGACGCAACGCACTAAACCATCTAACCACTCAAGTTCTCTTAAAAGAATTTGTTTCATTCTCACGGGGAACCAGTGTAATCTATCAACTTATCTCTTAGAGATGGTTGATATTGAAGCAGGAGACCCCTCCCTAGTCTCCGCATAGGAAACCTAAGTGTGCACTTTTCGAGTCTAGAGCCATGAGATACATCAAAGATCTCTTAGGAACACTTAGTATTTCTACAACTGGTGTTCTACATCAATGGACACCAGTTGTAAATTATCGAGTCCTTCGCAGATCTTAGCAATCTACCGAGAACATTTATGAGAGAAGTTACATAAGTATTTCTCAATGATTGAACGGAAATCCTGCCAGGGTCAACATCAAACAACCCTGACAGCAGGTCACTTCGGTAACTCCTTGTGAGTTACGCTTAGTGTTTGCGGTGGTTTCTTAGCGGTCTACAGTCGTGAAGTGATCCCCAGCGACTCACCCAGTCATTGAGCTACTTAGTAGGTCTTGTAAGCTCCTTCGGGAGTATCTGACATGGGAACGGCCTTGATAAGGGTTAGAAGGAGTCTTCACACTATGCAGTTGACGATCTCTAATTCCTTATCTGTAAGTACCGGATGTTTTATTGCTAACTGTTTACCTGCAGGGACACATCATCTCCATGGCGACGGATCCCACATGCTCATACATGCATCTTGAAGTCATCAAAAGCTCCCTCAAAGATCAAAGCAACACAAAGTTTAAAGATAGATTCTACGCCAAAAGGAAGAATCTACATAGTATAAAGACTAAAGATCAAAGTATAAGAAATGGAACTACGTGCATGTATAAGTCAAAATTTAAAGATGTATGAGCATGTTGGAATGGCGGATTACCACCACAGACGCAGAAGTGACGAAAGGCAGACAACTTCATAACTTGATCACTATCACAACAACAATGAACAAAGCACAAAGAACGATGAATGATTTTATCTCATGAATTTTTTGAAAGACGTCTAAAGCTGTGAAAGTCAAAGATGAAGAAATGACAAAGACGTCAAGCAACCGTGATGACCGACCCTTAGGGGGAAATTGTTGGGAACGAATTTTTACTATTTTATCAAGTCTCGGTCATTTGTAATAAATGTTAGGTTGCTTAGTTATTAATTACTTACACTTTATTAAGTTTAATATGTAAAAGACTTATGAAAAGCCCACAAGGCCTCATGGGCCACGATTTCTAGAAAGGTGGAAGCTAGGAGTGTTGCCCTAGCATCCCCCCCCTATATATAGGACCTTATGTACTCATTTGTATTTGGTTGGTTATTTGATATTATAAAGAAACTCTTGCACTTATATTTCTCTCATTCTTATAATCACTCAAATCCTTATATCTATCTCATTCTTGTTTGTGTGTTATCAATATAGGTACCTAACAAAATTTATTTATTTGAAATATAAGCTTGAAGTTAATGTATCTAAATGGAGCAATTTATTTCAGAGAAGATTATTTTTTGTAATAAAAAGCTAACAGCTTCCAAAAAGCTCCTACCAAACACGCCTTAAATCATAATTTCACTAAAAGTTAAAAGATTAAACTATCATTTACTATCGAATAAAAATGCATTCATATTCTAATAAAGATGAGAATAATACTAGTATACGATTCTGTTACTCTTACTATTTTCATTTTGATTTTAGGAATAATTGCATGAATCATCCCTGAACTTTGGCCAAATTGCAGGTTTCGTCTCAATCATTTCAAAAGTGCAAAAACTAAATCTGTGGGAAACCTTTGAGCAAATTTTCGTCCCTAGTTTCAAACTTCAGGAACGATTTATGCAATTAAAAATCCAATATTTACTTTCAAACCGGTAGGGATGGCAACGGGGTGAGTTTGGGGTGGGGCAGCCATCCCCATCGCCAAACCCGATTACGAAAGCTCTCCCCAAACCTGCCCCGATCCCCATCGGAGATCTAATCAGGGCGCCCCGTTGGGGCGTGATAGTCCCCTAAACCAGCCCTGTATTAATCGGGGATCTTATCGAGGTGTCCTCTTTGGGTGCAATTCTCGACCAAGCCGCACCATTTCACATTTATTGTTATTTTTTTAAGGTAAGCAATAACGAACCTATTAATGATCAATTGCAAACAATTCTTATTAAGTTTTCAACGATAGTATTATACATAAATAATGATAAATTATACCGCAAAAAATTAAAACTTAAAAATATGATACTAAACGAGTTTCTATAATCACAATTTTGCATTCTTACAAATATTAAAAAACTAACAATATTAGAGTAATATATTTTATTACGTAAATGCTAACAAAATAATACTACGTGTGTGTGTGTGTATATATATATATATATATATATATATATATATATATATATATATATATATATATAGGATCAAATAGGAAGAATAATTAAAATAAGAAGGATAGGAAGTAACAACAACCACACATTTCAGATGCACCTACAAAAGTGGATGCATCTTCCTTCAAATTTTCCCTCTTAATTTGAAAAGTGTGGGTATAATTACTTTTTACCCTTCTTATTTTAATTATTCTTCTTATTTGATCTCTACCATATATATATATATATATATATATATATATATATATATATATATATATATATAACTGGAGGCGTTTGATTATTTTTTGCCACATATTCATGGTCAATGCCCAGTCATTTCCACATATGCATGGTCAATGCCCAGTCATTGCCAAATATTCATGGTCAATGCCTAATCATCACTTTTGAGCGCCATGTCATCAGTAGTGTGTGCCATGTCATCGTAAATATTTTTGAAATTTCGAATTTTAATTATTTAAAAGCAATATTTTGATGAAACTCGGAAGTATATAAATTTTTCCTTCCAAAAATATTATTCTTCTTATTTGATCTCTACCCTATATATATATATATATATTTTGCCACATATTCATGGTCAATGCCCAGTCATTTCCACATATGCATGGTCAATGCCCAGTCATTGCCAAATATTCATGGTCAATGCCTAATCATCACTTTTGAGCGCCATGTCATCAGTAGTGTGTGCCATGTCATCGTAAATATTTTTGAAATTTCGAATTTTAATTATTTAAAAGCAATATTTTGATGAAACTCGGAAGTATATAAATTTTTCCTTCCAAAAATTCGGATTTATTAAAAAGTGACCTTTGCAAGAATCGAACATGAGTCATTTAATTCACATATAAATGTTTCAACCACTAGACCAAGCCAGTTTTTGTTATTTACAATACAAATTAATTAAGACATGCTTAAATAATTGATATTGTTAATCTATATTTAAGGAATAGATCATGCATAAAAATAAATTATTATTATTATTATCCATTATTAAAAAAAAACATACGTATATTGTAAACCTGATTCTTTTTCCCAAAACCCTAATATCACTCATTCATCTTATTAATTATGACACACGACATTTTTTTTCTTTTCTGATTTGATGTGCATGTTGTTCGTAGGTCATTTACATTCTTATTTATTTTATAAACATTCTTTTTTTGCAGGTCATTTACCACACAAAGTGGATGGAGGGCGAGAGTTGCTAGAAGAGAGCTTCGGATATAAAAGATGGTCAGTTTTATTTTTTTCATATGCATTACAGGCTTACAGTGATAGGTCTTGTGTTGAGATTGTTGTATTCTTAGTAGTGACCAGAAATCTAAAAAGTTTATGTCATTGCAGTACTTTGGAATTTCTCTATAAACTCAGATATATTTAGCTTTGGTATGAGTAGTTTAACACATGTCGTACTGTTAGGTCTAGGTTCAGCTTGGTTCAGGGACAAAATTTCAGGGATTAGAGATATATTTAGCTTTGGTATGAGTAGTTTAACACATGTAGTACTGTTAGGTCTAGGTTCAGCTTGGTTCAGGGACAAAATTTCAGGGATTAGATTCTGGATATGGGGTTGCTTTTTTTGTGCTTATTATCAAGTGTCGGGTTACATGTTGACTCTAGTCATGTTCATGTCGAAACAAATTAAGATACAACAACTGAGCTGTACATCGTCCACAAGAATCAGGCAAGACTTTGATTTATATCATTATTACCTCACTTTATGAAATTCAGAAAGAGAACCAAAGAGGTGTCTTTATCCGGGTAAAGTGAGTAATTTGCATTTTTATTAAGGCGCTTTCATTGACAGGAGTGAGATTAAGCATCTTATATGACAGGATTTTAGTTATAGTTTTTGTTCCTGAATTTCAGAAAGAAAGATAACTAGATAGGTGCAGGCAGGTCAAACGGAGCAACCATTTTAAGTGCCCTTTTTTTTAACACTTTTAACTTGTAACCTGTATGACCCGCTCTGCCCTGCCTACTGTTGTCCTTACTGCAGTTCCTTTTTTACATTTCAGGTATGTTTGAACGTAATGATAGTTATTAAAGCATGAAAGATTAGTTATTTGCACTTTATATATAGTAAGCATTCTAAGTTCTAACCAATTTTGACTGCTCCCTGCAGAAGTAATCCCTTGCTGACCTAAAGAAGTCGACTTCACAATATTTAACTAACTTTTACATGCTTGAATTGTTGATAAATGTAATTGAGTTGGCACTCATTCTAAGCAGTTTCACCAAACAAACATCATTCTAATTCATGAAAACAAGTTGATCCCTAGATGAAATCTAAAGGGAGTGAAAATTCAGATAAATCAAGGGTTCGTCCTAACATTAAGGGTGCACAGGTGTCTGAATCATCATTTAATTGAAGAATTTTCACTTCGTCTACTCCAGAGATTTCACATTCTTGAGATTTTGCTACCACTTCAGGTTATTCATTAACAATACTTCTTTACTATTGTGATCAATAGTAGACTCGAGATAAACTAAGCTCTAAATGTTGAATTGTAGGCGTCATACATTTCTAGACATACTACTGAATCTGTAAATTAGTTGACTGACTTTAACTGTATAAACACAAACATTTATAATTGATATAATTATAAATTATATTGTGTTTTGCCATACAATAACATTTACGTAAATTGCATGCTATAGGATTCTTTGTTGCTGCTCAGAATAATATGGAAGCTCCATTTGAGGAGGTGCTTGACAGGATGGAGCAGCATATGGATTTCATTATTGCTGATGTTACGTTGACATGGACACTGGATGTTGCTAATAGGAGGAATATTCGGGTTGCTGCATATTGGGCGATGTCTGCTACGATTTTTACTATGTGGTATCATGTAGAACTACTTCAGAAACACATACATATCTATGTTGATTTATCAGGTGCATAATACTCTTCATATTTCACATTGCTAAGTGTTTATTTACTACATTGGTTAGTTGCTTAAGATTCAGATGGTTCATCTTATTTTCTACATGTATGTACTGTCACATCTTTTAAGTACTGAAAGGGATTCTTCCTAGGCGTCCTATTTGGGCTTTTGTATATCTAACAAGCCACTGTTCAACTTCATAAACACATTTAAATTTGAGCAACAATTTATATGGACTTTAAAATACACTTGCATTCATGGCTTTGAAAGCTTTTCATCATATTCGGTATAGACTAAACTTCGTTTGCTGATGGAGGGCTACTGGCATCTCTGACCACCTACAGATTTTGATATTGATAAAGCATTTAAATTCACGCAATCATAGCTAATTACTGCCTAGGCCCTCAAGGTAAATACACTACACAAAATAAGAATTCTTGAATGCAATCTGAAAAAAAGATTTACGAACAGATAAGAGAATGTAGGAACATATACATAGATAAAATTTATAACAAAGTATTAGGTTCAATACAAGTATTAAGTGAGATTGATTAGATTGCAACATATACATAGATAAAATTTATAAAAAAAATAACTACGAAGAATTAAAAAGTATTAGGTTCAATATAAGTCTCCGAAGCTACCTGAGGCATACTATTTAAATCACCCCCAAGAATAGCCGGTATATTGCCCATGTTTGTGACAGTCTATGAGCCATGTCAAGAAATAAACGAACCTGCATAATGAATCAACTATGCCACACATCTGATAGATAGGGCAACAGACAGCCAAAGGGCAATGTAAGTAACGGACCATCAGTTTCTGATTGTTACTTTGTGCTACCATGTACATTAGATATTTGTATGGTATATTTCATTGTTTTAACATTCTTGATATGATCAAAACACATAGCTAAATATGAAAATAACAAAATCTAGAGAACTGATGAATAAACAATTACATCCGTATCTAACTGGTTTTGCCAAGAATAATACTCTATTTAATTTGTCGCAATCTCATCTTCCTGTGGTTTCCATATTCCTTTGTTTCTTACAACACTTCTAGCTAGGGGTGTACATGAAACCTTCAAAACCACCTAAACCGGCCGAAACTAACAAGCAAGATATACTCTCATTCAATAAGAAACATGTTGGGTAGGATCCAAAAACAAAGAGAAATACAAAAAACCCCACACTCACATACTTAAAACAATTACCTGCGAGGCTACAACCTATCTGGAACTATCCAACCTTTTATGTCCTATCGTAACTTTCTCATATGCAAAACAAAACAGAGGGTAAGTAAATCTAACTGAACCTATCAGTCTATCACATAGTTCATATGTGTTGAACTGTTAAAGCACACAAATACACAAGCAGGAGTTACGGTTATAAAGTTTTTTTCTTGAATAAAGATTTGTTAGTACTCAAGTTGCCTAAATAAAGTCAAAACTGGCCAAACCGGCCAGTTCTAGACGATTTGACCATCAAGTCCCACCGGTCGGTTTCATTTAAAATTTTCCGTAAGTGTAATTATCGGTTCGGCCAAGATTTGACCTTATACACCCCTATGTCTGACTGTACTCAAATTTGTCATGGCTAGACATAAAAGAAATAATAATAACATTATATTGATCATATGTAATGGGCTTAGTATGGTGGATATTAAGCAATAGCCTTTTGATTATAGAATGTGAGAGGCAAAGAAAGAAGAGGATAAAATGTGACCTTATGAACCCAAATACTTCATATATAAATGGACTTGCTTTCTAAGACTCCACAAATTATCTTAATGTTGTAATGTTATTTGACATTTTCATAAACTTCCATGTTCAGGTCAGGTAGGTTACCAGAGAGACAACTATCTGACTTAAATGTACTCGGCATAACCAAGGTATCCTTCCAACCCCTTTCCCTGGTCACCCACGAGGTTTACAGGAACGGAGCCAGAATTTAGCGATAAGGGGGGCTGAAAATTAATTTTTTTCCTAAACTAACAAAATCATATAACTTAATTACTTAAACATTAAATGACAGATTATTTTGATTGCATAGGCCAACAAATATGGGTTACAAACTAACAAAAGCGATAAGTAGTTATGCTATGGGCTTAAATTGTGAGGACATAAGGAGTCAGGATATGCCTCAAATTTTCATAAACAGACTTTACATTTAAAATATATACTCTCCGCGAAATTGGATGTTGGATTGATTATCAAATTTATCCCTATCTTGATACTTTCTAAAAATCATATTGTCTTATACATTTCTAAAAATCAACTGAGAATAATAAATATATTTAATTGATTTATCTCAGGGTCGGGGAAGTTCAAAGTACTAGATGTGGACTAATTATTGTGTGCTCTTCAGTGATGGTAGCATTATATGCTTGGAGCGCCTTAACTATCATGTAATAGAAGAACTTAACCAAACAGCTTCTCGCACGATGGTTGTGTTACATCTTTTAGGTTGGCATATTGGTCTTATCTATTACATGGTTATACTATCATAATAATTATTATTGTAATGTTTCACCAACTCTGTAATATTTAAGTTATTGACAAAAGCTAGAAATCTTGAAGTTGTGACTTTTGCACTTTATGCAATAGAAACCGTATCACGCCGCTAACATTAGTTTATATATCATGCCTTTTAGAAGACGTGGTATAGAGTTATCTATTTAGTTAATTCCAAACAAAATATGTATATTTAGCCCTAAGCTTTGATGGAGCACGACCTTATTTGTTACATTGAAACACTTTCTTGGTCTTGCAGATATTTCAAGAAAATACTTTTGTCGTCCCCGAGCACAATATTTTATGCAAATAGATTAAAAGGTACAATAAACCCACATTTACGAATACATAAAGCTGCATTTTATCAGTTTTCAAATTTAGAACTACCATAGGCAAAGTAAATAATAACATAGTAATGAGAAAAGAGTGAGATTGAATGAAAGGTTACTTGATTGATTGAAATGAAACTATTACATCAGTATTTAAAGAGTATGATCTTGGCGGGAAAACTCATAACTAACACTTGAATGAGTTGACCTGCGTTGACCATCTTCAATACTCTGCTACATCTATTATACAAGAGTAAACTATCACTACACTACAATTACATTTAACTATTACATTGTATAACAACTAACTAAACACTTGAGATGATGAGCATAGTTGGAAGAGATGGCTGATAGAATCTTCTTGTTCATAACTCCATTAGCAGCCTTGTCTTCTTGTTGACCTGTATCTCCATTACCCCCCCCTGCAAGTTGGCAGTGTGTATGGATCACACATGCCATACTTGGATATACAATTGTGAAATGGAGCTCTGCTCAATCCTTTAGTTAGTGCATCAGCTGCTTGATGATGAGAAGAAATGAACACTGGAAGAATTTTGCCCAATTTAATCTTTTCTCTAACAAAATGACAGTCAATCTCTATGTGTTTTGTCCTGGCATGCTGAATAGGATTAGAAGCTAGAGCAATAGATGATTGATTGTCATAGAAGATTGGAACAGGTGTAGTGATTGGTATCTGCAAATCTTTGAATAGACTAAGTAGCCAAGTAAGTTCACATGTACAATCTGCAAGTGCCCTGTATTCTGCTTCTGTAGAAGACCTGGAGACCACTGATTGCTTCTTTGATTGCCAGGAAATAAGACATGAGCCAAGAAATATGCAAAAACCAGTAACTGATCTCCTTGTTGTTTGGCAGTTAGCCCAATCACTGTCACAATAAGCTTTAAGCTGGAAAGAATTGTGAGCAGGAAAGAATAATCCTTGTCCTGGACTGAGTTTGATATATCTGAGAACCTTGATTAAGGCTTTCCAATGAGGTGTTCTAGGATTGTGACTAAACTGGCTAAGAACATGAGCAGCATATGAAAGATCTGGTCTTGTAATAGTAAGGTAGAGTAATTTACCTACTAGAGCTCTATATTAAGAAGGATCATCCAATGGTTCTCCATCTGTATCATTCAACTTAACAATAGGATTGATTGGAGTATGAGAAGGCTTGTGATCTAGGACCCCTGCACTATGAATCAGTTCAAGTGCATATTTTCTTTGTGACATGGTGATTCCTTTGGTGTTTCTCAAAAATTCAATTCCTAAGTAATAGTTTAAGCTTCCTAGATCCTTGATACTGAATGCTAAATCTAACTGATGTTTGATGTGTGAGATAAGTTCAGGGTTGTTGCCTGTGAGGAGAAAATCATCAACATATATCACTAAGGCCAAAAAATCTGATCCTTTCTTATATGTGAGTAGAGAAGTATCTGCAAAACTTTGAGTGAACCCTTTTTGAATGAGAAAGTTGGTTAACTTAGTGAACCACTGTCTATTAGCCTGCTTTAAACCATACAATGATTTCTTAAGTTTGCACACAGGATTTGGAATGGTGGTGTTGTGATGATATCCTTGAGGTAGGGTCATGTAAACATCCTCATCTAAGTCTCCATGAAGGAATGCATTGTTAATATCTAGTTGAGCTATATGCCAATTGTAATGAATAGCTACAACTAAGAAAATTCTAACTGTCACCATCTTAGCTACAGGTGCAAATGTTTCAGTATAATCAATCCCTTCCTTTTGATTGTATCCTTTTGCTACCAACCTAGCTTTGTATCTCTCAATGGTTCCATCTGACCTGTATTTAATTCTAAATACCCATTTGCTACCAATTGGTGATATGCCTGCTGGAAGAGAGACTATGACCCAAGTGTTGTTGGTTTCTAATGCATGCAACTCTTTGTTCATAGCATCTTTCCATCTTAAGTGTTTGGCAGCTTGAGTATAAGATTGTGGTTCCACTGTCTTATTAATGGTATTGATGAGATGTCTGTGTTGAGATGAGTGTATGTTAGCATAATTAATGTATTTTGAGTGGTGAAATTTTGTGAGTGAATTAGCTGTGTGTTTTGATTTAGGAACAGTGACATGAAAGTCTTTTAACTTATTTGGTATTTTTGTTGTTCTTGTGGATTTTCTAAGTGGTGGTGGTGATGGTGATGGTGAGGGTGAGTGTGTAGGGTCTGATGTAGATGAGAATGTTGTTGGAGATGTGTCTGCATTATGATGTTGAGATGGTGAAGGTGTATCTGAATCATGAGGTTGTGATGATGAGGTTGTATTGGTTGCTGGATCAGTGTTTAACTCTGTGGGTGTGACAGTTGGTATTTCATGATGTTGGTGATGTAGTGGTAGGTTTGTGAGCAAATGGTAAAATGTGTTCATGAAATCTGACATGTCTACTAACAAAAATCTTGTGAGTTTTGGGATCATATAACAGATAACCTTTTTGTGTTGTAGGATAACCAATGTGGATGCAGGGTATAGATCTTGATTCAAATTTATCTGTGGTATGTTGGTGAGCATAAGCTTGACATCCAAGAATTCTTAAATGATCTAGTGAAGGGGGTGTTTGGTACAGCATCTCATATGGACTTTTGTGGTTTAATGGTTTACAAGGTAATCTGTTAATGAGATATGTTGCTGCAAGTAGACAGTGACCCCAAAAATGAATAGGAAAATTTGCTTGAAATCTAATTGCCCTTGCTACTTCCAATAGATGCTTATGTTTTCTCTCCACTCTGGCATTTTGCTGAGGTGTATTGGGACATGAAGTTTGGTGAATGATTCCATTGTTTTTGAAAAATTCAGATAGTGAATGATTGAGGAATTCTGTGCCATTGTCACTTCTAACAGTCTTGAGTGTTGTTTTGAAGTGATTTAGAATGAAAGAATGAAACATTTTGATTGTTGATATTGTGTGGTGTTTAGAAGGTAACAAGTAAGTCCATGTTGCTCTTGAATAGTCATCTACAATGGTTAGAAAGTAATGGCACTTGTTCACAGTTGGATGTTTATAAGGACCCCAAACATCTACATGGATTAGATCAAACAATGATTTTGCATTTGATTCACTCTGAGAAAAGGGTGTAGCATGTTGTTTTGCTAAAAGACAAACATCACAATTATGTACAGAACATTCTTTTGAAAGTGAAATGGACTTTATTTGTTGCAAAACAGGAAGTGAAGGATGTCCAAGCCTTGAGTGCCAAAGATCCAAATTGGTGGTATTCACAGTGAGAATGGTTGAAGGAGTTGCTTTGAGTTCTTGTTGAATGATGTAGAGGCCATTATAGAGGTTGCCATGTGCAATCCTCTTGTGGTGATCCTGAAAGTAGCAGGCAAAGGGTGTAAAGAGAACTGAGAGTGGTATGTGTGTTCCTAGTTTGCTCACAGAGAGTAGATTATATGCAAATGAAGGAATGTAAAGCACATTGTGTAAGGTTATAGCAGAGTTAATATACACTGATCCAATTTGTGTGACTTTTGTGTTTTGACCATTTGGTAAGGTGACAAATATGGGTTGTGTGCAGACTTGAACATTGTGCATTAAAGTTAATGTTATGCAGACATGATCAGTGGCACCACTATCTACTACCCATAAGTACCTTTGCTTAATTAAGACAGATGCAATGAATTTATAAGTGCTAGCATTAATATGTGAAGCAATCAGTTTGTATGATCTGGTAGTGAGAGTGGCAATAAGTCTAGGTGTACCTTCAGTGTTCATGAATTGTGCACCATTTTGTTCTTTGTTGCTCTGCATCATAAGCATCATTTGATTCAATTGATTTTGAAGCTGATCCATCCTTGCACTCATTGCATCACTTTGTCCTGAAGTATTTGCCATCTCACCATTACTTCCTTGTGCAACTGTCATATTGATTACTTTGTTCATTGAGTGATCTTGATGGTTATTTCTGGGTGTTTGGACAGTTGATTTAAACTTCCCATGTAATGGGTGACCCACAGGATATCCAACCAATTGATAACATTCTTCCTTGTAGTGACCTTCTTTACCACAATTACCACAAATTACCCCTTTCTTGAAACTGCTTCTTCTCTGTGTTGAATCTTTTTGACCACTGTTTCTTGCAAATGACTCTCCAAACCTTGAATTACCATTTCCAAATCTTGAATTACCATTGTAACTGTTCCTTGTGTAGTTTGATTGTGCAGAAAATGCTGCTGAAGCTGGAACTTTGAGTGCATTGCCTTCCCTTTGTTTTTCTTCTTGTCTGATCATACTGTATGCTTTAGCAACAGTTGGCATAGGACTCATAAGCAAAATTTGACCCCTGACATTAGCATAACATTCATCCAAACCCATCAAAAACTGAATCAACCTCTTCCTTTGATCTCTTTCTCCATTAATCCTTCCATTATCACAATTACAAGCACAAACACAAAGATATGGAGCTTCTAATGAATCATATTCATCCCAAAGACCTTTAAGCTTGTGGTAGTAAATTTCAATTGCAGCATTATTCTGTTTTAACTGAACCAAGTCATGAGTAAGTTGATAGATTCTGTGACCATCAAGCTGTGAATAGTGTTCTTGCAACTCCTTCCATAGATCACAAGCAGAATTCACATAGTTCAAAGAATTACCAATTTGTTCATCGAGTGTGTTTAGAATCCATGAAATTATCATATCATTTGTTCTTTCCCAAAGTGGCCTAAGTTCTGAATTAACCATTGGTTCTTCATATTCACCAGTCACAATCTTGAGCTTATTTTTAGCATTGAGAGCAATCATCATGGATCTTTTCCAAGATCCATAGTTATCTGATCCTGTCAGCTTCTTGGAAATGAGAATTAAACCAGGATGATCATGTTGATGTAGAAATAGTGGGTGATTAGGTGAGGTGACATCATCAATGGTGGGATTAGTTGTGTTTGTGTTAGTGGTATTTGAATTATTCATGGTGTTTTGTGATGGAAGATGATCGGAATTTTAACAGATTGATTTTATGATTGATCGGAAACTGCTGGTGTTGCCGGAATAATGATCGGAATTTGTTAAATTGATTGGAGTTTGTTAGATTTCAGTTGAGGGGTTGTTGGGGGTTTGTTAGAGCTCATATGGCTCTGATACCATAATGAGAAAAGAGTGAGATTGAATGAAAGGTTACTTGATTGATTGAAATGAAACTATTACATCAGTATTTAAAGAGTATGATCTTGGCGGGAAAACTCATAACTAACACTTGAATGAGTTGACCGGCGTTGACCATCTTCAATACTCTGCTACATCTATTATACAAGAGTAAACTATCACTACACTACAATTACATTTAACTATTACATTGTATAACAACTAACTAAACACTTGAGATGATGAGCATAGTTGGAAGAGATGGCTGATAGAATCTTCTTGTTCATAACTCCATTAGCAGCCTTGTCTTCTTGTTGACCTGTATCTCCATTACATAGCCATATCTATTTACCACCAATGTATTGTTTAACAACTCTTATAATATGCTAATGAAACAACATAAAAATAGAGAGCTTAGATAACCTGTGGGCACATTCAAATTCAACTATTAATCAAGAAGCAATGGATACAATGTGCACCAATAATCTATTGATAATTTGTTTTGGTAAAACAATGCAGTCAAAAAACTAATGTGTAGTTCAATGACAACATTTATCTATTTCGTCTCTTAGTGTTATTTATAATACTGATGCTAAAAAAAGAAAACATACATGTCACAGATTCAGCAACAAGACAAATGTGGTAGCAGAGAACGTGGGAGTATACCTTTTTTATCTCATTAGACCAATTTGAATAGCAGCTCAAGAAGTTATTGTGTTACTGATATATATATATATATAGGAGCACTTCTTAGTCAATTATTGTTGTTCGTGATCATCCATATGTTTTGGAACTATCCTTGAAGATTGTGAAAGTTTGAACGGTTAATAGGTAGTTACCTATGTGTGTGTATGTTACACAGAATAGCAGGTTAGACGGGTTTATTGGCACACTCATCAAATTATAAATACTAAATGAATGCAGGCGTATTCGAGATGAGCTATCAAATCAGAATCAAGAAACTAGCAACCTCACAAACAGGCTTGATCGAGTGAGTATACCTTAGTTTTATTTATCAACTTATCCAGATCGTAACTCTAAGCTTTTAAAATTATATTTGAAAACAGGAAATCTACACATGAAGGGCTGAGCTGGAAGCAGCAAAATACAATGTGATCAAATACTGTATAGGTACTCTTGCCTCAATATCTTCTCTTTCTCACAGGGTATGTTTGTGAGTTTCAGTGAGGAACAAACACCTAGGAAAAAAGAGAGAGGAACATTAATATGTTACCCTTTTCCGTTTTAGCTTAATTTTGTGACATATTGAGATAAAATAAACCTGAATTGACTCATTCATTAGTAAATGGGTTAAACTAAATCCACTTTGAAAAGTTGCAAAATACAAAATTACTCTTCCATTGTTTAGAATAGTTTAGGTGGAGTCTACATTGTTTATTTTTTGTTGCAAGAAAGAAAGACCAAATATGCAAAAGTCCCACTTTTATCAGATGAAAGAAACAAGCAATATTGGAAGCATAAAAGGATAGCCCTTACATTATGAAAATTTAGTATGATTCTTATTTCTATTTGTGAATGAAAAAAGTCCCAAATTTAGTATGAAAAACTAAGGGTACGTGGTGCAGCCGCAACCCACCTTAGGAGCGTTCAACCTTGGTTCATGAGAGACACTCAATAGGGTGTGTCTTGGTTTGGTTCTCAGCCATGACCCAAAGAGGGTGTGTTTTGGTTTTAATTCGGTTCAGCACCCAAAAGGGTACATTTTGTTTGCCTATTTTCCTGCACAAAGGGTGCATATAGACCTGCTGATTTCAGCCCCTAAAGAGTGAGTTTCGTTGCTTATTTTTCTGCACTAAATGGGGTGCGTTTGCTGCTGCAAAACAGCCCCATCAGCGGCCGTTTGTTGGCTTCAAAACAGCCCCAACACAGGGTGTGTTTGTCCGCTTATTTTCTGTACAAATAGGGTGCGCTTGTCTGCTTATTTTCTACACCAGAAGGGTGTGTTTTGTTTGCTTATTTTTCTGCACAACTAGGGATGTTGGTTGTTTAAGCGGAAGCCGATTAACAACATATAGGGTGCGTTGGGATTTATTTGGGATGAGAGGCTCAACCGAGGCCATAAGAGGTGTTAGTTTTGATAGATTGGGCTGCAAGATCAATGGGAATTATCGTTAGAGAGTGTAATAATTTGTCTAGATTAATTACTTCATTTTTAGAGTAAAAGTGAAATATATTTATCACTTATGGATATCAGACTATACTAATATCAACGGACTAAATACATTGAACAAAGGTTATTAATATTGGACTTGGGATGATTAGACTATTTATTGGACTATTAAGCGGACATGGACATAATAATATTGTATACTTAACAGACTATTTATATATTGGACGTTAGACGAAGACTATTTATGTTAGACTACTTAATGAAATATTAAGCAAAGTTGGACATTTGGACTGTTGGATTATATTGGACTAACTTTGAACTACTTATTGAACTATATATCAGACATATACCGGATATATCGAATTGTGACTCGGACTGTGACTTGGACATATTAGACTCGGACTTAAGATATCGGGCAATTGCCCATTGTACTATTATTGGACTATTAAGTATAATATATACGTGCTTCATATATTTATATATTTTGATTCTCTATGGAATCCTTATTTTGCACAGATACTGGCAACCTGGCAGGTCTATTATGCCCAATAAATGGTTTCATGAATGTGACAGCCTATAAGCTACATCTTCAAAAATCCAGATCACCAAGTAAGTCGTTTTTATTTTTATTTTTTATGTTTATATTATATTATTATTATCCGTAAATGCTCCTTCTATATGACTATATATAAACAACATCTGTGTTAGTTGTAAGGAAGCATACTAAGATTATCAAAACTCACTACCAATTATTTTTATATAATTGGCTGAGTATGTATTTGCTTATGACAAACTCCAATGACCAACTGTAACAAACATGTACCAATGATTTCGATGAAGAGTTGGTCATTGGTCGTGGTAGATTTAGAAATGTTTATAAGGGTAACATCAAGATTGGAGCAAATGATACCGTTACTGCCATCTAACGGCTGCGTTCCAATTCAAGTCAAGGAGCATCTGAGTTTTGGGCTGAGGTTCAAATTCTTTCTAAGTTAAGGCACTGTAATCTAACATCTTTAATTGGCTATTGCAACGATGAAAATAAATGATCCTTGTGTATGAGTATATCCCTCAGGGGACGCTTGAAGGCTGTCTTCATAAAGCTAGCACTTCTTTGTCATGGTTGCAGCGGCTGAATATATGTATAGGGGCGGCTCGTGGTCTAGATTACCTTCACACAGGTACTGGCACTAAAAAAGGGGTCATACATGGTGATGTGAAGAGTTTAGTATTGTGTTACATGAGAATTATGCTGCTAAGATCTCAGACTTTGGGTGACCTGTGGGTATATGGATGCAAGGTATTTCTACACAAACAAACTAACAAGAAAGTCTGATGTGTATGACTTTGGTGTTGTATTGTTTGAGGGGTTATGTGGGCGGCTAACTGTTGACACAAATCTTGATAAAGAACAATGTGGTCTCGCAAAATGGGCTCAAGATTGTATAAGAGAAGGAAAATTGTCCCAAATTATTGATTTTAATTTGAGAGGGCAAATATCGGCTAATTGTTTGAAAGAGTTTGCACGTGTTGCAGCAAGCTGCTTACATACTCTTCGAAATCAACAGCCTACTATGGCTGAAGTCGTAACAAAGCTTGATTTTGCGTTATGTTTACAGAAAAAGATGGATCAGTCTGCTACAAACACAAAAGTGAGCAAGCAGTTAGGGTCATTCTTTACTGATAAAGAGTGGTGTAAAACCTCGTAAAAATCCATATAATTAAAAATGTTTAATTATATATTAATCTTCGTCATTATTTTTAATCACCATTTTTACGGGAAAATTTAAAATTTTTCTTATTATACTATATTTACGAAATCACGTCATCCCATAATTCACCAAACGACGAAACAAGTTCTCGACACGTTTAATAAAATAAATATTTCATCTAATCCTAACTGAATAATAATTACAAAATTAAACAGGCCCTTAATAAAATTTAAGCCCAAAACCACCCTTAATAAATTCCAGCCCAAACACCCCCTCGTTACTATTAACAGCAGCCCAATTTCCTTTTTATTTTTATTTTCAGTCGAGCAGGTCATCTCCAAAACGCCCTTGTATTTTTCGATTCTTGAACACAACGTCTACATATTTTTGTACCTCCTAATAGTCTACCCACCAAAGAAGTAGGATGCCAAATTTTAGCTTCTAAGACGAACGTTTGATACGTTTAATAGAGGCAAAGTGTTTGGCCAAAAATCAACCCACTCGACATGTATTAAATCCAAGACTTAACCATTTTGACTCCAACTTGAATTCCCCCTCCTCTAATATTCTTCCTAGCCTAAATACATGATATTGGACAAGTTTTTATCAGCCTAGATCAAGCCTTACTCGTTAAATCAATTTGTGTATATAAATAAAATATGAGTCGACATATGAAATAACAAACCAATTCACATTTTGCTTCCCTCACTCACACAAACCTCTTAAAGTATTATATGTCAGTAAAATCTATCAAAATATCCCTGCCATGAATAGTTGGAGCAAGTAGCATGAAGAAAAACTTGACATAAACTCCATACGTGTTATATACCCACGAATATTTCCTCATTCGTTCATCACCTCTCACACTTAACTTCTTTCTACATTTTTACGTCTCTCTCACCCTCAAAAGAGTCTCAAAGACCAGAAGTCATCACCATACTTCAATTCCAATTCATTCGAAATATGGGTTTATATATATGCGTAGTATATATTGATTTTATTGAAGTTGTGAATTCATCCTTGTGTTTTCTTCCATTTCACTCGACTCTCTACCACCCTAGAGGTGTTGTAAGTCCTCACGTTCCCCTTCCAATTCGTTTTCCACGTTATTATATGTCCATGCATCATATATAATTTTTATCGAAAGTGTTTAGTTTCATATATATATATATATATATATATATATATATATATATATATATATATATATATATATATATATATATATATATATATATATATATATATATATATATATATACATACGTACGTACAAACATATAGCACCACAAACGTGACTAGCCTCTATCTTGGAAGGCCTAGGAGTCACGTAGCACACTTGTTTCATGTTTATTTTTACGTTACATGCATCATACAAACTTATTTTGAACTATATATCAAATGTATAAAAATGTTGCAAAACATAGAAATAATTCTAAGTCTTTTACTAGTAAAAATCTGTCCCAAGTCACTTATAAAACCGCCTTTTATCTCACAATTTAGCGTAACAAGCATGTCATATTTTTACACCATCTAATAGACACCATGGCTAGCTACAACTTTTGTATAAATAACATGTAAAAATAACCACGTCTCGACACTCTAAATCGACCAAAGTGAATTGCAAAACTTGTATATACCATAAACACTTAGAATTTTTCTAAGTCTTTTTACTCAGAAAACTGGTCCAGATCGCGACTAAAATGACCCTTTAAAACTCAATCCGACTTAATAACCACCCAATATTTTTACACAACCTATTTCTCCTTGCTACAAGCTACAAGTTTCGTGTTTATACTTTGTAATAATAAGCTCGTTTAGACCCTTTAAATTGGCCAAAGTAAAGCACAAAAACTCATTTTCAAAACTAATTATAAAAGGCTTAATGGACTGAAAAGCCCAATAAGCTGAAAATAAGCTCTCCGTATAAGCTGGACCAAAAAGCTATTTTGATATGATTTTATAACATTAAAAATGAGTCTAGGGATAAGCCCAACTTGTCTCTACGCTCACGGATCGTTAAACGCTAACGGGCCTTTAATTTAGCTCGTTAAAGCCCATTTATTGAAAAATAAGCTATTTTTGTAAATAAGCAGTTGAAATAAGTTTTAATAAGCTTCAATAAGCTCCAGAAATTTTAATATAATTTTTCCCATAATTTTTGAACGTTTGGACTAAAAATGTAACGCGACAACACCTAAAAGGACTAAAACTGCCAAACCTTAAAAACTTGGATTAAAACTGTCAAAACAGAAAGTTTAGGATAAAAATTGATATTATTTAATATTCCCAGCTTAGATTGTAATATCGGACATGTAGGTGGACTATAATTATAAAATATATATAAAAAGGACTAACGGTGTAACGCTAACGCCGTTAGTATAAAAAGTGTAAAAATTGGAAAAGGACAAGGACTACACATAATCTATTTGATATTCTTATTTTATTTTCTATTTTTCGTCACCTCATCACGTCATATGCATTTTATTACGTTTTATTTATATATTATTTATTTTTACGTTAATAATATATATAACGATATTTCAAAAGTTAATATTTTTACTTACGATTAAAAAGGTAAAACTTCGATGGATATTTTAAATAAAGTATTTTATAATATCATGCATGGTATAATAATTACACTGCACATCATCTATTCGTCATAACAAATAATATTTATTCGTTATTCGTTCGTATTTACCAAATAGTATTTGGTTATCTTCTCTGATAAATTTATTTATCAGGTTCCGTATCAAAGACGTTTCCATAGTCGTTTCCATAAATCTCATCCTACTTTACTTTTCATCATTTCCAAATCAAACCAGGTGAGTCATAGCCCCATTTCCAATAATTGTTTTCAACTCATTTGGGAGAGATACATGCTTACATATACTTTGATAACTTGATAAGTATATGAAATAAAATACATGATTCAAATCAATTTCCTAATTGATATTAAAATAATATAATTTGTGATTTAAAATGTGATATATATAATACATGACAAAATACTTAAATGAAATACTGATACTCGTATGATATTGTTTTCCATTCAATTATTGTGATATGTGATATATATATATATATATATATATATATATATATATATATATATATATATATATATATATATATATATATTTTGCTGATGAATTACTTGACTGAAATACTGATACTCATATGAAAATGTTTTCAATTCGATTATTGTGGTATGTGATATACATGTGTTACTGGCGAAATATTTAAACTGAATTTCTAATACTCAAACGATACCGTTTTCAAATTGATTACTGTGATACGATACTTGATTACATGATGTTATGCTAAATGATCCCATTATTCCTTGATATTGCCTAAGTTAGCTTATCGCCATATAATCCTTCAATCATGAGCCATTAACCACATGTAAAGTGGGTGCGAATATAGTGAACAGCTTCGAAACCTGTTAAAGATTGACCCCCTGTCCCACTAATACTTGACGGAATGCCAATTGCAATTGGTTAGTCGTATTAGTCGTGATACACTATATTCGTAGACAAATAGAAATTGGCAAATCACCTATTAATAGAGGGAAAAATCTGTCATTGATTTGATAGAACACCCCCTTCTGGTTAAGCTTGTGTGTCATGAGGCTTGGTGCAATATCTATAAAGGAAAAATGTATGTTTTTAACATATATTTAGATACAGCTGTATAGGTTTGACCATACGTGAATTGTATATCTAATTGATTTAGTATTATGAGTTTCCAACTCATATTAGGGTTATTGATTCTTTATTTGAATGTGATTGAATATTTATATGATTTATTTGTGAATATACTCGATACTTGTTTCATTACTGTTTGTATTTTATTAATACCAAATATTCCTGAAATCTAACAAAATAAAGGGTTTTCCTAAAACTCTATGAACTCACCAACCTTTGTGTTGACACTTTTAAGCATGTGTATCTCAGGTAATTTAACGGAGCAGGACAAGACACGGAGTGGGCATTTATTACTCTGATAAATTAAAATGGTGTAAAAATCAAATTTGTCATTTTTACAAGCCTTTATATCTTTTCATAAGATTTTAAATCAAATGGTTCATCTTTTATCAAAATTATTATTTGAATGACAAATAACTTTCAAAACGTTTCTTTTAAACCATTTTATGTGGTTAAAACTTCGATACTCACCGTAACACCCAAATTATTTTTCCGCTGCGACAAACTTAAATTTGGGGGTGTTACAAGTGGAGCCTTAACAAGTTAATACCACTTTGTTTTGTGAGAAGTATCCCCGTGGGTGTGAATGTCAACAGAGTAGTCAACACACGAATTGGCACAGTTGGGTCAATAGTTGATGTAGGGTATGAGTCGGGTAGAGACTTGGTTCATTTCCGTGGTGGATTTGATTTTACTCTAACAGATTTGCTTACTGAATCCACAAAGTTTCTAAATGAGAACTTATACGGATTAGAAAGAAATGGTGACTTCAGGTTACATTGGTATGTTTATAACTTATTTTTGTTAACTTAAATTCATAAGGCTTGCTCACCCATCGGGTGGGTTATGCTTTGATACACCACTTTGAAACTTATTTTCCTCTCATATTCGATAACCGTTTATTTCTTTTCATTCTTAATGCATTCAATAAAAAATTTTGGTATGTTTATAGCTTATATTTCGTCGACTTAAGTTTTTAAACGATATTTATAAGGCTTGCTCACCGATCGAGCGGGCTATCCTTTGATACTTTGTTCTTACGTACCACTTTAAAACTTTTTTTTCCTCTCATATTCGATGACCGTTTACTTTTTTTTTCTTTCTTAATCATTCAATTCAAAATTTGGTATGTTTATAGTATTTATTGTTAACTTATTTTTTCCAATCATATTCATAAGTCTGCAACCCATTTGAAAACCACCTATGTTTTAAAATGTAATTTTACTAATTCAATAATATTGAATTGCTTAAATTCATATTAATGTTCATTTGATTATTACCTACAGAGTATGTTTTAAAATGTAATTTTACTACATTCTTTCGCTATAGAAAAATATTACAACGATATTTATAAGTCATGTGATCCCTAAACATAAACTAATACATTTTAAACAATAATAAAAAACACCGTACTTAAAAAACAAATTTCCATTAAGTAATACCATTAGAAGTAAAATTATAACACATGCCCGCCCATCCGATGTTAACTAAAATTTCCATCAAAAGTAAAATTACTACTTTGCTATAGTAAAATATAAACAAAATTTTACGTTAACTAAAACCATCCAAACTATAATTACAAGTCATGCCTGCCCATTGGGCGGGCAGAAAAAACATTATCAAAATAATAATAATAATAATAATAATAATAATAATAATAATAATAATAATAATAATAAATACAGCTTCACTTATAAAAACTTTAATGAAACTTATGTAACTGGTTTACTGCTCTTAATACGTACCTACATCTTAGCACCTAACAATTTCTTGTGGATTTCGAGCACCTTCAGAATCAATTTCAGTCCACCTGTGAGAAGAGCCAACCCAAATGTGATACTAATAAAAAAACTAAAACCATCAATATAATTTAAAAAAAAAAAAAAAAAAAAAAAAAAAATACATTAAAAAAACTTAACTAAAACCATGCGAATTATCATTATAAGTCATGCCCGCCCCTTGGGCGGGCTTTGAAGTCTAGTGTATATATATATATATATATATATATATATATATATATATATATATATATATATATATATATATATATATATATATATATATATATTATTTAATAAAACAGAGTTTTGTACAACTCTCTTAAGCAACTTTTTGTACAACCCTCTTAAGCCAACTAATTAATTTTTTCCTTAAATAACAACTCATGTCAGCTTGCCACGTGGACAGATTTGAACAAAAGTTTTGTACAACTTTTGACAGCAAAACGCACTATCCAAAATTTTTATAGAAATTACTTTTGAAAACGTATTATGCTCTTATGGTAAGTATTAACGCCAATCTTATTATATATGCAACCCTTCTTTGAAATTCAAAACCAATCCTTTTCATCTCTTCCACAGTCCTCTTCCCCGCTCCAAATCCTTTCCAAACATAACAAAGTTTTATAAATTATATGCAAACAACTCAGACAACTACCACCGTCTCTAAGGTAATTTCATAGTAGTTCTTTTATCATCTTTGTCTCAACAATCTTAATATCTATTTATGTTAGCTAAATTTGATCGTGGCATAGTTATCCAGAGTTGGTAAATTTTTATGTTAAATGGATAAATAAAATTGAATGATAATTTTTCAAAATTAGATGTTGAGTTCCATACTTCCACTATGACAGTTTCATTTTCAAACAGAATTCTAAGGCTGCTTCAAACATTCTTTTATTGGAAAAGGTTACAAGTTATAAATGTGTCAAACATGGGATTTTCTTTTAACCATTTGATTGTTATATGCGTTTATGTTTCATTCGGAAAGAAATTCTGAGTTGGATGTGTAATGAATTGATGATGGAATTTTATGTACACCACACGTTCGATGAAATGCATGAGAAGCTAAACTTTTTATGAATTGTTTTTATTTTTATTTTGCATTAGGGTTGTCTAACAACTCAAAATTTGACTATAGATGGGCTATATGTGATTTTATTTTGCACACTCATTCTTCTTTTGGGTGCAAATGAGCCAAGATCAGTTGTACCTTGAATGGAATCATATTGCACCTGATTTTGTTAGTCTATACTTTAATCTTAAGATGTTTCGGTAGCTTAACGAGATTTTCAAGGATTGAGAAAGATCCGAGCTTTATTTATGTTATAAGCTTTCGAGATTTTGTGCTTAATAATTCATGGTGTAAGTTTTCAATCAGTGTATAAGTAGTTTGTTTGCTAAATCAGTAAATCTATGGTTTTACGTCAAATATCTTTGTTGTTTACAGAGATTAAGGTTTAGGCAAACTAGGATTACCTTTATAATAATCTTGATCAAGTTCATGAGGTTGTTAACGTAACAAGGCTAAATAATATATATTTAGTATCACCCATTGTAATGTTTAACGTCTCTCATGTAAACTTTAATGATTCCATCTTGGAAGTTTAATTAATATTAGTATCATTGTATGTTTGCACGACAAAGAAAGTAGAAATTGAACCTTCATTGGTTTAGCACGTACTTATCTGATACGCGATCCTTGGTTGTAGCGGAGTTGTGGCCTATTTCGAGCAACAAATATGTTGAGCAAGAACAACGGTAATACTATCATTTATATTATGGTCCAAAATTTTATGATATTCATTTGATTTGACGGTTAGGGAGAATAATAATTAGCGAGAGGAATGGGCAGTGTTGATTTTTATTTCTTTTCTTCTTTAAGGGTATGTTTGGCACGGAGCGGTGTGGATCTTTTTCAAGTGGTGAGCGGTGAGCAATGAACATTTTGATTTTTAGTCGTCGTTTGGCAAAGGAGCGGTAAGCTTTGGTATTTTTAGTAATGCTTATTTTTTCAATGCTTCTTTAAGAAGCGGTGAGCAGCGAGCTGTGGCTACTGATCATACTGCGAGCTGTGGCTACTGATCATTCTGCCCACTTCACTGCTACTTTTAACAAACACACCCTAAATGTGTGTTGGCATAGATAGATCGCAAGTACTATTATATCCTATTATTTGGCACGAGTGTGTATTAGTATGGATACCCTTTGTAGTGCAATCTTCAAAGAACAAATTGTAGCATAATAAGATGAGGCCTTGCACAACAAATCAATCACGTACGTTTCACATTGTGCTTGAGTACAAGGTGTGTATAACTCATTCTTAATTGATATTGGTTACCAGTAGGTTGTTCAATATTCATTTACCTTATAAAAGGATGTATATATGAAATTACCCCTATATTTTATCTATGACTTTGTATGGTAACTTTTGCAATTGTATTTTGTATTGTACTATGGTTAATAGCATCTTGCTATTTTTAATTTACTTTTTTGAAAATTACAGGCATCAATATTACAAGAATGCAGATTTACAGTTCACTTATAAGTGTAAGTGTAGTTGTAGCCTCTCATTTGATTATTCCTTCTCATTTGATTATATCAACTGGTGTAATGTTTTTTATTGGGATGAATTTTCAAACTAAAACATTAAATTTAGTATATTGGGACATCATGGAAGTGAACATATTTTAGTCATCTGTTAGTTAACGGGGTATTCAAAAGACGTGGAAAAGCAACAAACGAGCAAAGTTTAAAGGAGCTCTATTACAAGTGAAAAACAATGAAATATGTGGCATAAAAATATAAACATTGAAAATTCCTTCTCTTAATGTGAAAAACTGACGATAAATAACTTTATATAAGCGTTTTTAAACCAACTCATAAAAATGGGTCTTTGTACTTACTGTATATTATTTTTAAACCAACTCATATCAAGGTGTATTGACTATTAAGTGACAAAGTATTTAACTACATTTATAAAGCTTAGTATTAAATTTGTCATTACAAACTGTTGATACAAAAGTTGGGCGTTCCTGATTTGGGCTATTGCTCTTGTACCAATTCACTTCTTAATGCTTGAAACCTGCGCACTAAGAAAACAAACAAACACCGTTAGGCTTATCGTGGGATTGTCTCCCACGATTAGACTCCGGCGTGAGAGTAAGTAATCGGTTTAGGGTTCTTCGTAAAGAGTTTTAGGGTTTGTGAATCGTACCTTTAATGAGAATTATGTCATTCCTTATATAGGCGCAGAATCCTTGTAGGGTTCGTGCTCTTTACGTTTCGCACACGTGGTGCTTATCCGGGTTAAGGATATCTATTCCATAGATAGGAGATCCTTATCTTTACCGTATATAGTTAAATTGGGCTTGGGTCTACGTGAGCCCAATCCCATTATTAATGCGGCCCAAGTTATAATAGCCCACGCATGGTGGTTATTGGCCTTAGTAATGTTTATTATTTGGGCTCGTGGCCCATATATAGACTATACGTCATCACAAACATACAACTACCTATTTGTTACCACTCTATATTTTTCGCATACAATTTTATCGATGTGCTACTTTGTTATAATGACGCAAGAAAAGGGTATTCCATTTGTAGTTCTTCCAAAATTTGAACCTCTTAAATTCATACTTTCAATTCTACCAACTCATATTATATTATGGGATAATTTCATATAAGATTGAGATCTTTTAATGTTTGTGTGTCGTGTCATGTTTAATCAACAATATAAAAGTAAATAAAATTGTGGGGTTATTGTTAGATAAAATATCGGACTCACCGGTTTATATCATCTCACAATATGTTAACATGGGAAAAGCATGAGGGGGTTAAACATGAAAAATTTCTAATCTTTTATCCAATCTAAACATCAAAATGTCATATATATACCCAAAATACATGTTTGAATGCATGATGTACAATATATTTAAAGCATCTTTTGAGTAAATATTTATTTAAATGATAAATGATGCTCATAAACCACATTATACAGAAGGTAAACTATGAAAATATAACTATGTCTAACACAAACCGATATTATAACCTTCCATTGGACTCTATGAACATCATCAACTAGAACTATAGTCTCAACCCTTGGCCGACAAACACCTCTCATGCAATGAAGATGACAACCTCAAGATTACGACGCCAAACATGGTCTACAAACAAGTGGTACAAACTTTTATACATCTACAATGTTATTTTCTAATCAACTCATTTATCCAACATTCTAGGCAAGAATTGCATGTGTCTAATTGGTTATTAGAGATCCATTTGAATCATCGACAAGTGAATTAACATATTTTTGAATTCTTGCAACAAAAACAAGTCATCAAACCAAAAACTACAATATGTGCTCATGCAACTTTATGTTCTCTTCTGGTAATTTAATTATTTGTTTGATTACATACATGTTAAATTTATGTGAACTTTTTATTTATGAATGCATATACTCAATTACTCGTGTATTTCTTACTAACGGCTAATTACGTCATAGATGTAATTATCTACTTTTTGTCATCTCTTTAAAATACCTGTGAATTTCACGGGTCTTTTATATATATATATATATATATGTGTGTGTGTGTGTGTGTGTGTGTGTGTGTGTGTGTATTAATCGGGTGGGGCGGGGCGAGGATTCCCCGCTCCCCGCCCCAAACCCGAACAAAATATCCGTTTAATCCCCAAACCTGCCCCGTAACCCGATTAACATGCCCCGCCCCGCCCCGCCCCAATTAGTTCGGGTTTCGGGTTTCCCCGTCAGGTTCGGGTTTTTTTGCTATCTCTATAAACCGGGAACTAAAATTTGCTCAAAGGTTTCTCACAGGGATGATTTGTGCACTTTTAAAATGATGGGATTAAACATGCAATTTGGCCAAAGTTCAGGGACGATTCATGATTAACTCTTGATTTTAATTCAAAGTATATTTACAACAATGACCCGAATGTTTTAAAAAGAAAACCCAAACCCAGAAAGAAGGAAAGAAAGAAAACAGGTTTATGCACAAGCCCTAAAATCATCTATTGCACACAACCTGTTTGATAAAATGTCTCTTAAACATTTCCAACTTTAAACCAACACAAAAGTAACAAAAAATCATGAAGATGAGAAAGAAATCCACACGAACCCCCGATTTCATCAGTAACTTACCTGACCCAGTTCTTCAGTTAATCCTTCAAGGTCTCTCCAACACCGAAGAAGTTGTTCGAACCAGCATTTTATCGAAACGATGGAGGTTTCTATGGACTTCAATCCCATTCTTTCCGTCTTTAAATATCGACTGCGAACGCGGACTAAAACCCTTACCTAAGAAAAAATTTAAAGACTTTGTAACTTGGTCTTTAGCTAACAATACAACAGTAGATTTAGATAGTTTTCGTTTACGTTGTTTAGAATACTACAAATTGTCTACTGTGAAAAAGTGGACTGAGGCCGCTGTGACGCGGAATGTTAAGTCACTTGAGTTAATGTTTTCCCCTAAGAATAAGTACTCGGCTATTCAATTTCCTAGGTGTTTGATAATGTGTGATTCGTTGGAGGTGTTAAGGTTGTCGTTGTATAGAAATGGTTTGCGTTTGCCTGACGGTACAAGTTTAAAGTTTCGTGCATTGAGGGTTGTTGAGCTAAACGGTGTTTATTTTGATTCAGTAGAAAAGATTGTTGGAATGAGTCCGTTACTGGAGGAGTTTAGTTTAATAGACTGTTTCGTACACAAATTTGGTCCTGTTTGTATTTCATCACCAAAGCTTAAGACACTGATAATTCGTAACTGTCAAAATACTTTTTATTCGTTTAAGTTTCATTTATGCGGGTTTAAGGTTTCTTGCCCAGAACTCGTGTCGTTTGAGAGTGTTGGTCCTAGAGGTGAGTTAGTCCTTGAAAACTTAGTTAGCTTGAAGAAAGCTGTGATTCTCCCCCAAGACAAGATGCAGGAGAGAGTTTTATCTATTTTGGGGGACGACTTATGCGAGGTGTTGGCTTGGATTTCTCATGTGGAATCTTTGTCACTCAATCTTTTTTACATTCAGGTATACTCGTTCTCTTTATGCAAAATTCTATATGCGATAAACGATTGTTACGCCTGACCGTACATAAGCATGCATTTATGTAAGTGAAGACATGAATAGACATATATATATGTTTTAATTAAGAACATTTGTAATAAGATATAGTACAACATAAATCTTAATAATGCGCTTAATTTGCTAGCCGTTTTGAAATTTGTATATTTGTATTAGAATTGTAGATTATATCAACCCACACGTTAGTTAATGTAGTCTGTATCACCTACTTTGCCGCACAAGCCTTTGAATTTGGCATGGTCAAACTTAATTTTTATTCTCCTATCCTTGACTTGGAGTCTTTGACATGGTCTCAGAAAGTCTCACTAGAGGCCATAGTATTTTTCTAAGGGGGTGTTTGGATAAGCTTATTTATGCGCTTATGGGCTGATTTGAATTTGGAAGAGCTCACAAGCCCACTTTTTTCGGCTTATGAGCGTATCAAGTTGAACTTATATAAGCTATAAGCTCCATAATCTGAAAAAATGAGCTTGTGAGCTTTTCCAATTTCAAATAAGCCATAAGCCTAAAAAGTAAGCTAATCCGAAGACCCCCTAATTAGATTTCTCAATCTGCTTTATGTCTTTCTGAACTTGGTAGCTAGGAAAGAATATGATATTTTGAGATATTTGAAATTATTATGTGCCTATATGGACAGTTCTTAATGTCTGGTCTTCAGTCACTGAAAAGATAAAGGTGCAAAAGTTTTTCTGAACATAAGTGTACCAAATTATAGCTACCAATATACATAAAAGTATGCTCCATCTGTTTGCACCTCTTGATAGAAATCTGCAGTTTAGTTTAATGCATCACTTGGTGTGCTTTGGCTCACAAATTACTAATCATATCCGAGGTTATGATATAGATTATAGCATTTGTATATCTTTCGTGTTTTCATACCTTGATAGTTGCTAACTTGTTGGGGTCGTTAATGAACTTTTCTTAAGCGACGGTTTTTAAATTGGCAACCATTAGGCATCGGGTTTAACTAAGAATACTTACTCAACTGTATGCTTGCTGTCATTATGATAGGGCATTGATGCTGCACGTGATCGGCAAGGAAATTTCCCTGCATGTTTTCCCAATCTGAAGACATTGGAGCTAACTACAACAATTGATGCCTTCAGCATGAATGTAATCATCCGGATTCTCAGATCTCCGAATCTGGAGTCTCTCCATTTGATCATTCAAGAGGTACTCTGCCTCATCTCAAATTTAATTCATTTTGTTTATATAATATCGAAGCTTTACAACTTACTCACACATGTTATCCAGTGTACTTGTTATTTCTAGCTTTTTTAACATAGACATATAAAGGATATACAATCTCGAATAGAATTTTGAGACAGAAATACCCTGTATCATAGGCGAAAAATGGGCAGGTTGGGTAATGGTTTGGATAAAAACGGGGTATTTTAATTGTATGGGTCATAGTGGGTCAGGTTGAGTTGCCTACCAACACTTCTTTGTGCATTTTCAAAATTTGTTTATATTTTATACTCCAATGATGATTTATTATAGCTATTAATGGAACAATAATCTGTTCTTTTGTAGGAAGGAGTTAGGGGATTCTAAATACTTGATTATACTTTGTGCAACTTGTAAACTGCTTGTCACTGTTTTCAAATAAAACATGTACCCACATCGACTCATTTTTTCACGTTAACGTGTTCAAGTTTTCCACCTCTACATTTAGATCATAGACAACAACTTGAAACAAATTATATTTTTGGATGAAAAATATTCGAAATTGAGATCCTAAGGTAACATACTTGGGACAATATATGCAGTTTTAAGAATTCCAACATCAGTTGGGGTTTTTGCAACCTTGAGATGAATAACTTAATCCTATTTTGATGTTCTAGGAATATTTAAGGCCGGAATACTGGGAGTTGGATGAAGTTGAACCAAGGGGAATCTTGATTAGGCATCTAAAAAGGATTGAGTTTCTTGAATTGAATGGAGAAAAGCAGAAACTTCATATAGCTCGTTTGTTATTGGAGCATGGAAACGCTTTAGAGGAAATGGTTTTTAGCTGGCGTAACAAAGTCAAATATAATGAGAAGTCAATGGAGATAATGAGTGAAGTGTCGAAATTCCACAAGGCTTATCCGACTGTGAAACTTACAGCTCTTCTCAAGGTTTGATTACACAAGCTATGTGCTTAATACTAACTGATACATATGCAGCTTATGGGGTAACTAGATTATTTGTCTCATATAGGTGCATTTTGGATTTTGACTTTGCAATTTCCAACTTATGAATCAAATATATTCGATTAATAGTTTAATACCTTGCATTTGTTTGTTTTTTTCCTCTGAAACAACTGGTCTCTTTTAAATGCATTTTGTAGCTTGTTTGGCTAACTCACCCACTCATTTGTTTTTGAAAGCCAATTTTTTACCAACTACACTTCCTATATACAACTAGCCTTGAACCCCCACCTCTTGGTTGATGGGCCACTCACCGGTATAGGCCAAAAGGCCTTTGGTTGATGGACTCGACCACTCATTTTGGAGTACTTTTTTGGTTTGTAAATTAAGGAACACACCTCCGGACACAATACAGAATCAGACAAAGCTTGCAAAAGAATGTCCTTTGAACTGTCTAACTGGATTCTGGCATAACACAGAATTAGACAAAGCGTGCAAAATAATGTATGTGACCAATTTATACCTTCATGGTCTCTTTAAACAATTTTACAAAATATTTAGCCTTTCATCTTGTCTTCGGATATCACCACCCATGGTTATAGTATCTATTAGCGTATCAGGGCACTTCTGTGGGTAACTATTTATGCTATGTTGGCCGATCTATATACTGCAATAAAGTTTTCTACTTTGGGTATGCACTTGCATACCTGAAGTTTCTTTTTGTAATTTTGCAGTCTAAACATGAGAGAATAATTATGTATACCCTGCATTGGATATTTGGATTCATACATTATTTAAGTTGATTTCAACATTCCTTCCTTGAGGGCGTTTGGGGTTGCTTATCTGCTTATGCATCTGCTTATAAATAACTACTTAATCTGCTTAAAAATAAGCACTTTGCATAGTATTGTTTGAATTTGCTTAATATGTAAAAATTGCAGTAGTACTTGACAACATAGTAGTTTGTTCTAAAATTTCAAGCAATCTATGTATAACAAGGTTTTACATTAGTTATTAAAGTAAAAAGAATAATTTTAGTTCCTTCTCTCTTAAGCACTTTAAAATTACTAAACACTGCCTAGTTATTTCAAAATAAGCAGATAAACAAAAGTTGTTTGGTTCACATGAAAGTTCTACTTGAAAATAAGCAGCATAGCAGGAAAACAAAAAAGCCATCACATAAACCCTTTTCTTTTCTCCTTTTAACTGAATCTTGCAATATAACAATGCAAAGCAAGCCAAGATGAGGAATTGATGGAAAATGTCTTAACTGATGTATTTTTGCTTACTGCAGGATGAAGTTATTTCAGAATCTTAACAAGGTCGAACTTGGCTTGGACTGTCAATCAAACCATTTTCATTTAGATTTGGTTCATTGCAGGGTTGAGTTCATCAAACCATTGTCACTGTCTCTAGAACTAGTATTTTGTCCTACCCTCAGTTAGATCTTTTCAAATAATTTGATACAAGAACTTCTATGGGGGATTATATGTAATGCAGTACTTTTTAATTTTATATGGTGGTTCGAGATATTAAGGTCCGTTTCAAGATAGCTAGTATTACTGAACCTTCATGCAAGTCATGAAATTATCAAATCTAAGCAGCTGTACATATGGAACAGTTGGTACTTAATCGTTGCCTTCTTTTTTAGGATTAGTCATTGTTGTACGAAATTGGATTCGTTTTATTAATTCAATTAGAAAATATGTTATAAAATTTTCTTTGAAGTGGTTTTTTGAGGTTTCAAAGAAAATCATCACGGTATTGGTTGGGTCAAATGGAATAGTACTCTTGGTTTTGTTTAGTTTAGTTTCTTTTGTTTTTTTGCCCCTTCAGGACTCTGTCTTGGAGTTTCTTTTTTGTTTATCAAATGGACAAGTGTTATAGCTATATTTAAAAAAAAAAAAAAAAAAAAAAAAAAAAAAAAAAAAAAAAAACACGAGAACTCCACATGTTCCTTTTATATATAGAAAAGATCTTATATAAATATACTAGTTATAATTCTCGAGCACGTGCGAGATTTTTAAATTTTTTTGAATCATATATCTTTATTTATTAAAAAACAAATAATTTAATCTTTGTTTTGTTTTATTTATGATATTTAATTATTGTTTTTTTTATTAAAGATAATTATTTAAAAATTTTAATCCTATTATTAATTGTATCTTATCTATATTTTTTGTATTTATCTTCTACTTGTGTTATGGATAAATATAAAATGTTACCTAATAAAAAAATATTTTTTTAAAAATAAAATTATTACTAAATAAAGTATGAATTCATTTTTTTGAAATGGAAAATGAGTTTTGTTTTATTATATAAAAGATTTGGTTGGTACTAAAAAGGCAACAATATGGTTTTGAACTTGTTAACATTATTTTTTTTCCATTTTTTTAATCTTATATATGGAAAACATATTATTCCGTATTCGATTAGATCTCATATTCTCAGTATAAATATAAACATAAATTATGAACGAAGGTTTTGTAAAATTTCGTAACCCCTTACAGAATGTCAAAAACACATAAAGCCCCAGCTATTGGTATCGATCTTGGAACAACTTATTCATGTGTTTCTGTTTGGCAACACAACCGTGTTGAGATCATACCCAATGATCAAGGTAACCGGATCACCCCGTCGTGTGTTGCTTTTAACGACACTGAACGTTTGGTGGGCGATGCTGCAAAAAACCAGGCTGCTTGTAATCCTACAAACACCATCTTCGGTTAGTCACTTTTCATTCATTCATTGTTTTTCAATTTGTACATGTTTATATATTCACACACATACATTTAACTAAACATAAATAAACAGATGTTAAACGATTGATTGGAAGAAGAGCAAGTGATGAAACTGTTAAAGAAGACATGAAGTTATGGCCTTTTAAGGTCGTGGCTGGGAACGATGACAAGCCTAAAATTGTGGTCACATATAAAGGTGGAAAGAAGGAATTTGCTGCTGAAGAAATTTCGTCTATGGTCTTAGCAAAGATGAAAGAAATCGCTGAAAAGTATCTTGCATCGTCAGTTGAAAAGGCGCCAGTCAACAAAGGATGCGGCAGCGGTTGCTGGACTTGAAGTCGTGCGTATGATTAATGAACCTACTGCAGCTGCAATTGCTTTTGCTCTTGACAAGAGAGCTGGTGTAGATGGCAAGATGAATGTGTTAGTTTTCGACTTGGGTGGTGGTACTTTTGATGTTTCTATTCTTACGATTGATGAAAAGGGAATAATCGAGGTTAAGGCTACGGGTGGTGACACACATTTGGGAGGTGAAGACTTTGATAACAGAATGGTGAATCATTTTGTTCAAGAATTCAAAAGAAAACACAAAGAAGACATTAGTAACAGCCTAAAAGCTTTAGGTAGGTTACGGGTTCAATGTGAGAGAGCAAAGAGGATTATTTCAACCTCTATTCAGACAACATTAGACATTGATTGCTTGTTTAACGGTATAGATTTTTCTGCAAAGTTTACACGAGCAAAGTTTGAGGAGGTTAATATGGACTTATTCAAGATGTGCATGGAGCATGTGGAGATGTGTCTGAGAGATGTGAATATGAGCAAAGATAGCATTGATGAAGTTGTTCTTGTTGGCGGATCTACCAGGATTCCTAAAGTACAAGAACTGTTACAGGAGTTGTTCAATGGAAAAATACTCTGCCACCAGTTGAATCCTGACGAGGCTGTTGCACATGGTGCTGGAATTTTAGCTGCAAATTTAAGCGGCTTGGGCGATAAAGCAACAAAGTCTTTGGTGCTAACTGATGTTATTCCTTTGTCACTTGGTGTGGGGTTGCATGGAGATTTAATGGGTGTGGTAATTCCAAGAAATTCCCCTATACCAATAAAAAAGGAATGGGTGGTCTGTACCGCTGAAGACAATCAAACGTCAATGGATCTTCCGGTGTATCAAGGTGAGAGATCCAAGGCTTCAAAAAACTATTTATTGAAAAATTTTGCACTGGGTGGCCTTCCTCGTGCTTTGCGAGGGGAAGTTAAGGTAACCTTATGCTATGAGATAGATGTTAATGGGATCTTGAATGTCTCAGCCAGAGAAACCACTACTGGCAAGAGCAATGCAGTCAGGATCACAAACACTGGCAGTGTGTCAACAAAGGAGATCGAGAAGATGATTGAAGATGCTGGACAATATAAGATTGAGGATGAAGCACACCTGAACAAAGTGAAAACTCGTAGAGATTTAGAAACTTATATTTGTAACTTAAGGGCCAAGACTAAGGATAAGAATGTCCAATTGAAGCTTAGATCAAGGATGTGGTTTCCTGCACAAAGCTTGAAAGGCATGGGACATCAAATTGAGAAAGCTCTGAAGTGGCTTGATGAAAATCCTAATGCTGAAATTGATGAGTTGAAGAAAAAGGAAATGGAGGTCAAGAATTATTGCAAACTCAAGAAGTTGGACATTGCATTGAACTAATTAATAAGTGACGACAATGCACTATCTCGTTGTTATTGTCTATAAAACTATGCAATATATGCTTACTATCAGTTAGATTGCTTTGATTTTTTAATACATTACGTAGTACTTATGTTGGGAATCATGTTTATTTTGTAGTATTATTTAATTATGAATTTTCTCTGCTTGTTTGAGATATAATGGTACGAGCCAAATTAGTATACTCAAACCTTCACCCTCTTTGAACATTTGGTAATTAGCTGTTGCTTTCTTTTAAGCAAATTTTTCACCATATTATAGGATTGCAATTTGCAAATTAATTCTCACAAAGCCCATTAACTAACAGAGCCCGTAAATGTTCATTACCTTTCTTGTTTAATCTTTTTTGCATTATTACAAATCACTAGGTTCACTACAAATTGATGAGGTGAACAATTATGCAAACGGAGCTTAATTGACGACAGTGAAATTTAACTTTGCATTAAATTTAAAAATACAGTGATTGGGTTGTCTGAAACATACTGTCTCTATCGAGTATCGATGTATAAAATATGCAGGTGTGGTAGATTATCTGTTTTTTTTTTGTTACAAGGTACCATATTTTTTTCGAGTTATTGAGGTACTATACTGAACATGCAGGCTGTTGATATAACTATTAACTCTCAGCAACTCCATGCCTCCATGGAGCATAATTTGCTACTTAATTGATCACTGATATGTTGGTTTTTAAGTTAAGTTGGTAGATGATGAACATCTTTTAGTTATTTCATGAAGTGAATTGAAGGTACATAGTTTACAAAGGGAGTGCCATAACTAATTTCTCAAAACTGAAGCATGGTTCTGTCATGAGTTTCCTTACCATCCTGTTAACACATATTTTGAACTAATAAATGCTGAATTCTGTCTTGCAACAAAAAAATAATAATAATAATAAAATAAATAAATAAATAAATAAATAAATAATAAAAAAAACAATAATTGACGTGCCTTTCAAATATGAAATTAATTATACTTTTGGTCCTGAATCAATTCAAATATATTTACAGAAGTGTTCTTTAAAAATTTGGCAATTAGAGAATTTAATATAGAAATGGTCCGTAAAAATTGGAAGATTAAAGGCTTTTTTCTAGAAGTGATCTTTTTGTGCATTTGATTTGTTATCGTGAATCACAATCGGTATGAGTTTCGGTATCAAGTGGAATTACAATGGATTGAATCAAATGTATCATTTCCATTCATGTTGTTTGGATTGTTGAAGTAGATTTTGGAATCAAATATATGATTCGTACGTTTTTTGTGAAATAAATATGTGGGCCACATTGATATGTGAGTATGTGAAATAAAATATGTACATGTCTTTTTGTTTTTATGTGAAATAAATATGTGGGCCAAATTGATAGATATGAAAGAAGTCAAATTAATGAGGAATGGAGTATCGCTTATATCTCACTATCATATGCATAGTTAAATTTTAAATTCTGTAAACAAACATCTTGTTTTGCAATGAAAGTATAATTTCATTCCGATTATTACTTTTTGACTGGTTTGCACGAACCTGACTCAATCAGCTCATTGTGTCAAAAGGTTATACCCTGATATATGCGCATTAAAGTTTACTAAGCGCGTTTGCCATCTTTTTACGACCTGATTGTATCATCTAGAGTTGTTAACAAAATAAATAAAAGACATAATTAACTACAAAGATCATAATCATTTTTTTTCTTTTTTCTTTGTTGTTTTCATACATCTATACGTTTTCGTCCGTTTTCATACATTGCATCCGTTTTCACACGTTTTCGTCCGTTTGCTTACGTTTTCGTACATTTTGTCCGTTTTCATTCGTTTTCGTACAAAAACGTATTTAACTTAGAAAAATGAATGAAAACGTATAAAAACGTACAAAACATACAAAAAGTGTAAACGGATAATCACGTATTAAACGTAGAAACCAAAAAAAACTTTTGACCAACTAAACCCAAGTTACGATAGTTCTTAAATTGTCACCCGTGATATTTTGAGTTCATGATAGTGTAATTTTGTTTACTAGTTAAGTTGTTTAGTTTAGTTTTGCTTTGAACTGCATTGGATTGATGTGTTTTGTTTCTGTGATTGCTTCATAATAAAGTTGTATCGTTGTAATATTTTAAGCTGATGATAATTTACAATACTTAGTAATTACACTGTATTATATCATATGTCTAATATCACTTGTGATATTTCATAAACAAAAAAGTATGCTTTTTAACTTTTAATATCACCTGAGATTATTCATTACTCTGTATATTTTTTTTTATATATTATCACCTATGTGTTTTTTAATATTTTTATATTTTTCTGGTAAAAGATAGTTTTTGTTTATGATATATCACAAGTGATATTGCATATTAATAATGTTTATGAAACATCACAAGTGATATTAGACATTCACTATGCTTTTTATTCATTTTGATATTTGTAAATGACACTTATTTATCTCTTGTGATATAAAACTGTAAGGAAGAAGAAAAGTATTTAAATTGTCGTGTTTAGTTACTTAAGAGTAATAACTCATGTCATAAAACAATATAATGTGACACTAATTCTTTTATTCGACATATGAGTAATATCTCAGGTGATAAAATAATATAATGTGACAACTCTACATATGAGTAATATCATAGTTGATAAAGCAATAAACTGCCAAAAACTATACATCATTCATGTATGGTTACATATAATCAAGTAAGTCAAAAGCATTTTAAGTCTGCATCATTGTGTACAGCAGTTAATATCGAATATCACTTGTGATATTTCAAAAACCGTCTAATACCAATTATGATATTTCATAAACAAAAATCATCTTGTACCTGAAAAATATAAAAATATTAGAAAACGCATATGAAAACAGACATATAAAAATATAAGAGTATTAAAAAGAATGTAAGAAACGTACGAAAGCGTATGAAGACGGACGAAAATGTATGAAAACGGACAAAAACGTGTGAAAAAGAATGTAAGAAACGTACGAAAATGGACGAAAACGTATAAAAACGAACGGAACATATGAAACGGACAAAAACGTATGAAAGCAGACGAAAACATATGAAAACGGGCAGGAACGTATAAAAAGTCTAAAAACGACCGAAAACGTATGAAAACGGACGAAAATGTATGAAACCGTCTGAAAACGGCCGAAACGTATAAAACAGACGAAAACGTATAAAATAGATAAAAACATATAAAAACGGACGAGAACATATGAAAACGGACGAAAACAGCCAAGACATATAAAAACAAACGTAAAACATAAAAACGGACGAAGCAGCCAAAAACATATGAAAACAGACAAAAACAACCAAAAACGTATGAAAATAGCCGAAACGTCTAAAACGGACAAAAATGTTTGAAAACGACCGAAAGATGTGTAAAAATGGACTAAAACGTATAAAAACTAACGAAAACGTATGAAAACGGACGAAAGCATATGAAAAAGGACGGAAACGTATGAAAACGAATGAAAGCGTATGAAAACAGACGAAAACGTAAGAAATATGATGAAAACGTATGAAAAGGTCAAAAACGGATAAAAACGTAAAAAATCAAGAAAACGTTTTTAGTAAGATAGTTTTAAAAAAAGTAATAAATAAATAAAATAAATAAAAAATAGTATTTGTGATCAAATAAGAAAGATAAGAAATACAAAAATTTACACTTTTGGTCCCTCTATGTTTTTTTAATTTTAAATCTTGTATTTTTAATTAAATGAAATTAATGGTCCAAATTTGTTCCTTAGTTTTTACTAACGAGTGTTGATATTCATGCCTAATAAAGAGACTTAACAATAGACCTAATCCATTCAATTTGTGACAAGTATTATCCACTTTTTCTCTCTCATCATTTTTCACCAATCAATTTTTTAAATCCACCATTCACAATTTTAGGTTTAACTTTAGGTTCAACTTTTAGGCCTACAATTCATTTTCCTTTACTAAAATAAGAGTTTGGAAATAAGTCACCTCTATAAATACATTATAAGTAGTAGAGATTGAAATGAAGGTGCTGATTAGCCATTAGGGGAGTATTCAAAAGTTTAAAAGAAACTTCCATCGGAATAGTTAGGATCCCTTTTTTTATATATATAGAAAAGATATTTATATTGATCTATTGGTTGGTACTCATAAAATTCCGATGGTTTTGAATTTGAACTCGCTAGTATTATCTTTTCCATTTTTTGTGTTTATCTTATATATGGAAATCATATAATTACTCCGTATGTAAATGTCTTATACTCTTATTATAAATTATAAAATAAATTCATGTGGTATATACGAACGAATTGAGGCCGGTTTAGTAAAATTTCTTAACATTTTTGCATTTACAACATGTTGGCAAGAGGTAAAGTTCCAGCCATTGGTATCGATCTTGGAACAACATACTCTTGTGTCGCTGTTTGGCAACACAACCGCGTTGAGATCATAGCAAATGATCAAGGAAACAGGATCACCCCATCATGTGTCGCCTTCAACGACACTGAACGTTTGGTTGGTGATTCTGCCAAAAATCAGGCTGCTTATAACCCTGCCAACACTATCTTTGGTTAGTCATTTTCTTTTCATTTTGTTTTTACTTACTGCCAGTATGACAGTTAGTAAATGTTTATATTTTGTTACTGTTTATTTTATATGGGAAAATGTAAAATACAGCCATACATATTGCACTAATTATCGATAACGCCACTATATAGTTTTTGATGCCATTAGAAATTTTTTCTCTTTTGCAAAATGCCATGTCATCTTTTGAAACCCTTAAATGGAATAGAAATACCCTTATGCTATCATTCAAACTACTTATTTTTTCTGCATATGGTGATAATATGATATGTAAAATTATCCTTATTGTTTCCGTTGTGCAAATTGCATAATTTTGCTGCGTTTGGGCTCATCGTCAATTTTTATTTATGTTTAACTCATACTCATTTTTTGCTTGCATATGGAATTTATTGGAATTATGGTTTTGTGCTAGTGTGGCTGTGCATGCTGTTCTTATATACTCTTGTGTTCTTTAAATAATAAGGAAAACAATTATCAAACTGGAACTGATGCTGGTCACATTGAAGGAAGAGAATTTCTTGTTTAGGCTTTTTATTTTAATCAAAGAGTGGGGTGGGTTGCTTATTTGATTCAAGAAACGACATGTCATTAAATGGCCACATAAACTATAGGCCAAAATGTAATTTACGACTTTGAACTTGGTTTAGTGGAATTTCTAGTACCATAAATTATTAAAGGTGGAGTATGGTACCTTCAACTTGGCTAAGTAGAATTTCTACTACGGTTCTTGCAACTTCCAAACATGATAGACTGTTAAGTGGGCATATACCCTACTCACAAATTCCTAACATGATGGACTAGTAGAAGTTCCACTTAGCCAAATTGATGGTACCATGCTCCTTCTTTAAGGGAAATTGATTTGCACACTCTCAATTTTTATCGGCACGTTCCAATATATGCATTAGACAGTTGTGCTTTAAGTATAATCGGCTTTTTTTTTTAGAAAGGCTAAGTATAATCGGCTTTAACTATTTGTCTATTGGAGTGTCCCAAAAAAAAACATTAAGTGTGCCAATCACTTCTCTTCTTTAATAGTTCATAGAACTAAAACTTTAATTTAGCCAAGTTGAAGGTACTAAATTATATTTTAGCATTAAATATATGGCATGGTATTTCACCTAGACTATGAAATACGGTGTTTTTTTTTTTTTTTTTTTTTTATTTATTTATTTATTTATTTATTTATTTATTTATTTATTTCTGTAAGTTTTAACATTAAATATTCATAATAAAAGCTACTGTAATATTCAGAAACTATAACAAGTTTTTATAGACAGATTTCCAAAAAGTGGTTCTACTTCATAAAACCTTCGAAAATCCAACTGCATATCCTAAAACATATGCAGATCGAACCAAAGCTAAAACATATCTCGAGCGAAACACTTGTCTTAGTAGACCCTTGTTAGTTGATCTTCACCCTTGATAAGTCCATTTCCGGGCCCCAGACATGCACTTCTTCAGAATGTCTTGTTTCTGCCTCTCATCACTTTTTGGTTTGCCCATCTACTTCTGCCGTTGATCAAAGATCATCTTCGTAGATCGTGTTTCAGGGTCCAGGTCACCTAGTTTACTGCTCTCGGGTCACCAAATTTAACGACTATGAAACATGTTTGAAAGATTCAAATATACTATTGTGAGCAAGACCAATAATTTTGACTGGCTTTATCAACAACAACAAAAGAACCATATTATGGCTTAATCAAGAATTAATGCAAAATATATGGGGATTTTCCGACACTTGCACTCTTTTTATATAATACATAAATTTAAACATTAATAAACAGATGTTAAGCGGTTGATTGGAAGAAGAACAAGCGATGAAACTGTTCAAGAAGACATGAAGTTATGGCCTTTTAAGGTCGTCGCTGGGAATGATGATAAGCCAAAAGTTGCGGTCACATACAAGAATGAAAACAAAGAATTTGCTGCTGAAGAAATTTCGTCAATGGTTTTGGCAAAGATGAAAGGAATCGCTGAGACATATCTTGGAACTTCTGTTAAAAAGGCGGTGATAACTGTTCCTGCTTATTTTAATGATTCACAACGGCAATCAACAAAGGATGCTGCAACTGTTGTTGGACTTGATGTTATTCGTATGATAAATGAACCTACTGCAGCTGCAATTGCTTATGCTCTTGACAAGAGAGCTGGTGTTGATGGCAAGCTGAATGTGTTAGTCTTTGATTTGGGTGGTGGTACTTTTGATGTTTCGATTCTCACAATTGATGAAAAGGGAATAATCGAGGTTAAGGCTACGGGTGGTGACACACATTTGGGAGGTGAAGACTTTGATAACAGAATGGTGAATCATTTTGTTCAAGAATTTAACAGGAAACACAAACAAGATATTAGTAGCAACCAAAAAGCTTTGGGTAGGTTGAGGGTTCGTTGTGAAAGAGCAAAGAGGATTACTTCGACAGCTACTCAGACAACGATTGAGATAGATTGTTTGTTTAATGGTGTTGATTTTTCAACTAAGTTTACCCGAGCTAAATTTGAGGAGGTTAATATGGATTTGTTCAAGAAGTGCATGGAACATGTGGAAATGTGTTTAAGGGATGCAAACATGGATAAGGAGAGAGTTGATGAAGTGGTTCTTGTTGGCGGATCTACCAGGATTCCTAAAGTACAAGAACTGTTGCAGGAGTTATTCAATGGAAAAATACTCTGCCAACAGTTGAATCCTGACGAGGCTGTTGCACATGGTGCTGGAATTTTAGCTGCAAAATTAAGTGGCATGGGTGATGAAGCTATGCAGTCTTTGGTGCTAATTGATGTTACTCCTTTGTCACTTGGTGTGGGTCTGCATGGAGATGTTATGCGTGTGTTGATTCCAAGAAATTCCCCTATTCCAACAAAAAAAGAAACAGAGCTTCATACTGTTAAAGACAATCAAACTTCCATGCGTCTTCTGGTGTATCAAGGTGAGAGATCAAAGGGTACGGAAAACTATTTATTGGGAAAATTTACACTGCATGGCCTTCCTCTTGCCCTCCGACGGGAAGTTAAGGTAAGTGTATGCTATGAGATAGATGTTAATGGGATCCTGAAGGTCTCGGCCAGAGAGACAACTACGGGCAAGATGAACACAATCAAGATTACCAACACAGGTAATCTTTCGAAAGTGGAGATCGAGAAGATGATTAAAGATGCTAAAATATATAAGATTGAGGATGAAGCACACATGAACAAGGCGAATGCTCATACAGATTTAGAAAAATATATTTGTGACATAAGATCCAGGATTAAGGATAACAATGTTCGATTGATGCTTAAAGAGGTGGGACTTAGTGCACGAGATTTGATTGACACAGAGCATGAGATTGAGAAGGCACTCAAGTGGCTTGATGAAAACTCTAATGCTGAAATTGATGAATTGAAGAACATGAGAGTGGAACTTCAGAACTCGTTTTGTAGAAATTATTTTGTATAAATTATGTGGATATAGCAATGAGTAAGGGTAATTATTCCAAGTGTCAAAGATACACTATCTGGTTGTCACTGTCCCTATTACTAGTACTTTATCACTTGGTTATAATTATGCATTCATACCATTTATCAGATATTTACGTAGTGTTTTCAATTATTATTATTTATTTATTATTATTATTATTTTTTTTGAGTTCTTCAAGATAGAAAGGCGAGGGCCAAAATATCAAGCTTTAGACCATTATGTTTATAAGTCTAAAGCCAACATCTGTGACTGTGATGTTTTATAAGTCGACTGAAACGTAGTAAAGATGGGGCATACCTTTTGCTTGGAGGACATATATAGAACATCAAATTGATGAGGTGAACAATTACACAAACGGAGCTTGACGACAGTGAATCAAATTTAACTTTGCATTAAATTTAAAAATACAGTGATTGGGTTGTCTGTATACATACTGTCTCTATCGGTGTATAAATTATGCAGGTGTGCTGGTAGATTATCTGTATGTAATTTTTTTTTTTTTTTTTTTTTTTTTTTTTTTTTTTTTTTTTTTTTTTTGTTATAAGGTCGTACCATATTTTTTTCGAGTTATTGAGGTACTATACTGAACATACAGGCTGTTGATATAACTATTAACTCTAAGCAGCTCCATGCCTCCATGGAGCATTTGCTATACTTAATTGATCACTGATATGTTGGTTTTTAAGTTAAGTTGGTAGATGATGAACATCTTTCAGTTATTTCATGAAGTGAATTGAAGGTACATAGTTTACAAAGGGAGTGCCATAACTAATTTCTCAAAACTGAAGCATGGTTCTGTCATGAGTTTCCTTACCATCCTGTTAACACATATTTTGAACTAATAAATGCTGAATTCTGTCTTGCAACAAAAAAAAATAAAATAATAATAATAATAATAAATAATTAACGTGCCTTTCAAATATGAAATTAATTATACTTTTGGTCCTGACTAATTCAAATATATTTGCTGAAGTGTTCTTTAAGAATTTGGCAATTAGAGAATTTAATATAGAAGTGGTCTTTAAGAAATTGGAAGATTGGAGGCTTTTTTCTCCGGAAGTGATCTTTTTAGAGAACTTACTTTTTGACTGGATTGCACAAACCTGACTCAATCAGCTCATTGTGTCAAAAGTTAATATCCTGATATATGCGCATTAAGTTTACTAAGCGGGCCGGTTAGCCATCCTTTTACGACCTGATTGTATAACTAGAGTAGTTAACAAAATACATAAAAGACATAACTGCAAAGATCATAATCATTTTTTTTTTCTTTGTTGTTTGTTGTTTTGTTTTGTTTTGTAATTTAACTAGCAATATAAAACCAAATTCGACCATGCGTTTTAGTTATTTTAAGCGTTGAGTTAGAAAAAGCTAAAACAGCAGGACTTTGGGATGCACATTACAATTTGTTCATGCCTTTGGGCTTTAATATTTTGCTACAGTTTCCAATGACCACAAACTTGCATACTTTTATTAGAAGGGTGGCAGTGGGGGCGGCATGGCTCACCGGCAAGGCCATGCCGGCGGCAAACACCGCCGCCACCCCACCGGCATGGCTAGCGGCATTCATTGAGCGGCATTTTTTGCCTCCGAAGCATGGGAATTCCTATGCAAAATGTTACCGTTGAGAATTAAATGAAATAGACGTTGGGGATGGAGCGTGTATTGGCCAAAAAAAAAAAAAAAAAAAAAAAAAATTCCCCCTATATATATTCAACAAACACATACATTTTTATCACAAATAATCCAATTCACATATACGAAATTCACATATTCTTACAATGTCTTCTTCTTCGTCCGAATCATTAGTGAGTCCCCCCGGCGAATTGTCCGAACTAGTGCCATCCGGTAGCACCCTAGAAACTTTATTAGCCGCGTACGATGCAATTGACGACACGGAAAGCTCTACCGAAAGTCGGGAGTATGTAACTCGTTTTCGTGAACAAGCTTTACGAACCCTTATGAATGATTATTTCGTTGAACGTCCAAAGTTTAACGACGAATATTTTCGTGAACGGTTTCGTATGAATAAAAGCTTGTTTTTAAGAGTTGTTGCTGATGTTGAAGCGAATTTCGAATGGTTTCAAGAGGGCTTAGATGCGAGGGGAAAAAAAAGTTTCACGGCATTACAAAAATGCACATCGGCCATTAGGCAACTCGCAACGGGTGAACCTCCAGATAGATTTGATGACTATTTAAACATGGCGCGCCGAACGTCAGGTGAAATATTTTTTAAACTTATTGTTATTAATTTTTTTATAAAGTTAGCGTTATATATATTTTTTTTAGTTATTGTTATTAATTTTTTTTATAAAGTTAGCGTTATATATATATTTTTTTAGTTATTGTTATTAATTTTTTTATAAAGTTAGCGTTATATATATTTTTTTTTAAGTTATTGTTATTAATTTTTTTATAAAGTTAGCGTTATATATATATATTTTTAAGTTATTGTTATTAATTTTTTTATAGGAGAATGCCTTGATCATTTTTGCCAAGCGATTATTCAATTATATGGTCGAGAGTTCTTACGTAGGCCTACATCCCATGACATTGCACGCTTATACGAGTTCCATGAAGATCAACATCACATTCCTGGAATGCTTGGTAGCATTGATTGTACCCATTTCCATTGGCGTAATTGTCCTAGACATTTGAAAAGTCAATATAAGCGAGGTGATCATCAATACCCAACTATTATGCTTGAAGCCGTCGCTTCTTACGATTTGTGGATTTGGCATTCGTTTTTTGGTCCTCCCGGTGCAAACAACGATATCAATGTTTTGAATCAGTCACCATTGTATCTTACAGAGCGAAACGGAACGGCGGCAAATAGTTCATTTCATGTAAATGGACGGTTTTACAAACGTGGTTATTATCTTACCGATGGAATCTATCCTACATGGTCAACGTTTGTTAAAGCATACAAGCATCCGGTTGAATTGAATGAAAAGAGATTTAAAAGGCTACAAGAGTCTGCAAGAAAAGATATCGAGCGAGCTTTTGGTCGTCTTAAAAATAAATGGATGATTCTTGCTCGTCCTCTCCGGGCAATGTCGGTTGAAAAGATTCGACAAATCGTTTATACGTGTATCATATTTCACAATATGATTTTAAAAGACGATGGGATGGTAATATCACCGGTTCATATAATGGATCCGCCAGTCGCGCCAGTTTATGACGATAGTGTATTACCGGAGTTAATCGACGAACAAATGCATTACCGACTCCTATATGATCTTACGGACCACGTAGATGCTCAAAACTTAACATATCTCGATGATTAGTTATTTCATTTTTTTTTAAAATAATGTAATTTTCTTTTAATTATGTTTTTTTTTAAGTATTATGTAATTTTCTTTTAGTTATTAATGAAATATTTATGTTTTAATTAAATTGTTTAATTTAATTAATTAAAAAAAAAGTTGGGAGGTATGAAAAAGGCATGATTGCCACTAAAATGGGGTTGGGAGGTATGGAAAAAGTATGAATTAGATGAAATGAGGTGGAATGATATTATTGGTGGATTTCGGAGGTATGGATGTTTTCGGAATCATGACTGCCAGTGTCCTTAGTGTCAACTGAGGTTGAATTTATTTATGCACCCAAGACACATAAATTGATAACGGGTTCTTAAGAGGCAATGTACATTTTCCATTGTATTGGAAGTTGGTAAGTCACCCAATTAATAAGCACTTATGAGACAACAAAATCTGCAACTTTTGGTTGGTACCTCAACAGACAAATTTGAATATAAATTATGATTGTAAGATGTAAGGTTGTGCATAATCTGTGCATTGCAATCGACACTAGTATTCTTTTTTCATTAAAAAATGTATTCAAGAGGTAAAATTGTCCCAGCCATTGGTATTGATCTTGGAACAACTTATTCTTGTGTGGCTGTCTGGCAGCATAACCGCGTTGAGATAATAGCAAATGATCAAGGAAACCGAACCACCCCATCGTATGTTGCCTTTAATGACACTGAGCGTTTGGTTGGGGATGCTGCCAAGAATCAGGCTGCTTATAACCCCACCAACACAATCTTTGGTTCGTCACTGTTCATTTTTTTTTTTTTTTTTAATATGTTAGCTTTTGTTAGTTATTTAGTCTTAAACTAACCATTGTTTTACTGCATTACATAATAATAGATGCAAAGCGGTTGATTGGAAGAAGAGCAAGTGATGAGATTGTTCAAGCAGACATGAAGTTATCAGTGGCGAAGCTTGGATTTTGTAAGTGGGGGGTCGGGATCTAAATTTTTTTTTTTCCTAAGGCTATATTTCAGGTATACCGAAATTTTTGGGGGGTCGAAACCGAATATACCGAAATTTTTCTACACGAAAACTATATACCCCCTACATCGCAAAAAAAATTTCGGGGGGTCGGGCGCCCCCCCCCGGCCCCTATGAAGCTTCGCCTCTGGAAGTTATGGCCTTTTAAAGTTGTCGCCGGGAGTGATGACAAGCCAAAAGTAGTAGTCACTTACAAGGGTGAAAGGAAAGAATTTACTTCTGAAGAAATATCTTCCATGGTTTTATTGAAGATGAAAGGGGTTGCAGAGACATATCTTGGATCAACTGTTGAAAAGGCGGTGATTACTGTTCCTGCATATTTCAATGATTCACAACGTCAATCAACTAAGGATGCTGCAGCAGTTGCTGGACTTGAAGTTATGCGTATGATTAATGAACCAACAGCAGCAGCCATTGCTTATGCGCTTGACAAAAGAGCTAGTATAGATGGTAAGATGAATGTTTTAGTTTTTGACTTGGGTGGTGGTACTTTTGATGTTTCAATTCTCACCATTGATGAAGGTGGAGTCATTGAGGTTAAAGCTACTGGCGGTGACACACATTTGGGAGGTGAGGATTTTGATAACAGAATGGTTAATCATTTTGTCCGAGAGTTCAAGCGAAAGCACAAAGTGGATATTAGTATGAACCTAAAGGCGCTAGGTAGGTTGAGGGTTCACTGTGAAAGAGCGAAGAGGACTATTTCAACAGCTTTTCAAACAACGGTTGACATTGACTGTTTGTATAATGGTATTGATTTTTCTGCAAAGTTCACGCGGGCTAAGTTTGAAGAGGTGAACATGGACTTGTTTGAGAAGTGCATGGAGACAGTGGAAACTTGTTTTATTGATGTGAGTTTGAGTAAGGATTGCATTGATGAAGTGGTACTTGTAGGTGGATCCACCAGGATACCTAAGATACAAGATATGTTGCAGGTGATCTTCAATGGAAAGTTACTATGCCAACGGATGAATCCTGACGAGGCTGTTGCTTGTGGTGCTGGAATTTTAGCTGCAAACTTGAGTGGCATTGGCCATGAGACTCTGCATGGTTTGGAGCTAATAGATGTAACCCCTTTGTCACTTGGTGTGGAAGTTAGGGGAGATGTTATGTCCGTGTTAATTCCAAGGAATTCACCTATACCAACCAAAAAGGAGGGAACATACATTACAGCTCATGATAATATAACTAGTGTGAAGTTTTCTGTATATCAAGGCGAGAGATTAAAATGTACAGAGAACCATTTCTTGGGAGAACTAAACCTGTCTGGCATCCCATCTGCTCCCCGGGGGGTAGTTAAGATGATTGTATGCTATGAAATAGATGCTAATGGGATCCTGAATGTCTCAGCTAGAGAAATAACCACTGGCATTAATAAATCAATCAAGATAACTAATAACGGCAGTTTGTCCAAAGTGGAAATTGAGAAGATGATTGAAGATGCTAATCGGTATAAGCTAGAAGATGAAGCTTACATGAAAAAGGTGAGAGCCCATAGAGTTTTAGACGACCGTGCATATAAGTTAAAAACCAAGATGAAAGATTATGATGTTCGGTTGAAGCTCAGAAAGACGGGGCTTAGTGTAGAAGACTTGGAAGCTATGGAACATCAGATTGAAGGGATGACTGAGTGGCTTGATGAAAACTGTGATGCTGAACTTGATGAGCTGGAGAACAAGGAAATGGAGCTTGACAATATATGCAGGCGGTTCAAGTTAAACCTTGTTCTAAAAAAGTAAGTGAAAGTACACCATGCGTTTCTCTGGAAACACATACTGTCTCTAAACTTTCAAATTTTCATTTTTGAATTTGAGTACGTGGAGATCGTGTTTATGTACTGTTCTACTATTTTGAATGTTAAGGTATCTGTCAAAGCTATTACTATGTCATGAAAGTATTGCTGTGTGGTCTTGTTTGGAACCCATCAACATAACTAATGGTATTAATTAAATGCAACAAGCTCGACATCATTTTACAATATAAACTGTTTACGGCAGTCATAGGTTGCAAAGTATTTTTATTTATATATTCAAATAAATGTGACCTGTTGAGTTTTTAGATTTAAAACATTACACAGAATCAAGCATCAAAGATATAAACGTTTCACTTTTCAACAATTTAAGTAAAGAGTTTCTAAAAGATAGTATTAGGTATAGTTTGTGCACCTCACGAGATCAAGGAGCACTTCACTTTCTGATCTTGGGTATATTTATGTTCGCTGGTTAATTAGTAAATGACTCACAATTTAATCATTGTGAAATTTGGAAATTCAAACTTTATTTAGAGTAAATTACAATAACAATGGTTTAGCCAAATTGCAAGCGCTATCCTTACAACTTTGAAAGTGCATGTGTTGTCCATGTGTGAACTTTGAGAGATGAAACTTCAAAAGTGCAAGCGAAATCGATCTCTGCATGGACAATGCATCTGGTAATATATATATATATATATATATATATATATATATATATATATATATATATATATATATATATATATATATATATATATAGGGGAGGGTTATTGTGAGATCAACCTTAAAGTTCTAAAAGTGAGAACCCAATATGGACCATTAGATCATTGTATTTTTGTTAGATGAAATTAACTTTAAATGAATGACTTTATTATAATTAAATAGGATGTCAAGGGTATTTTGGGGAATTCAAATTACGTGTTTTGGATTAATTTTTGATACATTTTCTTTTAACCAACTATTTTGTTTTTTATACATATTTCGGTATCCATTTTTTGTTAAATAGTGATACACAAAAGTAAATTATGATAATTATTAACAAATACAAACATTGATACAAAAACATTACAAACATATTTATATTCAAAATATCTAAAAAAAATAAACTTCATAAACACTAATACACATCAACATGTTTCCAGAATCGTTATTTTCATCTAGAATAGAAAAGACCAACTAAAATGTCTCGTGTACAAACTAATACACACTAGTCCAAACTAATACATACAAACTGATCGAAAAACCCATCTCAAAAATCAAATAACTGCTCACGTTTATAATATGATCTAAACATCTCAAAAACTCGCCCCGTCACTAATATCCAAACTGGTCGGAACACATCTCACAAACTCGCCACCATCACTAATGCACAAACTGATCGGAAAATCCAAATAAAAGCTTGCCGTTGTCACTAATACCCATCTTATGCACAAATCTGTTTATCGATCTGTGTATCAAATCTGGTACACTAATACACATTTAAAAATATATGGCGTATCAAAACTGGTACATAAACAGACCGAAACCCCAGATACACATTGAAACAGATATCTGGTGTACCGGCGATGTATCCGGTGTACCGGCGACATACCACAATTTATCCGGTGTACCGGCGACTGCATCGACACAACGGCAACCGACGGCGTGGCAAACTGATGCATCAAGTGTCCTTCAAACAAAATGACTGATGCTTCAAACGAAATGACCAGATTTGTAAAAACTAAATAACCGAATCTTTTCTAAATAACGAGAGTCGTACTAAATAACTAGATCTAAACTTCAAAGTTCAAACAAAATGAAAAAAATAAAACTGGTGCATCATGTTTCGTTAAACAAAAAGATGGATAAGGATTCAACCCCAAAAACCTTATTTGAAACTTACAAGCTTTCATCCTTAAACAACACCGCCAACAACCACAAACATCTTTTCTATCCTAATTATATCTCCAAAATATTAACCTCTAATTCAAAAAACAACTAACTACATCAAGATTCGAACACATAGATCTGGTTTAAAAAGACGTCACATGAGATATGGTGGTTTATGATTCCGATGATATGGGTGGGAGGAGAGCAGATTCCGTTCGAGACCCACATACACAACATATCTTGGTTAATTTTTTCTCGGTTATTTTACAATGGCTAGTGTCTCGGGATAGGGTTTTAATCGGCTTGGAAGATCCAGTAACGGTGGGTCGCTAGTGGGTTTTTACGGTCGGTTAGAGTATAGGGTGGAAGAGCATTTGCAATTGAGGAGAAAAGATAATATTGTGGCGTTATAATCTGTGGAAAAAAAAAGGTGGGGAAGATTTTTATTAGGTTGAAGAGATAAGGGAGTGAAAGTACCCAATTTACCCTTTTAGTTATTTATTAATTTTCAGTTTTTCTTTTTTTGTGTTTTAAATATATTTCCACTTACTCTCATCCTATTGGTTATTCAATGGATCTTATTTTTATAACTTTAACTTTGATCTTATTTGAACCCAACTCTATATATATATATATATATATATATATATATATATATATATATATATATATATATATATATATATATATATTTTGTTAGAATATGGACATTATTTTAGTAGACGTATGTTAGGATCGAACTCGAGATCACGGGATTGCACACAATACGTATGAAGAGAAAATGTAATAATTATTTATAAAGGTTATAATTAATTATTAAACACAAAACAAATAATAATAATTAGTATTATTGATTAATGACTAATTATTTATTAAACGAAGATTAGGAAAGTAATACTAGACAAAACATGGAAACAAGAGAAGGTTCCGGAATACCCTTGTGGGTTCCATAACCGATCGGCCCAAGAGGTGTTTCCACCTCCTTATGTGCCTTGTGCTCCAAGTATTGTGTAGTATATAAGCAAACCCAAGATGTAGGTTTTTCTCATAACTTGTACACACACATCTTGGTGTTTTCTCCTCTTTTCTTTTACTTGATCGATTCTTATTAAACAAACCCATAGGGTTTCGATTTTCATAAGATAAAAAAGGTTTTGTGTTTTATTACTTGCATAAACTTTTTCTTGAATTAGTACGTGTGTACAAGAACGTGATTCAAACACATTATTGTTTGATTCTTGGATTGAATTACAAAAAGGTAAGGGGTAATTCTTATAATCCTTATAAACCCTAATTAGGGTTCTTGGTTCCGGAAGATTGCATTGATTCTTGTTCGGGCTAGAATCACAAAGGTACGTTTACGGTTTATATTATTGATTAATTAATTACATGTTATTCGATCTATTATAATTGCTTCCGCTCATGCTCACTTTGATGTTCATGGTTTATTTATATGAAGGTCATGATATAATAATTCCAACAGTGGCATCTAGAGCCGTTATAATGTGTAATTAATTATCGCAACGCATAAAAATTGGATTTTGATTCGTATAGTTACATGTTTTTTTTTAGGGTTTATGTTTTTTATCCCTAACCCTAATTTTGGGTCGAATGACCTAAGGGGTTTTTAGGGTTTTGCTTTTATTTTTTTATAAAATCTATTTAGAAACCCTAAGATGTCATGTAATTGTTATGCGTTTTAGTAAACGATCTTGGTGCAATGTGTTAATTGTTAAGCTAAATCCATGAAAAAGTGCATATTTGCATGGATTTTTATTATGTTTATTTAAATTGTTTAAATTGCTTATATATATTAATGGTTAAGTTATATTAAAACATGTAAATTTTAATAGATGTCGAATTGGGGATGACTCCAATATTAAGTGATCAATTATGTACTATGTGGTATTTATTTAATTTTGGCTTACGCAATCGATTTATCGATGTATGTGGCTCTTTTTCTAAGAAAAAGAAAGCCTTAATTGAATTAATACGTTATACACCTAGATTTGATTATTAATAGGACCTTTTTAATAAGATTTGCATGTGGCTACAAGTTTATACATATTTAATTGTTATGATTATGTATATGTGTTTATTTAGTTGTTTTATTTTTTATTATATATTACTTGTTTTTGTTTATTTATTATGTTAGACATGTTTATATAAACGAAAAGGGTAATTTTTTGAATAGAAAAATGATACGGACTAAATAATGGCGAAATTGTTTTGGTTTTTAAGAGTTTAAAATTTCAAAGGATTGGTTGATTGATGTTTTTGTACGTAATGGTTAAATAGGCTCGACCGAAGTTTACACACTATAAGATGGGTATAAGGATGGCAACGCATTAAATTGTGGCCTTAGATAGACAACATTCTGTCTTAACGCTCGTTTGTGTGTAAATTAGACTTACCGAACAACCATTACATGTACATTGTCATCTTAAGGGTGAATAATCCACAATTCCACAATGATTATCCGAAACACTAAGCTTTCAGGCTTATGCAAAAGTACGATATAGTGGACGATAATTGATGGTTATTCTTTAATTGGTGAACCCGATACCTCAATCAAAACTTTGTTATTTTACTCTTAGCTAATTGGTAATAAAATTGTTTTGTAAAACCAATGTTATGAAGTTGTATGCATGCTTCTTCATACATTATTTTGATCACATCAAAATAATTATACCCTTATAAAATTAAGCCGAATGCCATCTAATTAAGAACACTTGAAGTTGTAATTTATGTCATGTGAGACTTGGCGAGATTGCAATGGAGAGGTAAATTTCATAAATTCATTGCTAGCAGATCAACTGATGTGATGGATTTGTGAGTTTGCAGTTTTTAAGTTAGACGACTTAAATTGAGTAGGAAGTGAGACTTAACTCAAGGCATTAAGATGGGGATGAAACATGCTTACAATACAAAAGTTTTGTGATTGTAAATCCCATAAATCTAGGAATTGCAATATGATATTGGCAATTATTGTACGACAATTACCTTGTTGAATACTATCATTACTAGCAGATCAACTGATGTAATGGTACTATGTCAATTTAGGATCCTAGCTTTAAGAAAATACTATGGTTTATATGAATATTTACCAATGGGTATTTTATTTTCTTAAAGATCTAATTATCGAAAATACTGAAATTGAATTTTGTAATTCGTTTTAGTGTATTAATGCAACGTTCAAACCGTAAACGTATTTTGAGCTTTGGTAAATTGATCTAGTTCTGTTTTCAAACAAATGTTTGATTAAGAAATATTTACTTAAAAGACAAAAGAAGTCTCTTTTCTATGAAGGAAGAGTGAGACACAATCCTATTCCTTTTCATGAATGAGAAAGGATAATAGGAATATTAGATATGTCTAAATTCTAATATAACTCATAGCAAATTTTTTAATGGTTAAGAAAATTGCATACATTTTTCATAAGGATTTTATCATCTTCATTTGGTGATCAAATTCTTTGTAACAAATATGATATTTGGTTAACAGAAAATTATGTATGACATTTTATGAGTTATTAAATTAGAAGCTAGACTAATTACTGCAAAATGTTTAGAGATAAACTAGTTGTTTTGAATATTTTAAAGGTGCTACATACATTGTAGGATGGTAGACCTATTAAGGAAGAAATTGCATGCCCAATTTTTCAAGTTAATAGCATTTGGTGGATAGTCCATCATTTACGTAGTAGAATACACTCTTTAGTGCATAAGTAATTGTTACGCATGGACATTTAAAGGTGTAGGAAAGTTAAAGACACAATAGTTGTTTTCACTATATATGAAACATTTACAATGTTGTCAAATTCAGTGGGAGTATTGTGTACTTATTACTGAATAAGAAATTATTGTAATGATCTTTAATTCAGTGGGAGTTACAAGCTTTGATATCTTGGTAGCTAAAGATAATTACTTTCCAAGTGTAGACACTCATACTTTTAAGGATAGTCTTGTACGTTTCCTTGCTAGACATTGTTGTTCTACATCTACTTGTTATGCTAAAATCTATGACACAATCATATTGGTCACATAAACAAATGCATGGCGTGTTGTTTATCAACTATATGAGATTGTTCCATGCACAAGTGGGAGAAATGTTATCTTTAATGTGTGCAAGAAACAACTCATAAAGATATGATTTAATGGATTCTCTTGACTGCAAGGTAAGGGAATAATGTTCTAATATTAATTCAAGAAACACTTGGTGTTACAATTTATGTTATGTGAGAGCTTAACTAGATTGCAACAACAAGGTGAATTTCATATTTCATTACTAGCAGATCAACTGATGTAATTGAACTATGAGAATTTGCAGTTTCTAAATTAGAATAATGTTCTAATATGAATTATACTAAGCTAATTCAAGAAACACTTGGTGTTACAATTTATGTTATGTGAGACTTAACTAGATTGCAACAACAAGGTGAATTTCATATTTTCATTACTAGCAGATCAACTGATGTAATTGAACTATGAGAATTCACGGTTTCTAAATTAGATATCTATTAGAACATGTGTCAATATGATATCAAGACTACTTTAATTTATAGATTTATGAATTCATGGAATGACATAAATTAATTAAGTAATCTAATGCTGCTTCAATCTGAATATTTATGTGTTCTTGAAATGACATAAATAAATGAATAAATAATGTTGTTTACATTATTGTGAAGTAATATATTAACTTGAAATTACTATTGAAACCAAAAGATAGTGTTCATAATTACTTTAGTTAAACATGTTTATGTTTCATTGTAAAGATATAAACATAAAGTCTTTTAATTGTTACAAGACTTATAATAAAGTAAGACGTTATCTTGTTGTGTTTTTTAATTAAGACATATACATGAAGTTATTAAATTGTTAAATGACTTATAACGTATAGCGGGATTATAACAGTTTATGTTTTCTTGTAAAGACATGGACATGAAGTGACTTTGTAAAAAGTGCTTGTGTTATAAAGCATGAAATTGACTTGAAAATACTATTATACCATTAAAATGACTTAGTTGGTAAATAGACAAGTCAAGAGGAATATGATTATCTTAAATATTGTTAGATTGTCTTACAATATTAATACTAATGAAATATCAAATGTTTATGGTATGTTCAGTTAGGAAAATCAAACTCTTGTTATATTGTTTTGATTAAAGATAACTATGACTTCTTTTCTTCCAAAAGTTTTCAAGGATAGAATGTTGAGTATGACTTGGACATATTTAATAAAACTCCAACATAGAAGATTAATAAGACATTACCATATGATGGAATGTGATGAATGTGATGAATCACATTAAGTCTTAAATTGAAGTTCCAAATTTGTTTAACTGCTTATGAAGAGGTTATTAACAAAATAAAGTTAGGAACTATCAATATGTATTTGTAATATCCCAAAAGAGAACATTGTATTGTTGCTTTATTTGCTAAGTATTTAAAGATAGTCTTTAAATTGCTAAAAGTAAGTGGGAGTTTTGATCTCTAAAAGATAAAATTACAAGATACATAATCTTCTAAAATACACTAGTAAATATCATGATGAAGTTTGACATTTAAATGTTAAATCTCAAGATGATGATGAAGCTTGATATTTAAATGTTAAATCTCAAGATGATGGAATTATCATTCATAGAATAGCAATATATATCTCAGATATTTGATTAATATGCTGAGGGCTATGATTTACAGGATTATTGTAAACATGATAATCATTATGATACATTACCAAATATGAAATTGGGTAAAGTAAACATGATATGAATGATTAAGATGCTGTCCATAAAGATAATCAATTTTAGAAACATGGTTTATCTTAATAGTTAGACTAGAAAATAAAGATGAATTTCTTCAAAGATTAGATAACCATTGTGGTTTAAATCTTTGAATAGAAATCATATGGACAATGTTGTACACGTATTTAATGTATGTTTTATGACAAGATTATTAATCACATTTAAGCAATTAACTGTGATTGAATATTCTTTTCATAAACACATTAAATATATAAAGATTATGATTGTCATATTTAGTTTCATTTATATGAAATTGACAATAGAATATCAAAACTCTTTCATGAATGATTACTTGAGCGAGGACGATAAGTAATCAAAAGGAGTTTATGAATTCAAATAAATCTTTAGAAGTGTACATGGTGCAATGATCCATGGATGGATAAATGCATGCATCTAGAAGATTATTTTATGTTTAATTATTAAATTCATGTTTTGATTTATAATTGAAATAAGATAATTTCTAAGTATTCCTAAAAACTAGTGGGAGTATTATGTTTAATTTCTTAAATCATATATGTTGTAGAACATATGAAAAGTAATATTCCATATAAGTAAATGTTAAGTCTTAGAATGGAATGAAACTTTACTTGTAAGATTTAGGAAATAAGACATATAACCTTGGAATCAATGTTTATAAGTTGAAACATGTGCGGTAAATAAATCTAATATAACATGATATATTATTTAGAAAGTCTAAATGGATATGTACAACATGAATAAAATTTAAGTATGACTTAAGGATTTTTCATGAACATCATGTTTTGTTTTATCATGCTTGATTACAAGATGATTTGGCAATATTAATATCTAATTAAAAAGTTATTAGATAACTCGTGTAATATTCTATAAAGAATATGTTTGATTATAGAATCACATCCTAAAATCTGGAATAGCTTCCAAATTCTATAGATGAACAATTTTTCAATGGTTGTGAAAATTGTCATAGCTAACAAACTTGAAAGTTTGAAGGGCATCAAACATTGCACAATAGATATTATGGTTTACGGAAAGTTCTAATAACATATTGTTGTTGCATACAATGATGTTATTGAAATTGAGATGACACTCAATACTAGTTATGGTAAGGATTTCGTTCTTGACTATATGTACTAGTTATGCTTACTAAAAGCATAGTTGCATTATACATTAAAAGAATAAGAATACTTTAAACTTTAAAATGTTTGGGAGTTTGATTATCATAAATTGGTGGTTAAGGATGTAACACATTTTATGAAATATTATATGGCATTGTCAAAATAGTTGAGTATGCACATACAAGAACTTCACTAGTTGAATTCTTGAAATAAGTATTCTTAAAATTCCGATAGATCAAAGTTGGATGATTTATGTTTTATCAACAAGTAGGAATGTCATTACTTGAGACATAATTCATCAACAAGATTTTCATGCATTGATCTATTTAGTATTTGGATAAGGGATGTTAAACAATTATTATAATAAATTTAAATACATGGTATGTTTAATTTATAATATATATTGTATCCTATATTTGTATGTTTAAATTCATGAATAAAGGTTATTCTTAAATTGTCCGTTGTCAGTTAATAATATGGGAATATTATTAAATTAAGACAAATCTGAAGGTTGATATAATATACTTTAAGTATATTGATGCGTAGTCATGCCATTTCAGATGATATTCGATGATACTGAATATAGGACTTATCCCAACTACATGATGTTACTTTATGGATTTAGTTATTAAGTAAATCATGAGAAGTTATCCTCAGACTTGAGATGCAAGATAAGTGTCATGAATGTAGTACATTTTTGTGGAACAACTTAACGCTATACGTAACTGGTAGTAATAAGGGTTGTTTTCGGAAGTGTTACAAAGTTTGTGGGTTTTGCTTGTAGTCAAGATAGAATTTGTTCCTTCAAATTTATTTTTGGAGTTTAATACTGCTGGGCCCCTCGTAGGGTTGGTAAGATGCATGTACGGCCGTACCCAATATCTTCCCTGAATATGTTCAGAAGATTTGGTAATCTTGATCAATCATAAACAACGAGAAACAGAATGGTTAAATTAAGGAATGACTTTAATCCATATCCTTATTAACGTGGTATTAGAAACAAAACGATAATAATAATGAGAAATCATTAAAAGGTTTTCCAGGAGCCTTACTCGAGATCGTACTAGAGGCATCGGCGTGTTGCAAGACGCTAACCGATGTGATTACACTATTAAAATATGTCCAAGTGGGAGCTGTTAGAATATGGACATTATTTTAGTAGACGTATGTTAGGATCGAACTCGTGATCACGGGATTGCACACAATACGTATGAAGAGAAAATGTAATAATTATTTATAAAGGTTATAATTAATTATTAAACACAAAACAAATAATAATAATTAGTATTATTGATTAATGACTAATTATTTATTAAACGAAGATTAGGAAAGTAATACTAGACAAAACATGGAAACAAGAGAAGGTTCCGGAATACCCTTGTGGGTTCCATAACCGATCGGCCCAAGAGGTGTTTCCACCTCCTTATGTGTCTTGTGCTCCAAGTATTGTGTAGTATATAAGCAAACCCAAGATGTAGGTTTTTCTCATAACTTGTACACACACATCTTGGTGTTTTCTCCTCTTTTCTTTTACTTGATCGATTCTTATTAAACAAACCCATAGGGTTTCGATTTTCATAAGATAAAAAAGGTTTTGTGTTTTATTACTTGCATAAACTTTTTCTTGAATTAGTACGTGTGTACAAGAACGTGATTCAAACACATTATTGTTTGATTCTTGGATTGAATTACAAAAAGGTAAGGGGTAATTCTTATAATCCTTATAAACCCTAATTAGGGTTCTTGGTTCCGGAAGATTGCATTGATTCTTGTTCGGGCTAGAATCACAAAGGTACGTTTACGATTTATATTATTGATTAATTAATTACATGTTATTCGATCTATTATAATTGCTTCCGCTCATGCTCACTTTGATGTTCATGGTTTATTTATATGAAGGTCATGATATAATAATTCCAACATATATATATATATATATATATATATATATATATATATATATATATATATATATATATATATATATATATATATATATATATATACTATTCAGCATATTACATTCATATACATTTACTTTCTAGTTTCTACATATACATACAAATACCAATCAACAATACACATAAGTATTACACAAATTCACTATTTTTCTATCGACACCAACATCCTTATATATACCCTGAATTCCCTGGAAACGAATTTATAGTCATTTTTTTCATACCCAACAAGGCAACAAAACTTTAAACCTTATTCTTACAATTCATATCACAAGACCGATTTAGATAAATGATCGAGCACCCTTAAAGATCATATAATTAACTACATCGATATATAGTCTGCTCGATTCATCATAAAATAAATAAGTATCCAGCTCGACCTTAGCTCATAAAGATATAGGAATATATACATGCTTGTAGATTGAGATCCAAAATTAAGGATAAGATTGAGGCTTAGAGAGGTGGGACTTGGTGAAAAAGCCTTTAAATACATGGAGCATCAAATTGAGAAGGCGCTCAAGTCATGGACGGACTCACATGGGAGCCGGGTGTGGCACGGGCCACACCCAATTTTAGTTCTCGAAGTGTAATTTTTTTATAAAATATGACTTTTCTGAGCTCGTACAACAATCAATTTTATCTAATAAATTATTTATCAGACAACTTTAGTACTCATAGTTATAAAAAATATTTTGTGCAACACCCTCTCAAAAATCCTGGGTCCGTCCCCGGCTCAAGTGGCTTGATGAAAATCCATACGCTGAAATTGATGAGTTGCAAAACAAGAGAGTGGAACTCTAGAGTTCATGCAGATGTCTCTCAAGTAGTCAAGTTGAAAATTGATTTGAACGAGTATTGGTAATTATCACAACATTCTTTCACTGTCCCTATACTACTAATATAGTAATATATCAGTTGGCGTTTTAAATTTACATGCATTGCATTGAGTAGCAAATACTACGTATTGCATTAAACGTTACACTCCACAACAAAATGTCATTTGCGTATAGACAAACAAACACCACTCTATGAACTGAATCATGCAATATAACAATACAAAGCGAACCAAGATGAGAAAGTGATGAAACATGTCTAACTTATGCATTTATGCTTTGCTGCAGGATTAAGTTCTTTTAGTGTTTCACTTTCCAACTGGAAAAACGAAGAAACTTTTGTTTGAACTAATTGTTAGATTTGTGTTGGTTCCTTTCTTCCAACTTTTGGCGTTTCTTTTGCTAGCATTCGTGTGTGTTAGTGGGAACCTTTTAAACACAATTATATCATGTATCTTTGGCGTTTCTCAGCATGCTGGTTAATTAATACTAAGACGGTGTTTTGATGGGCATTTTCATTTTATCGCCCAGTTACTTATATTTAAATAATCGAAAGTCACAAAGTATGTACTCAGCTCCCTCAAAAGTAATGGGTACAAGCCTACAACAATAAGAAACTCATCAAATTACGCCACGCACCACCTTTTATTATAGGCTATTTGATCTTCATTTATTAGAAAGAAGATGATCATTCCCTCATTTGATAAGGTGATCCCTTTGAGCAGTGCTAAACAATGCAACATTTGTATCATAAAAATATGTAAAAGATCATATCAAGCTAGTAGTTTGAAATATGTATTGTTATTTTTATATTTTTGTTTGGTATACATCAGGAACTTGAGATTTATTGTGGTTATTTTGTATAGCAAAGATACTTTAACAAAGCGATAATAAATGATTCTATATTTTGATTGAACAAATATACTCTTTTTTACATGATACAACCAGATTGTTAGTATATTTTTCATTTTTAACAACTTTATTTTTACCAATTAGAGCCGATCTTCTCATTATGAGAACAATACAACTAGATATATTTATGATTCTGGGTAGATTAGTGAAATGTGTGGCTTTTCCGTTGGTCCACCAAAGGTAATATTCTCACGGTAATTCTAATAAGGTGGCAAACTACTATAAACTTATGAATACATGTGATGTGAATTGACTTTTTCAAGTATAATATAGAGCTAGCCCCGTTCATCGGTCAAGCTTTGGATCTAGTATATATATATATATTTGGCATCTTGCCTCCTTGAGTACTTGTAACACAATTTGGATCTTATATGTTGCAATCTATTTTTCGCCATATAAAAGACAGAATTTTGTCAAGACAAATGCACTTAAAAAATATGTGAAAGTTACTCCCATGACTTAAAATCAAAGCCTGATCATATACATATTTTCAAATAAGTAGTCTGATCTTAAAAAAGATCAACAACGATCATGAAATATAATTTCCATCATAATCAAGTAAACCAAATAAAACTTACTTATATTGTAAAATATTATGGGCTTATGTCTATTCATCCTAATCTTGATTAACAAGTTAGGGTTTTCTATGCCTTATAAATACCTCCTATTGTAACATTATGAATACATCTCAATAATAAGAATTCTCTTCCTCTCTTATTCTTGTGTTCTTGTTTGTTACATTTATAATACGTTATCAGCACCAATGCCTCAACAGAAGAACGACAAAACAGTCGACCACTATGATTAACTAAACCACTCAACATTCACGATTAAAGTGCCATGAGGTAAGTCTTATTATATTAATTTAATTTTATGTTATCACTTGAAACTCCAAATGGGTCAAGATAATTAATGCGGTTCATATTTAGATATGAAGTTTCAACATGATTAATAATTTTGTTCTCGTAAATTAATAATAAGATTATCGATATAACGAATTTTCGTATGTGATATTGAGATTTAAAGTTTTAACTGACAAACCAAGCTCTAAATTATGTTTGATTTCTAGAGGTAAATCTCTACTTTTTCTTAGTGATTTATTAGATCATTCAAAGTTTTATGTTACTGTTATTTGTTACATTTATTAGATCATTCAAAGTTTATAAAATTATGTGTAGTTCGATTTTAGTTACCAATAGATTTCTTTTATCATTGAATTCCTAAACTTATAAACAAAATAAATGTAAGACGGTGAAAACAAGTTTAAACATAGACAAATATAAGCTAAAGTGTTATGATCTTAGTTTGTTTTATATTCCCAGTCTTGCGGACTTGCGAACTATATATTTATAAACTTTGTTAAATATGTTAAAACTCTACTCCTTGTTTATCTTATCATCTAAGGTTGTCTGTTCTAGACATATCCAATTAACATTGTAATGTTAATTTGTTACTTCACTTAAAAATCGTGTAGTATCTCATTTTTTTTTGTTTTTTTAAACTCTATTGTGATTTACAAGAACAACAAATGTTCTATTGTGATTACATAACGAGAATTATGATATATTCTATTGTTAATTTTTCAAACTCTCATGTAATTTACAAAAACAATAAATGTTTTATCATGACTACAAAGAGAGAATCAAAACAATATAGCCATCATGTTGTGGTTGAAAAAAAAAATTATTAGAACCTCAAGTTCTAATATGATTCTTTCATGAATCAATATCATACCTCATGTTATGATTATATTTATTCATAATAAAACTTCAAGTTTTATTACAATGAATAAATTAAAAATACAATAACCTCAAGTTATTGTATCTTTTTAATGAACCCCAAGTTCTATTATTATTCTCTCAAGAGAATCACAATATCATAACCTCACGTTATGTTTAGAATATATATATATATATATATATATATATATATATATATATATATATATATATATATATATATATATATATATATATATATATATATATATATATATAATCTCCTTAAAGTTCATCACAAATAAAGTTACTTGAAAAATAGAACTTCAAGTTCTAATATGGTTTGATCAATAACATAACATCATGTTATGTTAGAAAAAAAAAAAATAGAACTTCAAGTTCTAATATGATTCAATCAATAGAATCAATAGCATAACTTCATGTTATGTAAAAAAAAAAAAAAAAAAAAAAAAAAAAAAAAAAGGGTTAGAACCACAAGTTCTATTATGATTCCCTCAAGTGAATCAAATAACGTAATTATTTTCGTAGAATTTTTACATTGTATTGTTATTTGTCTTATGATTACTTAATTGTAGATGTTTTATGTTATTGTATAATTCTTTTATTTCCTCCGTATCTAAATAGTTCTATAACATTGTCAAACATATTCAATGAGTATAAATCTTGTTTTTAAAGGAATATTACGTTTTGATTACAAATGAATTTATACTTATAAATATGTAGTTTATTTTCGAGAAGATAACGATGAAGTTTAAGGTGTAATTACAAAAGAAATCTTACGGTCAATAATCTCCTTAAAGTTCATCACAAATAAAGTTACTTGAAAAAAAAATATTTACGGAGATTGAAAAAAACATAAAAACATCATTTGTTTGTCATATTTATAATATATCAAGATCAGATAGAAAAATATTAATGATTGTATGATAAAGGTATATCTCGAATCCTTATATACATGTTTGACATATTTGTTTACTCCTAGCATATTGAAGAGTTATATACTTATATAGATATCATTGTTCTATTTAAATGGGAATACGAGACGTGATAAGTGTTCACAATCTTATATACTAAAAGCTTAAGTAGTCTTATAAATGCAAAGTGCTCACAATAAATGTTTCATGAATTGATGGTACCATATGCAAGAGTCAAGATGGGCGAATTGAATGTAAGAATATGAAGAGTGACTATTGAAGTTGAAGTGTTGTTGGAGTTATGGGAATGTTATTAATTTTAGAAAACCAAAAGACTATAAACCCTCAATCTCTTTACCTCCCATGAGTTACAACTTACAATCAAATCATACCAAACCATTATATAAATAGTTGTGTGGAAATGTGAGTTGGCCATGCTTTCAAACATGGAGTGGATGGTTGCACACATGCCATTTGTAGGTTCTTATAAGGTTAAATTCATCTCCTTAGTCTTATTTTAGTCATTGTATATGAGTGGTCGATTAGAAGATAAATACATGTTGTTGAATGTATAGTCGTATAGGTGTAAGTTGTTGTGTTGTGCCCTCAGTGGAGTGTAGCAATAGAGGTCGATTTTAATTTTAACTCGATTAGTCAGCCCATGTTTATTATTGTGTATATATACACAATATGATCATTTTCATGGTTTATTCTATGAGTAGGCTTGCAATGCATAAAGTTTGATTTGTGTACCTCTCTATGATACCATTGGTAACTTCATTTTTATCATCCTTCTTTTATATTTCTTACTCAACCATTTGTAAATCTTGATTCAAAGATTGATTTTTTTTTTTTTTTTTTCCTTCTGAATAAGTGGTAGGGCGGTATACTTTATCTTGGAGCATGCAGAAATTGATATAGTTTTTGTCCAAGATAAATAAGTTAACAAAGTGAGCTTAAATAAACCTTCGAATTAACGCATCAAGTTCATTATATATTTCCATCAATTATTAAGTGTGGTTTATCTTTGCAGCTATTGAATCCGGAGTGTATACATACTCGACGCCTCAAGAGTGAGAAATTAGTTTTTAGAAAAATATATATGTGGTTGAGAAATCAAAAATATTCGCCTAAGTAATATCATGATATTGTGGTCGCAGCGATTGTTTGTTTCACTGCAATGGAGGATGAGGAAAAAGAATCCTTAAGTTGCCAATAATGATAGTGTATTATCAAAGTTTTGAGATTTGACTTTATGCATATATTAAGTTGTTAACTATACCTTATGTAATGTTGGTCGAATAATAATGTGAGACTTCAAGATTGAATCCAAATATGTACAACCGCGCCATGTTTAATTGCAAGAAGTAATGAAGGTGAATATGAATTGTTTGTTGGAACATAAATGAAATGGTTCGGTTACCAGGAAGATGAATATGAAGTGTTAGATGCATTAGATGCAAAAGATGTATGGTTTCTGCAATCAAATAAATCATTGTAATTAGCAGGGACCAATTGTAGATTTGTAGATAACAGAGTTGAGAACTCATTCGACCTTTTGATAATTTTTATGTTTCTTAATTGAATTAGTGGATTAATGTCAATATCTATTCATTCATCCATACATTCTATGTATGGTAAAAGTTTTGTCACTTTGTGTATTAGGGCTGTCTACTATTATATATCCACAAATTTTATCAATTTAATTTAATGAACATCTATAATCATTATGAAGTTATTTTGTTTTTTCTCCATCCGTCAATAAAAAGTGTAACATAAACTATGGTGCAATGGACACGATCAATAACATTATATGGCTAGCAGCCATGAGTATGATAATTTAATGAAGTTTAGAACACTAATCTCATATGAATATTGCCCTTACTAATTTATATGTGTTAAGTACATGGATACGAGTGACATAAAAGACATTAACAAAGTTCTCAAAGGCTTTTTGTGGTGCCAAGGTGATTTGACAAGGGGCAAGGCTAAAATTGCATGGAAACAGGTATGCAAACCAAAATGTGAAGGAGGGTTAGGGATAAAAGATCTAGAAATGTGGAATGAAACATTAATGTCTAAGCACCTATGGAATGTGGCTAGTAAAAAGGAGTCAATTTGGGTTAAATGGATAAATGTGGTGAGACTAAAAGGTGCTAGTATATGGACTGCTGTTTCAACTAAGTGTTCAAGTCATGGGTGGAAGCAGATTTTGAGCCTAAGAGACAAGATGAGATCACACATCTTCTGCAAAATTGGCAATGGTAATAGCATTTTTCTATGGCATGATAGGTGGTGGGGACCTGACCCATTGAGCAATTATATACCCATGGATGCTATAACTCAAGCTAGTTTTGATAATGACATGAAGCTTAATGAAATTGTGTATGATGGACAATGGGAATGGCCAGCTGAGTGGTATGTGAATTATCCTGTGGTACAGACAATTCCTCCCCCAAAAATCAATGAAGCTTCAAAAGACAGATACTTATGGTGCACCAATGATGGAAGGTATGTACAATACTCCACCAATAGAGCTTGGAAAGACTGGAGAATTAATGGTAATAGATTTAACTGGTGTGATCTTATATGGTTCTCACATTGTACACCAAAGCACTCCTTTATTATGTGGATAGCAATTAATGGCATATTAAGTACTCAAGACAGACTTCTAAAATGGTACCCTGGAAGACAGATGGCATGCTCTCTATGTGACAACTGTCCTGATTTTCTCAACCATTTATTCTTTGAATGCCCCTATTCACTAAGAATATGGAAAGAGTTTAAGCAGAAAATTGAACAAGAGGATTTGCCTGATAGTTGGGATGATATTGTGAGATGCATGATCAGAATGAAGTGTAATAGGTCAATCAAAAGTATACTGAGAAGAGTTGGTTTCGCAGCCTGTGTTTACTACATTTGGAATGAAAGAAATAAAAGATTGTTCAGTGATGAAAAGAGGAAAGTAGAAGATTTGATCAATGAAATTCACAACCATTTAAGACTGAAACTGTCAAGTCTCCATGTGAAGGAAACTGCTCAAGTAACTGATGTTTGCAATAAGTGGAAGGTTGTTATGAACTTTAAGAAAGGGGATGAAACAGTGATGGATAGTATTACTTACAAATAAGCATCTGGTACCCAAACTTAACAAATATGTCCTGTTTTTGAAGATTTACAGGAGTGTTTGGGATAAGAATGGTGATTATGTAGTATATGGTTTTTAACCACAAATAGACTCAGATCTCTCCTTATAGATCTTTGAGACTATGATTTAGACTCACTACACATTTGATGGCCTTGTAATTTGGATCTCAGTAAGTTGTTTTTCTACCAAGCCTCAATTACAGTTCTCACTAGGCCTTTGTTAGGTAAGTGTAAACTGTGTTGACATGCTTTCTAGACTACAACTTATTGAAATTCATAAAGTAGGTTTCCAATGTGGTTGGATAAGTGAGTTTGGTGGGCAGTGTATGAAGATAGGAATAGTGAGGAGTGAAAGATGAACCTACTTGGTCCTATCTATACACTGCCAAGGAGGTAATGGTGGTACTCACCGTAAGGAGTGTGTTCCCAACTGTGTGAAGTCATTGTAGTAAATGGAAATGTAGCACAGTTGGTATAGCCCTTACTAGTGGAGAGGATATGGGTTCCTAGTGATGCCAATCTCTTTTCTGCTTTGGTTAGTGTGGTGGGAGGTTGACTGATCAAGGTGGAAAGAGATTGGAAATGTAGCTAGATGGTTAAGGTGCACAATAAAGGTGAATCATAAGAGGCTGAATGAATGCTTGTTAGAAGGAATGAAGATGTTGCATATCTGTTCCTGTATGTTTGTCTGTTGTAAAGTATTGTGAAGTATTGTCAGACAAGTAGTGTTGTCTGATATAGTATAACTAGTATAGTTGAATGTGTTCTGTTTTGGGTGATGTCCAAAACAGATTATATAAGAGCAAAACATTGTACAAATTTTGGAGTAATAATATATTTCACTTTTGCAAAAAAAAAAAAAAAAAAAAAAAAAAAAAAAAAAAAAAAAAAAAAAAAAAAAAGTTTTGAACTTATTTATGCTTAATTTACAAATAGTTAATGCCCATCATGAAATTCTGAAAAAAGCTTAACTTTAGCATTTATAGAGATAAACCCATAAAGTCTTTTTATGATTTGATACATTGCTCATGCTCTTAGCTTCTTAGGTGTTTGGTTTAGCTTATCATGATTGATAAAGTAAAATGACAAAAAGGTAAATGAATATTAAAAGAATGTAATTATTAAATAAGGATATAAAAGTCTTTTAATATAACCTCTACTACTTACTATAATGCATGCATAATTTTCTTAAAATTTAAATTTTTTAGATTTGAGTAATTTGTAATGTTTATAGTACTCTTTACAAAACAAATTTAAATGCAAGTTGTACTCATTATAATTAATTAGGTTTAAATGACAACCTTTAAAACACATCACGCAACAAGCATTTACCTAAAACCTATAGCAGCATCAAAATTAGTGCCGCACAAAACATATAAAAAAGTGAAGAAGCACAACTAAAAGAACTAAACTATAAATCAACAAAATAATTACCGTTGCGTAAACATTAACAAAATTTCTCCAATAATCAACAAAATTGTCACGAGACAACACGAGTTATAGATTGTTGTATATTTACACAAACATTACGCTATGAACATCTAGATAAAGCCCAACAAAATCCGACCATCACCAAAACATGATAGTTTCAAACATGATAAAAATTAGTGCTAAACATTACACTCTGAACACTTAGATAGAGCCCGTGTGCAACGCACGGGTCTGAATGACTAGTATTACTGTATAAAGTTATTAGTTGTGTTTTCTTTTATTTATTTATAGATTTAAGATTCATGACCTATGTACATGTTTTACATGAAAAAAAAAAAGTAATATTCCCAAAAATCACGTTATGATTGTAAGCATCTACATAAGCGAGTTTCGGTCTCACAATTTCAGTGTTAGATCTGAAATAAAAAGAAAATATATAACGGTGAAAGATCTGTTAGACGTATGTCAAAATCTAAAAGAAAGATTTGACCATCATAAGCAAGAGATTCTTGCAAATGCGAGCACATTTTTTGCAATATTAAGTAATGCATCTGAATGATAAAAAGAAAAAAATGCGATGAGATGGTTAATGCCTCGAATATACTCATATATCGAGAACGACGCTTTGATATAAAAGAAATGGGCATGTTTGAACAAACAAGATAAACCCGTTTACTAAATTTGCTCCATATTGTCGTGTTAAAAGAAATTGGTTGGCAACCTCAAGTTACAACATAAAGATCTCCATTCATTCAAGCGAATGTGATAAAATGATCAACATAAAATGTTCATTCCCTCAAGTGAATGAGATAAAATGATCAATATGAGATCCTCATTCCCTCATGTGAATGTGATAATGTAAGATAAATGGTTAAAGATCATTTATCATGGTAAATGCTATGGTCGAGGTAGTATGACAATGACAAACCACTAGTAGTGGCGAAAATACAATAAGAAATGAGCAAACAAAAATGCTATTTATGCAAAAATGCAATATGATGTATATGAAATACAAGTGTGTCAAAGATATTACACACTATATTCATAGATTTAAAAATCTATGCTAACGCATTTTGCTCCGCAAAAGAAATATAAAATTGTCATGAGAAACGAAGTTAAGTATTAAAGATACATTATGTTCTTTTGTATCTTCTTCGACATACATTATATAAAGATTAGTAAAAGCCAATCATAGCCATAACATAAGTTTATGAGCTATAATAATAATTTTTGGCATGACCAGTTACACCATCCTGAGTCATTAATGATGCGAAAGCTATAAAGAATAAGATTCTTCAATTTAATGTTATTATCTCTCAAAAGAAGTTGATTATTAATCTATCAACTAGAATGGGGACTCAATTCCTCAATTTTCTGAAAAGAAAACAAATGGATATATGTAGGCATACACATCCATTGTATGAACCATTTAGAGTTTTAAAATCGATGCATCGTTTAAATGGTCATTAATTCGCAACCTCAAGTTTGTATGATTAATAGCTCAATGCGAGCCTAAAATTCCAGAGTAAGTATTTCATCATGAAAATGCGATGAATTACTTCTAAATTATCAAATAAAACTGAGAGAAAAACTTGTGTTGTTATATGGGGCCATATTATAATATGCACAACAACAAAATTAGCATCATGCCAATATGTTATTATAAATCCTCCCTTTTATAATTGGTTTTGGTTATAAACCAAACATATCCCATTTTTTGTTTTTCTGTGTGCAAATTACTCCACCTAAATGCACATATATGGGATATAGAAGATGGATAATTCCTTCAAGAGGAGAGAAGTAGCTGCAAATTAGAATGAATTATCATATTCTATTGATCCTCAAAAGAAATTTTTATGAATTCATTATTCAATGAATAATCTAATAGCCATAAATAAACATTGGCCAAAAACAAAATTTCAGCTAATCATGCTCTAATTAGAAATTGTCCTCAAGGACACTATTTTATTATGACATGCCTCAAGCATGGTAGACAAATTGATTCCAAATAAAATCTTCAATGAAAAATATGAAGCATGAAAACAAGATGGTTGTTTGAGGTATAAAAGACCACATGATAGTCTCATAAAGAGACACTAGACATAAAGGTTCCAAAGAACCTCAAATAGCTAATGAGATCTCAATAAATTATATCATGTCTAAAGTTATATGGAATCGAAACATAAACGACGTCGATAAATTTGTTTACATACAATATAGCGCTTGCTATTATGCATAATGAGGATCATAAATCAAAAGTGCGATTAAGGAAATGATTGGCCAATATGGAAAGACGCAATATCGTAAAAATACGATAAATATTGGGATATGAAGTCCATACACATGAATGTGTAAAATTTATTGATATACATCAATCTTTGTGCGAATGCGAAATAAGAGCTCTAAAGTTATGTCTTTTAAGACATGAATTGTGAATAAATAAATTCACAAAAACACAAAGTTGTTATTAAAAGAAATATTGTCTCGAGGTGGATGTAAATATCTTATTAATATTTTACGAGACAATAAAAATTGAAGTATTTAATTCGCTCTAAATGAGTTTTATTAGAGCTCTCATATACCATGAATGATCTGTAATGTCTCAAGCATGGTTTACAACTTCAACTCTAGATACGATTAATAAAGTTCTCAGTAACTTTATATTGATAAAGTTGAATGAATCCATATATGGATCAAAATGATTTTGAACGACTATTATATAAATTGCTTTTGCACATGTCTCAAAGAAATAGTTGGTCCTCAAGTATCATAAGTACAATTGATGTTTGGATGCCAATTTTGTAATTAATGTGCATCACGAGAGTGTATTTTTCTTTTTTAATATTTGTACATGCATTGTATACTTTCCAACTAATTGATTTGATATTTGGTTGGAAGCTACACATATATTTTGTTATTTTTGCAGGAGTTATTCATAACACCATCAATTTGATGGACTTCATTGTAAGGTTGTTGCTAACAAAAGTATACGAGCAACTCGTTTTAGAAGATTAGCATGCGATGCTTGAAATATATACATTAAATTGAGGAGGAGGAGCATTATACGCACTGAACTCTTTTCCTTCATCAAGTTTTGTATTCCCATTGGGTTTTTCTTGATAAGGTTTTTGATGAGGCAGTTTATGAAGTATAATGAACGATGAATATCCAAGGAGGAGTATTGTAAAATATTATGGGTTTATGGGTTTATGTCTATTCATCCTAATCTTGATTAACAAGTTAGGATTTTCCTATGCCTTATAAATACCTCCTATTGTAACATTATGAATACATCTCAATAATAAGAATTCTCTTCCTCTCTTATTCTTGTGTTCTTGTTTGTTACATTTATAATAACTTACAATATTTCAATAAATAGTTTGATAAAATCTCGAGTTATATAATTATATTTCAAAGTTGAGGTCAAAAGTTGGAATAACTTAAACCGTAGAGTCTGTATTGACACCGTTGAAAGTGAAATTTAAAGTTGATTTATGGGTGAAATATATTTGAAAATCTCCTCTATAATCATTTCATAAAACCCTAAAAGTTTGTTAAAGTCGGCACAAGGCATAAGGGAAGAGATACGTTTTCAAGCAAATAAGGTACTATAATTCATTTGTATAAATTTACTATTATTATTTTACTAGTTGCATGTCTTTGCATGTGTAATGTGTTGATCATGTTGATTGATTGATGTGTTTATAACTGGTAGTAAAATACGGATCTATAACCAACTTTATTTCTTGGTCAGAAGTAATAGCTAGGTCATTTGATTTTTGATTTTATTATATAATAAATCATTTTCATTGGTGAAGATGCATGATAAATGTTAATATGTGCTTTTTAGGGTGATTACCCAATAAAACTAGTTAGGAGATATAACGATCATGACTGTGTTAACGAAGGTTTAATGGGCAAAAACCGTGTTGCGGAGAAGAATTGAGAAAATTAAAATAATACGGGAATTAGGTTATATAGCCCTGGACCTTGGTCTTTTTTATTTCTTGCTTAAATCACAGAGGCAGAAACGATTGTTGATACTTGATAGTTACTACTACTTTGAATATTCACTTTTAACGATTTATCTTTTATGTATTGTGTATTGCATTTAGTCAGTTTATTTTTTAGCCCGTTGGACCTGTTGGGATAGCAAAAAATTATCTTATAATATAGCTTATATTACTTGATTGGATCATCACTTGGTCAGTTGGTCCATGTTAACATATTTAGTACTTCAGTGCATCGTTTCTGCTTGTAATTACAATATAAGAATCTATTTAAACTGATTATTTATATTAAACAATGTCTAATATAATTTCACAGTGTACATGTCAAAGAGACTAAGCCTTTTTTTTTTTTTTTTTTTTTTTTTTTTTCAGCTAGTACATACAAAGTAACTTATGAAGACAGAATATTTTATCACGGGACCCCAAAGCAGCAAGCGCTGCAAGACTACAATGCCTGTATCTATCAAGAAAGAAAGTTCAGCAAGCTGTGAAGTTCCTGCCATTGGCATCGATCTTGGTACCACTTATTCTTGTGTGTCTGTTTGGAAGCAGAACCGCATTGAGATCGTAACAAATGATCAAGGAAATAGGATCACCCCCTCACGTGTTGCCTTTAACGACACTGATCGTTTGGTTGGTGATGCTGCCAAGAACCAGGCTACTTATAACCCCACGAACACCATCTTCGGTTAGTTACTGTTCTTTCATTGCTATTAGAGTAAATTCCAAAACTGTACTTGTTTTCAAATTTATGGCTAATAATATGTTTGTTTGACTGAGGTGTTCTCAAAGTACTATTTTCACCCGAAAGAGATAAGAAAAAAACTACACAATCTCTCTCATGTGTGTTGGTGATTTTAGTGTCTATCGACTATTTTAGGTAATCGGGATTTACTACGAGACTAATGGGACTTCATATTATGCTCGAATGAGTTAGGGAAGTGTGGAGTGCACACTCATTTGAGCTAATGTGTTTCCAAATGACTTACCCGTTTTTTTCCCTCATTTTTCCCAACCGATGTGACGGTTGGATAACCAACTTTAACTGCCATAACTGTCATATTGAATCTGTTTATTAACATATTCATTGGTCTCATTCTAACATACGAAAAACACATACAATCCCTCTTTGTTTCTGCTTAGTATTCTTGTCCCTAGAAAACTAAGTGTTCTTTCTTAAATTATCCCGATAAGGATTTCGTGATACCCAGGCATCTGTAGGGTCGAAATACTTTATACGGAAAGTGAACATACACGATTTGAGAAGATATCCAGGATTATCATCACAACCCTAACCCCAATTTCTAACAGCGTGTAATCCCCTTGTTCATCCCTCACATCTCTCATATGCGCCTGTGTAGAGACCCTACTCTGTTTTGTATCAACTAATATGATACTATGTTTCAATCATAAATATGAGTATGTTCTAATACATTTTTTGCTTTGCTCGGTTTCAGCTGTGATTGTTGATTAAAACATCTAGCCGCAAGAATTTTCATATCAAACTGAAAAGAAATGTATTTGGCTTTGGCTAAATTAAAACATTAATTAGCAGGAAATATTGTTCATAAATTTAAAAATCATTTTGTTTAAGTTAGGTTTTCTTCACATAGTCCATGCAAGACAAAGAGTTGGTTATGGATAGTATACTGTCATATTTACGTTCATATGAGAGAATAATTTGGGTTTTATTTGCCGGATGTACTTTATTTTCCTTTTCATTTCTTCTTGGAGAGACAACATGGTTAAACAAGCATATTGTCGGCAAACATGCTTTTGGAATATATTTACTCATGTTAGATTTTCTCATTTATGACTAACAAACCATTGTTGTGTGATGTCGCATTCAACAGATGTTAAGCGATTGATTGGAAGGAGAGCAAGTGATAAAATTGTTATAGAAGACACAAAGTTATGGCCTTTTAAAGTCGTGGCTGGGAACAATGACAAGCCAAAAATTTTAGTCACATACAAGAATGAAATTAAGGAATATTCTGCAGAAGAAATATCTTCCATGATTTTAATGAAAATGAAAGTGGCTGCAGAAACGTATCTTGGATCGACTGTCGAAAAGGCGGTGATAACAGTCCCTGCTTTTTTTAATGAATCACAACGTCAATCAACAAAGGACGCTGCAACTGTTGCTGGGCTTGAAGTCATTCGTATGATTAATGAGCCAACAGCAGCTGCAATTGCTTATGCTCTTGACAAGAGATCTAATGGCAAGATGAATGTGTTAGTTTTTGACCTAGGTGGTGGCACTTTTGATGTTTCTGTTCTCACCATTAATGAAAAGGGAGTCATTGTGGTTAAAGCTTCGGGTGGTGACACACATTTGGGAGGTGAGGATTTTGATGAAAGAATGGTTAAGCATTTTGTCCAAGAAATCAAGCGAAAGCACAAAGTGGATATCAGTAGTAACCTAAAGGCATTGGGCAGATTGAGGGTCAACTGTGAAAGAGCAAAGAGGATTCTGTCAGCCGCTAGTCAGACAACAATCGAAATCGAGTGTTTGTTTAATGGTGTTGATTTTTCTGCAAAGTTTACTCGAGCCAAATTTGAGGAGGTTAATATGAACTTGTTCAAGAAGTGCATGGAGCATGTGGAGACATGTTTGAGAGATGCAAATATGAGTAAGGACATCATTGATGAGGTGGTTATCGTAGGTGGATCGACAAGAATTCCTAAAATACAAGAATTGTTGAAGGAGTTGTTCAATGGAAAATCACTTTGCCAAGGGATCAATCCGGATGAAGCTGTTGCCAGTGGTGCTGGAATTTTAGCTGCAAACTTAAGTGGTATGGGTGACGAAGCTACGCAGTCTCTTGTGCTAATTGATGTTACTCCATTGTCTCTTGGTGTAGGGTGTGAAGGAGACATTTTGGAAGTGTTAATTCCCAGAAATTCGCCTATACCAATCAAGAAAGAAACTGAGCTCTATACTGTTTTTGACTATCAAACTTCAATGGATCTTCCGGTGTTTCAAGGTGAGAGATTAAAGGCTTCCGAAAACATTCTTTTAGGAAAATTTTGGCTGTCTGGCCTTCCCCCTGCTCCCGCAGGGAAGGTTAAGGTTCGCGTATGCTATGAAATGGATGTTAATGGGATCCTGAACGTCTCGGCCAGAGAAATAACTACTGGCAGTAACAATGCAATCAAGATCACAAACACAAGCAGTGTGTCGAAAAAGGAGATCGACAAGATGATTGAAGATGCTAAACGATATAAGTTGGAGGATGAAGCTTTTTGGAAAAAGCATGTTTGGAATAATCAGTTCAATCCGATCCAGATAGATTGAACCAAATAGATTCCGGTTCTTATTAGACCTTTGATAGATCCAGACTGATACAAGCTTGATACAATCTGTCTGTTACTATCTCTAAAACTAGTATTATGTCGGTTGGTTATTATATGGATTTGGTACTTTGATTGCTGCCTTCTTAAATATTATGGATCTTGTTAGGAGCTTTATTACTGATTTTTGGTTATTTTGGTTGAACGGAATAAGAATGCTTTATATGCTACATCATTTTACGTTACTTTCCGCATACCAGGACCGTGTTCAGGCTTCCTTGTAGTGAAAAGGTTTATGCTACTGTTTTATGTATCATTATGCATCAATCCTACTGATCTTATTGCTAAAAGTGTTTGGTTTGGTGTTGCTATATGCGCTTACTATCTAGAACTGCAATTTGTGAGCAATTAAAAAGCTTATGACCCGTTTCATCTTTAGCTATTGTTTAGTTGATCTGTTTAATTAAGAGAAAACATAACTCAAACTGGCCTATTATAATTAAATGGGTCAGAGTCTCGCCCCTCTACGTATAACAAAGTTTTTTTTTTCAGTTTACCCATTTGACCCGTATTAGATAGAACAAGTAAAGTGAAAGGCATATGCTATAAGTTGTGTGTTACAATAGAATATTTGTGAGTTAGATGACCAGAACTTGGTTTGATTGTCACTGGATCTGGTCACTTGATCTCACCATTTGAACTTTTCAGTATCTCTGTATTTAACTTTTACTATAAGAAAGTAAATCTAGATAACCCATGTATTACACTCTAGATAACCCGTGTATTACATGCGCTGACGCCCTGTGTTTGTATATATGTATTTGTGCATGTATATGTATACATAATACATGCACCAGGTATGTATATACGAGCGATAAAACATTTTTCATACAAAACTAATTAAAATTCTTTTGGCTCAAGATGTTGTCGAAATGTTTATGCAATCGGTGCGTCCTATTTGCCAGAATAAGTTTATATGTGAGGAATGCTTTCCTTCTAACAGATTAGATGACTTCCTGGGGATCAGCTTCGTCTTGGTCAAAGCCTTAAAGGGTCAAGAGTCTCTCGGCTCTGTCTGATGAAAGTTATAAGAAAATAAGACCCAAATCCACGGGTTATAATCCTTCCATTACTAATCGCACACGTTCAGTATATATTTATTCCAAAATGCCGCAACTTTACAGACCATTTCAAATAGTAAAAAGTAACTAAGTAATTCAATTCAAATGAAGGGCATATATGAGATAGTAATCCCCCTCCCCCTGCATGTGAATTTACATGCTCGCAAGTATTATTTGCATTTATACTACTATACGCTAAATCAGTGCATTGCAAACTCTGGCTTCCATATACCATAACTATATCTTTAAGATAAAACTGAATGTATAAGCACTTGTATTCACATCTATCCTTTCTTCAAGTCCACTCCAGTGAGAGCATATTCTCATCACTGTGACGAATTGTTGCTTTCAGAAGTATGAGTTGGAGAATGATCAGTGTAAGATGAACCTTCTTTGGCTGGAATGTAAGACCAAACTAATGCAGCACTTCCAACTGTAACTGCAGCAAGAATTGAACCCCAAATCCACCTTTGTCTTGTCTTCCTTATTTGCCTAGCTCGTCGTGTTGTTTCTACACATAATACAATGAAGAATTAAGAGGATTCAAGTCCGGAATGAAGAAAAGATAACAAAATTTCCAAGACTTACCGATTGTTTCTTGATTCCTCTGAGACATCTCATGATTAACAGCCTCGTAGTACCGCAATCTGTCCAATAATCTAGCAATTTCAAAGTTCTTGGACTCTAACTGCGCTTTCATCTCTGGCTCAAGCTCAGCCTTAGCTTCTTCCCTACCAATAGATTTGTATACAGAACGGATATGGTTAACTTGACGGGATAATTCTGCTCCAATATCATCTGGAATTTGGTTCTTCAACAAAGTAGGATCTTCTGGAAGATTCAGCCCAACAAGAGATAACTGTTCGCATATCCTCCTCCATTGGCTTTGTATATAATTTGTTTTTTCTTCTGCTTGCTTCCTTTTCTCCATTTCTACCAGTAAGGTCAACCGTAGTTCACGCAATTCAGTCTCGACATCATTTGAAGCAGTCTGGGATCCACTTTCGGATGACAATTCTGAAGCAAGAGAATAAAGGTTTGATTGGTTTGATTTATAGCAAACTTGAACTTATAAGAGTGTCTGTCAAGTTGTTACTCTATATAGCAAATATAAACCAAATTACCTTCCCAAGCATCATAAAACTCAGAAGCTGAAGAGTTGAGGTTCAAAGACCGGTCCAATCTAAAACTGCTTTCCCCATCTGTGCTGCTCCTAACACTCAAAGAATCTTGCGGGTCAAAGAAATCATCCATTTCACCGTCTCGCTCTAAATTCTCCTGACCATCCTCCCCATTTGCCACATCTTTGGCATCATTGCCTTCAACGACTTCACCAACTTTTACTATGCCATTGACAACCCTACACGATTCAACATCCTCAGCTTCTAAACTTTTCACTATCTCAGTAGTATTTTCATCAGCTACAGTTTGATGAAGAGCTGCATCATCCTCAGGGAAAGCCTTAGAAAGACGTGGCCCACGTCTCTTATGGTTAACAATATATGGTGAGGGAGCAAATGACGTTGGGGTATCCGGGAGTGGTGTTGGTTCAGGGGTAGTATACAAAGCAGGTGAAATTTGAGTCCAATGATGCATTCTATCTAGCGGTTTATCAGAACCATTAATCCAACTCCCCTGCCTCGAATCACTTACAACGTTCCCTGCTGCCATCGGCTTAGAAGCTTTTTGCTCTATCAATCTATCTAAAGCTATTGTAGTAAAAGGCATTGCACCATCAAAAGATCTCTACACCTTCACGCTTTTCAATTAAAACAAGCACAGTACAAACAATCACAATATTAGTAACGAAACAAAAAGACAACCTACACTTCCTCAAAAACTAGTATTTAGCCATGTAGCATAAATAAGTGATAAAAGTTCTGTTACTTTTTTTGGGAAACACTTCAAAATAGGCATACTACACATGAATTTTAATAAAATGCCTCAAAAATTGTGTTTCTACCAATTTAGCAAAAAAATATTACCAACTGCTTTTGTTTTTTGTGGAATAAGCTTTTTGTACAAATTTTCACTTTTTTTTTACAAAAGTTTGACTTTTTTCTGCAGAATTGACTTTTTTTTGTGTAATGCTGTATACTTTCTTTTATTTTATACTTTTGCATTTTTCAGGTATTTTTAAGGAAAACAAATTAATCCCATAAAACTTGATGGTATTGATGGTTATAAACAACTTTTTTTTACCACTTTGATCAAAATCTTGTTACATACTTACATGACTACTTTAATGAATTCTCCCAAGTTTTAACACCAGCTACTATAACCATAACATATCAAGAAATCAACTACTGTAAAATTTAAAATGAACAAATTTATTTCTATATACTACAATCAAAACAATAGAACATCTACAAACAACATCAACATTAAAATTCCAAAGCATCAATATACTTATACATCCAAATTAACCAATATCAAAAACACATAGTTACATGAACATAAACACTTGATTCATGAAACAAACATTTACACATGATTTATCAACTAAACTAAACATAACTAGAGACATAATATGTAAAAAAAACAGTAAATATGAAAGAGGTGTACTATACCTTAAAAAGAACAAAATGAAAGAAGGAATCACAAGTATGTACAACAACTGGAAAATGAGAAAAAGAAGATGATATGATGATCAAGTTTATGAGATTTGGTTTGGCTTGAAAAAGAAGTCGAGAAGAATCCGTCAGCTGCTTAACTTATTTTTCTATGTTGTTGGTTATCTTACGCGCCACGTATCTACCTAGCTCTTACATATGTCTTGTTTTCCAAGATTTTTTTCTTTGTTTTTTTTATTAAATTATACTGTTTGCACCCTTCTACTTTACCTTCCAAGCTTTTCTAGTTCGTATGTATTTCTCCGTAGAAAGTTTAAAAGACTATTACCAAATTATATCTCTTCATTTTAGTTGATTTTTTTTTTTTTTTTTTTTTTTTTTTTTTTTTTTTTTTTTTTTGATTTGTTAGAAATCTATTAGTGATCAATTATTTTAGAAAATCAAACTAATAAAGTAAACACATTTTTAAAACATTCTACGTATAAAATAACAAATGTCTTGTCTTTCAATGATATCTTATTGTGTGTGAAAAGCTTTGTCGTGAGTTCAGGTATTGTAGGACTATGTCATATTGTATCTTATAGAGTACTAGATAATCAAAAGCTATACGAGACCTGTGTTTATAAAAATAAAAGAGTGAATTGACCAAACCAATTTGTAAAATTATTTATATGCATGTAAGTCAATGTATTAATATAACAAAAGGGCCTTTGGCAAAAATCATAATGGTACTCGTGAGATAACTAATCATTTGATATTCTTCAACAAAAAATGTCCAAATCCCGTCGTTAGCCAAAATGAGATTCTTGTAGTTTATGAGAATGTTTATATAACAGTTGCGCTTAAAAAAAGATTAATTTCAATATCATTTGATATTCACTAACAAAAAAATGGTCTAATCCAGTGAGTTTAATTTAAAAGATCGAATTACGCTGGCTAGAAAATGTCCGATAATAAGAAACGTTAGTTTAAGAAATTGTATTAATAAATCCTATTAAAAAGAAATATTTTCGTTTACGATGGAGTATGATCAAATGATAAAGGGCCAAAGTGTAATAAATATAGGAGTGGCCTCTACCAAGTGGCACGATGATGATGATAAGATTCAGATTCCGCTAGCTTGGTGTAATGGTATCTAATCGACGTTGATATCTAGCCACAACACAAAGCATGCCATGGACCTTTAGTTTTGGTTCACATATATTACTATTATTAGATTTGTTTATTCTTTTAAGGCATAACACAAAAATGTGTTTGGTGTGTGGTTATTGGATTTTAGGAATGAAAATATAGTAAAACAATTTGTATGGTATGAACATTTGGGTTTTATTTTTTATTTTTTTTTCTTTTTCAAAATAATAAATGTAACATAGTATTATGTGACATTGTGTTACCCACCGTGACACCATTTTGGATAATTTATTCAATTTACTTACTCTGTTCCCGAGTTTTAATTTGGAGAGAAAAGAAGAGAGAGGGAGAGGAAATGACAAAATATTTATGTTCCCGAGTTTTTTTTGGAGAGAAGATAAGAGAAGAGGAGATGAAATTATGCCAAAACTTCTCTCCTAATCTTCTTCCCAAATTGGGATGATTTTGAGAGAAGATGATTTTTGTGCATAACTTTATTGAATCTATCTTCTTTTCTCTCTAACTTGGGAACGCAAACAAAAAATCAATATTTTTTCCTCTTCTCTTCTTTTCTCTCGTTTTTAACCTCTTCATTTCTCTTCTTTCCATTTTATATCTCGGGAACACAGTGTAATTGTTCCACGTACCATTGTACAAAGAGTCAAAGTATAACAACTCAAAAGTTTTCTTCACTACACTAGTACACTAGACCACATTTTATTTGTAAACGTGTTTGTTTTACACAATTTTTGTGGTCAAATGACTCATTCCTAGAGTTATTAATTATCACAAAAAGCGTAACGGCCTAGGCATCACAAAGGGTCTTTCTAACGCCGTCACTCTTTAAATTCAAAAAAAAATTCTGGCGCGTCTCGTGAAAATTTCATATCCACCTCTTTGCCAACACGTAACGCCGTCACCTTTAGAGTGTGACGCCGTAAGGTACTGTTACCAGCTTGATTTTGGAGACTTTGTCGTTTTTTTCACTTTTCGCTCCAAAAACATTCAAAATGTTTCCTTTTTCAGATTTCTTCTACAAAGTACCTAAAATGACAAAAGAAACTATTTGAGGCAATATTTGATCAAATAATCACGACTTAGGGCTTAAATGACCCCCTAAAAGCGTAATAGTTTTCGCCTCATCAAATACCCTTAAACTTGAGATTTGTTTGTCCTCAAGCAAATGCGCTTTTATTCTAATCAAAATACAAGCTTGGGGTCATTTAACACTAATATAAAAGTAATTACAACAAATGATCGTTCCACTTTAACCAAAACAAGCACGAAAATTATACACTATCACCTCACAAATAGTGTTTGGATACTCACATCTCTCGGGTGTAATAAAAGTATATATCACAAATGAAAATAAAAATTATCTCTCACTACCTGTCATAGAACATAGATTATCATATGCTTGGAAAAAGATCAAACCTCCACCACTTGGCGTAAGCACCTATGATAAACTATCAAAGAGGTCTTTTAAAGGGTTGTAACGTGAAGTGTAGGGATATGATAAACACGGTTTTGTTAGATAAAGGCAATCTTTACTGGTGGCGAGTTAATCATCTTGGTCAATTACATATACAATGTGGTGTTGCTAAACCAAGACTCGACTCGACTTAAGCTAATGAAAACTACAAAAACATAAAAAGAAACATAAAAGGAAACGGGATGGTAGTCCATATTTTTTTCTACTTCTTTTTCTAAAAAGAATTTTTTTCTCTCTTTTTTTTTTTTTTCTTTTCTCTTTTTTTTCGATTTTTTTTATACACTCTTGTCCTACCATCCAAAATAATACATTATAGGAGAATTATATTCCCTTTACACTTGAACTTTTACATACTTTACAATCAACTATTCTAATGACTCGTATTAAGATAATCAAAACACTTGGAGTATTTTTTTAGATATTAACGCACAAATGGGGGTAATAATTAACTTCTTCCCCCATTACTACATAACAATAGTACTTTGCCCATGAGTCCCAATTGTCCCAAAATAATATGTACAAGATATGACTCGACTTAGCAACCATGTAATCAATTAGACAATTAACTAAGGGTTTAAACATGTAACAATAATGCACTAAAGATGAGTGCTTACAAGGAAGTCTAAGGCGATTTGGGTGTACATTTTGGGGCGGATTGTAAACAAATTATATCTTTAAGTAAAATGCTTAAAGTTAGAAACGAAAAAGATAGGCTCTAAGGGTTGTACTAGGGGTATCGTGTACTAAAAATGAGTACATCGCAAAGGTGTGAGAGAATTAATTGACTTTACTAGTCAAGTGTATTGACTTCCAGTCAAGTAATTATGATACGGTTTAACACAAGGGTTATCCTAATGCCTCTTATCATGTAGTAATCCAACTACACGAATGTAGTCTCACATGTGGTCTTGGAATGCATCACTATCACAAGTTCTAGAATCTAAGTACTACCGGTACACTTATAAGCATCTTTTCCTAACAAATCTAGGGGGAACCTCACATATTTGGGGTGGAAAATTTTTTAGTGGTACGGTTTTTTGTGCTAGTCATACAACTCCTATCCATGAGACGCTTATTAAGACTAAAGCTTCACTCCTATATGTTGTAAAAAAATTTAAATTTGGCGCTAAAATTACCCTAACAAGTGTTTCTCTTAGTTTTATTACACACCTACCATTAAACAAACAAAAATCAAGTGTAACTGCATTCTCTAAGGTATCATCATTTACCCTCCCCTTACACTTAAGCTGAACATTGTCCCCAATGTTCAATTAAAAGAATGTAAAAATAAAGAAGGTAAAAGTATGAAACAAATACTCCCCTGATTCGTTCGTGTGGATAATGCGTTAACATGGTTAGATCCTCCTCCAAGAAAATGAACGTTGAAAGCTTCCCTATAGAAATATAAATCATCTTCTTGTCCAATAAAACCTGTTAAACCTGAGAAAACAATCATGGCAAACCTCGCGTAAAATCGGCGGCAAACTCTATATATAATAAAATCCTAGAAAGCAAATAAAGATATAATGCTTGTGGAATGAATATTTGCAGATTTCCTGGAGTTTATAAAACTAAATATTTAACAAAAACTTTACGATTCCGGCAGAAAAACAAAACTTGCAAAATTTTTCAGAATTTTACACATGACGCCGTCAGGTTATAATCCTGACGCCGTCAGAAGTGACCTGCAGAAATCTCATATTTAGTTTCCGGAAAATTTCTGGAAAAACTTGTGCCTTAATTCCTGGAAATCCTGCAAAATACTCATTATGACTCGATACAAGCATTTGACTCAAACAGATACTAATATGCATATTCATTTAATAATGTTGTGATTCATGTTCAATCTCGTTCTTAGAAACAAATTTAGATTTCCCTTACACTTATCTTTTGCAAAATACCTTTATATGTAGTCAAGACGAAGTTAAAAACAAAATAAAGTATTTTCACAATTTTCTTTGAAACATGAGCCATAAACAATAAAATAAAACATGCATACGGAAACAAATAAAATCAAACAAACAAACAAATAAACAAATAAAGCTTGGGTTGCCTCCCAAGAAGCGCTTTTCTTTATTTACGAGTCATGTAGCTAGACTCAAAGTCACGGGCTACTACGTGACCCTCGTCCCGCAATATGATGTATCCCTTGTCAATAGAATCCTTGCTATTTGGGTGGTAATGTTTCAATCGTTCGACATTCACAATCATCTCTCCACCCCTTTCGCTGCTCAAGATTGCTACCCCATTGTGACCTAAGTTTCTGATTATGAATGGTCCATACCACCAGGAGTTTGATTCATCGGGAGGCACCTTTATCCCTGAATGTATTAAGAGTACCAAGTCTCCTTCCATAAACGGGGCATGATTCTTCATCTGCTGACTGCACTCGAATTCAACATGATTTTTATCCCTACTTCCGCATCTCTCAAACTTAGCTTCTTTGTAGTTTTTAATCCTTGCCTCCCATGCGAGGATTTTTTTTCTTGAACATGATTATGCAGTGTGCCGGCGTTCTTTTTTAGCCTCCTTTCCATCATGCTTTCTCTCACATATCGTGGGGTCATAGGAAAGTGAATTTTTCTTTTCCTTGACTTAAGCTCAATTTCCCCTTTTTCATACTTAATGACTGCTCTTGCTGTGGTAAGGAATGGTGCTCTAAGGATTATTGGCATATACTCGTTTTCTTTATCATCGATGATCATAAAATCAACGGGATACATGAAACCTGCTACATTAACTAGGACATCCTCTGAAACCCCTAAAGGATACACGTAAGAGTGACTAGCAAAGGAAAACCTAATGTAGGTAGTGGTCGGTACCTCTTCATTGAGCTGGGTATAAATGGTTAAGGGCATCAGGTTTATTTCTGATCCTTGATCGGCGAAAGCATCCAAATATTGCAATTTCCCAATGCTAGCTGGTATTTCGAAGTTCCCATAAGTCATCTGCTTCGTAGCCACTTTTTGCTTAAGTAGCTTCTCGTACACTGGCCCCCCAGGTAACGTATCATACTCACCTCGTCCTCCTTTTTCCTCTCCAGAGACCTTTTTTGATGAGTAGTTACGTCTGTCGCCCCTTACCCAGTTAGTTGTGGTTGTCTAATTAATACCATGTTTTAGATAGTACCCCTAATGGTTGAGACTTTGGTGGTTCCTCAATGGTCCGTGCATCAGGGGTTTCCTCCTCCTTATTGCTTTTGCGGACAATGGATATAGAGTTAACAAACTTGGTAGTGGGGGTGTCGCTTTCCTTCCTTACTAACACCTTTTTCGGAGTTTTTATTTTTGTGTACTCATTCAACAGGTTCATCATTTCCGCCATCTTTTCTTCCATCTCTTCCTTCTGTCTATAGACGGCCTCCTCGAATTTTGCCAATCTTTCGGAGTGTGTTGACATATACTCTCTCATTCGAGCTTCGAATTGTGGACTAAGTTCCTGAGGAGGCGGATCGGGTCGAGCATGCTTACGGAAGGATTCAATGTTTTCCCTAAGAGGTGATTCGGAAAACGGTGCGGGTATTATGTCTGAGATAGAGTTAACCGCTGCTCGTTGTGGACTTAATGGTCTCTTTTGTTTTTCAATTAGATAGTCAACCCTTTTTTCAAGTTCACAAAGGCTTTCTTAGGAGAGCTGAATAGTCTTTTCCGGTGACGAAATCGCTTTGACGGCCGAGTTTACAACATGAGTAGTTTTCCACAGTTCATCATCGTATAATGCAAGTTCATCAATGATTTCCCATGATTCTTTGGCGTCTTTGTCACGCAATCTGCCCCCGGCGGCTCGATCAATGGTGCGCTTGGTATGGAAGTCGACATGGTCATAGAAGATTTGGATTTGGAGCAAAAGATCTATGCCATGGTGAGGGACTTTTTGTAGTAAGTCCTTGAAACGAGTCCATGCTTCGTAAAGAGTTTCACCTTGACGATGTTGGAACATTAAGATGTCATTCCTTAACTTGGTGGTTCTCCCTGGTGGGAAAAATTGAGCAAGGAAATGAGAGGTGAGATCATCCTAAGATGTGATGGATCCCGCGGGTAAACGCTCAAGCCATTGACTAGCTTGGTCACGTAGAGAGAATTGGAAGAGACGCAGTCAGGTCGTCTCTCAAGTTTCAACATCAAGGTCTATGGAATCTACGATTTTGAGGAAATCCTTGAGATGTTGATTAGGATCTTCGGAACGAAGTCCATGGAATGCACATCCTCTTTGCACCAACTGGATGGTGTCGGATCGCAAGGGAGACACATTGGCTCCTTGGGTGAGCTCAATGGTGTTTCGATAGCCTTGGTGGCTAGGACGGGAGTATTCTCCTAAAGTGCGGGGTCTAGGAGGTTGGTTTGGTTGTGGTGGGTTATTGGGATCAAGGATATTACCACCTTCCATGATGGTGGATGATAATGGTTACGAACAAAGAAACAAAGAAATCAGATAAACTAAAGAAGACCTATAAAAATAAAATAAAAATCTTACTAGAAAGGAATCTAGCAAGTAGACCTAATAAAAATAAATTTCAACCTAAGCAATAACTATTCCCCGCAGCGGCGCCAAAAACTTGGTGCGTGGTTTGCAACCTTGCAAAAGATTTTGCCTCTCGAGGGATCCCGAGAAGCTTGCAATCCCCACCAGGCAGTGTACCTAACCGATGTAGTATAGTGTACTGGCAAGTGCCGGGGGATTGATTGTTCTACTTAGGGAATAGTGTTCGTTAGGACTGAAACTTAATCAAACTAGGTCTAGAGGTGAGGGATGATTCTTTTTGTATTTTTATATTTTATGGAAAGCAATTAAAAATCTCGGGTATTGGAAGAGTGGGCGGAATTAGTTGCTAGTCAACTAACCCAAATAACTACAAATGCAATAAAAATAAAATAACAAGAAAATAAATGTGATAAAAAAACTTATATGGAGAGAAACGTGTTAACTTAGATTTCACTACTCCCTAGCTATCTTTCACTAACTGATTAGTTTGTTACAATTGCGTGGATGACGTGTTATATTCTTTAATACCGTTCGTGGGGCCATGTATGATCTTCCCCAACTCTATAAGCTTCTACCTCTTCCTATGTCGAGCCGACAACTAGCTCCTAACATGGCCTCCTTAGTAGTCACTTATGCATTAAATACAACCATTAAAATCGTAGTACACATCCGATTCATGTTTCTTAAGACGTTCAAGCATGTTACCAATTGGAGATTAGCCAGTTTTCTTAAGCCTAACATCGAAATCATTCATCCAACAACAATTAATAACAAACAATCAACCAATAATCAATAGCTAAGTTTCATTACATCTAAGCAAACACAAATAAACCTAGCCTAGCATGTTAATGTAAAGACAAGGGTTTATGGTGAAAGAAGGGTTTGAAACCCTTACAAAAGGCTAAAATTCGTCCTAGGGTTTATGGTGAAGTTCCTCCAAAAGTTCTCTCCCTAATGAATGAAAATTAGAAAACTATATATAGAGAATACAATTTGACGGCGTCATGTTATACATGTGACGCCGTCAACTCGCCGCCAATGCTTTCCTCGGATTGCCTAGATCCAGATCTGACGCCGTCCCCTTTTAATCTTCACTGGCCGTCACCTTATAGAATGTACGTGACGGCCTAGGCGTCAAAAAAGGTGACGTCGTCACTCTTTATATCCAAAAAAACTTTCTGGCGCGTCTCATGTAAACTTCATATCCACCTCTTTGCCAACACGTGACGCCGTCACCTTCAGAGTGTGACGCCGTCAGGTACTGTTTCCAGCTTGATTTTGGAGACTTTGTCGTTTTCTTCACTTTTCGCTCCAAAAACGTCCAAAATGCTTCCTTTTCCAGATTTCTTATCCAAAGTACCTAAAATGACAAAAGAAATTATTTGAGGCAATATTTGATCAAATAATCACGACTTAAGGCTTAAATGACCCCCTAAAAGCGTAACACTTTTCGCCTCATCAGGGACAAAATTATTGAAGGCAAAAGATACAATGTGTAAAGTGTGAAGTGAAAAATATATGATTTAATACATGATACACATCTCTATAATATATATAATGCATGATTGTACACACTACAAATGTTTTTACTAAATCATCTTCCACGACATTTTAATACCTCATTTATTGTTTATTTTGATTTGTATAACTTTTTATATGGACTTACTCAAGTAAATCGATAGAACTACAAATGTAAGAACGAGTTACAAAGTTTGAAGAATATGATGTAATCGTAATAGTTCCATCGAGAATCAATCAAGACATGATTTGACGGTCATTAGTTAACTGTTTGACGCATAATTAACTAATGGCTTAACTAATTAATGTGTAATCGACTTAATTAATTAGTAAAAGTTCAAATGAGCCCAACAAACCAATGAGGCATATGGGTCAGCCGAACATAGCAAAAGAGGTGAAGTTTTTGTTTGGCTTAGATTGCAAGCTAGGTTTTTAGTATATAAGGAACCCCCTAGGTTCATTATTTGCTAATCCTTGAAACCTAAACACTAAGAAAACTCAACACCTTCTCTCCCCTTAGCAAAACCGATCGTCTTTCAACAAACCCTAGGGGTTTTCAATCGATCATCAAAGAACTAAGTAATCGTGCCCCGTGTGTTCATTCGTGATTCAAGTACTAGCATCCTAACGTTCTACTGTGATGCGTAGTGTAACACCCCCAATTCATGATGCAGCGGAATTCAACTTGGGTGTTACTCGACGGCACAACAGTCATAATAATAGAAAACGATCTCTAACCGAGTCGCTTTAAAAAGAGTTATCATTCGAATTTATTCAAATATATCAGAGTTTACATAGTTAGGTCTCAAAAAGGTTCCATGTTTCAAAATACATCAATATAAAGTCTTTTGATGTTTATCGAATGACAAAGTAGTTTATAGCCTTCTTCCTTTAGTCCGTGCCCTTCCGCTCCATTCTTGATTATCATAGACCTGAAATACATGCTTAAAAGGTCAACACAAAGGTTGAGTGATATTCATAGAGTTTGTTTAACTGTTGAACACAATATGTTGGTAGTATGAGTTAATTAGACTCATACTCATAGTTGGAAAACAAAACAGTTATTATTATATACTAAGCTCATGCAACCAATATGTTAACGGGTACCAATATCAATCGGCGGTTTTGTTGCCCCGGTAAGTACTTTGCCGTCATACTTAATGTTTCAAATATAGTGCATTCGTTTGAACTCATCTAGTCAAACAAATGGGATTCGTCAATCCCAATAGGCCTATTCACAATACTCGCGCTCACTAATACTAGTGATTAAATGGTTCATGATATGGGGCCTAGGATTGGCAAGGATGGTACTTAGTAATAATAAAACAATCAGGCAGCATACAGTTTCAAAGCATTGTGTTCGGTTTAAAATAGCATGTATTCCCCCCAAGGGTTTGTAAAACAATTAAGTAATGGAAAGTGTGGCTATGAACTCACCTTAAGTAAAATAGCAAGTAGTGAATGTGATGGTCGAATCGTGAAGGTTTCTACGAGCAACCTATAATAGAATGTTGCGACTTAGGATTGGAGTAAAGAATATGAAGAAGTGCCTATATATGTCTTGCTTTTAGTCCATGATGTAGTATATAGTGTAAGTCTTTGAAAAGAAATGGTTCATAAAACATGTATAGTTTATATATCGCTTACTACCGTTCGGGCCGACATAATTCAGAAGTCATGTAGTAAACGTTCGAGGAGCCAAGACACTTTAATTCGTAAATCCGCAACTTATCTCGACGGCTTACTTAATGAACTCCTCACATGAGGCTCCCTACTATTGTAGTATTTGATATATATATATATATATATATATATATATATATATATATATATATATATATATATATATATATATATATATATATATATATATATATATATGGGAGACTTTCTTACGAGAACTATCTTATCTGCGAGAACTGAGAGAACCACAAAAAACATACATGCACGTCTTTTAAAATAAAATAAAAATACATCCGAAAATTACATGTCCAATATTTGAATAAACTTAGGAAAGTTTATTTTTACATGAAGATTGTTATTAGGATGAGTTTCTTAAGTTTTGTATGACAATTACTTGTAAGATCTCATGGTTCTTTAGATGAAATAGATCCAAATTGCATGTTTAAGTTATCGCCAACTCTTTAGCTCATGTTTTCGCCTAAGTAAGTTTATATGGTCATTTAGTCATGGCCTTGCCATGACCTTTGGTCATTGTTCCATGGTCTTGAGACTCAACCTTGGCTTTAGCAATGGTTGTGGTCTTGATTTTAGGTCATTAGACCTCTTGGTCTTTTTAAATCATAACTATTATTTAGTAACTTTGGTATACAAAAATAGCTGTTAAGAAACTGAAGAAAATCTCATTCGTTATTGGTTTTCTGGATACGTGCCCCTGATTTTTGAAGAAAACGTGATTCCGGACAACTTTCGTGCTTTAACTTTTTCGTGAAACGGAACAGAAGGGCCTCTTTTTGCGTGTTTAATTATGTTATAGAAAGTATTTAGGCAGTTTTTGCCGCAAAGTTTTGGTAACTTCAAATGGTCATAACTTTTTACTCATGTACTCATTTTAAGTGGTTCAAATTGCTATAGTTTCCTTGTTAATTCCTCTACTACAATATGTAATTGTCCAATATCATAATTATACCATTTTGGTCAGATTTTACCATGGAAGTCACTAGTTTACTTGTTTAAATAACTTAAGTTAACATTTATTTACAACAACTTGTTTTACCCATTTTTATACATCATGGACATAATCACAAGATAAAATATAGCATGAATGATATGTAAATAACATGAATATGATATTTAACAAGAAGTATGTTAGGGTTTGCTTACAACTTTTGGCTTTCAACAAAGAAAGGTAAGTAACGTGTAAGGTAAGGACTTTGATTGACTTAAGCTTCACCCTACTTCACTTCAAGCAATCTTTCTACACTTGTATTCTTGAAAGAGAGATGATGAAAGTTGAGATGACTTGAGTGTATTCCAACTCAAGAGAAATCACCAAAGTTTATAAGGTTTGAAAGTAGTTTTGATGAATCAAAACTAACTAGGGTTTCTATGTTGTTGAAGCACTTGTATCTTGCATAAAACTAGGAGTGAATTAGCTAAGTGTGAGGTGTTTGTGTGTGTGATGGTGGACGGCAAACAAAGGGGGGAAGGGGCTTTTATATGCCTTTGAGGAGGTTAGAACATGGACTAGTCAACACTTTCATGGCAAGTTTTAACACATGTATACATCCTAGATCACTTAGCATAAGATCAAGACACCTTAAGGTGTGACTCCCCCCTCCCCCCTAATGGCGGTTCACAAGGGCTAGGGGGTGAGTTGGCCTTTGGTTTGATATTATCCTAGATATTGAGTGAGTTTTGACTCCGGGAAATGCTAACCGTAAATGATTAAGCCTCGAAACGTAAAATCGGGTATCGTAAAAATGTGGAACTTGAAAGAATGGTTAAACATGTCAATATACTCCATAATAAAATATAAAATGAGTGGTAGGTTCCATTGGGGTGCTAAAACCCTGTTAAAACTGGAAACACGGGTCTAAAACGCGTAATACGTAAAACGTACGAATATTGTGTAAAATTGAGAAAAGTAAAATGTAACTTTTCTAATAGGATAAAAATGATTTAAAATGACTTATAATGTCTAGACTGGGCTCAGTCTAGTGTCGGTTGGTATTTAATGTCTTTAAGACATAAAACCGTAAGCCTAAAAATCAAGGAATGATTTATAAAATTAATGAATGATTTTTGGTCAAAGGAGGAGGGAAAAATATGTTGACTTTTTCCAAAAATGTGAAAACTCAAATCGTCTTAGAAACGCGGTGCAGGTATAGGCTAAGGTTACGGCTAAGTAAAAACGCTTAAAAACGAAAATTCCTGTTTTTCACGGCCGAGGTTTATTTGGTCACGTTTTTTTCAGTCATGATTAATTCTAAAATAAATCATGAGTGTATCAATCATTTTTCGGATGCCGGGAAAATTAACGCGGTCGAATTTCGTTGTGCGTAGAATTTTTGAATGACGTTTTACCCTAAAACGTGTAATTCCTTAATAACTTTCGCGAAAATAATCTGATGAGTGTCAAACTTTTATTTTGCCATGAAAATGATTTATCACACGAGAATATGAAATAAAAATCAAATTTCAGGAAAATGAATAGTAAAAATGAATAGTGAAATTTTTCAGGAATAGTAATTAACCTGAAATTGCGAATTGTTACAGTCTCCACCCCATATGAGAGCTCCGTCCCGGAGATCAGTTTGCGTTGGGAGTAGAAGCTTCGTTGGTAAAAAGGTGTGGGTATTTCTTACGTATCTGGTCCTCTCGTTCCCAAGTGTATTCAGGACCACGTCGTGAGTTCCAACGAACTTTGACAATTGGAATACGGCTTTGCTTGAGTTGTTTGACCTCTCGGTCCATGATTTCTACGGGTTCCTCGATAAATTGAAGATCGTCATTGAGTTGAATTTCATCGAGTGGAATAACGAGTGATTCATCTGACAAGCATTTCTTCAGGTTAGATACATGAAAAGTGGGGTGTACGCTACTGAGTTCTGATGGAAGCTCAAGTCTGTACGCCACTGGGCCAACCCTGGCTAGGATTTTGAATGGTCCGATGTATCTTGGGTTTAGTTTTCCTCGTTTACCGAATCGTATCAAGCCTTTCCAAGGCGATACTTTTAGCATAACCCTATCTCCGACTTGGAATTCTAGGGGTCTGCGTCGTGTGTCGGCATAACTTTTCTGTCGATCTCTTGCGGTTTGAAGTCGACTTCTGATTTGTGCAATCTTATCCGTTGTTTCTCGAATGAGTTCTGGACCAGTGAGTTGAACTTCTCCCATTTCAGCCAAACAAGCAGGTGAACGACACTTTCGACCGTAAAGTGCTTCAAATGGAGCTGCTTTAATACTTGCATGATGTAACACCCCCAAAATACCTGAATGGCAGCGGAATGGAATACCTGAGGGTGTAACGGATCATAGCACACAACCAGGATATATTGAACGACCTAAAGTGTCGTTTATAAAATACATCGTTTGATTCATTCAAAATATTCAAAGTTATAAAACATAGGTCCCATAAGTTGGAAAAGGTTTAAGGAAACAAGTTTAGTACAATCAAACGATAGTTCAAAGTGCATGAAATCCATAAGTGACGCGTCATCCTTGATATACAAAGTGACTCCATGCAATGCCATGAGGATATGCCTTAGTTACCTGAGAAATACATTGCGAAAAACGGTCAACATAAAGTTGGTGAATAATCATAGGTTTGTAAGTAAATCGTAAGTACATAAGCCACAAGTAATAAGTAAACCGACAAGAATGTCAAAAATGCTACATTGGCTCTTAAGCTCATGACCCCGAAGCTAGACTTTGTAATGCCCCACCAGAGTGTTTACCAGACACTCAATTCGTTAAGACATGAAATGCATTCGTCCGTTTGGAGCAACCCAAACACGAATGGAGGCGTCACCCTCGATAGATCTATCCACTCACTCTCGCATGGCTAAAATTAACGGTCCATGATATATATAAGGGGACTTAACTTGATAGTAGGCAACTTAAGCAATGTATGGAATTTGATATACATGGGCATGTACAAAAATAGTTGTGCAATGTAATCTCCCCCGTGGGATTTAAAATCAAATAAGTAATTAAAAACGGGGCTATGAGAACTCACCTCAAAAGGATGATACAACGATGGTACAATGATGTAAGAGTAATCGGGACAATGAGACGCGTACACTAGCCGCAACCTAAATGAATAATCGCGATCTAATTAAGATCAAGTCGAAATGAAATGAATGCACATGCACATGATACTCATACCACTCGTAATTTAGAAATACTTGTTATCGTCATAGTAAAATAGTTTCCATACTTAGGAAAAATAATTCCATTTAGAGAAGTATATAACTTGTCATATTAACTCGTACGATAAGTTAGCGTTATGTTTCAAGTATCAAAACCTTAGAATGACGTCGTCATGTCGTATAAACATTCCCTCGAGTCGTACGTATTCGTTTGTAAATAAAATCGTCATTAGTAATGTTACTAGAAAATATACCGTTTAGTACGTACGTTATTATTTTTATTTGTGTCCATATATATATATATATATAGTTTTGGCAATGTTAAAATGGGTATAACTCGGTCGTTTTAGGCTCGTTTTCCTTGTTCTTTACGTCCACGGATTCGTCTTTGTGTATACTAGTATATTTTAGATAACTCGGCTCTTCTAGGTTACGTTTAATGCCTCAAAATACCCGTCGTATTCTGCCAATCAGCAAGCAGTTTTTGGAAAAGTAGTTTTCGTCGTTAAATTTGCAAAAATCATAACTCCTTCGTTATAAACTCGTTTTAATCCGTTCTTTCGCCCAAAGTTTCGTTTTTGAATGTATTTTCTAAATCTTTGGTCAAAAATTAACCATCACCAACTGATTTTCCCACGAAATTAAAATAGGGACAGTAGGTATATCAAAAGTTTCAAAAACCATTTTCAAGTCTCCAAACTAGTTCCATCATCCATCAAACCACTTTCAAACACCACAAAACTAATCTAATCCTACCATACACCTTCTTAGGGTGTCATGGTTTCCTAATCACCAAAACCAAGTAGATCTAACAAGGATCTAATCAAAAATCACTCTAGGGCTTGTATGATCAAAAGTTTACAAAAATAAAGTGGTATAAGTTAATGCATGTATGAGATCTTGCAAGAAACATGTATAAATATAGTAATAACTTTGTAAAAATTATGAAATGAGTTTGGTAAACTTACTTGTAAGATTAGTGAAGTTAAGATGATTAAAACCTAATAATCCTTGAGTTTTTATTTCAAAACTCAAACAAGGATACTATAAACACAAGATTAACACTTTGATCTTTGAAAAATTTTGGTTCTTTCCTCCTTGCTCCTTGTGGCCGTGGGTATGAGAAGAGAAAAGAGAGAATATAGCTTTTTGATGAGTGAAAGAAATGAGGTGAAAATGATAAAGTTAGTATATATGTATTATTGTATTTGTATTATTATATTAGGTTAGTAACAAGCATTAATGAACAAGGAGTGAATAAGTAAGATTGTAAGTGATTGGAGAGGGGGGGGGGGGGGGGGGCGGCAAAGTCAAGGGGGGGGGGGGAATGTGGAAGACTTTTGGTGTAGAAAATGCATTATTATGTGTATTTGGTAGTTTTAAATTGTACCGGGTTAACTAAAAATAAATTTTAACGAAGTTAACCGGGTCATAATAAAGTTATAAAAATTATAAAAATAGGTTGGATAAAATTATTGGGTGTTTAGATGATTATAGTTTAATTTCCACGAAAACCGTCGAAGTTTTAGTAAACTTAAGTTAATAATTAAAATAAATATCCAAAATACCGGGTAAATTAATATTATAATTTTTATATTATAAAAATGAATATAAAAATATATTGGGATCATCGTCGGGAGTGTTGGACGTGTTAGTCACATTTATAGTTCGCGTATTAGTGTTTATTTAAAATAAACGTACGTAATTCGTTAATTATATTAAAAATATAATTTGAATACTCTACGAGTGGAATAGTATGCAAGTGCCCTAATAATGATATGCAGACTATTTCTAGTCCGTATGAAATGTCCCTGATAATAATGCATGAATTCGCTCCTGAACCAATACGGTTACGCGAATTTGAACACACGTAAACTAAATTTACGATGACATGAATAATGCACGTGAATAGTGGTTTTCTCTCGGAAATGAATAGTGTCAAGTGAATAGTAAAATTTCTGAAGGTGTCTCGAAATGTCAAATTGACCTCAAAAACGATGAATAGTAAAACGATGAATAGTGATCGATGAATAGTAATTTGTGAATAGTAGAATGGCAAGGTTTGGAAAAATGACCTGAAATTGTGGGTTGTGACAGTCGCCCATCCAAAAAGGAATTCAGTCCCTGAATTCAGTTAGTGTTGGTCTCGGTAATTGGCTCGGTGAAAAGTTGTGGATACTTGCGTCGCATTTGGTCTTCTCGTTCCCAAGTAAACTCGGGTCCTCTTCGAGAATTCCAGCGAACCTTCACGATCGGAATTCGACTTTGTTTCAACTGTTTGATCTCGCGGTCCATTATTTCAACTGGTTCTTCCACAAAATTAAGCTTGTCATCGAGTTGTATTTCTTCTAATGGTATAATGGCAGACTCGTCCGAAAGACATTTCTTGAGGTTCGAAACATGAAACGTGTTATGTACGTTGCTAAGTTCTGACGGAAGTTCAAGTTTGTAAGCAACCGGACCAATCCTCTCCAGGATCTTGAATGGCCCAATGTATCTCGGGTTCAACTTCCCGCGTTTTCCAAATCGTATCACGCCCTTCCAAGGCGAGACTTTCAACATAACTTTGTCCCCGACCTGAAATTCCAATGGTTTGCGTCGAACATCTGCGTAGCTTTTCTGTCGACTTCTAGCAGTTTCGAGTCTCTCTCGAATTTGAATTATCTTTTCTGTTGTTTCTTGTACCATCTCCGGGCCAGTACATTGTACTTCACCGACTTCGGCCCAACAAACTGGAGATCGACACTTACGACCATAAAGTGCCTCAAATGGTGCAGCCTTAATGCTCGAATGGTAACTGTTGTTATAGGAAAATTCGATCAATGGCAAATGGTTAGCCCAACCATTTCCAAAGTCAATCACACACGCCCTAAGCATGTCTTCAAGTGTCTGAATAGTCCTCTCGCTCTGACCATCGGTCTGAGGATGGTAAGCAGTGCTCATGTCTAAATTGGATCCAAAAGAATCTTGTAATGACCGCCAAAAGTTCGAAGTAAAACGACTATCTCTGTCGGAAATGATGGAAACTGGTGCACCGTGTCTTGAGACTATTTCCTTGACATAAAGTCTAGCAAGTTGTTCCATTGAATAAGTCTCTCTAATAGGTATGAAATGAGCTGATTTGGTAAGACGATCAACGATTACCCAAATAGCATCGAAACCTCCTGACGTCTTTGGAAGTTTAGTGACAAAGTCCATAGCAATACGTTCCCACTTCCATTGTGGAATCTCTGGTTGTTGGAGTAACCCTGACGGTTTCTGGTATTCGGCTTTCACTTTAGCACAAGTAAGACATTTGCTGACGTACGTAGCAATTTCTGCTTTCATGTTCGGCCACCAATAAAGCTTTTTGAGATCTTGGTACATCTTATCCGAACCTGGATGAATAGAGTACTTCGACTTGTGTGATTCATGCATAATCAATTCTCGCACTCCACCATAGAGTGGTATCCAACTTCGGTCCTTGAAGCATAACACTCCATCTGATCTCTTTACAAAGCCATTTTCGCTTTCTGGCATACCATAAAGCTTCTCATGTGGTCGGTTTTCTTCTTTGAGAGCCTCAATCTGAGCTTCTAGAATCTTCGATGGTAATGGCGAAATGATAGTCATTCCTAATGACCTAACTCTCAAAGGTTTGAGTCGTTCTTTTCGGCTAAGTGCATCCGCTACAACATTTGCTTTTCCTGGGTGATATCGGATTTCACAATCGTAATCACTCAACAACTCTAGCCAACGACGTTGTCTCATATTAAGTTCCTTCTGATCAAGTATATGCTGTAAGCTCTTGTGGTCGGTAAAAATTACACACTTGGTACCATAAAGGTAGTGTCTCCAAATCTTGAGTGCAAAAACTACCGCACCCAACTCCAAGTCGTGCGTAGTGTAATTCTTCTCGTGTATCTTAAGCTGTCTAGATGCATAAGCTATCACCTTCTCGTTTTGCATTAGCACAGCTCCAAGTCCTTGATGCGAAGCATCGCAATATACCACAAAGTTCTCAATACCTTCAGGTAGTGACAAAATCGGTGCGCTACAAAGCTTTTGTTTCAATAATTGAAATGCGGACTCTTGTTTTTCTCCCCACTCGTACTTCTCATTCTTTTGTGTCAGCTTTGTCAACGACTTCGCTATCTTAGAAAACCCTTCAATAAACCTTCTGTAATATCTGGCAAGTCCTAGGAATTGACGAATTTCCGTAGGAGACTTGGGCGTATCCCAATCCTTAACTGCCTCGATCTTTGCCGGGTCGACTTGTAAACCTTGGCTATCAATAACATGGCCAAGAAATTGAACTCTACGTATCCAAAAATCACACTTTGAGAATTTGGCATACAATTGCTCCTTCTTGAGTACTTCCAGGATTGTTCTGAGGTGTTCTTCGTGATCTTCCTTACTCTTGGAATAAATCAAGATATCGTCAATGAATACGATCACAAACTTATCAAGATACGGTTTGCACACCCTATTCATGAGATCCATAAATACCGCAGGTGCGTTGGTTAATCCAAAAGGCATCACTTGAAATTCATAATGACCATAACGTGTTCTAAATGCCGTCTTCGGGATATCCTCTTCCCGAACTTTAAGTTGATGGTAACCGGATCTTAAATCAATCTTGGAATAAAAACTAGAACCTTGTAACTGGTCGAACAAGTCGTCAATTCTTGGGAGTGGATAACGGTTCTTCACCGTTACCTTGTTCAGCTCACGATAGTCGATGCACATTCTGAAAGTTCCGTCCTTCTTCTTCACAAACAAAACCGGCGCTCCCCAAGGCGAGGAACTCGGTCTAATGAAACCGGCGCTCCCCAAGGCGAGGAACTCGGTCTAATGAATCCTTTGTCCAAAAGTTCTTGTAATTGATTCGACAATTCTTGCATTTCCGAAGGTGCAAGTCTATACGGTGCTCGTGCAATCGGTGCAGCTCCTGGCACTAATTCAATTTGAAACTCAACTTGGCGTGTAGGCGGAAGTCCTGGAAATTCTTCCGGAAAAACCTCTTGAAATTCCTTAACAATTGGCACATCTTCAAGTCGTTTCTCATCCGACTTCTTCTCCGTGATGTGAGCCAAGAATGCATAACAACCCTTCTTTATGTACTTCTCGGTTTTAATGCACGATATAATACTGAGTCTAGTTCCACTTCGCTCTCCGCAAACAACCAAAGTTTCACCGTTATAAGGAAGGTGAACAACTTTCTCATCACAAATAATTCTCGCTCGATACCGAGATAACCAATCCATGCCGATAACAACGTCGAAACTTCCAAGTTCTACGGGCATAAGGTCTATATTGAATGGATGGTTTAGGAAATTTATAGTGCAACCACGGATAATGGTGTTGGTGTTAACTAAAGACCCATCGGCTAATTCAACGATATAGGAAATGTCTAATGGGGTTGGTTCTATGTTAAGCAAAGGTGCAAATGCAATAGAAACAAAACTTCTATCCGCTCCTGAATCAAATAAAATGGATGCATAACGATTATTAACGAGGAACGTACCCGCAACAACATTCGGGTCTTCTTTGACATCGTCACCTCCCATGACATAAGCTCTTCCTCGAGCCATTCCATTTTGGTTTCCTGTTCCTTGATTCTTCTTCTTCGGGCACTCATTCCTAAAGTGTCCAAGTTCTCCACAGCCAAAACACGTTACCGGTGGTTTCTGATTGCCACCAAAGTTTGGACTCTTGCAATCTTTGGTGTAGTGACCAGCTTTCTTGCAGTTGCCACATAGATCTGGGCAACGTCCTGGGTTATGATGCTTCTGACAACTTTTGCACTTGGGTAATTTACCCTCATAACCTCTTCTTTCAGTTGGTCCTGCAGCATAGGCCTTTGCCACTTCTTGCCTCTTAGGTGGCGGCTGAACAGCGTTTCCACCTTGGTTGTAATCAAACCTTCTCTTGTTGTTGTTATTGTTGTTTGGATTGTTGTTTCGGTTATTGGGATAGTTGCGGTTCCGATTGTTGTTATAGTTGTTGTTGTTTCGAGTGTTGTTGTAGTTGGTGTTGTTTGAACGGTTATTGTTGTTGACAGCAGCTTTCCCTTTGACCACTTGGACCATAAGTTTCTGAGTTATACGAATAGCTTCTTCCATTGATTGAGGGTCAAAAGAAATCACATCTCCTCGGACACTTTCAGGCAATCCACCAACAAAGTTTTCCATCTTTTTCTCGTCATCGGGAACCATAGTTGGACATAGTGCAGCCAACTCCTGAAACCTTCTGAAATAAGTCTCAATGTCATCACCTTTAGTCACAAGCTCATAAAATTCCGTTTCCATCTTTTGCACCTCGGTACGAGGGCAAAACTTCTTTGTCATCAATTTCTTGAATTCCTTCCACGTAAGCTTGTGAGCATTTTCCATACCAATCGGCTGAGCATACGAATTCCACCAAGACATAGCTTCATCAAGAAGCATACCTGTAGCAAACTTCACCTTGCTGACATCCGGGCATCCGCACATGAGAAATACATTCTCAGTCTTTTCAAACCAGCGGATTAAAGCAACCGCTCCTTCAGTGCCCTTAAATTTGATAGGATCACTAATCTTGAAATCTTTCCATGTACATTCCCTCTTATTAGTGGGTGGTTCAACCGTCCCTGTATTAGAAGCAGTCTCAGCAGCCCTAGCAGCAACCTCAGCTCTCTCAATCTCCAGAGCTTCTGCAATACTATCCCTGACCAACTTGCGGATAGCGGCTTGAGTCATGGCGGGTGTTTCTGGTGCATTCTTACCCTTCCTTGGTGCCATATTTCTGATAAATCACAATGGAAATAACCATGAGAAAAATCATAATAGAAATAGTCATCGTACCAAAGATATATACCACAACATGTATATAAATATACAACCACAACAAATATAAATACAACCACGACATGTACGAATACAACCACAATCTGTCTAGACGTCATCACGACAAGTATATATATACAATCACAACAACCACGTCACGTATATATACAACCACAACCTGTGTCGATACAAGCACAACATGTACGAATACAACCACGACATGTATATATACAACCACAACCTGTGTCGATACAATCACAACATGTACGAATACAACCACGACATGTATATATGCAACCACAACCTGTGTTGATACAATCACAACATGTACGAATACAACCACGACATGTATATATGCTATAACAATAAAGAGCAACCACGAAACATCATAAATATAATCACAACACATGAATATAATACATGAAAATTTCGGCCTACATGGACCGATATAATATATAGCACAACATTTTCACATAGTAGAGTCGCACTTGATATATTTGTTTGTACAACAACCAAAAGACAACAAGTTCTTGAACTATGTCCCACATCCCGGGACTAGGAAAATAATACAAGCTAATATAATACCAGTCTACGTCTAGGCTCCTCCCGGTGCTCTAGATGGTCCAGGCTCTCCCCTCAAGCGGCGAATCTCATGATCCATCGCCACCACGATCTCCTCAAGATGCTCAAGTCGTAACTGAGAAGAAGCATCCCTACGCTCCAAAACAACTACCCTCTCTCGAAGCAATGTCAACTGGTCTACCTGCTCCCACTGGGTCTCCTGTGTCGCCTGAGCTCTATCTCGAAACTCAGGTAACTCATCCCTAAGTAGCTCAATCTCCTCCTGGTGCCTCAACTGTCGTGCCTCGAGTCCATGGTATGACACATCAATACTAACCCTGCCCTGAATCAAATCCTCAACCTGCTCCTCTACAGCCTCAAGTCGAGTGGTAATAATCTCATCAACTCTATACCCCAAGCTATCGACTTGCTCCTGCTGAGCATCCAACTGATCCTCGAGTGTAACGGCTGTAGGATCCCTAGCTGCAGCCGCTCTAGAACTCTCACCTATGTGGTACACTGGGGGTGGTGAAAGGTCATCAGTCTCGGTAATGGGTGAATCTGGGGTGGTAAGCCTTGCGCGCTTCCTGAGCGGCAAGAGTGAGGTAAGTATAGGAGTGGTAGTGGGTATGGCTGGTGGTGGTGGTGTAGGCACAGTAGGACTAGGGAGACTCCTATAAGTAGATGTAGCTGGGCAAACCCTCTTCCTAGGGCCCTGAACAGTCTTATCCCTAGGAAACATAAGTCTCGGCTCTGAATGGATAGTAGTAGTAGGAGATGATGGTATGTCAGTAGGTATAGTAGGATGGACATGGGGAGTAGGAGCCGTCTCCTCCTCCTCGAAAGGCTCGGTGTCACCATCAGAAGCCAAGAGTGGCAACTCAGGTGTAGGAGAAACAAGTGGTGAAACAGCAGTAGAGGACATAGAGCCCTCATCACCAGAGTCGGATATAGTGTAAAGTACAACAGTGTTGGGATTCGAAGACATGTCTCTGTGATAATCAAGGTGAAATAAAAATAAATAACTCGCATAATGGCATCGCCTAAAAATAAGTAAATATGCACTTATGATGAAATGATGATATGCTATGATGGTGTGGTTATAGTCTAGGGTCTATGATGCAACCTAGTTCGCTATAACCTTAGCTCTGATACCAATCTGTAACACCCCCAAAATACCTGAATGGCAGCGGAATGGAATACCTGAGGGTGTAACGGATCATAGCACACAACCAGGATATATTGAACGACCTAAAGTGTCGTTTATAAAATACATCGTTTGATTCATTCAAAATATTCAAAGTTATAAAACATAGGTCCCATAAGTTGGAAAAGGTTTAAGGAAACAAGTTTAGTACAATCAAACGATAGTTCAAAGTGCATGAAATCCATAAGTGACGCGTCATCCTTGATATACAAAGTGACTCCATGCAATGCCATGAGGATATGCCTTAGTTACCTGAGAAATACATTGCGAAAAACGGTCAACATAAAGTTGGTGAATAATCATAGGTTTGTAAGTAAATCGTAAGTACATAAGCCACAAGTAATAAGTAAACCGACAAGAATGTCAAAAATGCTACATTGGCTCTTAAGCTCATGACCCCGAAGCTAGACTTTGTAATGCCCCACCAGAGTGTTTACCAGACACTCAATTCGTTAAGACATGAAATGCATTCGTCCGTTTGGAGCAACCCAAACACGAATGGAGGCGTCACCCTCGATAGATCTATCCACTCACTCTCGCTTGGCTAAAATTAACGGTCCATGATATATATAAGGGGACTTAACTTGGTAGTAGGCAACTTAAGCAATGTATGGAATTTGATATACATGGGCATGTACAAAAATAGTTGTGCAATGTAATCTCCCCCATGGGATTTAAAATCAAATAAGTAATTAAAAACGGGGCTATGAGAACTCACCTCAAAAGGATGATACAACGATGGTACAATGATGTAAGAGTAATCGGGACAATGAGACGCGTACACTAGCCGCAACCTAAATGAATAATCGCGATCTAATTAAGATCAAGTCGAAATGAAATGAATGCACATGCACATGATACTCATACCACTCGTAATTTAGAAATACTTGTTATCGTCATAGTAAAATAGTTTCCATACTTAGGAAAAATAATTCCATTTAGAGAAGTATATAACTTGTCATATTAACTCGTACGATAAGTTAGCGTTATGTTTCAAGTATCAAAACCTTAGAATGACGTCGTCATGTCGTATAAACATTCCCTCGAGTCGTACGTATTCGTTTGTAAATAAAATCGTCATTAGTAATGTTACTAGAAAATATACCGTTTAGTACGTACGTTATTATTTTTATTTGTGTCCATATATATATATATATAGTTTTGGCAATGTTAAAATGGGTATAACTCGGTCGTTTTAGGCTCGTTTTCCTTGTTCTTTACGTCCACGGATTCGTCTTTGTGTATACTAGTATATTTTAGATAACTCGGCTCTTCTAGGTTACGTTTAATGCCTCAAAATACCCGTCGTATTCTGCCAATCAGCAAGCAGTTTTTGGAAAAGTAGTTTTCGTCGTTAAATTTGCAAAAATCATAACTCCTTCGTTATAAACTCGTTTTAATCCGTTCTTTCGCCCAAAGTTTCGTTTTTGAATGTATTTTCTAAATCTTTGGTCAAAAATTAACCATCACCAACTGATTTTCCCACGAAATTAAAATAGGGACAGTAGGTATATCAAAAGTTTCAAAAACCATTTTCAAGTCTCCAAACTAGTTCCATCATCCATCAAACCACTTTCAAACACCACAAAACTAATCTAATCCTACCATACACCTTCTTAGGGTGTCATGGTTTCCTAATCACCAAAACCAAGTAGATCTAACAAGGATCTAATCAAAAATCACTCTAGGGCTTGTATGATCAAAAGTTTACAAAAATAAAGTGGTATAAGTTAATGCATGTATGAGATCTTGCAAGAAACATGTATAAATATAGTAATAACTTTGTAAAAATTATGAAATGAGTTTGGTAAACTTACTTGTAAGATTAGTGAAGTTAAGATGATTAAAACCTAATAATCCTTGAGTTTTTATTTCAAAACTCAAACAAGGATACTATAAACACAAGATTAACACTTTGATCTTTGAAAAATTTTGGTTCTTTCCTCCTTGCTCCTTGTGGCCGTGGGTATGAGAAGAGAAAAGAGAGAATATAGCTTTTTGATGAGTGAAAGAAATGAGGTGAAAATGATAAAGTTAGTATATATGTATTATTGTATTTGTATTATTATATTAGGTTAGTAACAAGCATTAATGAACAAGGAGTGAATAAGTAAGATTGTAAGTGATTGGAGAGGGGGGGGGGGGGGGCGGCAAAGTCAAGGGGGGGGGGAATGTGGAAGACTTTTGGTGTAGAAAATGCATTATTATGTGTATTTGGTAGTTTTAAATTGTACCGGGTACCGGGTTAACTAAAAATAAATTTTAACGAAGTTAACCGGGTCATAATAAAGTTATAAAAATTATAAAAATAGGTTGGATAAAATTATTGGGTGTTTAGATGATTATAGTTTAATTTCCACGAAAACCGTCGAAGTTTTAGTAAACTTAAGTTAATAATTAAAATAAATATCCAAAATACCGGGTAAATTAATATTATAATTTTTATATTATAAAAATGAATATAAAAATATATTGGGATCATCGTCGGGAGTGTTGGACGTGTTAGTCACATTTATAGTTCGCGTATTAGTGTTTATTTAAAATAAACGTACGTAATTCGTTAATTATATTAAAAATATAATTTGAATACTCTACGAGTGGAATAGTATGCAAGTGCCCTAATAATGATATGCAGACTATTTCTAGTCCGTATGAAATGTCCCTGATAATAATGCATGAATTCGCTCCTGAACCAATACGGTTACGCGAATTTGAACACACGTAAACTAAATTTACGATGACATGAATAATGCACGTGAATAGTGGTTTTCTCTCGGAAATGAATAGTGTCAAGTGAATAGTAAAATTTCTGAAGGTGTCTCGGAATGTCAAATTGACCTCAAAAACGATGAATAGTAATTTGTGAATAGTAGAATGGCAAGGTTTGGAAAAATGACCTGAAATTGTGGGTTGTGACACATGATAGCTGTTGTTGTAGGAAAATTCAACTAATGGTAGATGAGTATCCCATCCTTTTCCAAAGTCTATTATACAAGCTCGAAGCATGTCTTCAAATGTTTGAATGGTTCGTTCACTCTGACCATCTGTCTGAGGATGATACACTGTACTCATGTCTAGATTTGTTCCAAAGGCGTCCTGGAGTGACTGCCAGAAATTGGAGGTAAATCTACCATATCGGTCGGATATGATGGATATCGCTGCACCATGTCTTGAGACTATTTCTTTTACGTACAGTCGAGTGAGCTGTTCCATTTTGTAAGTCTCTTTGATTGGTATAAAGTGTGCGGATTTTGTGAGACGATCAACTATGACCCAGATGAAGTCATAACCGCTTGATGTCTTTGGGAGCTTGGTAATGAAGTCCATAGTAATTCTTTCCCATTTCCACATAGGAATCTCTGGTTGTTGCAATGGACCGGATGGTTTTTGATGTTCGGCTTTTACCTTGGAGCATGTAAGACATTTGCTAACGTATGTTGCAATATCGGCCTTCATGTTTGGCCACCAATAGAGTAGTTTAAGATCATGATACATCTTGTCAGATCCTGGATGTATGGAGTATTTAGATTTGTGAGATTCATGCATGATCAAGTCTCGTAGGCCACCATAAAGTGGTAACCAACTTCGATCTTGAAAGCATAGAGTTCCGTCTGAACGAGTTTCAAATTTCTTCTGTATCATGCCATCCAACTTTTCCTTTTTAATGTCTTCTTGTTTCATCGCCTCAGCTTGAGCGTGAAGGATTTGAGCAGGAAAGTTTAATTTATGGTTAAAACTAAGGCTCGGACTCGTAGTGGTTTAACCCGTTCCTTTTGGCTTAGGGCGTCGGCTACGTTGCATCAACACGGCACCTAAACCTTGGTGCGATGCATCACAATAGACTACAAAATCTTCGATCCTATCTGGCAATGCTAGAATAGGAGCACTACAAAGTTTCTGTTTGAGGGTTTGGAAAGCTTTTTCTTCATCTTCATACCACACGTATTTCTTGTTTTTCTGAGTTAGCTTGGTCAAAGGTTTTGCTATTGAGGAAAATCCTTCAATAAACCTTCAGTAATACCCGGCTAGACCCAGAAATTGACGAATTTCCGTAGGTGTGGTAGGTATTGGCCAATCTTTGATAGCTTCAATCTTAGCGGGATCGACATGTAAACCAGTCTTGTCAATCACATGCCCAAGGAATTGTACTGATTGAATCCAAAATTGGTATTTGGAAAACTTTGCATACAATTTCTCTTCCTTGAGTAGTCCTAAAATTGTTCTCAGGTGTTCTTTGTGTTCCTCTTCGTTTTTGGAATATATGAGAATGTCGTCTATGAATACGATCATGAATTTGTCCAAATATGGCTTACACACTCGATTCATGAGATCCATGAATACTGCCGGTGCATTAGTTAACCCAAATGGCATCACTTGGAATTCATGGTGACCGTATCGTGTCCTAAAGGCTGTTTTTGGAATGTCTTCCTCACGAACCTTAACTTGATGGTAACCTGATCGTAGGTCAATCTTTGAGTAATAGGTTGAACCCTGTAATTGATCGAATAAATCATCAATTCTTGGTAGTGGGTATCGGTTCTTTATGGTTAGTTTGTTTAGTTCATGATAGTCAATACACATTCGTAATGACCCATCTTTCTTTTTCACGAATAAAACTGGAGCTCCCCAAGGTGAGGAACTGGGTCGAATAAATCCCTTGTCCGAAAGTTCTTGTAATTGATTTGATAGCTCTTGCATCTCTGACGGTGCTAGCCGGTAGGGTGCGCGGGAAACTGGCGCCGCTCCTGGTATTAAATCAATTCTGAATTCTATTTGACGATTTGGTGGTAGTCCGGGTAAATCTTCCGGAAAGACTTCAGGAAACTCACGGGCAATAGGAACATCTTCAAGACGTTTTTCATCGGATTTCTTTTCGGTTATGTGGGCTAGGAAAGCATAACATCCTTTCTCAATGTACTTCATGGTTTTGATACATGAGATGATGTTTATTCGAGTTCCACTTTGATCACCACGAATGATCAAAGTTTCATTGTCACATGGAATGTGCACAACTCTTTCACCACAAATGATGTTAGCTTGATGTTTAGACAACCAATCCATGCCAATGACAACATCAAAACTTCCGAGTTCAATTGGCATAAGATTGATGTTAAAGGGGTGGTCTAAGAGATTAAGGGTACAATCTGGGATTACGGTATTAGTATTTACTAAGTCATCGGTAGCTAGTTCAATACTATAACTAGTGGTTAAAGTGATTGGTGGGATATCAAGTAAAGGCGCAATTCTAGTAGATATAAAGCTCATATCAGCACCAGAATCGAATAAGACTTTAACAGGAATGTTATTGAGTGAGAACGTACCAGTAACCACGTTCGGGTTTTGGTGTGGTTCTCCATTTCCCATGACATAGGCTCTACCGCGAGCACCTCCGCCTTGTGGTCCATGGTTTTGTGGACAGTTGTTCTTGAAGTGTCCCTTTTCACCACACCCAAAACATGTAACTATTGGCTGAGTGTTAGCCCCAGTAGCTACAGCCTTGCCTCTACAATCCTTGGCAAGATGTCCGGGCTTTTGACACTTGTTGCACTTGGCCGGGCAGGGACCTGCATGATGGTAGTTGCACCTGGTACACTGTGGTAGAGTACCAACGTATTTACCTCCGGATGGTGCAGCAACATAAGCCGTCGCGGCTTCTTGTCTTTTGTTTTGCTGATTGTGATGGTTGTTGTTTTGGGTTTGGTTGTTGTTGTTGTTGTTACTTCCACGGTTACCATCCCATGGTCGCTTGTTGTTATTGTTCATATTGTTATTGTTGTTACGGTAGTTGGAGTTGTTGGTGTTATTGGTATTGTTGGCGTTGTTGGTGTTGTTGGTATTGTTTTGTTTTCGGGTTTCTGTTGTACGCACCACTTGATCCATGAGGTTGCGAGACATCCGCATAGCTTCATCAAGTTCCTTGGGATTGGCTGAAGTTACATTCCCTTGTATACTTGATGGAAGTCCCTAGATATACCGTTCTAACAATTTCTCTTTTGTTGAAACCATTGTTGGACACAGTATCCTCAATTCTTGGAATCGACGGTTGTAAGTTATGATGTCATTTCCCTTAACAGAATGATCCCAGAATTCTACCTCTAACTTCTGCATTTCACTGTAGGGGCAGTACTCTTTGATCATCATCTTCTTCAGATTATCCCAAGAAATCTTATAAGCATTTTCAATGCCCATTGGTTGAGATATTGAATTCCACCATGATAATGCCTCATTTAACAGTGTACTCGTGGCATACTGAACTTTATCACTCTCAGTACATTTACTGACCAAAAATACCGACTCCGCTTTTTCAAACCAGCGGGTCAAACCTACAGCTCCTTCAGTACCCTTAAACTTTATGGGTTCGCATTTCAAATAGGAAATGAATGAGCAACCCTTAGGTACTGAAGCAACATTTGTCACTGGAGGGCTAGTTAGGCTTGGTCCTCCAGTGTTAAGGTTGGCAATTCGGGCAGCTTCTGCAGCTCTAGCAACTTCCGCAGCGGTGGCGGCTTCAGCGGCTGCTGCAGCATCAGCAGCTACTGCAGCATCAGCAGCTGTAGCATCTTCAGCGGCTACTGCAGCACCAGCAGCTGTGGCGGCCTCGGCGGCTGCTGCAGCTACGGTTGCTCATTCCGTTGTGAGTGCTGTGTTGACACTGTCTTTAACTAGTTTGCGAATAGCAGCTTGAGTCATTGCTAGTGGTGTCTTCTTCTTTGGCGCCATGATTCTATTGTTCAAAAGATACGTCGTAATTAGAGAGTTATGAAATGAGCACAATTTTTGATAAGAATGATAGGATAATAATGTTGAAATTTAAAAGCATAACACATGATAGTATATAAAACAAGAGTTTTATTCATATAACGTTGATTGATTTACAAAATCGAAACCTATTACAAGCTTCTTCAAAATTTACTAACTGATACTTTCAGTTTAGTAATTACAACGTTTCTACTATCGCTAGCTATTACATGGATTTCATAACATTTTACTAACTGATACTAATCAGTTTAGTAGTACAAAAGATAACTAGTACTATAACACTAGTCTAACATCGGTTGGAAGGTTGTTGTAGTCCGGACGGATTGTTGTTTCCGTATGTTGCTAGTACATCCACACTCTCATTGGGGCGGTTTTCTTTGACATCCTTCTGGTATAGCCTTTGTTGTATGGCACACATTTGAGATTACATTCCACATATCTCATTCTTGAGTTGATACCGGTCAAAGTTAGCAACGTCTAATCGGATTTCTGCTGTAGTTAGGCGGTTTAGTAGTTTGTGAATTTGTGCCGCATCTTGGTCTTGAGCTCTTTCAACTAATGTAAGTCTATCCTTGACGTCTTCCAATCCGGTCAAGGGATCCAAGACTATGTCCCCAACATGAGTCAAGTCTCTCCTCACATAGCTCATATCAAGTTTAAACCAATAGAGATCTTGTTGTGCGTTCATGGCATCCATCTTGGCTGAATTAACCTTGGATATATAGTCATTCATTTGGCGTGTCATGCTTTGAACTTTAAGTTGAGTTAGGTTGAGGGCTTGTTTTAAGGAATATATTTCATATTGGGCAGAGTTTACGAACATAGGTGTGAATGTGGATGTTCCGCCGACTTCATAAGTGGACATTGGAACTTGAGCTGGAGTAGTATGATTAGATTCGGAGGAGTTTGGTGAAATAGGAGGTGGTGATGTTAATGGTGATAGTGGTCGTACAACCATTGGTTCCTCTACTTCTTCAATGTCGTCGATGCCTTCAATGTCTATGTCCATTTCAGGATCTTCTTCGTAATCATCGATGTCTATGTCCATTTCAGGATCTTCGTCCGGATCTTCTTCATCGTCATCGACTAGATCCTCGTAAGGTTCTTCCTCGTCGTCGTAGTCAAGTGCTTCAAAGTAAGGATCATTGGGTCTGGGAAGAATTGGTAAATGAGCGGGCATAGCAGGAAGATGATCGGGAGATGGAGGTACAGACATGATGTCTACAATGAGTATTTTGATGTCAAAATAAATCTAATGTTTATGGGAAATGCTCAAAATATGGAAATGTGTATATAACAATATACTAATATGTTCATGTAGCATAACATGCATAATAAGTCCATACTCTTCTGGAGGATGGAAGGCACGAAGAGCGGAAGGCTATAAAAATATTTTTGCTTGTAATTGTAGTTATAGTTTAGGTCTCACTTAGACCCGTTTCTCTATAACCATGGCTCGGGTACCAATCTGTAACACCCCCAATTCATGATGCAGCGAAATTCAACTTGGGTGTTACTCGACGGCACAACAGTCATAATAATAGAAAACGATCTCTAACCGAGTCGCTTTAAAAAGAGTTATCATTCGAATTTATTCAAATATATCAAAGTTTACATAGTTAGGTCCCAAAAAGGTTCCATGTTTCAAAATACATCAATATAAAGTCTTTTGATATTTTATCGAATGACAAAGTAGTTTATAGCCTTCTTCCTTTAGTCTGTGCCCTTCCGCTCCATTCTTGATTATCATGGACCTGAAATACATGCTTAAAAGGTCAACACAAAGGTTGAGTGATATTCATAGAGTTTGTTTAACGGTTGAACACAATATGTTGGTAGTATGAGTTAATTAGACTCATACTCATAGTTGGAAAACAAAACAGTTATTATTATATACTAAGCTCATGCAACCAATACGTTAACGGGTACCAATATCAATCGGCGGTTTTGTTGCCCCGGTAAGTACTTTGCCGTCATACTTAATGTTTCAAATATAGTGCATTCGTTTGAACTCATCTAGTCAAACAAATGGGATTCATCAATCCCAATAGGCCTATTCACAATACCCGCGCTCACTAATACTAGTGATTAAATGGTTCATGATATGGGGCCTAGGATTGGCAAGGATGGTACTTAGTAATAATAAAACAATCAGGCAGCATACAGTTTCAAAGCATTGTGTTCGGTTTAAAATAGCATGTATTCCCCCCAAGGGTTTGTAAAACAATTAAATATATATATATATATATATATATATATATATATATATATATATATATATATATATATATATATATATATATATATATATATATATATATATATAAGTTTTGATCCGAAAATTACATGTCCAATATTTGAATAAACTTAGGAAAGTTTATTTTTACATGAAGATTGTAATTAGGATAAGTTTCTTAAGTTTTGTATGACAATTACTTGTAAGATCTCATGGTTCTTTAGATGAAGTAGATCCAAATTGTATGTTTAAGTTATCGCCAACTCTTTAGCTCATGTTTTCGCCTAAGTAAGTTTATATGGTCATTTAGTCATGGCCTTGACATGACCTTTGGTCATTGTTCCATGGTCTTAAGACTCAACCTTGGCTTTAGCCATGGTTGTGGTCTTGATTTTAGGTCATTATACCTCTTGGTCTTTTTAAATCATAATTATTATTTAGTAACTTTGGTATACAAAAATAGTTGTTAAGAAACTGAAGAAAATCTCATTCGTTATTGGTTTTCTGGATACGTGCTCCTGATTTTTTGAAGAAAACGTGATTCTGGACAACTTTCGTGTTTTAACTTTTTTGTGAAACAGAACAGAAGGGCCTCTTTTTGCGTGTTTAATTCTGTTACAGAAAGTATTTAGGCAGTTTTTACCGCAAAGTTTTGGTAACTTCAAATGGTCATAACTTTTTACTCATGTACTCATTTTAAGTGGTTCAAATTGCTATGGTTTCCTTGTTAAGTCCTCTACTACAATATGTAATTTTCCAATATCATAATTATACCATTTTAGTCAGATTTTACCATGGAAGTCACTAGTTTACTTGTTTAAATAACTTAAGTTAACATTCATTTACAACAACTTGTTTTACCCATTTTTATACATCATGGACATAATCACAAGACAAAATATAGCATGAATGATATGTAAATAGCATGAATATGATATTTAACAAGAAGTATGTTAGGGTTTGCTTACAACTTTTGGCTTTCAACAAAGAAAGGTAAGTAACGTGTAAGGTAAGGACTTTGATTGACTTAAGCTTCACCCTACTTCACTTCAAGCAATCTTTCTACACTTGTATTCTTGAAAGAGAGATGATAAAAGTTGAGGTGACTTGAGTGTATTCCAACTCAAGAGAAATCACCAAAGTTTATAAGGTTTGGAAGTAGTTTTGATGAATCAAAACTAACTAGGGTTTCTATGTTGTTGAAGCACTTGTATCTTGCATAAAACTAGGAGTGAATTAGCTAAGTGTGAGGTGTTTGTGTGTGTGATGGTGGACGGCAAACAAAGGGGGGAAGGGGCTTTTATATGCCTTTGAGGAGGTTAGAACATGGACTAGTCAACACTTTCATGGCAAGTTTTAACACATGTATACATCCTAGATCACTTAGCATAAGATCAAGACACCTTAAGGTGTGACTCCCCCCCCCCCTAATGGCGGTTCACAAGGGCTAGGGGGTGAGTTGGCCTTTGGTTTGATATTATCCTAGATATTGATTGAGTTTTGACTCCGGGAAATGCTAACCGTAAATGATTAAGCCTCAAAACGTAAAACCAGGTATCGTAAAAATGTGGAACTTGAAAGAATGGTTAAACATGTCAATACTCCATAATAAAATATAAAATGAGTGGTAGGTTCCATTGGGGTGCTAAAACCCTGTTAAAACTGGAAACACAGGTCTAAAACGCGTAATACGTAAAACGTACGAATATTGTGTAAAATTGAGAAAAGTAAAATGTAACTTTTCTAATAGGATAAAAATGATTTAAAATGACTTATAATGTCTAGACTGGGCTCAGTCTAGTGTCGGTTGGTATTTAATGTCTTTAAGACATAAAACCGTAAGCCTAAAAATCAATGAATGATTTATAAAATCAATGAATGATTTTTGGTCAAAGAAGGAGGGAAAAATATGTTGACTTTTTCCAAAAATGTGAAAACTCAAATCGTCTTAGAAACGCGGTGCAGGTATAGGCTAAGGTTACGGCTAAGTAAAAACACTTAAAAACGAAAATTCCTGTTTTTCACGGCTGAGGTTTATTTGGTCACGTTTTTCTCAGTCATGATTAATTCTTAAATAAATCATGAGTGTATCAAACATTTTTTTGATGCGGGGAAAATTAACGCGGTCGAGTTTCGTTGTGCGTAGAATTTTTGAATGACGTTTTACCCTAAAATGTTTAATTCCTTAATAACTTTCGCGAAAATGATCTGATGAGTGTCAAACTTTTATTTTGCCATGGAAATAATTTATCACACGAGAATATGAAATAAAAATCAAATTTCGGGAAAATGAATAGTAAAAGTGAATAGTAAAAATGAATAGTGAAATTTCTCAGGAATAGTAATTAACCTGAAATTGCGAATTGTTACACGTAGTGTATGCTACGATATAGAACAACTTACTTTAGTTGTTATATAGTTTCGATCCAAGATCAAGAACAAGATTCAAGATCATCACTTGTCTTAGTAATTCAAGTGATTCTATGTTAGTAATTTATGTGATAATTACTAGTTAATCCATTAACATCAAACTAGATCCATCCGCTGTGTACTCCTAGTATAATGGTTATAGGTTTGTTAAATCGCAACAGTGGCATCACAAGTCATCATTTGATGTTATGGATTATACCATTAAAAAACGTAAAATTGACATAAAAACTTGGTTTTTTTATGTTTTATTTAATCTTTTTTACAAGACGTTAGGTCGATTTTTCTTGCTTAAAAATTCGACCCTAATGGTCCTAAAGTTGTTTTTAAGAAAATCCTGAGTCCTAAGTTTACGTGTTTAAAATCAAAGATTTTTATGTGTAATAAATTTATGATTTTTTGGCTTATTTTTTCACTTACTTGTTTTATTTGTAATCCATGTCAAATACATGCATACTCGTCATGGATGGTAAGCCAAGAATCTTGTTTTAACATATAAAATTAATTAGTTAATTGTTTAAGGTGCACTTAACTGATAATCAAGTTTAGCTTTTACATGATAGTTCATTATATTTTAAAGAATATTTAAGTAATTTGACTATAATCCCCTATAAGCCCTTTTTTTATGGGTGACAAACAAGACTTATTTATAAGTTTGCTTATTTTAAAAGCTCAACCTTTATAAAAACCGATAAGCTCATTGCCTCGTTGCCAAACATAGCCATTGTCTCATACTCACTTATGATTATAAGTCACTTTCAACCAAATTTAACCTCCTATATCCATAAAATTACCTGCAACTTTTATATTGCTGCAACATCGCGGAGGTAATCTACAACTTTAAGATGAGTTAGTTTGAAACAGTTTGTAATTATTCAAACCTACAATTGTGGTCACGTAAATTTATTGTATTGCAAAGTATAAAAATGAAAAACATTTCTCGCCGAAATTTGTAATTGCAAGGTACCTTCCGTCGCAACGTGCAAACCGTGCTAGTATTTTATTAAAGCTTTTATAAAAACTTTTATTTTTATAAAACTTTATATTAACTATAATGGATTAATTTTTATAAATTTTTAATATAAATGTTAAAAAAAAAAAATACTTCATTTTGTAGTTTGTTTGGTGGTCCCTATTACAGTTATATGATGCATATGATGAAGGTATGAAAAGCTAATGTAACACTGAGGTGCGGTGACGGTGGTGAATGTAGTCGTATTTACGTTCAATCTAAATTAATGTTTCTCTTCCTTGTTGACATAATTTATTTTGTTCTCAATAAGTCCTTCTTGTGAATAGTTAAAGGTATTGAAACTTATACTTACGATCCTATTCCCGGCTATTTGAAATTCTTTGAAGCCCGACCCGATTGTACGGGTCAACTGAAGCTTAGTGTTATTATGAAATACAATCCCGTCATAAATTGGCATACGACACATCACCTGATGAATTTGATAAATATCTACAAATAACATTGTGCACGCGATTGTCTAGATCATTTTACTAAATGCACCATTGACTTGTACATACCTGAGTTTTTAAAAGAAACCCGATTAACAACATTCAAAATATCTATGCAACACATAAGAGGATTCATGGGTTTCCGGAAATGCTTAAAGCATTGATTGTAGGCATTCGGAATGAAAAACTGTCCGAAAGCATGACATGGCCAATTTAGAAGAGGTGATATAAAAATACCCAACTATAATGCTCGAAGTTGTTGCGTCGTACGATTTGTGGATTTGGCATGCATTTTTGGGGTAGCGGGTGCGAATAACAATATTAACGTTTTAGATAATTCTCCGTTGTTCGAAGACCTTATTGATGACATCAACCATGTGGCTCCATTTGAAGTAAATGGAGTTATGTATGAAAAAAAGTAATACATAGCTGACGGGATTTACCCACAGAGGACAACTTTTGTCAAATCATTTACGGTAGCACGAGGCTAGAAACATGGATTATTTAAAAGGCAACAAGAATGTGCACGAAAGGATGTCGAATGAGATTTTGGTGTCCTCCAAGGACAATGGAGAATTATACAACAACCGGCGCGTCAATACCATGTCAACAAGATACGAAGAATCATGTATACTTGCATCATACTACATAATATAATTTTGAAGCGATAAGTAAATTCAACAAGTTGTATATTAGTCTGCAACCAAATATACAACGTACTTGGATCGAGATATGCGAAGTGCAACGATGGAAAACCAAAGAATTACTTGATAAAGAAACACATGAAAGTCTTCTACGAAATATTATGGAGCATATTTAGCAACGACATCAACAACAAAATTAGGTTATTGATAATTTTATTTACTTTTATCTTCTCGTTTTTTTTCGTATTTTAGATTTTATTTTTATTTAATGAATGAAAATTTAGTTTTTTTTTTTTTTGAAAAAATAGAAAAGAAAATAAATTGGCGGGTCCTAAAAAGAGCGTGTTAACATGTTCTTAGTGAAATGGTATTTTGATATGTGCGTGTTAAAAGTGAAAATGTTGAGTTTGGCAATATGTGCCATAAAAAAAGTGGGTTTAACATGTTACCACACCTAGCACTTTGAAAGGCAATGACATATGTTATATTTTTAATTAGTTAATTACAATTAACTCATAAAATTTATACGCTCCAATTTACTCCGCTAATTTTCCCCTCTTTTTAAACCTCTTTCACGAAAATATCGTTTTACGACCAAAATCACGCACATACAAATTGACAAAATCAGATTTTGTTAATTACTATACGCTATTGCCGATGCGCACAGTTAATCGTTTATTAAATATAAAGACCTCTAAAGTAAGCACCAATACTTTCAAAAAAAAAAATAATAATAATAAAAATGGTATTTGACGGAACCATCTTAAGTCCGTGTACCTTTTTAGTACTGAGCCCCCAAAAATGTGCCATGTGCTGAATTCAATTATACAAGTCACATGGCGGGACATATATTTGTCATATTCTCTCGATTAATTAGTTAGTTATTAGTGATGTGTGAAATAAAGAATCATTTAGTGTTTTTTTTTTTTTTTTTTTTTTTTTGGAAGGTGACTTTTAATTTTATTTGGTTTAGAGAGTCACATCTGACAAAGACAGGCCCTCATCCATCACATACTCAAACTATTACGGTAGAAGAAAACATAGCTGTCAATGTATATATGATCATATCCGTGACAAAATGTCATATTCAACAAATGCAATTTTAAAGTTTAGCGAATTTATTTTGTAAAATACAAAAAAGAAATGATGATATATACCTACTCCCAATTATTGTGCTTGTTTTTCAATGCAAGTAGAAAATTTATATTGCAGGCCAAAAAGTAAAATACAAGTAAATAAACATTATACTTTGTGTATGTATGGAACAAAACCGATAGTTCGCGCAATTTGTAACACCATATGATAGTTTTAGAAACGAAATTTCATGCATAAATAAAAACCTAGCTTTACAAATCGTCCAACCAAACTTTTTATTTTATAAAGCTAGAGCTTATAAAAAACAATTTATCAGTAAATTACAGGTCGAGATTGATTAGGGTTCCAAACACCTCCTTCCTTGAGATATTGCATGTACCTTGCAAACTCTGGCTTAGCAGTAGCCTTCTTCCTTCTTCCTCCCTTCCCGAATATCGCAAAGATTGGATGAAACTTGCTCGCCTTCTTCACTTGCTTCTCTACCACGTTTTCTCTAGCTGGAGTACTTCTCACTTCAGTCTCGTACGTCACTGGCAAATCACCAAAGAATTTTAAAGGCAACGTTTTCGACCTGATCATCTTAGCTTCTAACGATTGGTTATCGACTGGAGCTTGCTCGATAACTAAGGGCTGGTATCCCCTAGGGCTTCTTGTGCTCATATTTCTATACATGGTTCCTAAGTGTGCAAAGTTTGTGCGTGTGTGTGTGTGTTTGTGTCTTTGTTGTTTAGGTGAAGTGAAGCAGTTGAATAGTAATGTTTTATAGGCATGAACCAATTATTAAAGAGGGTTACTTTAACCTCATACGCACTTATATGTAACATGGTCTAATATGGTAGGCGATGCAGAATAAGTAAATAACAAACTATGTAAACATTGTTTAATGAAAGTATTAAGATAGATGCAAAATAACAAACAACAAAGACAAAAGTTAGAGGCTATAGATTTGAGTCTCGTCTGATATTAAAAATATTAAACTAAACAGGCTTTACATTTCTTTTTTAGTTATTAGATTGACTCTTTAAATATGTGGCCATCTTGAATTTATGGCTATATAAGTGGTGATAAATTCAAATTTGTAAGTTCCGGGCATGTTCATATTAAACTTATTATAGGTTTACACCTTTAATAAGTTTTATTTGTATAAGTACCATGAGAGAAATAAATCAAAGAAAAACACTCCATATTGGATCTGGATTCTAAAAGAATTATTTTATTTAGGCATTATTGCGTGGGAACTGTTCTTTAGTTGGTGTGGGGCTTGCGAAACAAGATTAGTTGAAAAGTAAACTTTGAATTGGAATTGAATAAACGTCATTTTTCTTTACATAAAATGTCACGGATCTAAAACTGAACTAGCATTTTGTTTAGTTCAAAAAAAAAAAAAAAAAAAAAAAAAAACTAGCATTTTCTCTTTCTTTTAGCTTGTCGAGCTCAAGTTTAAGTTTCATCTACTAAACCTATAGCTCATTTTTTTGGTGAATTGGCGACTAAACTTAACTATGCCTTGAATTTTACATAAAAATAATTTTTAAGCTCAGAACAAGTGATTGTGTCTGTTTGTAGAGAATTGTGTCGACTAAACTTAATTACGTCTTATACATACTTACTTAATTTGGTCCACAAAAGTCATAGAAACCTATTATCTTTCTCCACATATACACACTGTCGAAGTTTAGCAAGATGGACCACACGCATACTTTGGAAATCATTTGTCGGCTTTTAAATATTATAATGACTCGTTTCAATAAAAAAGGACCATGTGTGATTCTAGTAAGTAGTAGAAGAAAAACTTAAAGATAATTGTCGATGTAAAGTCGAATTATTTAAGCCGCTGATCGGTTAAAACTTTATTAGGGAGAACGGACGGTTGGTGTTGATCATGTACTTCGTCTAGTCACTATAAGGGTAAAACATATTACAACATGATTCCCGTGCTATAGTGCATGATAGCAAAATTACAGTAATATTAAGGATGCAAAAACACAAGCTAACTACAGTAATTTGGAAGAACTTTTTTAAATTATGGGATGGTACTCCACGTTTTTTTACCTCTCATACTGTCTCCGAGTAATCACACAAGCGGGTTTATATAATAACACACTAGAAAAAAAATGTCACTAGTGATACATAGGAAAGTGTCACCAAAAGTTAAAAAAAGTGTCAAAAAAGTATAAAAGAAGTGTCACTAAAACTTTATGTGCTTCGCCTGCACCTAAAAATGTGTAGGTACAAGTCTAATAGGTAAAATTGTAAAAGTCTATTTATGGAATTATGGTGATAAAAAAATAGTGTGAGTAGTTTTCGCATTTGTGACACCTCTTATTTGTAAAAAAAAGTGTCATTAAATTTTATGTTTTTGGCCGCACTTTTTAAAAAGTGTCACTAAAATGTCAAATTTACTGACACTTTTTTGAGTCATTAGAACTGCTATCACTAAATGTCTATTATTTTGTAGTGACACGTGAATGTTTGGTTAAATAATGGCATAACTCAAGCCAAATTGATTTTAATTATTTGTTATACGAGGTGAAATAAAACCCGTGCGTTGCACCGATTGGTTATGGGTTGAATATATACGTGTTTTGTACGTAATGTTGGTGTTAGATAATAAGTTGGCCCAAACCCGACTTATGAGTTGGGTCCATTAAGGTTTGTAATCTATAAATAGTGATGAATAATAAAGTTATACCTACGGGTTTATCATTATCTTACATGGTTGTTAGATAATAAGTTGGCCCAAACCCGACTTGTGGGTTGGGTCCATTAGGGTTTGTAATCTATAAATAGTGATGAATAATAAAGTTATACCTACGGGTTTATCATTATCTTACAGTTGGTGCATACTGTTGAATAATGTATTTATTTAAGCCAGTGGCTTTGATCCATTTGATATAGAAATTATAATGAGGATATCAATAGAAATTATGCTAAAGATTTAAAGACGAACTATAGATGCATAAGGTCATGAAATACAAAAAAGAGCAGACTTGTTGGAAACCCATCACCACTTGTTCGAGGGTTAAGAAACAATTGTTTTTGTTACTAACACATGCATGCATGAATGGTTTATAAGAGGACACATGAATACATATTAGTAACTTGTATAAGAAACAATTGTAACGCCTGGTCAAGAGGCATTAAACTCCTTATTAAAACCCATACCGTTACTCATTGCTTAGTCATTTATACTGCTCACTCAATCCTGTAATTTTCGACTAATTAGTGTGCAAGTCAGTTACATACCTTCTCACATAACAAAAACAAATCATTTGCACAACTTCTACACCACAAAGACAATTGCACAACTTCCATACGTTTTGCACCTGTTAGAAATTTAGTTCTTGTTCGTGTCTAGATTTTTGGTTTCGTCTACCCCATGTTCGAGGGCTGATTTGGGTTACAATATTAAAACTGAGTTGGTGTGTGGGTTAAGACTTTGATTCGATAGCTCGCGGTATAAGTTTTGGTGATTGGTACGTGAAGGCGATCATGTACGTTTGGCTTCAGTTTGGTTCGTGTGTGGTGAAAAGTGTTTTCCTACCTGCGGACCCTGATTGAACCCTATTAATTGATCTTGAAGATGTCATGCCATTGTTTTCATTCTTGGCTCCAGTAAGTTATTACCTTGCAACCCTTCCAAAAGAAGTTAAGAATGGCAGCACGAACCTAACAAATACATCAAACAAACCTATCAGGAAACTGCACTAAAGGGTATTTGATGCTTAAAATTTACAAACAACTCGCACACAGCAACTTGCATGCGTATTGGGATTTCACTCAAATGAAAGTGGTCTATTTATACATTGTATACATTGTATGAGTTAATACTATTTTTTATTAAAGGGAATTAATGCATTCTTGTAAAACGGTTTTTAACATATGAAATGAAGGGTTTGTTGAGCAGAGGAAACGGTTTTTAAGCAGATGGAATGGCTTGTTATCATTGCATAGTAACTTGATGAGTACATGGAGAGACAACATTCAATTAATTGAATTATTGAATCAATAGTTGTAATTGATATAGCTTTGGTGTGGCTTCAAGTGTGTTGTACCGTACTTTCTTTTGTGCACAACCCTCCTTGCACATTTAATTAAGGGGATAAGCTTTAAGTATTACGAGGTTTTAAACCCCGCGCGTTGCCGCGAGGTGTACTACACAACAAATTCTCATAGACACTGTTATCAATACTATTGTCATATAAGTCTGGCATCGAAGGAACACGGTCCAAAAATATATTAGACTTGCCATTTCACATATGAAAGAACCTCTAGAAAAAATTCATATAAATAGTGGCAAACACGTTACGTATTCCTGCAAAGATGAGCCTCTGCTGGGTCAGGAGGAATCCCCTCCTTGTCTTGGATCTTAGCTTTAACATTGCCAATGGTATCTGAACTCCCGACCTCTAGAGTGATTGTTTTGGCAGTGAGAGTCTTAACAAAGATTTGCATCTTCATATACAAAAACCAATAACGTCATAAGAAACCTAATCAACAACAAATATTCATGTACACCAACGAACTAAAACACATTCATCTTATTACAGCTATAAAATATTGGACACTGCTGATGCACATGAATATACTAGAATGACCAAATCATAAAACAATTTAACATCACATGTTATCATTGTAATTAACGCCCTGATCTATAAATATTCATACATATCTACACATCTGTTATAACACTAAATATCACCAAGCAATCAAAACGAAAGCTAAAAATCGATGGTCGCCAATCCATACTGATGTATCACAAATACATGAAGAAATAAAACTCAGATTATACAAAATTCCATATCACCTAACATATATTTTATAAACAACTTAGCCACTGGTTTGAAAAGCCAAACTACATAATTGCAACCACGAAACAATCAAGTCCAAAAATAAAATTTACATATTCTAAGACGCCTAAATATATAAAAGCATTTTATAAATCTTTGAATTGAAATCATTCCTACACATTTTCTCATGTTAATATCCAAGGGTATCCAATTAAGTTACTGAACCTTTTTTTTGGAACGGATATATATATATATATATATATATATATATATATATATATATATATATATATATATATATATATATATATATTACTTCAACTAACCTACATGTCGTATTCTATAAGACCTGTGATCTGCACGTATACATTCTGTGACCTATGTGAAGAATAAACTAATTCACTAATCCGAGAGAAACAAAATTGGAACCTAGTAGGGCTGAGCAACGGGTCAAAAAGACTTGGATCCAAAACCACCTTAACATATGATAACCTACTATAATCCATGACCCAAAACAAATACACTAACGAAATAAACAGCAAGTCAAGAATTAAAAAAATATCTGAAGTAATACTTATTTTTAGACCGATAACTATCTGCTAGTGCATTTTCGGAAGCACTTCGACAATCAATCTAAGACATTAGACTGTTTATACCTATTCTGGCACATTTTGCATCAACATAAGTTGCAAAAAAAAAAAAAAAAAAAAAAAAAAAAAAAAAAAAAAAAAAAAAAAAAAAAAAGCGAGGTAAGCTTTATTAAACCCAAGCAACGCAAGGTAAATTCTTGTTACACAGTGAAAAGCATACTCTGGAAATTTTAAAGCGCTAGAGCAATTTGACAAAAAAAAATTCAAATTTAACATACCAAAAGGATTATACTGGAAAGAGTAATCGACTGCTATACCTGAACATATATATTATGTCGTGAGTAACCTAAAGTGATCGTGAAGCATATGGTATCAGTCCGTGAAACCTGCTGCCCTCACTTCAAGCAATTAACATTTATCCACTTAGTTTACAGAGGTTCGTGTACAGTAAAAGGAAACCTTTATTTTAAAGCACGTCAAAAAAAAGTAAAGGAACTTACGAAGCTCGTGTTAGTATTGATACGTGGGAATCGCACCAGGCTTTATCTCTCGAGGGATCTCGAGAAGCTTACAACCCCCACCAGGCAGTGTACCTGATCGTTGTAGTATAGTATAGTGACAAGTACCGGGGGATTGATCGTTCAACTCAGGAATAGTGTCGCTAGGATTAGAAAGCCTAAAAACTAGGTCTAGAGGTGAGGGATGATTCTTTTTGTATTTTTATATTTTTATAAAAGCAATTAAAAATCTCAGATTTTGGAAGAATGGGCGGAATTAGTTGCTAATCAACTAACCCAATAACTAAAGATGCAATCAAAATAAAATAACAGAAATGAAAATAAAGCTAATTAAACTAGTGGTGTGAACAATAATAGGGAAAGTTGTGTTTACTTAGGTTTCATTACTCCCTAGATATCTTTTACAGGTTGATAATTTGTTACTATTGCATGGATGACGGGTCGTATTCCTTAATACTAGTCGTAGGGCCGTGTACAATATTCCCTAACTCTATAGGATCCTACTTCTCTCCTATGTCGAGCCGTTAGAAGCTGCTAACATGGGATCATTAGAATTCTCCTACGCATTAAATACAACCAAAAATCATAGTACACCTCTGATCATGTTTCTTAAGACGTTCAAGCATGTTACCAATGGAAGTCTGCCAGTTTTTTTAAGCCTAACATCGAATACAATCATCCGTAACAAATATAAACAAACAATCAACCCATAATTAACATCTAGGTTTCACTACATCTAAGCAAACACACAAGAGATCTAGCCAAGCATGTTAAATTGAAAACAAGTGTAAGATATATTCAAACAACACATAGACATATTGATTGAATTGAAAGAGTACTTATCTCAATTGAACATGAAAGGTTTCAAAGGGTAAAAACCCTTGAAAAAGCTGTGATATTCGGACTAGGGTTCCTCTCCAAAGTTATACCCTAAAGTTACACACTAATGAATGAAAATTGCAAAACTATATATAGATTTTACAGGGTGACGGCGCCAAGAAGAAAATTCTGACGCCGTCAACTCGCCGCCCATAATGAAATCGGATTGCCTAGATCCACTTTTGACGTTGTCATGTGTTAATTTGTTCTGGGCCGTCACTCACATTTTGACCATGACGGCCTATGGTGACGCCGTCATCTCCATAGTACAAAACTCTTCTGGATCGTCACGGACTTTATCCACTTCCACCTCTTGTATTACTCTTGACGCCGTCACTTGGAAATTCTTGACGCCGTCAGGTACTGTTCCCAGCAAGGAAAATTAAGACTTTGCCATTTTCTTCACTTTTATGCTCCAAAAACATCCAAAATGCTTCCTTTCCCAGAATTCACTCCAAAAGTACCTAAATTGACAAAAGGAACGATTTAGGGCAATATTTGATCAAATAAATTTGAATCCGGGATAAAATGACCCTCTAAAAACGGTTCATTTTTCGCCTCATCAAGTATCCACACGTCATGTGAACAAATTGCAGATCACTAAGCCGTGGCTGCAGTAAATCTCCCACCAGTCACCGAATTAAACAGTTGCCATGGCTACAAATGTAATAAATTGCCTTGCTGAGATGTGTACCATGTTAGGTTTATCAAGGCCACCCAAAGTCAGAGCGATCTGCAAAAATCAAATACATAATCAAAGTTGCTGATGTATTTCAGGAATATTATATACTTCAGCAAACAAAAAAAATATTTTTTTTAGTCTTATTTGTAACATAATAAATGAGAGAAATAATAAGAAAAAATGAATGTTCTCTGGTCAACACAACCCGTCTTGTTTCGACCAACATCTACAATAATCTGTTTTGACCCCTTATCCTATCAAATGACTGAAAAACAGAGTATAGAAATGACCTGGAACATGAATACGCTGCGTAGTCGCGTAAGTCCATTCCGGGCAAATTGTAATACACCGTAAAATCCCAGGTCATTTATTAATGCTAATCATCGACACTATTCTAAACTAAGCCATTTTTGCGGGCTAATTTGAAATTTTTATATGAGACACTGTTTGTTTGACACCCGATTGTTTTGATCACCGTTTGTTTGACACCCGATTATGTTTGTCACTTGATTTTCACCCGAATGTCACTCTTGGATATCACCCAATGAGGTTAACACCGGTAACTCCCACTTGCGACCTGACACTCTATTCTGGACACCGAAATATTATTAATATATATATATATATATAATGATATGTGTATATAATAATTAGTACAATTTATTAATACTATATATATATATATATATATATATATATATATATATATATATATATATATATATATATATATATATATATATATATACGAGTACTAGACTTCAAAGCCCGCCCGATGGGCGAGCATGACTTGTAATTATAATTTGGATGGTTTTAGTTATCGTAAAATTGTGGTTAGTTTTGTTATGGTGTCAGTTAAGGGAAAAATATTTTTATCGACGTCGATTTCATTTAATTTTGAGATATTGTTAGGGGTACTTGTTGCTCTTCTGGTTCGATATCTTTCTGATCTATGATAAAGTCAAGAACTCAACTGTTCACAGAAGAAAAGATTTTATTGGAAGCTTCGGCTAAAACTTGAAGATATCAAAATAAGAATTTGCATATTTTTAATTGCTAGATGGTATCTCATTTTATTCACCATTTTATCTATATCTTTTGTATTTTGCAATCATGTTATTGTGTTATGTGTTTAAAATATATCAATACTTTTAAATATCTTATAATAACTACCGTGTTATTCATGTAAAATATATCAATACTTTTAACTATTTTAGAATGTGATATACTTTAATATATTGTACAAAATTTTAAATTTCAAATAAGATATGATATTCTTTTATTTTTAATTTTTATAATACATATCGTTATTCGTCTTGTTTTATTTACATTAGTAAAGATGCATATTATTTTACCAACATGTTGTAAAAAGGAGATATACGAAAGATTACATCTTAAATTTTCTAACTTCTTACAAACTACAAACCAATATGTGTAAAGTAATATAATGCACATAATATATCTATGAGATGCATGGTCTACTATAAGAATATATGGAACAAAAAATAGTATTTTTATGATAACATTTTTTTGTGTTGTTCGATAAATGGAAACAGTTGGGCATGATTAGTTCCAAAATGTCAATTCTCGAACTAACATACGTAGCGATTCAGTAGCCTCATTATAATTGCACACATATGTCGAAACAATTGCGATAACGAAATTTAGACATAGTATTACACATCATATTTTATAGAAAAAGTAAGCTCAGATATACACATTAGTTGGCACAACAGATGTGTTTAAAGATTGATCGTGCCTTTAACAAAAGTGAAAAGCATAATGTTACTGTATACATAGTTTCTTTGATATATGATTGCTATTCTATTACACTACGACATGATATCGTCATGTGCATGTGATTACCTAGTATAAAACTTCTATATACACATAAACTATGTTACGGGAGCCGGATTGTTGTTGCTAGTCCTGTTGCTTTGTTCTTTTCGCACTCGGGCCTGCCTCATTCTAAACTCTTTACTAAACTAACCTTTTCTACTATTCTGCTGCATGTATGCTGTTCCAAGACAACATCCTCTTCATACCTTCCAGGAAGTTGCTTGGTAGTTAACTTAATGCAGTTTATAAAATGCTGTTTTAACTTTTGTAACTGCTAAATCATTTTAAACAGGAGATCCTACACGCATCCAAAAACTCATTATCAAAACTTGCAATATGTATGATCTGAAACATGCCAATTGTATTTGGCCATTCAGACGTAAACTTGAAAAAAATATGCCCCAATTAGAAAAAGTCTCAATCCATTTTGTAAGAATGGGCCAATATGGATTATATTTTATAGGTGACATATTGAGTAAGTAAATTTACAAATTGAGCCAAATGGGAAAAACAAAAAAGAAAGTGAAAGGTGAATATGACCTTAAACTTTTCCACGACGTTTTACGCATGTGAAATAGATACACCGACCTCGGTCGCATGGAGCTGGTTCATCAAACCACATTACCATGTCGACTTCTCAAGTATTTCCATGCGAAAACGGTAGTTGACACGGCTCCAATTATGCCTCCATTAGCCAGATACTTCGCAACTTAGATTAAGCTATTTAGGCATAATATGTCAAACAATCCGCCATAATGTGAATCATTCAGACCTAGATTAAGCTATCTAGGTTTCGAGTTATTCGAAGCTTGTTCCATGCGTGAATACCACTTCAGCTTGTCCATTTGTGCAGAGTTTCCTGTATTGAAGCTGCTTTACCTGAAAGTATTAGTTTCATTTAAAATAACAGTGGTCAGACCCGGATTAGAGTCTGTGCCTGCAACTGTAATAGGTTGTTATGATTAAAAATAATTTAAACTCATATGCATATGTTAGACGTAGAAATTTTGGGAAGCTTTACTCACTGTGGATAGGTTGTTTAGAATGTTCAATTATGTTACACCGAGATGCAAGAAAAGTTGTTTTTTCTTTGGTGTAACTAACCTTGGGTCATGTTGGGTCTGCAGGTATTATTTTCATTTGAGAGTCGGTGCCTGCAACTGCAACAGGTTGCCATGATTAAAAATTATTTAAACTCATATGCATATGTTACCTGTAGCAATTTCGGGAAGCCATACTCACTATGGGGAAGTTGTTAGGCATGATTGGTTCTTTTAGAGCGGGATGCAAGATCAGTTGTCATTTTTTCTTTAGCGCCTGATACAACCGACAAACAAAGTTTAGGAAAATTGATAGTATGATTTGCAACTTATGTTGTTTAATAGTGTATGGATGATCAGTTTTGCAGATATACATACCTGCATTATCAGGTGCAGACCACAGGTGTATCCTTGGAGACAGAGTAGTCGATGTGTTGTGTTGTTACTTAGCAAACCTCAGGCGTACTCATGTCAATTATGATCATTCTGAAAATCTAATAACTTTCCCCAACATGGCTGTAAATCTAACCCTTTGCCTCGTCGTGGCTGCAAATCAGTCCAATTGTGAAAACGTATGGCTCAAATTTGCGAGTATGACCATACCTACAAAAGCCAAAAATTGAAAATCACATATACAATTATACTTTCTATTCACATGATATAAATGGCGTCCGCCTAAACAGACATGGTAAATATCGTAACAACTGTTTTAACAGATTCATATGATACGGGTCAGTTTGGAATTTTTATTCACCATAGATCAGATGGATAAAACTAAAAATTTATATAGCTCAACAAATAAATGGTCAAATAATTAATGATAAAGAAAAACAAAACTAACAACAAACAAATTCGAACAATAACAACTACAATGTTATTAACAGATGATAAAGTAGTGAATTTGTTACTCACCAGCCTTGGTCATCCTAACTCCACTGTCGACGATGGTCAATGTGTTGTTGGATGAATGTTCGCTTCTGCCACCTGCCAAATGTTATCACAATTAACCAAATAGCATGATTAGAAAACTTTGGAGCATGAAACTTCATTGAATAAAAAAGTCCATGCCTTTCTAAAAAAAGTATGCACCAAAGAAAACTATACTAAACAACAGGTTGAACAAAAAAAATAAGAATGTTTGTAAACAATGACATAACAATGCTATAAAATCACATAGAATAAATAAAAAATAATTGTGCTGAACGGTTCTAATATGAATATTTTATACCTTCTCGGCACATAAGAAAGTAATGACTTCCTGGTAGTTTTTCTAGATGCTTTTTGAAAGAATCTAGGGATACTTCAGCAACATCTTACCAAACTAAAATAATCTAAAGAAATAAAATAATGTACCTATTTTAGTATAAAAAATATGTGCATTTGTGTAACGGGGTTCATTATTTTGTCCAACATCAATGGTGCTTCAGGGTTGTTAACTGTTGCATCAACTTGAGCCATCGAGCAAATGATAGAAGGGCTTGAAAAAATGTAGTTTTTCTGCCATCTTTTATTAACCAAATCTCTAAGCGTAGGAGCGTATTATAAATTAATATTTACATGGGCCGACTTTTATAATGCATATTAAAACAGTAGTGATATATTCATTTAACACCCAAAATTTTAATGTCTATTATAAAGTGTTTTAGTCTAAATGGAGCAGTATCCTTTCTAGATGACACACATTAATGTCTTCCATCAGTTACCGTGGTCGCATTTTTTTGTCACCTGTCCCGTCTTCGTGGTCTACGTTCAGAGGAAGCACCATCGTTGAAGATTTCCTCATCAAGTATTAGCAACAATCTTTACATAGTTGTTAAAGATCAGATGATCGTGTCCCAATAACTGCAAACTCTGGTGCGTCCATTCAACAACTGAGTTCATAAAAAGAAAGCATGTCAAATAAAGCCCCTGAGCAGCAAACAAAGGTAGCAAAGAAAACTCTTTGTTAATAAGATATTGCATACATTGCAACATTGAGTAGCACATTATATCACCAAATCATAGGCATGTTATTAGTTAGTACATCAATATAAATTTACTAACAAACAGAGACTACATAGACTACTAAAAAATGTAAATCATGGTTTTTCGAAGCAATATTGAAGTTAAAAGAAAATATATCATAGATCGGTTAGTTTAATTCAAACACTTATTTAGGCCGTTGATTTTAACCACATTGACCCGGGTAACCTGTTACCAACCAAGTTGTGTAAATGGGGTTCAATCCTAAAGCATTACAATAATATGACTAAAAGAACTATTATATTACAATAATAATCAAAATTAGATACTAAATTATTATGATGTTTTATGCATTTGAGTTTATTCCAGATGACTTCCAATTCGTTGACTTGAATCCGGTTTACTTTGAATATGGCAGGTTAACACATTTGGCATGTTAGAAATAGACCGCAAAAACCTATATAAATGTTATTGTATATGGTAATTATTACTGTTCAGTCTAGTGTATATTACTTACAAAATAAATACTTATACCTGAGCTCCTTATAAGAGATAGCAAGGGAATTAACAGTGATTTATAACCTCCAAAGCGTTTTCTAGATATATAAGCATAAGAATGATACATTCAAGATTTTCATATCATCTGCCATATCAGCAGATATGTGGAAAGTGTTGTTGCACTTAAAAGTTCTTCCATACCTTATCAGTAACGGGGTTTAGATATCGCTCTTGTACAACATTCAATACTTATAGGTTTTAACTTTGAACATGATTTGAAGGTTAGGAAAAACAGTGATAAAGAAACGCATTACCTCAGTTGAATCTTCGATATGTGTCAGCTGATTTACATTACAATATGTTAATTCGCTCCAAGAGATGTTGGTCTTTTTCCCTACATCCCCCAAGTAACTAACATTGTCTACAACTTTTTGAACACAAAGATCAACCAATGTAGGGATTCTTCTTGATGGTTTTGCACCACATTCTTCCTACGCTTTGTATGCTCATCTCATCCCCGGAGTAGAACCCTACATAAAGCAGTTGAAAGTTCTTTTAAAACACAATATAATGTTAAAGCAATACATATTGATTTGTAATCGTTAAAGATGCAATTTGGGATGGTGAAACCAATGAGCAGTAACTAATACATGCATCATGTTTTCTTTACTATCTTTATGTAACTGATATTTTCACCTCATACCAAAAAACTTTATGCAAATAAAGAGTCAAGTAACTGAAACATTCTTTTCTAAGCTTCAAAGATTCATGAAAATATCTGATTTCCCTACAAAGCTCAGACATAAATAATCTATAATGCTATGATCCAGCACCTCATGTAAACCATAATGAAATAAAACACATATAACTGTAATTTTAAAAAATAAAAATAAAGAAACCAACTTACCTTTGAGAATCTGGTAGCTTACTTCTTCTTGTACTCTACGAATTTTGCATTCCATTCTACTTCAAGAACAGCATTCTGAGGAGTGTGGCAGCTTCAGTGTCTGCACAGAGGAAAGAAGAAAATCAGAATCAAGATTCACTGGTTAAGAATTATATTAGTTCCAAAAAGTAGTTAGATATTTTAGCATTAGAGGTGTCAAGTTTGGCCGGGCAGATTTAGGTCGTCATGCCTCAAACATGCCAATTGTGAATTATGATGATCCAAAAAATGTATCAGACCTTCGACAATGTCTTCGCATAATATGTGGCCATGGTCACTATGAAAGTGACTCAAACGATTCCTAACCTCATTATCTTTATCATAAATATACAGCTGTAGAAACCACAGTGCATTCCTGTATAGCGGGAAAAGACTCCCTATCTAGTGATATATCTAGCCAAAGATTCTAAAAACATATGGCCCACGACCGGTATTAATGGAGTCATCAATGTTGGCACCAAAAGAGGTTACTGCTGGTGGGTGCGCAAGACATCACGATCAGCAGAGCAACATCTCTGGTACTGCGTACCTAGCCGTTGAGGTAGACCCATAATTCTTTCCTCATATAAAAAAAGGTATGACATTAAGAGCATACGTGGTTGCAGTGACCAAAGTATTTATACAATTTGAGTGGATCTGTAAAGCAAGAAAAAAGTGTGAGATTGACCAAAGTAAGGTCCACTGACCTACCAAGGGCAATACCCTGCTTATGAACATGAAAACATTGTTGCTTAATAGTCAAAACACTATAAAGATTATCATATTTTCATTTTCATTAGAGGTGAAAAATGGACCAGTTAAGTGGTCCCCACCGTTAATTACGCAAGCCAAATACTGTCTGAAAGATTAACTTTGTATACATACTTTATTTGTCAAATCTCATTACGAAAACTATATTATTTCAATACTAATCAAGTAATCATAAGTCTTTTATACTTATTTTTCCCCAATTGACCCATTAAAGATAAACAATAACATGCATCAACCCATCCATAAGAAAACCAAACAAATGGTGTAATTTTACATGGATCTATAAGCGAAAAGTAATTAAACCAATACCTTTGTACAACTTATTGTAGAAACACCCTGGACTTTCACTTGAGCATCCCTTGCTGAAGGTTTAAAAATTTGGTATTCTTTATCTTACTCTTTATTAGTTGCTAAATTGTCCGCAACTTTCAACCGCTTTGATTGCAACCCTTGATTTCTTTCAATGGCGCGCTACAAAATACATGTACATGTATGTGCATGAACATTATCAATGGCGCGCTACAAATTCTCATTAGAATAACTAATATCCAGGTTTAAAGCTGTGCTGGTAGGAAAACCAAAAAAATAAACATAAGAGAGCTGGTCACCATGTTTCTAGGCGGCAAATTATTGTCCGTCATACTCCCATGGCCTTGTTATCAGCTCCTAAACTTTATACCATTGGTTGATAATCACTTTGTTTGCTTAGTCGTCTGAAAAAAAAAAAGAACAAAAAAATGGCGCTATAGAGAGATTATAAACTCATAATATTTTTCTTCATTATTCGAAACTTAATAGTGACGTACCTCATGCAATTGAAGATGCCAATTTTGCAGCCAAAGATCATTAAGTACTTGAGAACCTAGCTCTGATCTCTGACTTAAGGATGGTATCGAATACTATGTAAAAGAAAAAAAAAATACACACGCTGTCAGGCACATAAATTAATTACTTGCATACCTCCAAAAGGGTCTGTAACTTGGTGTGCACCGCTGACAAATAGAGAGGTCAAGTTCTTGTATTGATTTTCCCCAATACTTCTCTTTGTACAACATCAATTTCACATTTATGGTCTCTTTCTTTCTCCTCATTCCTTGTTGATTTGGATGTATGCCATTCATTCCATAAAGTTTCTATCATGCAGCATAAATTTCAAAATTTGCTAATAATGCAAGAGAGTTATATGGGCGAAAACAAATTATTGCCAAGTAGCACATGCTTTTGTCCATTACACCTGTTAGGAATCCATCTGTAAAAAAATGTTTTAATAAGAAAATGTTCTTACAGTATATATATAACAGCAAAGGAGACAAATGTTTTCGAAAAGCTACCTATATTTTCAGATTGCTCCAAAAATGCACTAAATCCTTCCATAAGGTCCGGGTGCTTTCCAAGTAAAATATGGGTCTATTATCTATACATTTGTCTAAGAATAGAACATGTGCTTCAAAATCTTCTTGAGTGCCTTCAATAACCTGGCCAAACATCTCATTTAAAACAAAATTATCGATAGTAGATCTGTGAATATTAATGTGACTGAAGACTGAGGGCTGTTGTATAATAGTTTAAGATGATCATACTAAAATGTAGTGAACACCAAAAATAGCTGAAGATAGTGTTGCATTTTTCTTATGCTGTAATGAAACAAATTAATCAAATTAATAAAATATTAACGTAATTTGGTTTGAGGGCCTAAGTATGAACGAAACCTTTGATCTTACTATGGGTAGTTTAAACATGGATCATCAAGATCTTTCTTATCAAAGTTGGGTGTTTTAAATTTATAGTTACTGAAACCAAATATCTTGCACGAACTAAAGATTTTATAGCTCCTTTAATAAGTGAATAGAAGTGGAAGGTGTACAAACCAAAAATAAATTTGCATTGGCACACATCAACGCATTGACATAGTCACATATATACTTAAAATAATAATGTTGTTGTCACTCCTGTTGCCCAAACTCGGCTACGGAAGGCACCGTTGATTAATTCACCTTGGCTCCTTCAGTTTTAGATATAAATTTATGTAAAGACTTGTTCGTAAATAGAAACTGTAGACTAAAAAAAAGAAAGCTCAGCAAGATCGTCCATATGAACACTTGCACACTTTTTACCAAACAAAGATATGTTTCCTGCAATAATACATTCAATTGTCTTGAACACATGATTATGTCATAATTCATATTCATACAAACTGTATATTGTAAGGATAATTGCTACTCTTTTGTTTGTAATACAAAAGAGCTCAAAATAAAGTTACAAAACAAAAACTTGAATACATGTATATAAAAACATACCTTCGTCTTCTTTGAATCAGAAGGGTTTAGAAAAGAAGATACAGGTTCATACGCAGGAATAGATAAAACCTAAAAAAAATACGAATGAATACACCATGCATCCATTATAACTGATTATACACAACTATGTTACTTGATTTGTGATGAACATGCGTTTGTGTATATTGGAGAATTTAGGGTTTTAGAGAGTACCGTATCATTAGAGAAGATGGCTGAAGAAATTATGATATTAGGGTTTTGAGAAAATAATTATATAAAAATTTGATATATGCGGATTAGCAAAACAAATTAATTGCAGACTTTTATAAATTTGGTGTTGCAATATAAAATCAAAAAAAGATGTTGCTTCAGTGGTTATAAGACATATGTTACTCTTTGAAAGACCCAGAGTTCGAACCATCTAAGTCTCATTTTTTTAAAATTTAATCCGAAATTTTGATAAGTTTAGTAGTTTAGTATTTGCTTAAATGAATTACTGGGATATTAAATTGTATATAAAATATCAATTTACAAAATTCATTTAAAAATTAAAAAAATAAATACATGTTAAAAAATAGTTTACATGTGATGACATGGCAGATGACATGGCTGAAATTGAATTACTGGGCATTGACTGGGCATATCCTTCAAATGCCTCCTGTTATATATAATGTAGAGATATATATATGTAAGACGACACCGTTTATGTGTTTTTGGTCTTCACGAACCAACAACGACACCGAAATTAATTTCACAGTTTTACGAACCATCTACACCCCGTCATTTTTGGGCCGATCACAAGCCCACACTATTTCTTTCTTTTTTCACTTGGGCCGGATCACCACCATAAGCCCACATATTCCTTTTTCTTTTTCCTTGATTCGTTGGGCCAAGATTTCCACAAGCCCATTTGATATGTTTGTGATGTTTTCTTCTTCTGCGTGGTATGTCACCCGAAACAGAAATCAACTTCCTTGCCATCCAAATATTTACACACGTTTCTTTTTACCATGTTCCCTACTCACACTACACAAGCAAGCAAGCTTCCATTGACATTGTAACATGCGACAAGGAGCACCCTTTTTGAAGCCGTCAAACCCACGGTCCATAGCATTATACACCAAGAGATTTATTACACAAAGGTTCGAGTGTCCCATGGTTCCCCAACAAGTTTACCACATGAGGTCTAAACCTTAATTGTTTATTACCTACACACCTAAGCTAAACTTAAATTAATTAAGGTAAACCAAAGTTACTTCCCTATTAACATATCTGATTTGACAACTCCTTGGAAACTAGACAACAATGTCGAGCTTGACATGACCTCTTGAGGTGTGTTGTATCTTTAGGAACCACGAACCACCCATGAACACCCTATATAAACTTCATTAAATGCTAGTCTCCACACACTCTCAAAATTTCACCAAACATCCAAAAACCACAAACACTCTAGTGTTTCATCTTGTATTGCTGTCGAGGAGGACCAAGGAGAAACAAGCTAAGGCTTTGGGTTGAACGAGTTGGGTAACTAAGTTTTGGAACAAGGTCACTTCACGTGGAGGGTATCACTTTGGTTTGTTCTCGTTGCTCGCACACACGACTTCATCACCACCAATTTTTGGTGTTGTAAGTGTTATTCACCCTTTTCATTTCATATGTTAATCTCATGCATATCACGAATATACATACACGCGACACACACATTTTTACTCACAATGCACTCATAGTGTTGTGTTATGAAACGCCTCGACACCCCCAAGAAATGACCTCACCATTTAATTTTTTTTATACGAACGACCCATCTATATTTTTCGACCACCCATATCTACGACTCACCCACAATCGAACTAACCCAACATGCAAAACTCACTCGACCTTATAGCACGATAACGAGACCTAAACTAAACCTTAGTCGAACCTATTTTATTTTACAAACTAAACAAAGATTGGGCCTAAAATGGGCTAACGAGCCCATGTATATTTTTTCAAAAGATTTCGGTTTGGAAACTTAAGAAAAAGACGAGATGTATAAGACTTTAGAAACTGAATTTGAATAAGTTTATAAGTTGTAAAAGTCACTTTTAATTGTACCAAAAGTTTGGCTTTCGAAAACTTCATCAAGGACTATTTTTGCAAAATTATCACGTTAAGGGACTAAACTTGTCAAAACTACAAACTTGCGAACTGAAATTAACTAAACCGAATTCTTGTAGAAATCGAGGGTAGAAGTTGTCATTTGGCCAAAGTTAAGGGAATAAAGTGTAAAAAGTACAAAAGGACCGAATTATAATTATTTTTAAGCAAAGGGGTAAAAAGTGAAATTTTGTAAAGTTAAGGGTTAAATTGTAAATAAGGTATTTTATAATTAATTTTTTTTTTTTTGATTATTGTAAATACATATGTATTTTGGTATATATATATATATATATATATATATATATATATATATATAACTTTCATTAAAAATATTTAATTATAAATATTTTTAAACTATATTATTTTTCAAACGAGTTAACATTTATCGAACACCGGATCGTAACAACGATACAAATAACTACGTAAAGTTATTTTGGAATATATTAAGACACCCGAACGGATGTCACCGTACATGTGACATATCACATGTCATTTACAACACGAATCTAAAACACTGATTACAATGTATTATTTAGGTCGCAAGTCAGAGGAATCTCATTGCTAGTCATAGCGATACACCATCACTTTGAGCACCTTTGTGATTTTGCACCTTTCAGGTGAGTTCATGGTCCCACATTTTTAATTGTTTTTAAACCCCGTGGGGAGATACATGCTATAAATCGAACACAAGTATTTTTCTGTATGCTGTTATCACCTGATATTGCCTAAGTTGACACCTGTGCTACAAGTCCCTCATATCACGAACCTTAATCACTTGCGAGTGAGCGCGAATATAGTTGATAGATCTATTGGAATGGCAGCCCACCTCTGTCAAGGTGGTCACTTGGCAGGAGGTGTGCTATATTCGAGGTATTATGGAAATTTGGCACATTTCCTGTCACCGAGGGCCCCTTGTCATTTACATCCGCTGTGGTGTAGGTGATTGTTATTATCTTTATGATATGTCAAATCAATGTTAAGGCTTGCGTTTCGTGAGGCTTAGGAGTAATATTTCACCAGTTTAGTCAAGACCTATCTATCTTGGCTTGTTTATTTCAAATGCTTGACTTGTGTTCACACTATTTCTATTTAAACTACTATGGATTTACTCAACCTTTGTGTTGACTTTTTAAGCATGTTTATCTCAGGAAATTAGCAAGCATGGCGGCACGGAGCTGGCAAAGGGCACAGGACCTCCCTTTTGATTTCAATAATTATATCATTCTTTACAAACTCATCACTTCTTTTGCTAAACAATTAACATTTTGGAAAAATGTTTGTAACTCTGAATATTTGAGTTTTCATGGAATGATATTGACTATCTTTTGAATTGTTTTCTATGAGTATGACTGTGTACTAAACTGTAATGACCCCGATTAGACTTCCGCTGCTTAATCAAATTTCGGGGTGTTACAGATTGGCATCAGAGCCATGGTTATAGGGAACCAAATGATTTTTTTCAAAACTTTGGACTATAACCTCACCGGATTTTTAAACAAACTATTTATCACCGAAGTGCCTCCGTGCCAGCGCTTGCCAACGTCATGTTTTAAGGTTTGATTTTTAGCACCCATCGCATTTAGCTCACTATGACACTATGATCACTGTGCATGTAGCATTATGTAGACTAAATGACTTATATTACTACTATTTTTGGGATATTACAGTACCATGTCGCCCCCGGTTATTATTTTGTCCGACAGTGACGACGTCGTACCAGCATCATCCACTCACCCTACTATTGACTTATCTGACTATGACACCCATGACACCCGAGACACCCATGATTTTGACCATGACACCCAACCTGTATCACCTGCTATACCATCTCCTGTTCCATCTGGAGACCCATCTGCTGATACTGAGCCCTTTGAGGAGGGTGAGGTTGCTTCTACACCCATTGATTCTTTTGCTATTCAGCCTCTCTTTCTTCCTGTCTGTGGACCTATGACACAGGGATAGTACCTTTATGATCAGTACCTGACATCTCAGCAGTTTCTTGCGGCTGATGATCGTCCTACACCACCTGCTAGTCACCACTCCGGTTCAGATGCTGATGACGAGTCTTCAGACTCCGATACTTCTGACACTGCTGCTTCAATTCCACCACCATCCCCGCCTGCACCGATTCGTCGGCGCAAGCGAGTGAGGATTCTTGAGCCCTATGAGCCTGAGCCTTTCGGTGAGTTGTTTCGATATCATGAGGGAGACTATACCCGCAAATGCACGGCTCGGAAACGAGTCTGTATTTTGCCTGCTTCTATTGTTACACCACCTGTACCTACACCTGTATCATCACCCATATCTGTACTACCACCTGTTTCTATGCCAGATCTGACACCTGTGGCATCACCAGCACCCCCACCATCACCTGTATCACCCCCACCTGAGCCACATCTGTACATGTTGCCTACTTACACCGCACCCCACACCTCTGAGGTTTTGCCACCCATGCCACCACCTACAGTTTTCTACTCACAGACTACGACTGTATCGATACCATCACCTACTACCTCACCTGTACCATCACCTGCTCCCACCGAGACACCCACCTCACCTGGCATTCATAGATTGGTTGATGCTCGTCGATGGTCGTTTTTGTTAGACTACATTCGTAGATGGAGATTGGTTGAGGGATCGCCTAGGGCTGCTGAGCTTGGAGATGGCTCTTCAGCGGTGTTACCGGTCACTGGGGAGCCGATACACCATACTATCCCTCTTTTGGCTGCTAGGTTAGTGAGACATGAGGATCGTCTTGATGAGTTGTTGAGCGTTATTGAGGATATATCCTTGGAGAGGATAGAGGGTATGCAGGAGGAGGTCGAGAACCTCGTGGTTCATAGGACAGCTCTAGATATGGTATTTGAGATGATGGGGACAGAGATTGAGGAGGCACAGGCTACCATCACTGAGTTTGGTCATCGACTAGATATTCATAGGCACGAGATAGATGATTTGAGAGCGATTGCGGCCATTACACAGGAGATGATGGAGCATCAGGCACAGGAGTTAGCTGCATCCAGTTCTACCATCCACACGCTTTCAGCTACTATTGAGGAGATTCAGGCCCGTGAGAGATCCAGGGATATGGAGATGTTAGGGATGATCAGGATCATCAGAGAGCTGGAGAGGAGATCAGGAGGCGCACCTGGACCTTCACAGATCTATGACATGTCATTACTTACAGAGACATCTTAACTTGCCGCCTGTGCCATTAATAATTGTTGTATCTTATTGTTTTGTAACAATGAATTCAAAAATTATTAAAACTTTATGTTGGTTACGATTGTAACGTATTGATATTGATTTATGATGTTCTAGTTGTTTGATCTTTTATTATGCTCCCATATTGAGATTCATTATAATTTCCATGTGTGTTGTTACATGTCGTGATGTTTATTTATGAATGATATGGTTTATGTTGATGTATGTATTTAGGGTGTGGTTGTGATATGTACTTTGTGATGATCTCGACTATTATGAGTTGGCTACACTATTTCTCTTGTTATTGATGTTTGGGATTTGTACTTATGCACTTGCGTTTTTATAGAGTTATGGCCCCAAGAAAAACCGCTACTGCTACCTCGTCACCCGCTATGACCCAGGCTGCTATCAGAAAGTTGGTTGCCGACAGTGTTGCTGCAGCTTTAGAAGAGCAGGCTGCTGCAATGGCACAAACTAGTAGCAATAACCGAGCCACTGCTGAGAGCGAGTCCGCTGCGACTCGGAAGTGCACCTATAAAGACTTCATAGCTTGTAAACCATCTCACTTCAAAGGAACTGAAGGAGTGACAGAGCTCGCTCGATGGTTTGAGCGAACTGAGACTGTGTTTGTGAGGAGCGGTTGTGCCGCTGAAAGCCGAGTCTCGTTTGCTACTGGAACATTGTTGGAAGACGCGTTGTCTTGGTGGAATGCAACTGCTCAGAAGATAGGTGTGGAGGAGGCCTATCAGATCACCTGGGCTGACTTTAAGGAGAAGATGTTGAAGAAGTTTTGCTCTAGAGGCGAGATCAAGAAGTTAGAAGATGAGTTTCACACGTTGGTTGTGAAAGGAAATGATCTCAGGGCTTATGATAGGAGATTTCAGGAGCTTGCCACACTTTGCCCTTCGAAGGTTCCCGATTTGGAAAAGTTGTTGGAAAGGTACATTGAGGGATTACTCAGGAGTATTGAGGGAAACGTCACCTCGTCTAAGCCTCAATATTTGGATGAAGCAATGTCTATTGCCCAAAGACTGCTAGACCGGGAGATTAAGCGTAACTCTGCTCAGGGGAACAACGATCACAAAAGGAAGTTTGATGATCGAAGGACAAACAGCAATAACAACAACAGCAGCAACCAACAACAACCGTAACCCCAACCGTAACTACCACCATGACAGGAACACCCACCACAACCAACAGAACCGACGACAGGAAGCTGTCAGAGCTTATGTCGCCGCACCAGTTAAGGATGCTAGGTATGCTGGACCTCTTCCATTCTGTGACAAGTGTAAGATGCATCACAATGGACCCTGCTATGCTAAGTGCGGGAAATGTTCAAGGATTGGACATAAGACACAAGATTGCACGACGACAGGAGCCAACTTGCAACCTGTGGCTGTGGTATGCCATGCTTGTGGAGAGAAAGGACACTACAGGCGTCAGTGCCCTAATAAGGATAACAATGCACGTGGGAGAGCATACGTGCTGGGAGACGGAAATGTCCAGCAAGATCCGAATGTAGTCACGGGTACGTTCATTCTAAACAACCGCCTCGTTAAAGTTTTATTTGATTCCGGAGCCGATCAAAGTTTCGTATCTATTTCTCTTGCACCCCTGCTTAATATTACACCCACCCAACTAGACACCACATATGAGATTGAACTAGCCAATGGAAAGCTAGTAAGCACTAGCACTATACTCCGAGGTTGCACCCTACGACTACTAGACACCCCATTTGACATTGACCTTATGCCTATTAGACTCGGTAGTTTCGACGTCGTTGTAGGAATGGATTGGTTATCCGAGAACCGCGCTAAGATCATTTGTGACGAAAAGGTCGTTCACATCCCCCTGAATAACGAAACCCTAGTTGTTCGCGGAGAGCGAAGAAAGACACCTCTGAGCATCGTTTCTTGCGTCAAAGTTGTGAAGTACATCGAACGAGGATGTCAAGTCTTTTTAGCTCAAGTCACCGAGAAGAAGTCGGAAGAGAAGCGACTCGAGGATGTGCCAGTAGTCAGGAACTTTCCAGAAGTTTTTCCTGAGGACTTGCCTGGCCTTCCGCCGACTCGTCAAGTGGAATTTCAAATTGACTTGATGCCAGGAGCCGCACCCGTAGCACGAGCACCCTATAGGCTAGCACCGTCGGAAATGAAGGAGTTATCTGGACAATTGGAGGAATTGTCAGATAAGGGATTTATTCGCCCTAGTTCATCACCATGGGGAGCCCAGGTGTTGTTTGTAAAGAAGAAGGGTGGAACCTTCAGGATGTGTATCGATTATCGTGAGTTGAACAAACTTACGGTTAAGAATCGATATCCGTTGCCAAGGATTGACGATTTGTTTGATCAACTGCAAGGGTTGAGTGTCTACTCGAAGATTGATTTTAGATCGGGTTATCACCAACTGAGAGTTAGGGAAGAAGACATCCCTAAGACGGCTTTCAGGACAAGATATGGTCACTACGAATTCCAAGTAATGCCATTCGGTCTAACAAATGCACCCGCTGTATTTATGGACTTAATGAACCGAGTGTGCAAACCCTATTTGGATAAGTTTGTGATTGTATTCATCGATGATATCCTTATTTATTCATGTAGTAAGGAAGAGCACGCAAAACACTTGAAGGCTATACTAACACTGCTCAGAGAAAAGAAATTATACGCCAAATTTTCCAAGTGTGATTTTTGGATTGAGAAGGTACAATTTCTTGGGCATGTTATTGATAGCAAGGGTATTCATGTTGATCCCGCCAAGATCGAAGCTGTTAAAATTTGGGCGTCACCAACGAGTCCTACCGAGATACGCCAATTTTTAGGTCTTGCCGGATACTATCGGAGATTTATTGAAGGTTTTTCAAAGATTGCTAAACCTTTGACTGAGTTAACACAGAAGAAGAAGAAGTTTGAATGGGGAGAGGAACAAGAATCAGCATTTCAGTTTTTGAAGCAGAAGCTTTGTGAAGCACCAATATTAGCACTACCCGAAGGAAGTGAGGACTTCGTGGTATATTGTGACGCATCAATCCAAGGTTTGGGTTTCCGTATTGATGCAAAGACTTAAAGTAATCGCTTACGCTTCTAGGCAACTTAAACCCCACGAGGAGAACTACACTACTCATGATCTAGAATTAGGAGCGGTGGTATTTGCTCTGAAGATCTGGAGACACTACCTATATGGAACCAAGTGTACGGTTTTCACCGATCACAAGAGTCTTCAGCACATTTTGGATCAAAAGGAGTTGAACATGAGGCAACGTCGATGGCTAGAGTTGCTAAGTGACTATGATTGTGAGATCCGTTATCACCCGGGGAAGGCAAACGTTGTAGCAGATGCCTTGAGTCGAAAGGAACGACTTAGACCCCTCAGAGTTAGGTCATTGGGTATGACAATTAGATCACCACTTCCGTCTCAAATTCTTGAAGTTCAAGCTGAGGCCCTTAAAGAAGAGAATAGACCGCAGGAGAAGATTTACGGTATGCCAGAAAGCACGAATGGATTTGTCAAGAAACCAGATGGAAGGCTGTGTTTCAAGGACAGAAGTTGGATTCCATTGTATGGAGGAATACGAGACCTCATCATGCACGAGTCTCATAAGTCTAAATATTCCATTCATCCTGGTTCGGACAAGATGTATCAAGATCTAAAGAAGTTGTATTGGTGGCCAAACATGAAAGCTGACATTGCAGAGTATGTCGGTAAGTGTTTGACCTGCTCAAGAGTAAAGGCTGAACATCAAAAACCATCCGGTCTTTTGGTTCAACCTGAGCTACCAATGTGGAAATGGGAAAGGATTACAATGGATTTCATTAAGAAATTACCCAAGACATCGAGTGGGTTGGATACAATTTGGGTTATTGTCGATCATCTCACGAAGTCAGCGCACTTCTTACCGATCAAAGAGACTGATGATATAGACGTTCTTGCACGTTTGTACCTTAAGGAGATAGTTTCCTGGCATGGAGTGCCTATTTCTATTATCTCCAACCGAGACAGCCGTTTCACATCTAACTTTTGGCGATCTTTACAGAAAGCCTTGGGAACTAAGTTAGATATGAGTACAGCTTACCATCCACATACTGATGGTTAAAGTGAAAGGACTATACAAACCCTGGAAGACATGCTTAGGGCATGTGTGATTGATTTTGGAAAAGGCTGGGATAAACAACTACCATTAGCCGAGTTCTCATATAACAACAGTTATCACGCTAGCATTAAGGCTGCACCGTTTGAAGCACTTTATGGAAGAAAGTGTAGATCACCAGTTTGTTGGGCTGAGATTGGAGATATACAACTCTCAGGTCCCGAATTGATTCTTGAAACCACTGAGAAAATAGTAAAGATTAGGCAACGATTACAAGCCGCTAGGGATCGGCAAAAGAGTTATGCCGATGTGCGAAGGAAACCAATAGAGTTTCAAGTTGGAGACAAAGTCATGCTTAAGGTATCACCTTGGAAAGGGATGATTAGGTTTGGAAAACGTGGAAAGTTAAACCCAAGATACGTTGGACCCTTCGAAATCATTGAAAGGATCGGTCCCGTGGCATATAAACTTGAACTACCTGAGGAACTCAGTAGAGTGCACAACACCTTCCACGTGTCAAATTTGAAAAAGTGTTTATCGGACGAAACACTTGTGATTTCGTTGAAAGAGATCAGAATCGACGATAAGTTGAACTTTATTGAGGAACCCGTTGAGATTATGGATAGGGAGGTCAAACGACTTAAGCATAGTCGCATTCCCATTGTTAGTCAGATGGAACTCTAAGAGAGGACCCAAGTACACATGGGAGCGCGAGGATCAAATGCGTGCCAAATACCCACAACTATTTGATGAGACAACCCCGAGCACCGATTCAACTTTGGATTCCGGGACGAATCCGATCTAACGGGTGGGTACTGTAATACACCGTAAAATCCCAAGTCATTTATTAATGCTAATCATCGACACTATTTTAAACTATGCCATTTTTGCGGGCTAATTTGAAATTTTTATATGAGACACTGTTTATTTGACACCCGATTGTTTTGATCACCGTTTATTTGACACCCGATTATGTTTGTCACTTGATTTTCACCCGAATGTCACTCTTGGATATCACCCAATGAGGTTAACACCGGTAACTCCCACTTGCGACCTGACACTCTATTCTGGACACCGAAATATTATTAATATATATATATATATATATATATATATATATATATATATATATATATATATATATATATATATATATATATATATATATATAATGATATGTGTATATAATAATTAGTACAATTTATTAATACTATATATATATATATATATATATATATATATATATATATATATATATATATATATATATATATATATATATATATATATATATATATATATATACGAGTATATATATATGTAAGACGACACCGTTTATGTGTTTTTGGTCTTCACGAACCAACAACGACACCGAAATTAATTTCACAATTTTACGAACCATCTACACCCCGTCATTTTTGGGCCGATCACAAGCCCACACTATTTCTTTCTTTTTTCACTTGGGCCGGATCACCACCATAAGCCCACATATTCCTTTTTCTTTTTCCTTGATTCGTTGGGCCAAGATTTCCACAAGCCCATTTGATATGTTTGTGATGTTTTCTTCTTCTGTGTGGTATGTCACCCGAAACAGAAATCAACTTCCTTGCCATCCAAATATTTACACACGTTTCTTTTTACCATGTTCCCTACTCACACTACACAAGCAAGCAAGCTTCCATTGACATTGTAACATGCGACAAGGAGCACCCTTTTTGAAGCCGTCAAACCCACGGTCCATAGCATTATACACCAAGAGATTTATTACACAAAGGTTTGAGTGTCCCATGGTTCCCCAACAAGTTTACCACATGAGGTCTAAACCTTAATTGTTTATTACCTACACACCTAAGCTAAACTTAAATTAATCAAGGTAAACCAAAGTTACTTCCCTATTAACATATCCGATTTGACAACTCCTTGGAAACTAGACAACAATGTCGAGCTTGACATGACCTCTTGAGGTGTGTTGTATCTTTAGGAACCACGAACCACCCATGAACACCCTATATAAACTTCATTAAATGCTAGTCTCCACACACTCTCAAAATTTCACCAAACATCCAAAAACCACAAACACTCTAGTGTTTCATCTTGTGTTGCTGTCGAGGAGGACCAAGGAGAAACAAGCTAAGGCTTTGGGTTGAACGAGTTGGGTAACTAAGTTTTGGAACAAGGTCACTTCACGAGGAGGGTATCACTTTGGTTTGTTCTCGTTACTCGCACACACGTCCTCATCACCACCAATTTTTGGTGTTGTAAGTGTTATTCACCCATTTCATTTCATATGTTAATCTCATGCATATCACGAATATACATACACGCGACACACACATTTTTACTCACAATGCACTCATAGTGTTGTGTTATGAAACGCCTCGACACCCCCAAGAAATGACCTCACCATTTAATTTTTTTTATACGAACGACCCATCTATATTTTTCGACCACCCATATCTACGACTCACCCACAATCGAACTAACCCAACATGCAAAACTCACTCGACCTTATAGCACGATAACGAGACCTAAACTAAACCTTAGTCGAACCTATTTTATTTTACAAACTAAACAAAGATTGGGCCTAAAATGGGCTAACGAGCCCATGTATATTTTTTCAAAAGATTTCGGTTTGGAAACTTAAGAAAAAGACGAGATGTATAAGACTTTAGAAACTGAATTTGAATAATTTTATAAGTTGTAAAAGTCACTTTTAATTGTACCAAAAGTTTGGCTTTCGAAAACTTCATCAAGGACTATTTTTGCAAAATTATCACGTTAAGGGACTAAACTTGTCAAAACTAAAAACTTGCGAACTGAAATTAACTAAACCGAATTCTTGTAGAAATCGAGGGTAGAAGTTGTCATTTGGCCAATGTTAAGGGAATAAAGTGTAAAAAGTACAAAAGGACCGAATTATAATTATTTTTAAACAAAGGGGTAAAAAATGAAATTTTGTAAAGTTAAGGGTTAAATTGTGAACAAGGTATTTTATAATTATTTTTTTTTTGATTATTTTGGTATATATATATATATATATATATATATATATATATATATATATATATATATATATATATATAACTTTCATTAAAAATATTTAATCATAAATATTTTTAAACTATATTATTTTTCAAACGAGTTAACATTTATCGAACACCGGATCGTAACAACGATACAAATAACTACGTAAAGTTATTTTGGAATATATTAAGACACCCGAACGGATATCACCGTGCACGTGACATATCACATGTCATTTACAACACGAATCTAAAACACCGATTACAATGTATTATTTAGGTCGCAAGTCGGAGGAATCTCATTGCTAGTCATAGCGATACACCATCACTTTGAGCACCTTTGTGATTTCGCACCTTTCAGGTGAGTTCATGGTCCCACATTTTTAATTGTTTTTAAACCCCGTGGGGAGATACATGCTATAAATTGGACACAAGTATTTTTCTGTATGCTGTTATCACCTGATATTGCCCAAGTTGACACCTGTGCTACAAGTCCCTCATATCACGAACCTTAATCACTTGCGAGTGAGCGCGAATATAGTTGATAGATCTATTGGAATGGCAGCCCACCTCTGTCAAGGTGATCACTTGGCAGGAGGTGTGCTATATTCGAGGTATTATGGAAATTTGGCACATTTTCTGTCACCAAGGGCCCCTTGTCATTTACATCCGCTGTGGTGTAGGTGATTGTTATTATCTTTATGATATGTCAAATCAATGTTAAGGCTTGCGTTTCGTGAGGCTTAGGTGCAATATTTCACCAGTTTAGTTAAGACCTGTCTATCTTGGCTTGTTTATTTCAAATGCTTGACTTTTGTTCACACTATTACTATTTAAACTACTATGGATTCACTCAACCTTTGTGTTGACTTTTTAAGCATGTTTATCTCAGGAAATTAGCAAGCATGGTGGCACGGAGGTGGCAAAGGGCACAGGACCTCCCTTTTGATTTCAATAACTATATCATTCTTTACAAACTCATCACTTCTTTTGCTAAACAATTAACATTTTGGAAAAATGTTTGTAACTCTGAATATTTGAGTTCTCATGGAATGATATTGACTATCTTTTGAATTGTTTTCTACGAGTAAGACTCTGTACTAAACTGTAATGACCCCGATTAGACTTCCGCTGCTTAATCAAATTTCGAGGTGTTACACAAATCTTGAAAAAAAGACCTGCAAATAACACTAACATAAAAAAATCAGTTAAATTTTTAACGACTACATCTTTGCTATTAAGTTGAAAGACTGAATTTTGATACCTTTATTTCCATGTCTTCGGAATTGCTGGAAACCTAGACGAGCAGCTGCAATTTCAGCTGTCACTGCTGCAAATATAGTGGGTGTCTATATGAAAATAATGACTTGTATCAGTATAAGAAATAACAAATAGTACATTATTAATTTTGAATTTGTACACGCAAAGATAGGAAGACAATCAACATTAGACCGCCAAATGTACTCATAATAAAGGGATTTTTGAGTATACATATTTTTCCTACTTTTCTACTTAGGTACCAAGTAATCAGGACGTTTGGGATTACCAATGTTTTCTACTTTTGGGGTTATATACCTTTTTATAACTGCAACTAATAAGGGGATGTGTGCATTTAAGCTTTCTAAGGTTTAGCCAGGTTTCAGAAAAACATCAAAAGTTTCAAAAGATTTAGGCTTTTTATAAATGAAAACAAAGATTGATATCTCTGCCAATAAGTGGACTTTTCTTTTTTTTTTTTTTTTTTTTTTTTTTTCGCAATTAAGCTTTTGAATATACCTTATTACAGTGGAAGAAGGTTGTTGATCATTGAGAAATGACTCAGCTATCGTAGTGTGTAATGCTGCTCCAATGGGATCACCCTCGTTTCGTATGTAGGAACTTCATCAACTCGTACGATGTTTCATTACCAACTCCAATGCATCTGATCTACACAAAGTTGACAATATACAAACTGATCAGGCCAGTAAGTTGAAAAATATTAAAATAATGAATCTTTGCTTGCAACAAATTGCATAAATTGTCCAATATATAAAACCTACCCATGTTATAAGTATATCAAAAAAAAAATAGCAGCTGAGCATTATTTTATCGAGTAATGTGAACTCATCTATTTTTGATAGCCTCTTCTGTATTTCATTATATGACACAGTCACTTAGGGAGTGTTTGGCATTGCTTTTACGTTCAGGTAATTGTTTGTTGTTTCAAATTTTCCATATCACATAACGACTTCAAACGGCAAACGCCCTTTATTAAACCTAAGACTAACAATTTGCACTTGTCATACAATTTAAAAATAAATGCAATCTGTTATGTTACGTACCGGTTCAGTACCGGTTAATTGCAAATCTCATCTCATTCCATTTGACTCCATTCCTGCCATGCTGATAATCAAAGTGCGGCAATTATCAAATCCATGTTGCTACAAAAAAAAATAAAAATAAAAATAAAAATCATAATGACTAATCCCAAATTCCAAATATGCTCAAATCCAAATATCCACAGGCAACTATTCCAACTACATTTTTCAGTCAAAAATTGTATGAAACATTTGTTGATGCATAATCTGGCGCGGGCTGGACTTGACGACTCTCCCTGGGCCGCTCGTCGTCTTCTCAAGCCCTGAGTAGACCTGTCAACAAAGAGAACCCGTTAGGAGTGGACCCGAGGCCGTAGCCCCGGGATCCACCTCCGACGGTCAAGTTAGTCTCCATGCGATATAGCATATAAGATTTAGGTTTAGGGTAACCTATTATGTTCTGTGGTGTCGTGTTCTTGAGAAGGGAATCCCAGCCCTATATTTATAAGGCATGGAATTAGGGTTTAGGCGTCGAGTGGGCCGCTGTCTTCCGGGCCTGGCTCATTCCTGGTCCAGTCCGGACTATACGTCCACGACATTGAACCACTAAATTTATGGTTCAAAACATATGTCTGCAAGTATCATGTTTATAGTTAAAGCTCAAAAACCAAATGTTTTAACCACATAAGCACATTGATAAATAAGAAGTGGTCATTGTACACATAAGGCAATTCATACGAAAACAATTAAATAAGCACTCATAAGAAGTAGGTCACCTTCTGATTTCCAGTTCGATCCATGCCATTTGCCTGCAGCCGTAGCGACCCTCTCTGTAACTTGTACCCCAACCCAAATTTCCATCTGAAAATCAACAATAAATAACTAAATACACCATAATAACACAACTAATTTCAGAAACCAAAATATAACAACATAGCATTTATGTTTATATCTAACTAAACATCTTTTCAAAATACATATAAATAAAAATAACCTTCCATCTTTCGGCTCTATTTTTGGGAAGACCCTTTAAGATCAGTTTTCCAACTTCAACCGGTTCATACCTATTAAATCAAATCAAATGAAAACCGAGATAATTATTATCAGGGTTTTAATTGAAACCTGAAAATGGGTAACCAATTTGTTAACTTTAAGGTAAACCCATATCGCAAAATCACTCATGTCACAATATGTCAATCTTTAACAAAAGCCCATATCACAAAATATTTAAAACCACCAAATAAACTCACCTGAAACAAACCGTTGACCACCTACACCAGAAAACCAAAACCCCCAAATTCTGTCAAAAACCTATTTTCAAATTTCAATTCTTAAATAGGTATAACAGTTAATTATTTAAGATTCAGAAAATCATAAATACCTTTCAAAATTCGTCTTCCATTATAACACTGAGGATTTGGTGGGAAGCTCAGGGTATGTGTGTTTGTTTTTTGTGTCCTGTGTTTTGTGGAAAATTAAGTTTAATGAAAATGGTGGAAGAAGAAGATGGAAGAGTGTTCTGGAAAATTGTGGTTGCATTTGGGAAGAATCGAGAGAGATAGAGAGAGATATTTGTGTAGGTGATAATAAGCTCTTGCTTAATGTAATATATACTAATAAGTTTGTTTCTTACTTGGTATTGTTCATAAGCTCTTGCTTAATGTAATATATGCTAATAAGATTGGTGTGCAATGTACCGGTTGTACCGTGCTTTCCTTAGTGCAGAAATCCCCTCCCACCTTAAATCATTCACGAAAAATTGTATTTATTGGTGTGCAATGTCTAGGTTGTACTGTACTTTCTTTTGTGCACAAATCCTCTTGTACATTAAATTAAGGGGTTCAAGCTTTAAGTAGTATAGATAACATTCATATTCAAAGATAAACCATTCATGAGGTAAATAATAAACTAATGAAGTTTTAATAAAATTTAATATTTATTTTTGAAACATACCCATAATTTGTTAGACATTGTAAAACCCGTAACTTTATTAATGATCACTATATATAATAGTGAAACCCTAATACCTAAAACCCACAAACCGGGCTTGGGTTTAATTATCCTCTAATACTCCTCAGCAGTTCGAGTGGCGAAATCGCAAAAGCTTGAACTGGAGTAGTAAACTGAGAAAGCAAATTAAAACAATAAACCAAAATAAAACTGGATAACCCAAAACCAAAATAAACTAAGAAAGCAAATTCGACACCAACAAAAGTCGTCTCGGGAATTAATAACCTGGATTCGACACCAACAAAAGTCGTCTCGGGAATTGATACCGTGGATTTGACACCAACAAAAGTCATCTCGGGAATTAATACCCTGGATTCGAAACCAAAAAAGTCGTCTCGAGAATAAGAACCGTAGATTCAACACCAACAAAAGTCGTCTCGGGAATAAGAACCCTAGATTCGACACCAAACAAAAATGTCTCGGGAATTAATACCCTGGATTCGATATAAAACAAAAACAAACAATTAAATAATTTTTTTTATAACAATAAAACAAAACATAAATCCCTAATAAAATTCTTAATCCTTAAAACACCATTAAACCATGACATGAGTACATTAGACGATTAAAGATTAGGAGTCTTTTGACGGACTTGAAACTGCGCATCATGAAGATGTTGCAAACAATATTTTTTAATCCTTCACCTGTTTTCCCAACACCTTTTGATGAGCAGCTTTCAATCCCTGATGATTTCATTGCAACTAGGGGTGTAAACGAGCTGAGTCGAGTTGAGTATTGTCAAGCTCGAGCTCAACTCGATTAGTAAAACTCGAGCTCGAAACTCGACTCGAGCTCTTTCGAGCTTTGGATTTCAAGCTCGAGCTCGGCTCGTCATCTCAAATTCGAGCTCGAAACTCGACTCAAGCTCGATTGTTGCCACATCTAAATCTCGAACTCAATGAAAAATAAGCTCGACTCGACTCGATTTTATGACAATTACGTAAATACGTGTATATAAAAGTGTAAAAGTGTAATATCATTGAAGCTCGATAATGGCTCGCGAGCCTCACGAGCTGAGTATATTCGAGCTCGAACTCGACTCGAAAGTGTACTTGAGTAGCTCGAGCTCGAGCTCGACTCGTTTATATCGAGTCAATTTTGAGTAGTTTACGAGTCGATCTCGAATAGCTCGCGAGCTGTCTCGGCTCGTTTACACCCCTAATTGCAACATCTACATTGCCATGATTGACTGATTGATTTGATAATAATTTATTATTAGGGGCTTCGGAGGGTTAGAAAAAAAATGGGTTTGAGATGTGTAGGTGTGACGGGGTGGTACAAAAGTGGCGGCTTAATGACCGAGTAGGTCTCAAGATTATACATGCTCATGATATCATGTTAGACATTGTAAAACCCGTTGGTGTAACTTTATTAATGATCACTATATATAATAGTGAAACCCTAATACCCAAAACCTACAAACTGTGCTTGGGCTTAATCATCCACTAATATAATTATGTGTTTATGGTCATTAAAACAATAACATATCATTAATTCCTTTAATTTCAAAATTTATCAGTTACGAAAATAATAATTCTTGACTATCAGGCGTTGAATGTACAATTAGTATGGAGAAATATTAGTATTAATAGGTGGCTTTTATTTGTTTTATAATTAACATCTGTTATTTTTATTTTATTTTATTTTTTGTTTAATTTTAAAACAATGATATACATGCATTATAAAAGGGTAATATTTTAGATCTAGGTAGGGGTGAGCACAAAAATCGAAAAAGAGGACCAGAAAACGAAAAAATTGCACAAAAAAATTGCCCCGGTTTTCAACCAAAGGGGTGGTTCAACATTTTAAAAAACCGGGTGCTCGGGGCGGTATTTGGTTGCACGGGAAAAACCGAACCAAAAAAGTCATCCCGCCCCATCTTTGTTTACTATTTCAATATTTTTCTACATATTTTTATAGTTACACGTAACATTTCTTATATGCTTAATTGTATGGTATTTATGCAAACATATTCATTGGAGTGTACTAATGTTACTATTATTGGAGGGGAAAATCATCCTTGCTGTAAACAGCAGAGAAGTTTTCTGCTCTTGCTGCTATAGCGAAGGGTGTATCATACATAACTTAATATTTTGGAAGGTGAAAAGTGTAAATATTGAAAAAAGAAATGCCCCTTTACTGCAGGTGTCAAAGCTGCTGTTACAGCAGTGATGCTAACCCCTTATTGGAGTGTACTACTTATTTTGCTCAAAACTTTAAATAGTGTATTCGTATTAAATAAAAATATGCTAGCTACTTTAAACTATTTTTGTTAGAAGGATTCATGATAAGTTTAATTTGTGTCGAAAGAGATTCATTCTTGGTTCGGTATTGTTGTAAACATGAAACCCGGTGCTTAAAACGAAATAAGAACGGTAACAGAACCACTATAATGAGAAAAAAAAAAAAAAAAAAAAAAAAAAAAAAAAAAAAAAAAAAAAAACGGTTTGCGATTTTCAAAAACCAAACTTTGCGGATTGGTATTTGGTTTTTGGTTTTATCATAATACGCCCCAAACCGCCTAATGCGCACTTCTAATTTTAGGCTTAAGAGGTGCTTGGTTGGAGGTATTATAAGGTGAGGGATGAATTTTCATTACAGCATGATTCTAACCCACGAACTTCTCCCCCTTCCTCCCACTTCATCTTACGTTACATATATTTAAGAAGCATTTCCTTCACTAATCCATCATTATTATTACGAGGTATTCAGACCCGTGCGTTGCACACGGGCTCTATCTAAATGGTCATAGTGTAATGTGTGGAGTCATTCAGACCCGTGCGATGTACACGGGCTTAATCTAAATGTTCATAGTGTATTGTTCAACACTAAATTTCGTCATTACATGAGCTGTATATAAGTGTTCATAGCGTAATCTTTGGCACTTATTTTCATCATTATATATCTAACTTGTGATGGTTGATGAGGCGAAAAATGATCCGTTTTTAGGGGGTCATTTAAGCCCGAATCCGAATTTATTTGATCAAATATTGCCCTAAATCGTTCCTTTTGTGATTTTAGGTACTTGGAGAGTGAATTCTGGAAAAGAAGCCATTTTGGACATTTTTGGAGCATAAAAGTGAAGAAAACGGCAAAGTCTCAATTTTCCATGCTGGGAACAGTACATGAAGGCGTCAAGAGTAAATTCATGACGGCGTCAAACCTCAAGAATTAAAATCCGTAGTTGATGACGGCGTCACACACAGGGCGTCAAGAGTAATTTGTGTGATGGCCTAGGCCTTGACGGCGTCAGAAGTAGATCAAGGCCGTCCGAGGAAGTATTTGGCGGCGAGATGACGGCGTCACACCTTTGTTCTTGACGCCGTCATCCCTATTTTCCTATATATAGTTTTCTAGTTTTTCACATTGAAAGAGAGAAGTTTTGGAGAAACCCTAAAGACGATTTTGGTGCAACTTTTACAGGTTTTTCAAGGGTTCCAAACCCTTGATACCTTGCATTGTAATTGAGATAAGTGTTCTTCTAATTCAATCAATATGTCTATGTGTTGGTTGTCTATATCCTGTTCTTGTCTCAATTCCATTATGCTAGGCTAGATCTCTTTTGTGTTTGCTTAGATCTAATGAAACCTAGATATTGATTATGTGTTGATTACTTGTTTATTCTTGTCTTGGATGAATGATTTATATGTTAGGCTTAAGAAAACTGGCAGATCTCCAAATGGTAACATGCTTGAACGTCTTAAGAAACATGAACCGATGCGTACTAGGTCTTTATTGGTTGTATTTAATGCATGAGCCACTGTTTACAATCCCTATAGTTGTGCTGGGCATGGTGTAGGAGGAGATAAGAGCTCATAGAATTGGGGAGTTATGTATGTCACCACATGAATGGTATTAAGGAATACGATCCGTCATCCATGCAATTATAACAAGTAATTAACGTGTAAAAGATATCTAGGGAGTAGTGAAATCTAAGTAAACACATTTTCTCCAATTACTGCTCACAACTTTAGTTTAATTAGTTTATTTTCATTTTTGTTATTTTATTTTGATTGCATCTTAGTATTGGGTTAGTTGAATAGCAACTAATTCCGCCCACTCTTCCAAAACCCCGAGATTTTAATTGCTTTCTAAAAAATATAAAAATACAAAAATAATCATCCCTCACCTTTAGAACTAGTAATTAGGCTTTCTAATCCTAGCGACACTATTCCTAAGCTGAACGATCAATCCCCCGGTACTTGTCACTATACTATACTACAACGATCAGGTACACTGCCTGGTGGGGGTTGTAAGCTTCTCGAGATCCCTCGAGAGGTAAAGCCTGTTGCGATTCCCACGCATCAAGTTTTTGGCGCCGCAGCCTGGGGAATAGTTATTGTCTAGGTTAGAATTTCTTTTTATTAGGTCTACTTGCTAGATTCCTTTCTAGTAGGATTTTGTTTTTATTTTTAGGTTTTATTTAGTCTATCTTATTTCTTTGTGTCCTTTGTTCGTAAACTATTTCGATGGATAACAATAACATTGATCGTTTGATTCCTGTTATTCGTATTTTTCGTCGTAGGATTTTCCAAATGCCCACCCCACTCCTTTTAGTTGAGAATGAGAACCCACCTAACCGTTCACCCAACCACCACTTTGACAATAATTCTGAGTTAGAGGAGTCTGATCATGATGATGACCGTAGGGCTAGTCCCTTTTACTATTCAGACTCCGACGAGGATCTTGATGACGGTGATGTGATTAATGAGAATAGGATGGAAGAAGAAATAAACCCTCTTAGGTATATCGACCCTAGGACTAGGATTGAGTGTGATAGCTCATTCAACATGCAATTTCCTTGTAAGATCGGATTTAAGAGCTTTAACGCCTATCTGAACTCATCTCTCCCAATGAACATAATCTCGCGCAATGAATATAATAAAATCATGGTAGATGAGTTAGAATACAAAAGGGAAAATATTGTGGCTAGGGCAATACCATTGCATGTGTTTGTAGGAAGTTTGGTTTATCTTGTTGGGTTCATGGTTATGGAGAATCTAGGAGAATTTATTGATGATAAATTGACCCAAGTTGTGTTTGGAAGACCTTTCAAACGATTGACTAACCTCGATGAAAAACTCATAGAAGGGTTAATTACATTCTCGGATGGGGATGAAGAATTTGTCTATCAAATGCCCCGCACACACCCTAGGTTCAAGGATTTCTCCATTGAAAAGTGTAGTAGGTATCCGCCTATAGAAATGCTAAGTGAGAATGATAAGAAAAGAGGACTTAAGTATACTCATGAAAAGAATAAAAGATACTATCGCGGATGCTTAGAGTTAGGAGATGATTATAGGAAAGATGAGGCGACTATTAGATGGCTCACACTTGGTTATGTGAGCATAAGCGATACACGGTAACCCATGACTTTGAGTCTAGCTACAAGACTCGTAAATAAAGAAAAGCGCTTCTTGGGAGGCAACCCATGTTTTGTGTGATTTTATTTGTTTGATTGTTATTTGCTTCCATATGCATGTTTAGTTTTTATTGTTGGTTGATCATGTTTCGCAACTAAAAATGTGGAAATACTTTACTTTGTTGTTTAGCCTAGTCTTAACTCCACCTAAAAGTATTTTTGCAAAAGATAAGTGTAAGGGGAAACCCCAAATATGTTTTCAAGAAACAAACCGATCATGATTCTCCACAATATTAAATGAACATGTATATTCGTATTCGTTAGAGTCAAATGCTTGTATTGAGTCATAATGAAGTTTTGCAGGATTTTCCAGGAAGTAGGACCAAGTTTTTCCAGAAATTTTCCAAAAACTTAACATAAGAATTTCTGCAGGTCCATTCTGACGGCGTCAGAGGTTTACTCTTGACGGCGTCAGGAGTTAAAATCTGGAAATTTTACCGGTTTTGTTTTTCTAACGGAGTCTTATGGTTTTTTGTGAATTATTAAGTTTTATAATCTCCAGGAAATCTGCAAACTTCATTCCACAAGCATTATATCTTACTTTGTTTTCTAGGATTTAGTAACTTATATAGGATGCCGCCGATTTTACGCAAGGTTGTCTTGTCTATTTTTGTCAGGATTTACAGGTTATGTTCGACAAGGAGATGATTTATATTCTGGAAGGGAAGCTTTGATTGTTCATTTTCTTGGAGGAAGATCTAATCTGGCCATCCTATAATCCATACCGAGCGAATCAGGGGAGTATTTGATTTCATTCTCTTTACTTTTTCACTTTTACATTCTTTACTTGAACATTGGGGACAATGTTCATCTTAAGTGTAAGGGGAAGGTAAAAAGATGATACCTTACATATGCACTTTCGCTTGAGTTTGTTTTGTTTGATAGTAGATGTGTAATAAAACTATGAGAAATACTTGTTAGTGTAATTTTAGCGCCAAATTTAAAATTTTTTACAACATTTAGGAGTGAAACTTTAGCCATAGCAAGCGTCTCATGGATAGGAGATTGTATGACTAGCACATAACCGTATATTCAGAAAAAATTTTCCACCCAAATATGTGAGGTTCGCCTTTAGATTTGATAGGAAAAGCATTCATTATTAGTGCTTATGAGTGTACCGGTAGCATTTAGATTCTAGAACTTGCGTTAGTGATGCATCCCGAGACTGCTAGTGAGAAAGAGGCATTAGGATCACCCTTGTGTTAAACCTGTATTATAATTACTTGACCATTTATGTCATACTACTTGACTAGTTAAGTCAACTAATTTTTCTCACACCCTTAGCGTTGTACTCATTTTTAGTACACGAAACCCCTAGTACACCCCTCCGAGCCTATCTTTTCGTTTCTAACTTTAAGCATTTTACTTAAAGGAAGAATTTGTTACACCCCACTTAAATGTACACCCAAATCGCCTTAGCCTTCCGTGTATGCGCTCATCTTTAGTGCATTATTGTTATTTGTTAAACCCTAAGTTAACTTTCTAATTGATTACATGGTTGCTAAGTCGAGTCATATCCTTGTACATATTGTTTTGGGACGATTGGGACTCATGGGTAAGTACTTATTTTATGGAGTAATGGGGAAGAACATCATTTATTACCCCCATATATGCGTTAATCTTAAAAGTGCTCAAAGTGTTTTGATTTTCTTAATTCGAGTCATTAGATTAGTTTAAATGTAAAGTATGTAAAGATTCAAGTGTAAGGGGAACGTTCATTCCCTATGATGTATTATTTTGGATGGTAGGGTAAGAGTGTATGCAAAAAAAAAAAAAAAAAAAAAAAAAAAAAAAAAAAAAAAAAAAATCGAAAAAATCAAGAAAAAGAAAAAAAAATAGAAAAAAGGAAAAAGAAAAAAAACATACGGACTATCATCCCTTTTTATTCTTTGTTTATTTTATGTTTTTGTTATTTCTCATTTATTAGCTTAAATCGAGTCTAGTCTTGGCTTAGCAACGTCATATTGTACATGTAATTAACCAAGATTGTTAACTCGCCACCAGTAAAAACTTCCTTTATCCAACAAAACCGTGTATTTCATATCCCTATACCTAACGTTACAACACTTTAAAAGACCTCTTTGATAGTTTATGCTAGGTGCTTACGCCATGTGGTGGAGGTTTGATCCTTTCCCAAGCCTATGGTAATCTATTTTGCTATGACAGGTAGTGAGAGATATCTTCCATTTCCATAATGTTATATTACTTTATTACACCCGAGAGATGTGAGTATCTAAACACTATTTGTGAGGTGCTTGTGTATGACCTCCGTGCTTGTCTATAGGTCTTTAGTGGAACGATTATTTGTTGTAATTACTTTTATATTAGTGTTAAATGACCCCTAACTTGTCTTTTGAGTAGAATAAAAGCGCATTTGCTTGAGGACAAGCAAATCTCAAGTGTAAGGGTATATGATGAGACGAAAAATGATCCATTTTTAGGGGGTCATTTAAGCCCGAATCCGAATTTATTTGATCAAATATTGCCCTAAATCGTTCCTTTTGTGATTTTAGGTACTTGGAGAGTGAATTCTGAAAAAGAAGCCATTTTGGACGTTTTTGGAGCATAAAAGTGAAGAAAACGGCAAAGTCTCAATTTTCCATGCTGGGAACAGTACATGAAGGCGTCAAGAGTAAATTCATGACGGCGTCAAACCTCAAGAATTAAAATCCGTAGTTGATGACGGCGTCACACACAGGGCGTTAAGAGTAATTTGTGTGACGGCCTAGGCCTTGACAGCGTCAGAAGTAGATCAAGGCCGTCCGAGGAAGTATTTGGCGGCGAGATGACGGCGTCACACCTTTGTTCTTGACGCCGTCATCCCTATTTTCCTATATATAGTTTTCTAGTTTTTCACATTGAAAGAGAGAAGTTTTGGAGAAACCCTAAAGACAATTTTGGTGCAACTTTTACAGGTTTTTCAAGGGTTCCAAACCCTTGATATCTTGCATTGTAATTGAGATAAGTGTTCTTCTAATTCAATCAATATGTCTATGTGTTGGTTGTCTATATCTTGTTCTTGTCTTAATTCCATTATGCTAGGCTAGATCTCTTTTGTGTTTGCTTAGATCTAATGAAACCTAGATATTGATTATGTGTTGATTACTTGTTTATTCTTGTCTTAGATGAATGATTTATATGTTAGGCTTAAGAAAACTGGCAGATCTCCAAATGATAACATGCTTGAACGTCTTAAGAAACATGAACCGAGACGTACTAGGTCTTTATTGGTTGTATTTAATGCATGAGCCACTGTTTACAATCCCTATAGTTGTGCTGGGCATGGTGTAGGAGGAGATAAGAGCTCATAGAATTGGGGAGTTATGTATGTCACCCCATGAATGGTATTAAGGAATACGATCCGTCATCCATGCAATTATAACAAGTAATTAACGTGTAAAAGATATCTAGGGAGTAGTGAAATCTAAGTAAACACATTTTCTCCAATTACTGCTCACAACTTTAGTTTAATTAGTTTATTTTCATTTTTGTTATTTTATTTTGATTGCATCTTAGTATTGGGTTAGTTGAATAGCAACTAATTCCGCCCACTCTTCCAAAACCCCGAGATTTTAATTGCTTTCTAAAAAATATAAAAATACAAAAATAATCATCCCTCACCTTTAGAACTAGTAATTAGGCTTTCTAATCCTAGCGACACTATTCCTAAGCTGAACGATCAATCCCCCGGTACTTGTCACTATACTATACTACAACGATCAGGTACACTGCCTGGTAGGGGTTGTAAGCTTCTCGAGATCCCTCGAGAGGTAAAGCCTGTTGCGATTCCCACGCATCAATGGTATCACACATTTTCTAAGCATGACACACATTTAAAATAGTTTATTAACATTAAAAGAGTATATGTGAAGAGACTTTTTTCAAGATGCTACATTTAAAACAGTCTCTTCATATGTAATTTTTTAATATGTATAAGTTACATACTAAATGTCAAAGGGAGGTTAAATGCATACGGTTCTTTCAAAATAAATGTAACCATTATATAAAATCGTAACAAAGTGGATATTCTCTATATTTTGAGATCAACTTGTGACAATGAATTATCCTTTTGGTTTATCATATCAAATACGACAGCTCCACATTACTACGCTTAATTACTCGAACTTTATTTTTTCCACAAAAACCATTTAAGTTTCAATGTTTTTTTTATTGTTTTGAAAATCGGTTCAATATTGTTAGTATCTTTAATTTGTAGCATTTTGCATATACAAATATATTTGAAGACATCAATCTCACCATATAAATTTTCTACTCTTAATAACTAATATAACAATTTCATTTTGCCAAATTTGTTTGTCATTTTACAAATGAAACTAAAATCATATTTAGATAATCAATTAATCTCCATAGTGATATTACTTATTGAGTAAGATTTAAATTTAATTTACAATAGATTATGTAAATGGTATATCTATATTGTTTAAACTATATAAATCGTCAAAATGATATTACTTATTATGCAAGATTTAAACTACAGTAAAATTATATAAATGGTAAATCCTCAAAATAACATAATCGCTTAATTGCCGATACTAATTGTGGATATGATTACCCGAATCATTACTACGTATTTGTTTTATCTTTAGTCTACTGCTTTGCACCATTTATGGATAAAGATGAAATAAATTACATTATCAAAAGCGAACTATAAAAAAGTTTTTTTTAAAACAAAACTATAAAAACATAAAACATTAAAGTAATTAGTATATTCAAGAGTATAAATTATAATTCGTATAATAAAAAATCAGATCGAGTGACCCAAGTCCGAATCATAAACCCGCTCGAATCAATCAATAGACCCGACATTTAACTAAACACAATTAGACCTAACCTTAGTTTTTGTGTACTCCGCCCCTATCTCTAAACTCACACACAAACACATCTATCACCATCATCAAATATATCTTCTCCCTACAAACAATTACATCTCATCTTCATTTAATACCATCAAATCATAAATGAATCACACATCTAAAGATTTAAATAATACAATCGGAGCAAAACCCTAACATATGTCTTCGTTTGCGATTCAAATCTAATCAAGTTCATCATAAATCCGAATCAAACACAAACACACAGCCTTATCGTGACCTTTTTCTTCTTTGATGTTCAAGATGAATCAAGGACACGTTTAAACGAATTCAAGATCCTAGGATGGGTCTCGGGTAGGGTGATTTGATATTGTTTGTGTTTTTGTTTTTCAAACCGAAAAAAAAAGAAAGATTGTAACAGTTTTGTTATAGTCCTTTCTTGAATAAGTTTGGATATTAATGAAGCTAGGCTTCAACAAATTCGATTCTTGTAGTTGTGTGATTGTGAGGGTTCATGGTTGTGTCTAGTTTGTCGGATTGTTTTTTTTTTCTTCTTCAGTTTTTAAGTCATAGTTTTGGATTTGTTGTTATCGGTTATGAGACGTGAAGTTGTTTGTTGTTGGTTGATGTTGGTTGTTCGATTAAGGTTGTTGGATTTGAATGGGTTATTTGGTGAAGATCGGGAAAAAATGATGTTTTGAAAATGGTGATAGTGGCTATTTATGATCTTCAAAAAGCAACCGAAAAGATTATTTGCTGCATTTATTCTCAATTAGTTATGTTTTACTTCATCTTCCTGACATTCAATCCGTGAGATGGTTGGTTTGCTTAGAGCTTGCATATTTCACTTTTAATTTGTGAGCTATTTATTATGACCACTTTACATTTATAAGGCTACTTAAGCTTTTAGTATATAAGATTATTATTATTATTATTATTATTATTATTATTATTATTATTATTATTATTATTATATTAACAGATCATGAATGTTTATAAAATGTATTCTCTCTCTTTCAAACTAAAGAGATTTCAACTTATTATCTTGTATGCAATTCTAGCGAAAAAAATTGTAGTGTAAATTTTTGAAAATATTTAGTTTTTTTCGTAATTTGCTCTCTGTAAGTACCAATTCATAGTATAGTTTCTTAAATGTATTAAAGTGTGCCCCCTCAACCAAAAATTTCTGGCGCCGCCTCTCGATAGGAGAATGCCAAGAAAACGTGTATTCTTGATTCTTGTCTTCGTATCTAATTAGGCTCCTTAGAAGATGAAGACACATGATCAAATCAAGAATGTCTCGGTTCGTCTTATGCATGTTATCGACATAATCACATGACTTGAGCCACATAGCAATGTTATTGATCCATAGTGCCTTCTTCTTAAACTCATCAATCAACATTGTTGAAAATAAAGTCAATTAAACATCACACGAATTTGTGTGTTAGCCACGTACTAGCCCACTACCATTAAAATCATTAATTGAGACAACTTAGGTGTTATTTTAGGGGAAAAAAAGTTTCTTTTTGACCTGGTTATTTTTCATTCCTTTGTACAAAACCAAGCACCATCAATATAATGGGAATACCCTTTGCCTTCGCATTGCATCTTTCTATTCCCTTTGCCATTCCTTGACTTGGGCCAAGCATGCCCTAAGCTTTTATTATCTTAAAACGCTAAATTAGTCTCAAATCGCATTATTGTTCATATCTGGTAGCCATATGAGATCTAATAGAAAGTTTTTGTCCATCTAGGAAAGATAACATAACAATATGATAATAGCATTTGTTATTATCATGGGTGAAAGGTTGAGAAATTAATTAATACTCCGTAATTAATATGTTAATGACTTGGAAGACATAGAGGAGGTGCATAGTTTTTGGTTTTTCATGTTGTTAAAGAGTTAAACAGTCATGATGTTAAAGAGTTGAACAATCAAAAGAGATGGCGAATAGCTGCAAACAACATTGCACTTTCACTTGCACATGTCGTAATGATAAATGGCTCAAAGATGAACATTATGCTCAAAGATGAACCAATTTTATTTGCGAGATTGCTCACATCAAACTAAAAAAATATGTAAGATATAAGTTAATGAGGTTACAACGACATTTTTTTTAAAAGATTATAACATGTAAAGTCCAAATGTTTAAAAAATAAATAAATAAAATAAGAATCCACAATCATAATTACTATATATATAATACATCATCAATTCGGTGGGTTGTTATTGGTTGCCCAGATTCATGACATCAAATTTGCGTCACATTGGTGGCCAGTAGTGATTCATAATGAGAAGCCCCGTCCAAACATTATTTGTAAATGATTATCACAAAAATTTCTCGAAAATTTCCGCTGCAACGCAGAGGGTACCTTCTTACTTGTAAAAGATAAAATATAATCTCAAAAAACACTTGTTTAGGCCGTACTTTAATTTGTCTAATCAGGTATTAACCCAATCCAGCCCAGCCCAGCCCAAATAAATGCATGCAAATATGCAATGGTACCTGGGCTTCCTTCAGCTTGTATCAGGTCTTACTATTTTTTTTCTTTATCTGTATTTCTTTTCTGTACTTCGATTTATCAACTCTATGTACGTACACCTTGTCTAAAATCAATATATTTTTTTCTCAAATCCGAATCTTGAGGTCATATACTATGGAAGATGTGACTTGTATAAAACATTCACCAACTTAAATGTACATATTGCATAACTTACCAGGCACAAGGCACTATCAGTTGAAGATGGTACAAGAATAATTATATAAAAGTGCATCGCATGCAAAATAGTTTTTTAAACTTTATGTGGAGCACCAAGGCACCACTTATTAATCAAACAAGGAAACCGGCACCCGCCCCGTTGCGGTAGGGCTTCTCGTTGTGAGATCGTGATATATTATTTGTTGACACATGTTGTATTTGTTTGAAATAAATGTCGGTTAAACTATATTTGTAGTTGTCGTACAAACATTGAGTGCTCTAATAACAAAATATTTTTTAATTGGAATTGTGGCTGTTAAATATTAGTAATAACTTAAACATAGATTAGGGACTAAAGTGTACTTTATAATTAGATTAGGTGGTAGACTAGAACTAGGATTAGATAGCTTGGAGTGCAAGGCAAGCTGGGTTTCTATCCTCTCATCTCTATAGGGGCGATGCTAGTTATTCATTCTTATTCTTCAATTGTAAAAGCTTTATTGGTTTTAATAAATGGTTCGTTGAGGGTATATTGTATGCATATTTTTGTCGCTTCTTTGTAGTCTTTCGTGTTTGCTACTTGTGCTCGATACAACTCGCGATCTAGCGTTCCGCGATCGAACTTCGGGTTTGTTGTCGAGGTATTTTTCCAACAGTGGCTTTAATAACTTTTGGCATTCACGTGAAGCTTAAAAAATTCATATTGGCGCGTGGGCCTTCCTGTTACTCCACTCTCAGTCGCACTAAAAAAAGGATGAACCAATTCCTCGCGACACGTGCCCTATTTTGGATCGTACTTCCTTGTGATTTCATATGTTATTTTTTGCCGATTAATTTTTTTCACTTATCATGTTTAGTTTTTTTGAAAGGTTTGCTTCAGCGGTAGAAATCCTATATTACAAATCCTATGCCCAGGTTCGAACCTGGGGAAAACCCAAACACAAGACTCAAATTGAGACCTTGTGACCAGCTGCTCTAGAGCACACTGGCTCTTATCATGTTTAGTTACCAACAAAGACGGAAGCCCAAGACATTCCTCCTACAGGCCTAAAACGACAATGACGTCAATTTGACACAACCGAATAGGGCAACCAATCCCAGGCCACCGAATTGATGGCATTTTATATATATATATATATATATATATATATATATATATATATATATATATATATATATATATATATATATATATATATATATAGTAATAATGTAATTAATCAAAATTTGTTTTATTTCGTAGAAGTATCAAATGATTCTTTTTCACTTGAACACTTAAGTAAATTAATCAACCTAATTGGATATTAAGAAAAAAGGGCAACATCCAAGAAGTTTTCAAAAAAAAAAATGGAAGGAAATTATCTAGGGAATTCATACAATTTTCTCACAGATTTTGTGCACGGTTATTAGTGACGGTTTTCTTGGTGATTTCCTAGCAATCAGTGACAATGGGGTGGAGGGTAGAGAGTTACGTAGATTAGTAAATCACTCTAATCGATTGATCGAAATTTCTTTATTCCTACTAGAAACCATGTAAGGGATGAGAAGTGAGAACTTCATCTCGTTCAGTGAGTGGAAGATCTTTTTGAGGCTGCTTGAGATCGACGACCAGCCTAAAGATATCACACTTAAAAAAAAAGACACAACGACGTAAATGGTACAATCTGATAGGATGTTACAATATTTTTGTGACATTATCAATGAGCTTCCATGTTGAGCTAGTGTTTATATTATTATTCCCAAATCTGAAATCTCACTCTAACACCATGAAGCACTTTCATTAAAGGCTTCAGGTGACTTTCACATGACATTAAACATGGAGAGTAATTTGCTTTCTAAATCACAAGCATACCCCTCACATGCCATTAAACATGGAGAGTATTTGGCTTTTCGAATAACGTACAGAGGCTTGATCCGATCTTTACATACTCATATGTATACGTCAAGGACATATATATATATATATATATATATATATATATATATATATATATATATATATATATATATATATATATATATATATATATATATATATAGGGGATAACATAGCTACATTACAATGTAGCCAATTGGCTACATTTCCTTTGAAAAAAAAGGTGGGGACAGGGGGAAAATGTGTGTCAGGGACATACTGCAGGGACTGAACTGTACATTATTAAAACTTTTTTCAAAAGAAATGTAGCCAATTGGCTACATTTGTAATGTAGCTAATATTTTCCCATATATATATATATATATATATATATATATATATATATATATATATATATATAAACTAGAAGGGACACGATAAAATTAAAAGAAATATTATAATAAGTGAAAAGGTATTATAGCCACGTGTGCATTCCAAATCAGAGTGAAAAAGTTAATCGGAGATACATCTATTTTTGTAAGTGCATTTAAAATGTGTGACTGTGTTCTCACTCTTCTCATTTTAGCTTTATTTCTCATTTGATCAAACTCGTACAAACTAATCTTATAACAAACTGACCAAGTTTCAAGTCACATAAAGGAATGCCACATTCGTAACTTATCAAAACTTTTCCTGAAAAAAAAAAAAAAAAAAAAAAAAACACTTTAATTTCCGAATTAAAATCAAGTGGCATGTTTTAGACGAAAGAGACAAGACTTGCTAATAGCTACATACTCGCGTATACACGTTTACATTATTAGAATCTAGATCAAAAGAGAAGACTTTTTTATATGAGAAAGAGTGAGAAGAAAATAATTCACAACATTTATAACTCTGATTCACAATTTCATATTATAAGAAATAAGATCCTTAACTTCAATGTGATGACCATGATCGTGAATCCCTTCAATATGTAAATCGTGAATCATGGTTACAAATCTATTGAAACCCTGTCTTTTTATTCATCTCTTTTTCAAGAGTCTTTTCACTCGATTCAATGGGATCATCAAGTGATTAAAATTTTCATTGCCTTAAAGTAATGATCAACTTTTGGTCTTATTCTCGCTGTAATTTTTACGCGTGCATGTATGATCATAAGCGATATCATCTTATGTCTTTCTAAATTATAGCCCTTGAAGCAATGGAAAATGCCATCCGCAACAATCTTCTTACTCGAATTGTAAGCTTTATTTGTTCTAATAAAAGGGTGTTTGAGAGTAAACTTGTGTGTTCTTTTCTTGTTTCTCTCGTGCTCTTCAACGGGTTGTGTTGAAGGTTGCTACTCAACGGGTTGCGTTGAAGTTTGCTACATGTGCTCGACGAACGACCTACGATCTAATGTTTTCGCGTATCGTTCTTTGAGTTGTTATCGTAATTGTCCAACAGCAATAGCTATTGAGCTTATAATGTCATAACCCAATTTTTTTTTGTGCAAAGGTGAAATTATATTATTACTCACAAAAAGAATACAATAGTGATATAGAGTATAGGCATGCCTATATTTTTATAACAGAAATACAATTTAGAACCATACCAGAGAGATACAAGCTATACTCAAAACAGAATACAAGAAATGCATACACTTAGGCTAACAGCCAAGAAAACATCAACTGCATAGGCAAACTACCTCCAGTTTGTAACTGTCGTGTAGCTTTATTCACCTTTAAGCACCAAAATACCATCCAACTACATTTCCAAACTCCACTCCACCAAAGTCATTCAACCTGCAACCACAATGGCCAAAGTAGGTGAAAGAGTCAGGCATCATTGGGAACCCATAACCCCTCCATGTCAAGAGTTATCCCAACTGTGCTACATTTCCATTTCAAGAATGGCTTCACACAGTTGGGAACACATATCTTGAGGGAGGACCAACCTTACCTCCTTAGCAATGTATAACTAGGACCATGTAGGTTCATCTTTCACTCATAACAATTCCTAGTTTCATACAATGCCACACCAATTCACTTACCCTACTCAAGAGGAACCTCACTTTATGGTGTACAAATCATAGCTTTTAAGATCTCGATCTAGCTCTTAAGATCTTCTGATCTTACGATACTGTTAAGAAAAAAACGAATCGATCCTTCGTAGGATCTTAAAAAGTATAGGATCTTAAGTATGATCCCGATCTTACCATATGATCGTAAGATCTCTATCCGATTCGATCCTACTACCTCCGTCCCAATTTATTTGTCCACTTTTGATTTTCAAAGTCTTTCTTTGTCAACTTTGACCTTAAATATGTTTGTTTGTGTTATTTAATATTTGTTGCAAAATATATGAATAGATTGAGTTTTAAGTGTATTTTTAATATGTATAATTTTCATCAAGTATTATATAACACAAATAAGAATATTTACGGTCAAAGTTGACAAAAAAATACTCAAAAAGTCAAAACTGGACAAATAAATTGGGACGGAGGGAGTACTTCCCTTAATTTAACTAACTAATAAACTATAAATATATTAATTTTGTTAAATTAAAACAATATAGCAAGTGTTGATTACTATAAATATTTAATAAGAGCAAGATATATAGGTTTTTTGATCAAAAGATTCAACGTCTTTACATACCGATTTGATATTTTTATATTTTAGAACAACACTCGTCGCATTCTCATATTACTATAACTTTCAGAACTCTTTTTTCTTTTCTAATTTGTTATACAATCATCTTTGAATACGAATTACAAGAAAAATATGATTTTTATACATTTAAGTAGAATCTTTCGATCTCGATCCGATTTTTGCAAAAAAAAAAAAAAAAAAAAAAAAAAAAAAAAAAAAAAAAAGATCCATAATAGAAACTCGATCTTAACAGAATAACAGCTTTAGTACAAATAGTCCATAGACTGTACTGTCCCAAACACACTCTAGAGGGAAGTTAGGAACAAAACAGTTACAGTTACAGACTACTTATCAACCAAGATAGAGCCATTCAAGGTTTGATTTTTATATTTCACTTCTTTTTTGTTTTCTTTAATAACAAACTTTAGTTGATAAAATTATAATATTAATAAGAACTGGAAACTAATTGTTTTTCATCAATGACGACTTTACAAGTTTACACCCGTTCAATGTCTGATTTTTTTATTTCACTTCTTTTTTGTTTTCTTCAATAATAAACTAAAATAAAATCATAACGATTGTCGATTGACCAAGTCGATAAATCTTTCGAAGACATTTGAATATAGAAAAATGATTTATTTATTGTGACAATATCTGAAATATTTTCTGTTCTACGGTCGTATATACCTCCTCTAATTAACAAAAGATAAAATTGGCAACGCTGTAAACAAAGTCACCATTTTAGTGAAGTTTCCAAAATGACATCGACCTTACATATAAGACTATAAGTAGACATTTTCAAACAGACGTTTTCAAACATTCTAAACGTAAACTCTTGTAGTTATAATGTTGTTATATATTAATTAAAACATCAATACGTATTACGTATAGTACTGTGAAATTTTATGCATAATAGTAGCCATCTCTGATTAAATATCAACCTCAAAATGGTTGAAGTACAATAACTCTTTATGGAATTATGGCTATGCTTTAGCAGTGCCGTAGCTAACTGATCAGAGTCCCTGCACGAAAGTTTATACGATAACTAAATACGATGGTCAAAAATATACTATACCTAATTACCTACTATGGAAACCAAAATCACAGTGTTTTGATGATCCATTGAGATTGTATAACGGTAACAATTTCTGTTGGAAGTGAATTTTAACGTCCCAAATTATAATGGGTATATATTTTGAGGCCCTACACTGTATTACATCCAGGGACGGACCTATAGTATAATCATGGGGGTCCGGTGCCCCCCACGGCTAGCCGAAAAAGTTGAAATTTTAGTGTAATTTTTTTAAAACTTTGACCTTTTTTAAAAAGTGACCCCCACCCAAAACTCAAATTGCCCCCCACCCACATACCAAAACCTAACATTTAATGCTCTAAAGCCTTATAAATCATTCATCTCTAAGTAAAAATACTAGATTTATCATTACGATCTTTTTTTTTTCTGTATTTTATTGTTATTGTCAAAAAAAAAAAAAATTTTTGCCCCCCACATTTATATTCCCTGGGTCCGTCACTGATTACATCTCGCTTACCTTCGTATATGACTCTGTGATTTAGCAAATGATAGAAAAGATACCATGCATAAAAATATGTTAACCAACTTTTGTACAAATATAACTAAACAAATTCAATGGTATTTATATATAAAAGGTGTATAACACACTAGATTGTAAGAGCTTTACAAATTACAACCCTATGCACGAATTTCACTTCTTACAAAATTATTACACGATTGAAACAAATCAATAAATTACAGGCTTAGCTGAATTCGCATCCCAAACACCTCCTTCCTTAAGGTATTGCATATACCTTGAAAAATCGGGTCTAGCAGTCGCCTTCTTTTTACGGTTTCTCCTTTCAAATAAGCTAAAAAGCGGATGAACCTTGCTTGCTTTCTTCACTTGCTTCTCTACGGTAACTACTTTAGCTGGACCTCTCGGGTCCGGCACAAATTTAGTTGGAAGTTTGCCAAAGAAGTTGGCAGGCAACGTTGTGGACCTTAGCATTTTAGCGTCCATTTGTACATCTTCGGACGTGAATTCACTGATCAATTGGTCGTATCCGCGATGAACTTTCCTCGAGCTCATTGCTCTAAACATGGTTCCTGAATTATGGAGAAGAGAGGGTGTTATGGATTGAGTGTGAAGTTTGAAATGGTGAAAGTCGTAAAAGATTGAAGGTTTTATAGGCGTGGAAAGAATTTTTCTTCGTTATTTTTTTTAAAATATTTGAAATTTGTTCACATGGTCGTGTTTGGTTGGCGACAAGAAGAAGAGTAAGGTTCTAGGAAAGTGGGTCAGAATGATGTGAGATTGTGTTATGCCGTCAATTTGTATTCTAATCTTCGAATACTATTATTTCGGTCTTCCCATGCTTGAAAATGCAAAAACTCTTTGACTTTCGTGTTTGTAACTTGTCAATAACAAAATATCCTTTTAGACATTTACGGAGTAGTAGTTTTTTGAATGCGAAAATTTGCTATAGATATCTTAAGACATACTAAGATATGATGTGTAATTGTTCATGATAATATGTTTTAGGGGGTGCTTGGTGGAGGGTAAAGGGGATGGGGAATGAGTTAGAAATTGAAAAGGGCCCACATCTTTCAAATAATGGTGCTTGGTTATGGAGGGGTAAGGTATTGATTACCCCGTAGTGGGTAATCAACCATTATAGAGTAAATTGGAGGGCAAGGTATTGATTACCCACCTCACTCATTACTTTGCATTCCTTTCCCTTTCCTTTTCCCTTTCCCTTTCCCCACTTTGAACCAAGCGGACCCTTAGTGTTTCTTAACGAGTAAACTAGCTAATTGCAACAGAAGTATTAAGGGCAAATGGCACCGTAGAGAAAAGTTCATTTAGGGACTAGTTTTTTTGTACATACCAAGGGACAAATCCCTACCATCCATTTAGTTTGATCTAATGGTGGGGATTAACCTAAGATTAAACATGGAAACCTAAGTCCATATCTTTTTCTTTCCTTTTTCTTTGTCTTTTTTATTATTCACTTTCTTTATTTATTTATTTCTTTTTTTTTTTTTTCTTTTTGGCTCTTTTTTCCAATTAACGTTACACTTTTTTTTTTTTTTTTTTCAATTCATGTTTTTTTTTTTTTTTTTTTTTTTAAATAAGTCAAGCTTTTTTTTTTTTAAATAAATTCACGATTTTTTCTCATTTTATTACGTTTTCGTCCGTTTTTGTCTGTTTTCACATGATTATATACATTTTCAGACGTTTTTATCCGTTTTCAGACGTTTTTGTTCGTTATTATACGTTTTTGTCCCTTTTTTTACGTTTTCGTCTGTTTTCAGACATTTTTATCCGTTTTCGTCAGTTTTTATGTGTTTGCAGACATTTTTGTCCATTTTCAAACGTTTTCATCCGTTTTTATACGTTTTTGTCCGTTTTCAGACGTTTTCGTCCGTTTTTATACGTTTTTGTCCGTTTTCATACGTTTATATACGTTTTCGTCCGTTTTCATATGTTTTCATCCGTTTTTACACGATTTCATCCGTTTTTATACGTTTTCGTCCGGTTTCATATGTTTACATATGTTTCCGTCTGACTTCATACGTTTTCGTCCGTTTTTAGACGTTTTCGTCCTGTTTCCTACATATTCGTCTGTTTTCTTACATTTTCGTTCATTTTCATAGGTTTTCGTCCGTTGTTCAATTTTTTTTGGCCAATTTTAGACGTTTTCATACGTTTCTGAATATCACAAGTGATATTCGGTGATACTCATACGTTTTTGTCTGTTTTCATCCATTTTTGTACATTTTTGTCTGTTTTCAAACGTTTTCGTCTATTTTCATACGTTTCGGCAGTATTTATACGTTTTCAGACGTTTTTATCTGCTTTCAAACGTTATCATCAATTTTTTACATTATCGTCTGTTTTCAGACGTTTTCGTCTGATTTTATATGCTTTCATCCATTTTTATCTGTTTTCATACGTTTATAAACATTTTCATCCGTTTTTATGTATTTTTGTCTGTTTTCAGACGCTTTCGTCTGTTTTCATACTTTTCAGCAGTTTTTATACATTTTCGTCCGTTTTCATCAATTTTTCATACGTTTTTGTCCCTTTCCATGCGTGTTTTTACGCTTTCATATGTATTCGTTCGTTTTCATATGTTTTCGTCCGTTTTCATACGTTTCTGAATATCACAATTGATATTCTTAATATCACAAGTGATTTTCTTTGATATTCTAAATATCACTTGTGATATTAATAATATTAATTGTGATATTCAGAAATGTATGAAAACGAAAGAAAACGTATGAAAACGAACAAAAACAGAAGAAAACGTAAGAAAGTGAAAAAAACGTGAATTAAAAAAAAATGTGAAAATCACTTATAATATTCTGAATAACACTTGTAATTATCTGAATATCACTTTTGATATTCAGAATATCACTTGTGATTTTCATGTTACAAAACATTAGTTGAACATCACTTATAATATTCGGAATATCACTTGTGATTTTCTGAATATCACTTGTGATTTTCTGAATATCACTTATGATTTTCTGAATATCACAAGTGATTTTCAACTAATGTTTTGTAACATGAAAATCATAAGCGATATTCAGAAAATTACAAGTGATATTCATGTTACAAAACGTTAGTTGAAAATCACGTGTGATATTTAGAATATCACTTGTGATTTTCATGTTACAAAATATTAGTTGAAAATCACTTGTGATATTCGGAATATCACTTGTAATATTTAGAATATCACTTGTGATTTTCTGAATATCACTTGTGAATTTCATGTTACAGAACAATTGTTGAAAATCACTTGTGATATTCAGAATATCACTTGTCATATTCAGAGTGATATTCAAAATATCACTTTTGAAAAAAACATGAATTAAAAAAAGCGTGAAATCACTTGTAATATTCTGAATATCACTTGTGATTTATATTCAGAATATCACTTTTGATATTCAGAATATCACTTGCGATATTCTGAATATCACTTGCGATTTTCATGTCACAGAACATTTGTTGAAAATCACTTGTGATATTCAGAATATCACTTGCGATATTCAGATATCACTTGCAATATTTTGAATATCACTTGCGATATTCTGAATATCACTTGTGATTTTCATGTTACAAAATTTTAAAAATCACTTGTGATATTCAGAATATCGTGAGTGATATTCAATATGACTCACGATATTCTGAATATCACAAGTGATATTCTGATAATCACAGTATATCACTTGTGATATTCAGAAAGGTATGAAAACGTTTGAAAACATTTAAAAACGAACTAAAATGAATGAAAACGGACGAAAACGTATAAAAACGGACGAAAATAAATGAAAACAGATTGAAACCATATGAAAACGTATAAAAATGGACGAAAACGTATGAAAACGGACGAAAACATATGAAAACGGATGAAAACGTATGAAAATAGACAAAAACGTAAGAAAACGGACGAATATATATAAAAACGGACGAAAACGTATGAAAACGGGCGAAAACGTTTGAAAAAAATTCAAAAACAGATGAAAACGTAAGAAAATGGACGAATATATATATATGAAAACGGACGAAAACGTATAAAACGGGCGAAAACGTAAGAAAACAGACGAAAACGTATGAAAAAAATTCGAAAACAGATGAAAACGTAAGAAAACGAACGAAAACGTATAAAAACGGACGAAAATGTATTAAAATGGACGAAACGTATGAAAACGGGTGAAAACGTAAGAAAATAGACGAAAACGTATGAAAACGAGTGAAAACGTAAGAAAACAGACGAAAACGTATGAAAACGGACGAAAATGTATGAAAACGAACGAAAACGTAAGAAAACTAACGAAAACGTAAAAAACCGACAAATATGTATGAAAAACGAAAAAAACGTATAAAAAAAATTGAATTATAGAAAAAACGTGAAGTTAGAAAAAAAAGAAAAAAAATAATAAAAAAAGAAAGAAAAGAAAAAAGGGAAAAAAATGAATAAATAAGATAGACAAAAAGGACAAGAAAAAAAATATGGACTTAGGTTGTCTTATTAAATCTTAGGTTAATCCCCACCATTAGATCAAACTAGATGGATGGTGGGGATTTGTCCCTTAGTTTGTAACAAAAACTTAGTATGTAAAATAACTCACCTCTGGCACCGTAATGTAGCATACTTATCATTTACACCTTTTATATGTATCGAACAAACATATATGTGCCTTAAAGTTTGTTTTTTAACATTTTTTTGTGTACTCATGAAATTTTGTGACTATTTAACCCTTTAGGGTGAATTACATAAATAGTCCCTGGAATGGTAAATATTGAATCAACCGTCCTAGAAATTTTAAAGTTCCACTAATCATCCTTATTTTTGTAAAAAATAACACTCATAATCCTTTTTATAACTTGTCGTGTATTTCATCGTCCGTTTTATACGTTTTCTTACGTTTTATCTTTTTCTATACGTATTCGTCCGTTTTATATGTTTTCATCAGTTTTTACGTTTTCGTCCGTTTTCTTACGTTTTTATACGGTTTCTTATGTTTTTATACGTTTTCATCCGCTTTTATACGTTTTCGTCTGTTTATATACGTTTTCGTCCATTTTTCTTACGTATATATACATTTTCGTCCGTTTTTTACGTTTTTAGACGTACGTATCCACTTTTATCTATTTCTATACGCATTCGTCCGTTTTTATACATTTTCATCCGCTTTTATAAGTTTTCACCCGTTTTTATACGTTTTCTTCTGCTTTTCTTACGTTATCATATGTATTTATCCGTTTTTTCCACTTTTATCCGTTTCTATACATTTTCTTCCGTTTATATACGTTTTCATTCGTTATTTTACGTTTTTTCTGTTTACGTTTTCCTCCGTTTTTATACGTTTTCCTCCGTTTTTGTACGTTTTCATTTGTTTTAATACGTTTTCGTCCATTTTTCTTACGTTTTCATCCGTTTCTTATGTTTTTATACGTTTTCATCTGTTTTTATATGTTTTCCTCCGCTTTTATACGTTTTCGTTCATATTTATATGTTTTCATCCACTTCCATACGTTTTCGTTCGTTTTTATATGTTTTCATCCGTTTTTGTATATTTCCATCCGTTTTTATACGTTTTCACCCGTTTTAATAAGTTTTCTTCCGTTTTTATTAGGTTTTCATACGTTTTTAACCATTTTTCTACTTTTAACCATTTATGTACGCTTCATCCATTTTTATATGTTTGCATCCGTTTTATACGTTTTCATCCATTTTATACCTTTTTGTTCGTTTTTACACATTTTCGTCGGTTTATTTTTGCTTTTTCATCCGTTTTTTTACGTTTTTATCCGCTTTTATCAATTTCTATAAGTATTCGTCCGTTTTTCTTACGTTCTTATACGTTTTCGTTTATTTTTTACATTTTCACACTTTCTTATCCGTTTTTATCCGCTTTTATCCATATCTAAACGTATTTGTCTGTTTTTATACGTTTTCATCCGTTTACTACGTTTTGTTTGTTTTTATTTTTTTTTCACCCATTTTTGTACATTTTCCTCCGTTTTTCTTACGGTTTTTTTCCACTTTTTATACGTTTTCATCCATTTTTATAAGGTTTTGTTTATTTTATATATTTTCGTTCATTTTCTATGTTTTTATTCTATTTTTCTTACATTTTCATATGTTTTAATCCATTTTTATCTGCTTTTATACGTTTTCATCCGTTTTTATATGTTTTCGTCCTTTTTATATACGTTTTCCTCTGTTTTTATACGTTTTCGCCCCTTTTCTTAAAAAGTATGAAAACATCAGAAAAATAGATGAAAACGTAAGAAAAATGGATGAAAATGTTAGAAAAATGGATGAAAATGTATAAAAATTGACGAAAACCTATAAAAAAACATAAAAATGGATGAAAATGTATAAAAATAGATGAAGCATATAGAAACAGATAAAAGCGGATAAAAACAGATAAAAATGTGTAAAAACGTATGAAAACAAAAATGGATGAAAACGTATAAAAACGGACGAGAACGTATGAAAACGGATAACATTGGAAAAAACGGATAAAAATGTATGAAAACTCATGAAAATCGAAAGAAAACGGATGAAAACCAGTGAAAACGTGTAAAAAGGATGAAAACGTATAAAAACAGACGAAAACGTATAAAAACTGAGAAAAACATATAAAAGCGGATGAAACATATAAAACAGACGAAAATGTATAAAAAAAGACGAAAACGTATAAAAACGTAAGAAACGGATGAAAACGAATAAAAACGGACGAAAACGTATAAAAGCGGATGAAAACGTATAAAAACAGATGAAAACGTATAAAAACGGATGAAACCGTATACAACCGGAAAAAAGTGGAAAAAACGGATAATAACGTAGAACACGTAAGAAAAAACGGAAGAAAACGTATAAAAATGGGTGAATAGTTATAAAATCGAATCAAAACATATAAAAATAGATGAAAACGGATAAAAACGAACAAAAACATATAAAAATAGATGAAAACATATAAAAAAGATGAAAACGTATGAAAACGTAAGAAAAATAGACGAAAAGGTATATAAACGGACAGAAACGTAAAAAATGGATGAAGACGTATGAAAACGGACGAATACGTATAGAAAAGGATAAAAGCGGATAAAAATGATTAAAATGTAAGAAAACATATAAAAACGTGTAAAACGGACGATAAAATAGACAACAAGTTATAAAAGGGACTATGAGTGTTATTTTTTACAAAAATAAGGACGATTAATGGAACTTTAATATTTCCGGGACGGTTAATGCAATATTTACCAATTCATGGACCATTTATGTAATTCACTCTAAAGTGTTAAATAGTCACAAAATTTCACTGAGTACACAAAAAAATGTTAGGAAAACAAACTTTAAGGCACATATATGCAATATTTTTTGTTCGATACATATAAAACATGCAAATAATAAATATAATACATTACGGTGTCTTTTGCAAAAAAAACTCTTTGACTTTCTGTCTTCCCATGTTTGAAAATGCAAAAAACTCTGAGACTTTCGTGTTGTAACTTGGAACTAACAAAATATCCTTTTAGACATTTACGGAGTGGTAGTTTTTTGAATGTGAAAATTAGCTATAGACATCTTAAGACATGTTAAGATATGATGTGTAATTGTTCATGATAATATGTTTTAGTGTTTCTTAATGAGTATACTAGCTAATTGCGACAGAAGTATTAATAAGATAGACGATTGACAACGTATATGTGTGATGGTGTATAGTAGCGTTTATTTGTATGTGCGTTTTTTTGTATGTACAGATAGGTGTGAAGTATGTGTGAATCATGAATAAAGTTAGTGACTTAAATTTTAATTAGGTATTTAAGTATGCTAGTAATAGATTTCATTGTCTTTTATAAGTAAAAGCTAGTATCTTAATCTTATAACAATATTTATTTTTTAAGTTTTAGATAAATCTATTTTTTTTTCAATGTATGTAATATAGATGTGGTTAGAAGCGTTCAATTTAGTTTAAACAACATTAAGAATTTTTTACTTAAAAAAATATATATCATGAATTGGTCTAAGACAGGCTTGAAGCAGACCCGATCCTTATTGATTTTTTAATTTTAGATAACTATTAATTATAAAAGTGATTACTTGTCGTTTTATTTGGGCGGCAAGGTGTGTATTTGTCTTAAATTTTACTTAATTATTGGTAATATTGTTGACCAACGTGTTCTTTATATAGCTTGACCGATTTATCATAAATACTGAGTTTCTTATTTGAGTTTGTTAAACTGTTGATGTTATGTTACAAGACGAAAGTCAAGAGGTCTCTATTAGTTGCATTATAAACCTCACATAATATTTGTTGCTAATTACTATAAAGATGGAGATGATGAAAAAGAATAAGCTCTTTATTACATGATAGGTTATGAACTTAATTATGATACCATGTAACTTCTTAATTAATTTAATTCTACGATAGTCAAGTATGGATCTAGTATGAGGTATAACATGAGATTTTGCGAGAGAAAAATCTCTCAAATAAGTGTTTGTGGATTCAAGTCTGTTAAATACAAGTGTCAATGTATTTAATACGTACATTAGATACAAAGGTGATTTTAAAAGAAATATTGTAAAGGGTATTAATGCGTACAATTTACCAAACATATGAAATATTCAATGAATCAATCTATCTAACATGTGTAAATTCCAATATATCTTAATACACCACTCATGTCTACATGCTGCAGCTTAAACACCTTAAGAAAATCACAGCTTTTTGGTTGATGGGCGATTAACCACATTGATATCGCTAGCCTTAATCAGTAGATTACTTGATTCGCTGAATAAGCATTCCCAAAACCTCCTTCCTTGAGGTATTGCATATACCTTGAGAACTCGGGTCTAGCTGTCGCCTTCTTCTTGCGATTCTTTCTCTCAAATAAGCTAAAGAGCGGATGAACCTTGCTCGCCTTCTTCAGTTGCTTCTCTACGAAATTCAGTTTAGCCGGTATCTTTGGTTCTATCACAGATTTCACGGGCAACTCACCATAAAAGTTGGCAGGCAAGGTGGTAGATCTTATCATCTTAGCATCCAAATCTACATCATCAGCCGTGGGTTCGCTGATAAATTGCTCGTATCCGCGGTGAACTTTCCTAGTGCTCATTGCTCTAAACATGGCTGCTGAGGTGTAGCTAGTGAGAATGGGAGGATTGGTGGTTGAGTGTGGATATTGAAGTGATGAATGGCGTTAGAGATTGAAGGTTTTATAAACATTGAAAGTATTTTTCTAATTCGGAATTTTGTCACATGCATGGACTTGTTCTTGTATGGTAGGCGATATGTTAGAAGTAACATTCGTGGAATGTGGGTTTAATTTGGTGTTTGTTTTTTCTCTAAAGTATGATGTCCAAACTAAATAATTAACAATGGAGGCTCCTGACACAGGATGTAGTGGCCACCACTACTTGTGACGGCATCAGATCAGATGTTGGGTGTGACGGCATCAGGCTTGAGTTGCGACGGCTTAAAAGAGGCCATCTTCGCACACTGACCCGTCACACTTTGATTTATTTTTCCACTTTTGAGCGCTTTTTGTGACCACGTCCGAGATGCCAGGCATAAACTTGAAACTCATCTTTTTTATTTGTAGTTTTGTCCATATGAATCCAAATCTTGTACGTTTTCAGCAAATACATTCCCAAAGACTTAAAACTCTAAAGAATGAATTTAGGGCAAAAATTATACAATGTGCAAGAAATTAACCACTAAATGACCCAAAAACAATATAATTTTGTGCCTCATCAGCACATTACACTACATAGCAATGTTTATACATTACCATAACGAAACACTCCATCAAATAAAAATATATTACATTACTTATTACAGTTCATTAAATAATACTACCTCAGTCCCAATCTTATTGTTCATCTTTCCTTTTCGATTTGTCCCAAATTAATTGCCCACTACTACATATAGATGCTCAAATTTTATAATTTTACTATATTATCCTTACTCAAAATTGTTATTTACAAAAATATACGCAAATATTCAATAATTGTCAAAGGAAAAAAAATGTTTTTTGTCTTTTTCAAAATTCAAAGCTATAATAAAATGTATTATTCTTAAATTGTATATTTTTTGTCGAGTGACATAATTTGAGACAAATGTAATAACGAATAGATCAACATATCATGAAAAACACAATCGTAGTTAAGCATCTTGGAAATAATATATGAGATGATTGGGTGCTTGCTTTGAAAAGTTGAGAAAAAACCTCGGTTGGTGAACACAAGACCAAAATCAAACACATGATAGAGGTGCTTGCATAAAAATGCTAGATAAAGAGCTGCTTGCATCAAAAAGCTAGAAAAGTTTGCAGGGAGACACAACCCTCATGTATGACACTTTACATTCGTGGCCTCATTCTTTTAATCTAGTCATTGGTGATCCAAAACGATATCATAAATAGAAAGATCTACACCCACATTCATGTAGAAACAACTGCAGTTGAAGCATCTTCGCCTCAAACGTTTGATTTGATCCACGATGCTTCACACGAAAGGATGTGAAAATGGATGGAAAAAGTGTAATGAGGTTGGTTGTGGTTTATAAACAACCATGTACTCTAATAGGGATGGTATGTTCGAGTTCAGAAAAATTGGTTCATGCAACGAGGCTTGACCACGTTTTTTATGCACCTGCATCTTTTAGGTGACTTGAAACACTTCAGACACCATGCAAATAATCATATCAGATTGTTGGTGTTTTTGAAGCAACATACCACCCTATAATGTCTTCGCTGTAATCGCAACCATCTCCTTGTAAACATAAGAAAACTTCAACAGTTAGAAAATCAGCCGTCAAAGTTCTAAGTTTCCATTGAACACTCTCTTTAACCATCGTAAAATGGTAAAGACAGATTAGTCAGAAATATCATAAGTAGCGTTTAAAACGGTGTTTATACGTAGCTAGAAATTTCATAAGTTGAGTTTAAGATAGTATTTATAGGTTGGGAGAGTTTAAAAGGGATAGGTTGAAGTAGACAAATATAGAGTGAATTTATAAGATAAAAAAGCAGCTAGCTAGATACTGATGATGAATTTGAAGTTTCAAAGTTTTATTAAAAATGTAAATAATTGTCTTGTCAGTGTTCTCTCTCACACACATTCACAATATATTCGCAACGTGTTTGCTTTTTTTTTTTTTTTTTTTTTTTTAATATCATAAACACCCTATTTTGTTGAATCAACCGTAATTGATTAGCAGGCGGTCATAGACTAGAAACTATTGGGTGTGAATAGTGCCTTGTTTGTTTGTCACATGACCCTTACTTTGCAACTTGATTGCAGCATCTCTGACTTCATTCCGGTCAAAATCAGATGTGCATGAAAACAGACGAGACATGTGTCATCATGATCGGAATGAGACGGCAGTGAAGATGGTGTAACTTCTGTGAAGAATGGAGGTGCATGCGATGAGATATGGCCGATTATGTGACGTCGAGGGGTAGTAGGCAATTAAGTATAATGATAAATAAGTGAGAAATAGATGTACATTGTGTGCATAAGGGTAAAATTGGATAAACGTGATTCGATGTCTTGGTTCTAACAACACGTCACAAATTTAAGTGAAGTTGAAAATAAGTGTCATTTTCTATGTTAGTGCTGCAAATTTCCCTGGAAATATTGTAAAGAGTACTAATATTCAATCACAAATTCAATGGTATATATGAAATATATAACTTGTGTGAAGATGTTAGCGTACAATATATCATACAAAATAAATGAAATATTCAATGGTAATCTATCTAACATTTGTAAATTCAGTTCCGGTCTCATACACCGCTCGTGTCTACAGCTTAGACACCCTAATAAAATTACAACTTTTTGGTTGATAGACCGATTGACCTCTTCGATACTGGCCGCTAGACTTACACTATGTTCTCAAGATAGTTTTAAGGATGAAAGTGAAATGAAAGGGAAGAAAGTCAAATTTTAGGGTGTTCTTAAGAAATTTTAGAGGAATGAAATGGAATGTAAAAGGAGTAAAGTGAGTGGGCCTCTAAGGTTTTTTGCAATGTATACTTTCACACCGATTTTGGCCTGAAAGTGGGTGAAATGAATATTAGTATGTATATTTACTAAATTGTCCTTACTAACAAATATTATATTCTATCTTCTACTTAAACATGAGGCTAAAATTGTCAAATTATTTATTGTTTTCATCACTTTACATTACTTCCCTTTTTCTTTTATACAACTAAAGAACACACAATATTTTTTACTTTTCTTTCTCCACCACTTACCACCCTTCCCTTTACCTTCCACTTCACTTCCTTTTCCCTCCAAATATAACTCGAGAACAGAGTGTAATCAGTAGATTACTTGATTAGCTGAATAAGCATTCCCAAAGCCTCCTTCCTTTAGGTATTGCATATACCTTGAGAACTCGGGTTTAGCTGTCGCCTTCTTCTTTGGGTTCTTTCTCTCAAATAAGCTAAAGAGCGGATGAACCTTGCTCGCCTTCTTTAGTTGCTTCTCTACGAAATTCAGTTTAGCCGGTACTTTTGGTTCCATCACAGATTTCACGGGCAACTCACCATAAAAGTTGGCAGGCAATGTGGTTGATCTTATCATCTTAGCATCCAAATCTACATCATCGGCCGTGGGTTCGCTGATAAATTGCTCGTATCCGCGGTGAGCTTTCCTAGTGCTCATTGCTCTAAACATCGCTGCTGAGCTGTAGTGAGAATGGGAGGATTGGTGGTTGAGTGTGAATTTTGAAGTGATGAATGTCTTTAGAGATTGAAGGTTTTATAAACATTGAAAGTAATTTTTTTAATTCGGAATTTTGTCACATGCATGGACTTGTTCTTGTATGGTAGGCGATGCGTTAGAAGTAACATTCGTAGAATGTGGGTTTTGGTGTTTATTTATTTATTTATTTTTTTTTTTCTACTAAAGTATGAGGTTCAAAAATATATAACGCTTTCGATTTAAATAAATAAATAAAATACACTTGTAGATAGATGTCTCTTGAAACAGCCAAAAACAAGTTTCTAATTAATATACTTGATGACTTCATTAGTTAGGTGTACAAGTTATTTGAAAATCAACAACTGCCGCCATGCGTGTTCAATGTAATAATATTTTTAAGTAGTGAGCGACGACGTTTATAATAATATACTGGTCTTATACATTGAATTTCTTTTCTAAGAAGGTTAGAAATTGAAGCAAGTTAAATGCAATAAATTGATCCAAGTTAGAGCTGGCAAATTGGATACCTGTTAGGACCTGTTAAGGGAAAAATATACTATGCAATTTTTTTATTATTTAAAATAATTGTTTTTAGTATTCTAGGGTTCAATATTTAACTTTTTTTATACATAAAACGTATATCTGTCATACTCAAACCACCAAAACCAAGTATTAAACGAGTCGTTTTCATGTTTGAAACTTATGTTATTCGCGCGCTCAAAACCTGTTAAGACCTGTTAAGACACGATTTGTCAGCTCTAATCCAAGTGAAGTAAACTTTCATCTAACCTACGGATTATGAACAAGTTACATTATTCATCATTTGTCTAGCAAGATGCTAAATCAAATTAAAAGCTTTACAGATGTACAACATATAGTTCTAGATAGAATGCTTGAATTAATACTAAGAACTAGAAGGGCAATTTTATTAACTTACTACATTTCTTGTAAAAAAAGGTAGATTTGTTACAGTAGAGTACGTAAAAATAAATTCTTGTAAACTTAACGTGGAACAATGTACTGATCTAGTTACAATTTAGCGAGGTTATTCTTCGAGTTCCAACCTATTACCTGTGATCACTAAAAACAAGAGAAAGCATATTGTTAGCACTACCCCGAGGATTAACCCCGGGAGCAGGCTCCGATGCTAAAGTCAGATGCATTCATGGTGTATTGTATAGAATGTGTTTGTGTTTGGATTGTGTCTTACCTCAAATACATAGTTGGTATTTATATGATAATGAAACTGTGAAATGGAGAGGATGAAATTACCCTTTGTATGGCTTCATGGATAGCTTCATGGAGAGATCAATATATGTCCCTCCTTTGTTTATCAAATAGAAAGTACACTAGTTGCATGAATATCTGTTGCATGAATGTTTGTTTGAGTCTTTGTATGCGTACTGTGAAAACTATGAATCAGCTCAGAAATCACAACCACAATACAAGATCTCACCCGGCCAACCACCCCTTGGTGAATATTTTTATTACTAATAGAATCAAGAAGATGAGTCCACAACTCTGTGCTCACCAAACAAACAAAAGAAATCAGTTGTCCATTTCAGAAGGATCCAACCATCACACTACAAGAATCAAGATACAATATAACCTCACTACAACACTCAAAACTATACTAAACAATACCAGATGATCACAATACTAAAACCAGACTAGTAGAAAGAATGATTGAGAGAAAACTCTAATCATATTTTTGTGTGAGAGAGAGAGAGAGAGAGAGAGAGAGAGAGAGAGAGAGAGAGCTGGGGATGAGCTTATATAGCCAAAAGTTCCACTTCAGCCCTTCAAGTTTAACCAACCTGCTAAACAGAGACTAAACATCAAACTATAAGAAATAAGTACAAGTTTAGCCCTTGTACTTATAAGACATGAGAATGACCAAAAATATCACATTACTCAACACCCCCTCTCAGCCTCATGGCTTAAACATATCCACAAGACAAAGCTTCTCACAAAACCATTTGTGTTGGGTTATACTTAATCCTTTGTCAAACCATCTGCTATATTAAATGTAGATGCAAACTTGATAGTTTTAATAAAACCAGATGAAACGTTTTCTCTTACAAGATGAAGATCAATTTCAAAATCTTTAGTTTTCTCACGAAAAACAGGATTAGCAGCAATCTGAATAGCAGAACTGCTATCACAAAACAAATTTACTGGTAACAAACCCTCAACATCTAGATCCTTTACAATTTTGTTAATCCAAATGATTTCACAAGTAGTAGATGTAAGACATCTGTACTCTGTTTCAGCAGAGGATCTAGATATTGTTGCTTGTTTCTTGCTTTTCCATGAAACAAGATTATGCACAAATAAACACAATAACCTGAAACAGATTTTCTAGTTTTGAGACATTTAGGCCAATCTGCATCTGAAAAAGCATACAGACTAAACTTTTTACCTTTATTAAACTGAATACCAGTACCTGGACCTTGTTTGAGATACCTTAATACTCTTAAACCTGCACCAAAATGAGACTGCAAAGGAGCATGCATATGTTGACTCAAACAATGAACAGCATAAGCAATGTCAGGTCTAGTAATAGAAAGATATATCAACTTCCCTACCAGCTTCTGATACTCAGTCAAATTAGTGATAAATTTATCACTCTCAGTCTCAACATGACTCAACTCAACATTCTGCTGCAAAGGTGTAGCAGCAGGCTTACAAGCCAACAAACCATACTGTCTAAGAAGCTCAAGACAATACTTCCTTTGAGTTAAGCAAACACCATTCTCATTCTCAAGAACTTCAATACCCAAGAAGTACTTAAGAATACCAAGATCTTTAATCATGAATTTAGAACTTAAAAACTGTTTAAACTTCTCAATTTCAAGATTATTATTCCCAGTAACAACAATATCATCTACATAAACCAATAAATCCATAAAAACTCCTTTATCATGTTTAACATATAGAGAATAATCATTCTTACTTTAAACAAAACCATGATCAATTAAAACAGTAGTTAACTTCTCATTCCATTGTCTAGGAGCTTGTTTAAGACCATACAAAGACTTCACCAGTCTACACACTCTGGTCTCATCTCTATCATAAAAACCTGGAGGCAATTTCATATAAACTTCCTCATGAAGATCACCATACAGAAAAGCATTATTAACATCAAGTTGAAACAATGGCCAGCCATTAGTCACAGCTAAATTGATAAGGCACCTAACAGTAACCATTTTAACAACAGGACTAAATGTTTCCTCAAAATCAACACCCTCTTTTTGCCCAAAACCTTGAGCAACAAGTCTAGCTTTATATCTATCAACCTCACCAGAGGACTTGTACTTGATTTTCCAAATCCATTTTGACCCTATAGCCTTTCTACTAGGAGGCAACTCAGTAAGCACATAAGTATTATTCCTATGTAAAGCTTCCATTTCTGAGTCCATAGCCTCATTCCAATTAGAAAACAAACATTCCTAGCAGACAACTTAGAATAACAGACATATTTTTCAAGACCAAATCTGCTATTACTAGATAGAATGTAATCATTAAACCTAACAGGTTGAGACCTCTGCCTATTAGACCTCCTAAACTTAGTCTGTGGTTCTTCCTGAGTGTTGTTAGGACCCTCACCATTTTCATTTTGTAAACCAGTGCCCTTAGAGGTAGGGGTGTCAAATGGGTCGACCCAACCCGACCCGAACCCGATAAAGCCTTATAGGGTCGGGTTCAACTCGGCTTATCGGGTCTATCGGGTCAATCCGACCAACCCGATAGCCTTATAGGGTCGGGTTAGGGTTATATTTTTCATACGTTATCGGGTTCGGGTTCAACCCGATAACCCGATAAATGTTTTGTTGTTTGTGTTCAAAGTTCAGTGGCTTTATGTGATTGTATTCATGCCGTGTTGTGTATACTTCAAGTTTGTTGCAAGCCTGCAAGTGGTGATATTTTCAGTTACAGTTTGTGGCCTGCTGCAAGTTGACTAACATGGTAGATTACAACTCAATTTTTTATTGTTAATTGCATGTGATACTCTATAGTCTATAGTTATTAAATCCTAACCTGCTATACTCTTGCACATATGTAGCATCACATTAGCTTATCCAAACATGTATCTAGTATATATGTCTGCTGATTAGTGTCATCATCAATGGTGTATATAAACTTCCTCATCAAGTAAAATATATGATTTCTTATGGCCTTAAGAGACAAACAACATCTAAACTTTTAGCATACCAACAGTGGACTACAACTACGCAATGCATTTTGCCTTTTTATTATTTTTTTGTTACTGCCATTTTTTATGCCAACCCGAATTGACCCGATAACCTAACCCGATATAACCCGAACCCGATAAGACCCGAACCCGATAACCCGAATCCTTATAGGGTCAGGTTGCGGGTCATATTTTTTTAGTCCAAAACCCGATTCAACCCGACCCGATACACCCGATAACCCGACAACCCGACCCGATAACACCCCTACTTAGAGGTGACCAAATTATCTCCTATTTAGGTTGCAATGGCATCTGCTTCATCCTTAACTGTGTTAACACAGCCATTAGAAGTAGTTCCTCTATTGCCATCCTCATTAGAAGGATCTCCCTCTTCATCATTGGGACTTTGAGGACTCTTGATGTCAAAAAAACTTAAACATTCAGAATTTGTTCCACCAATCTCATTCAGATCAAGAGAATGTTCATTACAAGATTTCATTCTAAAAGGAAAAATAGTTTCATAGAACTTAACATCTCTTGAAAACAAGAAATTTTTCTTGTCAATACTATACAATTTATAAGCCTTTTTCTCAGTGGAAAAACCAATTAAAATACATTTATCAGACGTTGGAAAAAACTTATCAGAATTATTTAAAACATTTGCAAAACACAGACATCCAAAAGCCCTCATATGAGAGAGATCAGGGTCCTTACCATACACTATCCTAAAAGGGGAAGCACCATACAAGACAGAGGAGGGAAGCCTGTTAATCAAATAAACAGCAGTTAAAATACACTCAGGCCACATAGACAAAGGAATCCCCCCTGAAACATAAGACTCCTAGCCACATTCAACAGGTGTCTATGTTTCCTTTAAGCAATCCCATTTTGTTGAGGAGTATAAGCACAGGAAGTTTGATGAACAATACCAAGATTATTAAACAATATAGACATTTTATTATTCATAAACTCTGTTCCATTGTCAATATATTCAAACTGAGTAAAGATGAGTTTTATAAAATTTTCAATATATTCAGAAACTTCCATTTTGGACTTAAGCAAATAAACCCAAACAGCCCTGCTAAAGTCATCAACAGTGGTAAGAAAGTACCTAAACCCATCTCTACTAGTAACTCTATAAGGCCCCCAAACATCACAGTGAATCAGATCACCAACATTAACAGACTTATGGTCACTTAGAGGAAATGGTTCTCTAGTCTGTTTAGCTTTATGATATATGTCACAAGGAGCAGACTGATCACCTTTCTTAAACCCAATGGTCTTTTGTAACACATTCATGACTTGGTCAGCAGGATGACCAAGCCTACAATGCCACAAATCTCTAGACACATAACAAATAAAACTAGAATTACACAGACCAGAAACATACTCACCATGAGTATTACCATCAAACAGATATAGACCAGGCCCCACAATTTTTCCCAGATTCAAATCCTGAAGATAACACTTTTGCTCATCAAAACCAACAAAAAACTTACTGTCTTTTATCATTTTTTTTAACAGAAAGGATACTAACATTGTAATCAGGCACAACTAACACATCAAAGAGCACAATATTATTGGTCAACTTTAAGCTGCCAATGGCAACAACTTTGGTCATAGTCCCATTGGGATAACCAACAGTAAACATTAAGCTAGTAATGTCAACCACATTAGACATATTAGTAGTAGAGTTAGTCATATGTTGATTAGCCCCACTATCAATAATCCATCCCAAAGTGATATTATACCCAGTACCACCAGTTTTAGAACATAAAAATCTTTCAATGTTGAGATTAAAAAACACATTATGATTAAGAAAACTAGGTCTAATACCTGCCATATTAGTGGAAGCACCAACAGCAAGCTTCTCATTAATCAAACTCAGAAGTTTCACCATCTGTTCATTAGTGAAAGAACCAGACAAAGAACCAGAAGTAGATGGCAAATTTTGAGACAAATCAGAACTAGCATTGAATCTTTTATTAGCACCATTTTGTCTAACCAAATTAGGATTTCTTTTAAAAATCAGGAGGATAACCATTCAACTCAAAACACCTATCAATAGTGTGACCAATTAAACCACAATGTTTGCAGAGAAGATTAGGATTAGGACCTCTGTTATTATTAGTGTTACCTTTTCTGTTATTACTATTAGAATTAGAATTATTACTATTAGTAGCATTATTCTTAACAGTAAAAGCAGCAGGTACACTTTTAACATACAAAGAACCAGGAGAAAAACCTCTATGAGATTCTTCTCTAGACACCACAACAAAAGCATCCTTTACATCAGGTAAAGGATCCCTAGACAATAAATTACTTCTGACATTTTGATACACATCATTCAAACCCATAAGAAACTGCATGAGTCTAACAAGTTGATTATGCTTAAGAGTGTCATCATGAGCAGCACAAGTACAAGCAGGCAAGAGAGTCAGAATATCAAACTCTCTCCAAAGGGAGTTGAGTTTGATAATATTCTGGGACAGATCAATCACCATGTTTTAACTTATTTATCTTATGAACAAGATTAAAAATAACAAAACCATCCATTTTGTCATAAGTTTCTTTTAATTCATCCCATACTTCAGATGCAATCTCAGAATAGACTTGTCCAAGGTACAACTCTTGAGACAAAGAACCAAGAATCCACCCTAAAACAATAGCATTGCACCTTTCCCATTGCTGAGTGAGCACAACAATAGTAACAGGTTTAACACAAGTACCATCAATAAAACCCATTTTATTTTTACCTCTTAAAGCAAATTTCATTGCTGTAGACAACATTTTATAATTTTCAGCACCAGTTAATTTCACATTAACCAAAGTTAAGTTGGAATTATCATTAGCATGCAAGTAAAGAGGATTACCAACATCTAAACTACTAATAAGAACAGGTTCAGCCATAATAACAGAACAAGAACAAACAAGCAGACAAAAAATATTAACCAAAGAACAAATAACCAAACAAACTGATAATCAACCAACCTAACAACTCTAATAAACCAAATAATCACCAGACTTCCAAGACTGCCCAAAATCCTATCCTCCAACGACCTAGACTCAAAAAAACAGACTTACACTACAAAGAAAGACTAAAAACTCACACCCAAACCAGACTGAAACACCCAGTTTCACACCTTGCTTCTCAAGGAAGTAGGTCAAGATGTTACCCCCTGAGTTTGCAGTGTCACCACTAAAGTGTTCAGGGGTTTAAGAGAAGAAAGAGACTTACATAGCTATGAATCGCAGCAGAAAGAACAAGAACCAATCACCAACAGCCTTGATTCACTTAGTCAAGACTGCTGAAAACCAAGAACCCAACCAGAAACCTCCACAGATCACCAAGAATCAAGATCCCCAAATTTCCAAATTAGGGTTTCAATAAACCCTAATTGAAAAATCGAGAATCACCAAAAACCATTGAGAAAATCAATGATTCAACCCACGGCCGTTAAGAAAACAGCCTCAATCGACACCAATTGCAAACCAATCAAGAAAACCCCAAATCTTAACCAAACCCTAAAATATCAAGAGCCAACGGAGATCAAACCCGAGGCTCTGATACCATGTGAAAACTATGAATCAGCTCAGAAATCACAACCACAACACAAGATCTCACCCAGCCAACCACCCCTTGGTAAATATTTTTATTACTAATATAATCAAGAAGATGAGTCCACAACTGTGTGCTCACCATACAAACTACAAAATAAATCAGTTGTCCCCTCGAGAAGGATCCAACCATCACACTACAAGAATCAAGATACAATATAACCTCACTACAACACTCAGAACTATACTAAACATACCAGATGATCAAGATGATCACAATACCAAAACCAGACTAGTAGAAAGAATGATAGAGAGAAAACCCTAATCGTATTTTTGTGAGAGATGAAGTTATAAGAGAGAGAGAGAGAGAGAGAGAGAGAGAGAGAGAGAGAGAGCGCTGGGGATGAGCTTATATAGCCAAAAGTTCCACTTCAGCCCTTCAAGTTTAACTAACCTGCTAAACAGAGACTAAAAATCAAACTATAAGAAATAAGTACAAGTTTAGCCCTTGTACTTATAAGACATGAGAATGACCGAAATATCACATTACTCAACACGTACATACACCAATTGCATGACTCTTTGTATTTTGAGTCTTTGTATTATGTTCCCTTATTGGAATCATAGTGCAATTACTACACTAACCCCATTAGAGATGGAGATGAAGAAAAGGAACAATGTTTCTATACTAACGTGTGTAGATTTGTAAATATACAAATGATGCATCAAGGGCTCTAAAAAATTTCTAACTCCATTTTTAGTCGATTATATATGGATCAAGTATGATGAGATAAAGATAGTATTGTAAAGAGTATAACATGTGTACAATCATACCAAAGATAAATACAATTAAGGTATGAAATATTCATTAGTATCTATCTAATATGTGTAAATTACAATCTTGTTGCAACATTCATCTCTAGAGCTTAAACACCTCCGGACAAAATTACAACCTTTTTGTTGATTGGGTGATTAACCAAATCGATACAGCCAGACATACTTAAATCACTAGATTACTGGCTTAACCAAATTAGCATCCCAAAACCCCCCTTCCTTAAGGTATTGCATATACCTTGTCAACTCGGATTTATCTGTTACGTTCTTCTTGCTATTTCTCCTCTCGAATAAGCTAAAGATCGAGTGAATGAATATTGCTAACATTCGTATTACATGCTTCTCAATGAAATTTACTTTAGCTGGAGCATTTGGTTCCAACACAAATTTAAAAGGCTAATTGCCATATATAGAAGCTAGCAAGCAACGTCGTGGATCAAAGTATCTTGGCGTCCAAGAACACATCATCAGCCGTGTATTTGCTAATCAATTGGTCGTATCCCAGGTGAACGTTCCTAGTGCTCATGGGTCTAATTGCAGTGAGAATGAGTGAATTAATTAGTGGTTTAATTAAGTGTGGATGCTGAAATAATGAGAAGGTTTTATAAACATGGAAAACCTTTTTATTCCAGAATTCGTTCACATGCATTAAATGTCTTCACCAAAAGTTGCTAAAAATAGCATACGGACAACGAAGGAATTGGCGAGGAAAAGATGTCCTCGCCAAAAGTTACTAAACGATAAAAAAGTCCATTTTCAAACACTCGCACTTAAATAAAACGTAATGTATCCCAACCGATAAAATAATTCTCTCTTCTTTTTTTTATTTTTTTATTTTATTTTTATTTTTATTTAACTACACAACAAGAAATGCTAAGGCTGACGTGAACACGTACCTCCACAGGGATTGCGTTAACTGATGCTAAAATTGTGAGTCAAGTAACCTTCTTGGAATGTAGGTTTTGATATATAGTTGGTATTTATTACTACCTCCGTTTCAAAAATATTGTCCATATTTCTATTTTGAGATGTCTCAAAATAATTGTCCACTTTCTCTTTTAAGTAAAAACTAGAGAATATAATAGGGGAATATTCTTTTTGGGTTGTTAAAAATTAAAATGGCCCCACTTTTATTAAACTTAGTAATTCTTGTCCCCTGACAATTATTTTGAGACGGAGGGAGTAATAAAACTTTGTTTTGTAGCTGTTAAATTTAATGTACTACGATAGGTTGATAGTTATTGGTTTGAAATTAAATGAGTATTTATTTATTTTTTTATTTTTATTTTTATTTTATTTTTTTTGGTAAAAGGTCAAAAGACTCGATAAATATATTACTCAAAAAAACATTTAAGTACAAAGGATATGGGTGAATCCCATATCTCAGCCCGTTACATAGGCGGAAAAGCTTACATAAAAGATACTTCAAATTCTCTAAATAAGAAAATAAACCACTACTCAAAATATGCCATTAGACTCCTATCAAAAAATTACTTTTTACCAAGGCCTTGGAGCTTGATACCATACATGTCATAAAAAGCATCCAAATTCCCTAGAAGATCGTAGACCTGATCCGAACAGTCATCATAATCATTTTCATGATCATGACCACCACCAGATAGGTTCATGGACTCATCAAAAGTGTTCACAACCTCCTCTTCATCACTGTCAGAATCAACAATCTCTCCCACCTTTTAGAATGAGTTAACCTCTTAGTAAAAGAAGCAGACGGAGAATACTTTTTATCACCCGGATAATCAACCTTTTTAATAGGATGACCATCATCATCCACAAGAGTTGCTTTTCCATCAATAAGTAGCTTTTCAAGCTCCCCAATTTTCTCAACTATATGAGTAGAACCAACCTTTTTTGTTTCCATTGAATCACTCACAAGCGGTTCTTGTGATGCATTACCAGTCTCTAGAGACTCGTCCTCCTTAGCTTCCTTTGGAATACTAGAATTCACATCCTTAGTCAGTTCATTGGTAGGAATACCAAAGTCATCAGTATCATCCATATGAATGGCATCAAACCTGTTTGATGTAGCAATCTTCGTTCCACTCGTACTGGCCACATCAGCGACCTTCTTTTTTGCAGTATCCGCCTTCTTGGGTTCAGGAGGAGGCGTTTTAGATTGATACCTAAACTTAGGAACCACAACCGGTTTAGTAAAACCTCCTTTACTCGGAGCACTGTGACCACCATTCTTACCCTTATTCTTGTTATTGAACATTTGAAAACCATTAACACTCTGTTTAGGCTGAGTAGGAGTTGAACAGATTTAGGACAATCAAACAGCGTATGACCAAAAAACTTACACGTATGACACAGAGACGGTTTCCACTCGTATTCAACCCGAATCTTCAATAGTAGAACCCGTCCAATCAAGTAATGGTATCTCAACAGTGAGGCTCTCCCTAAGTATCTGATCCGCCTGGACTTCAATCAAGCACCTAGCAAAATTACTTCGACCCTATGATTTCAAGCACATTTGACTAGTATAAGAATCTAACATTTTCGGCGTACCTATCAATGTAGCTTGGAGACTAAGACCATCATCAGAGAACATAACAAGAGAAACATCATAGAATTTAACCAACACTGGAATGTTTTGAATTTAATTTTCGTTTTTGAACCTTTGATTAAACCTAGCAAGGTGCTAGGAGACTAGTTTAGGTCTTATACAGTTATACTCTTATAATCAGTTCTTAACGCTTGGACAAATTAGAACTAACGATTTTAAACAATTTTCAATAATTGTTCTTTATAAAAACTAGCTAGGTGGTGATGATTAAAATGGCACCTTATACTGATATCGCTGTTAATTCATATAGTTATGTTTGACATTCAATATTTTAGATCGTTTTAGAGCGACTAATTTTTAACAAGTTTAACGAATCAAATATTTACCGTTAAAATAAGGATGCCTCTTCAAACGACCAGAAGGGAGTTTCTAAATGCTACAATATTTAAAAGGGTTTTTCTAATGTGTGCCCTGGGGGCACACGTTAAGAACACCAAAAGGACAATGGGCCCCACGAAAAAGTACATCCGGACCCACACCTTTTATCTGAAAAGTGTAGTTTTATGTGGGTCCGGATGTACTTTTTCGTGGGGCCCATTGTCCTTTTGGTGTTCTTAACGTGTGCCCCCAGGGCACACATTAGAAAAACCCTATTTAAAATAATAGTTATATGTAGTAATATAGTATTAAGGGGGTGTTTCTTTTTTCCTCTTAGCTAAAGGATGCTATTTAATATTATTACATTTTAGATGAGACCCACAAAAATCCCTTAAATGGTCTATACCCACAAGGCTTAATTTATCATCTCCTCCCCATTAAGTGGGACCCATATAAATCTTTAGCTAAGGAAAAAAAAGAAACAACCCCTAACATTGATTATTTAGGTTTACAAGTTACAAAAAGTGAATTGTTCAATTCTATATTTTATTTTAGAAAAGCTTGGGTGCATGTGACATTTGATTAACATCTTGTCAACTCAAGACATTTGAATAATTTCAAGAGGCAAATGTTAATTCTCTACCAAATCCAATTCAAAATATGTCTAGTAGAATGGTGGATTTCTTGGGGTGTTGGAGTGCATTGATAAACAAATGTATATACTCTTTATATATACGGAGTAATATATATTATAACGACTAATTAACTCTTATCATTCTAAATTATACTCGTATTCCCTTGATGCATGTGTACGAGTGCGTTCGTGACAGTTTTATTAACTTTAATGATCACATATAAACAAAATAATAAAACACGAGAAACACAAGTAGAGAAAGGTATAATAAGACCAAAATAAAATGTTGAAGGAAAAAAGTCAATGCAATTTAAAGACACATACACATCTCATTTAATAGGTTCATTAGTGGGATAGTGTGCATCTGAAGAAAGTGCTTTACAGTGGCCGACTAAGTTGAATATGTTTTGCGGGTTAAAGGAAAAACATCAAATGCAATTTACATATTGACAAAAAACTATGCAGATCTAAGAAATGATTTTTACCTCGGGTTTCATTCTAATGGACCCGAATAGACATGCAAGTATTGTATATCTCTAGCCGTTCGTTAAAAACTCGAGACCGGATCGGTTAAAAGCTCGAACAGTCGAGCTTGCTTTACATACAAAGCTTGATAAGGCTTGCTAGCCTAAACGACACTATCATATTTTAAATATTGAACATATATAATACAGAGTACCTTATACTATAGCCGAGCTTATTGACGAGCTAAATAATAAGCTAATTAACGAGCTCCAAATAGCTATACTACGAGCCGAGCTCGAGCCAAACTTTAATTTTTCACCGACGTATCATAAAAACGAGCCAAACCCAAGCGAGCCATGCTCAAGCTTAAAAAACGAAGGTCTAACCTAGCCGAGCTCGACCTCTGGCAGGTCCAGGCTCGGCTCGGCTCCACCCTACACCGACCGATTGTGTGACACTGTTAGGAGTTTTGCTCATGCTTTTCTTAAACAACAAAATTTAAGTAAGACAATACTATAATTCAAATTGAAGTACAACTAACTAATTAAGCCTACAAAGTATACTGTTGCAGTCAAATATCAAACAACGTGCATTACATATGAATTTGTATTTGTATATGTATATGTTTGGTGCATGATACATGCCTTGTTTCTCCTAAAAAAGGATTAATAATTAGTAAGTTCTTCCGAATTTTAGTTCAGTTAGGTTGAAGTTTGTTGATATTCTTATAGAAAACAATAGGTATACAAGATATACAAATCTTTGGAGGATAAAAATCTAATGAAAATAATTTATGCTACGTGCAAGTTCAATTTTTGATACGTGCAAAAAACAACTTTGCAATCGTATAACAATTCTCTTAAGCACATAATCGTACTTTCGATTATGACAAGATTATTACATGATCAAGTTAAGTCAATATATTACAGGCTTAGCCGAATTAGCATCCCAAACACCTCCTTCTTTAAGATACTGCATATACCTTGAGAATTCGGGCTTAGCAGTCGCCTTCTTCTTGCGGCTTTTTCTCTCGAATAAGCTAAACAGCGGATTAAGCTTGCTCGCCTTCTTCACTTGCTTCTCTATAAAATCCACTTTTTTTGGAACTTTTGGTTCCAATACAAATTTAGTAGGAAGTTCGCCAAAAAAGTTGGCAGGCAACGTCGTGGATCGAAGCATCTTAGGGTCTGTCGCTTGATCATCGATTGTGGAGTCGCTGACCAGTTGGTTGTAGCCACGCCTCGTGCTCAAGGCTCGAAACATGGCTCGTAGTTGTAGAGAGAATATGTTTTTGTTTTGGGTTGGTTGAGTATGAATGTTAGAAATGGTTCACATTAAAGTTTATATAGGCGTGGAATTTTCTGTTGTTAGTAATTTGGTCTTGTATGGTAGGCTACTAGGCTATACAATGGAAAAATACATTTATCAGAAATTTGGTTTGAAATGATTTTTAGCTAACTACAAGGTCCAAAGTGTAGATTCAAAAGTCCACCTTTGTTATAAAAATGAATTTAATGTTACCTAACAAAAGCAATATAGAGTGATGGAAACAGTCATAGACAATTTACTGCTTTTTAATACTCCAAAAAAAAAAGCATATGATCATGCATGCATAATGCATTATTTGTGTTTTTTTAGATTTTAAATTTTAGTGCTTAGAGAGTTAGAGTAATATTTCTTGTACCTACAAAGATCCTATCGTGAAAAGTGAAAACATAAACGAAAAGGACAAAGGGAAAATAACAGCACACCATCAGAAGGTTTCTGTGGTGATGGTTTCTGTGGATAACAAGCAGACACATTGCATGATTGCTTTCTATTATAAATGACAAATGAAATAATCGACATGAGAAAAGAAACTACAGTATTAGTAACACTTGTTTATTCTAAATAATAAATACAACTTGGTTTTATTCGCTTGAAATATGCAAAGATAATACATTAATTAAACTTTTGATTCAAAAAATATCTGTAAAAAACAAAAAGACAACTATATACATCTCTCAAACTTTGGTATTATCAGAAGGATTTCTTTGTTAATATATATAAAAAAGAAATTTAAAATAAGTTAAATAAAATTTACGTTAATTAAAGTAATTTATAGGTTCAACTCATGTTTATTAAGACGTAGTTTCTGATATAAAAAATGTGTGTTTCTTAATTAATGCACAATGACATGTGTTTCGATAGACACATGTTAACAAAACTCTAATAATTGCCGACCAAATTAATCTTAACAAATGCAAGTGCTTCTTACAAGACCTTGAGAACAAGTCTTATGCGAATTGATCTCAGTTAAGAAACTCAATTACCAGCAACTTGTTAAACATTAATAAAATTCACTTTATAATGGATATATAATAGTTTGTATGTCTAGTTCATCGTATAGGTGTTGAATATATGTGTACATTGCGTATTTGCGTAGTCATTTAAGAAAAATTTCCAACAATAGGTCCAACAACAATCTTGTTGCGATTACATGTCCAAATTGATTGATAGAAATGATAAGAGGTATATAACACATGTCGAACAATTCTGCCCCGCGCCCTCTTCATAATTTTTTTACGCCGTGATCCAGTCAACTTTATGGATTCTTTGAAAATTTCGCAACGAAACAATGTTTTCATCTCATGGACCAAAGAAAGAGATAATCCTTACAGATGTGAAGATGCTTTCTTATAGTTGGATTTCGAATAAAGTAGGAACAAGTATTGTATTTCAAACCCTTGAAGCGCTCTTTCTTCCTTGTTGTAATCTCCTTCCTCTAGCTCGTTGCTAGGGCATGTAAGAATGTGACATGTTATTAGTGTCTCATTAACATCCCATATTGAATTGTAGGTTACATATACTTAAATAGTTAAATGTGTAATCAAATAATTCAATATAATAATGATTACTCCTAATGGTATTTTAAATCTTGACCGTTTTATTTGTTAGTATTGATGGATATACTAACTCTTAAGTTTATATATATGCCTAGTCTTCTCTCTATCCAAAACACACAATGTAGAATTATTAGCTACCCATCAAGCTCTCTATACTTAAGTGGGTCAAGGGAGAGATACTAGTCGTGTTCAAGTATTTCTATATCATGTCGACATGCGCTTCCGCTTCGGGTATGTTTTACTCGTTTATGTTATTATGTGGTTATTATCATATTCTAAGATCTTTGTGGCATAATAAATTAATGTGGTCATCATGAATATTTGATGTTAATGTCTACACATATGCATATACTTATAGGGCATTAATATAATTGTCGTTCGAGGAAAAAAAAACGCGTTAACTAGACATATATGTTTCTCTATTTTATAAAACTAGTTATAATGCCCCGTGCACGCACGGGGATTTTTCTAAAATTTTTAATTATGTATTTTACTATTATTACATATTGAAATATAAACAAATTAAAGTGTTCTAAATACTTTTACTTACTAAATTAAAATAATAAATCTTATGCATATATGTATATATTTATTTTTCATTTATTGTTTTAATATAATGATTTTATTCCATTATTATAGGTATAATAATCATACACGAACATAATTTTGACATAATATTTTAATATTGAAAATGTTGGGGATTGAGAGAAAACGTGCTACAAACTCTTCTGGCAAAGACAAGGTAATGAATAAAGATGTTATATGTTATACGTTGTGTTTTTAGCAATGTTGCAAAAATCGGCCGAATCGGCCGATTAATCGCTAATCGGTGATGCACCTTGTCGATTTTCGAAAATCGGTGAAAAAATCGGCCTAGGCAAAAAAATCAGAAAAAATCGGTCAAAAATCGGCCGAATCGGCCAAAAATCGGTCGAATCGGCCAAAAATCGGCCGAATCGGTCAATTAAAAAAATAGAAATTTAGGCATTTTACTTAATTTGGGGATCGTTTATTTCACTTATAACGTACAATGGGCCTCATAATCAGAATTGAAGCCTTTTATTGAGGTTTGTAAACATAGAAGGCTTGGAATCAGTTAAGATCTTTAGTTTGCTCTCTAGAAATTCCCAAAACATGCAGGAAATGCCAAACCGATTAATCACCGATTAATCACTGCCTTGACCGATTACAGGCTGCAGGGTGGTCGACCGCCCGACTACCGATTCACGATTTTTGCAACATTGGTTTTTAGCATTGTTGTTAACATAGATCGGTATTTGACATTAACGCAAAGTGTATCCCTTAAGATTATGATAATAACTGCCAAAAATACTATTGTAGATATATGCAGCAAGAACGTATCTATCACAAGGCATTTCTGATTTTGGAATCACTTAAAATATACATTAGCCTTTCTCTCAGTGACTTTAATAAGGATCTGATGAGGTTTTGGTATGTCACTAACATGTATATAAGAGTTACACATGTATTTTATCACACTCCAACTATGTCCATACATTCGATGCAACAAAGTTTGAGATTTATGTCAGTATTATAGAAACGATACCTAAACTAAGATCCATAAGATATAATTTTTTTCTCATCAACTGATCCATATTCACCAAGAAAAGTTTTCTGGTTTCATGTCTCTATGCACAAACCTAAACATAAGATAAGAGATTGATGTGTTGAGCAAAAAGTAGCACTTACAGAGTTACAGTTGTACTCAAAAAAAGAATTAATATTGCCTCAACAGCAATGCAAGCTACCATACTTGCCAACATCACAAGGAGAAATTGATCAACGGGTCAAAAAAGAATAAACTTCACAAAAAAGTCATATAAAGAGACAATCTTGTAATATGATATGATTGTCCTAAAGATTTCCAAACATCCCAAAGACTCAATCGAAGCATGTCCATGAACGAAAAAGATTGAAACTTTTATGTAACGAATGTAAAAGTCACCTTGTAGTGAACATACGGAATTCTGTTACATCCATTCAATGTGCTTTTGCGTTAAAAAAAATACACAAATTAGATCATAAAAAAACTAACCAAAGATACTACTCCGTATTCACAGAGGGCCATATAGTTGCAACCCTTACTATTATGATACTCAAACTTTAATGCTACCTAGAAACGAATAATAAATATCAATAGTGCGACATTGTAACAATTCGCAATTTCAGGTTAATTACTATTCCCGGAAAATTTACTATTCATGTTACTATTCATTTTTACTTTTCATTTCTTTCCGAAATTTTCCCGAAAGTTGATTTTTATTTCATATTCTCGAGTGATAAATCATTTCCATGGCAAATTAAATGTTTGACATTCGTCAGATCATTTTCGTGAAAGTTATTAAGGAATTACACGTTTTAGGGTAAAACGTCATTCAGAAATTCTACGCACAACGAAACTCGGTCGCGTTAATTTTCCCCATATCAGAAAAATGTTTGACACACTCATGATTTATTTGAGAATAAATCATGACTGAGAAAAACATGACCAAAATAAACCTCGGCCGTGAAAAACTGGAATTTTCAGTTTTAAGCGTTTTTACTCAGCCATAACCTTAGCTTATACCTGCACCGCGTTTCTAAGACGATTTGAGTTTTCAACTTATTAGAAAAAGTCAACATATTTTTCCCTCCTCCTTTGACCAAAAATCATCCCTTGATTTTATAAGTCATTCCTTGATTTTTTAGGCTTACGGTTTGATGTCTAAAAGACATTTAATACCAACCGACACTAGACTGAGCCCAGTCTAGACATTATAAGTCTTTTTAAATCATTTATATCCTATTAGAAAAGTAACATTTTACTTTTCTCAATCTTACGCAATATTCGTACATTTTACGTATTACGCGTTTTAGACCCGTGTTTCCAGTTTTAGCAGGGTTTTACCACCCAAATGGAACCTACCACTCATTTTATATTTTATTATGGAGTATTTTGACAAGTTTAATCATTCCTCCAAGTTTCGTATTTTTACGATACCCGGTTTTACGTTTTGTGACGTAACAACTTACGGTTTGCATTTTACGGAGTCAAAACATACTAGATATCTTGGATAATATCATCACAAGTCAAACCCTTCCTCCCCAAGCTTTGCAAACCGCCACTAGGGGGGGGATTCACACTAGGTGGTTTGATCTCAAGCTTGATGGCCTTAAATCCTTACATGTGTAGAACTTGGCCTCCAAGGGTTGACAAGTCAACATATGTAACCTCCTTAAGCTCCTATAAAAGCCCTCTCCCCCTTCATTTGTACGCCACACCTCACACTCCCCATCCTCTCATCCTTAGCTCATTCTCTTCCAAGTTTCATGCAAGATTCAAGTGCAAGTTCAAGGTAGAAACTCTAGTTAGGTTATCATTCATCAAACACTTCCATAACCTCATATACTTGGTGATTTCTCTTGAGTTTGAATCCACTCAAGTCACCTCAACCTTCATCATCCATCTTTCAAGATTACAAGAGTAGAAAGATTGCATGAAGTGAAGTGGGTTGAAGCAAGTCTATCAAAGTCCTATCCTTACTAGTTACTTCCTTTCTTAGAAAGCCCAAAGTTGTAAGCAAACCCTAACTTACCTCTTGTTAAATATCATGTTCATGTTATTTACATACTATTCTTGCTATATTATGTCTTGTATGCATGTCCATGATGTATAAAAATGAGTAAAACATGTTGTTATAATTGATTGTTAAGATAAGTTACTAAAACAAGTAAACTAGTGACTTTCTTGGTAAGACCTGATCAAAATGGTAAAAATATGATATTGGATTATTACATATTGTAGTAGAGGACCTAACAAGGAAACCGTAGCAATTTGAACCACCTAAAACGAGTATACGAGTCAAAAGTTATGGCGATTTGAAGTTACCAAAACTTTCCGGCAAAACTGCCTAAAAAGCTTCTGTGACAGAACCTAAAACACGCAAAAAGAGGCCTTTCTGTTCCGATTCATGAAAAAGTTAAAACACGAAAGTTGTCCGGAATCACGTTTTCATTCAGGAATAAAGAGGCTCGAGCCTTGAAAACGCTTTCTGAGTGAAATATTTCTCAGTTTCTTAACAGCTATTTACATATATATAAGTCACTATATATTGGTTATACTTTAAAAGGAACAAGAGGTCTTATGACCTATAATCAAGACCACCACCATGACTAGAGCCAAGGTTGAGTCTCATGACCTTGGAACAAGGACCAAAGGTCATGGCTAGGCCATGACGAAATGACCATACAAGCTTACTTAGGCGAAAACATGAAACAAGGAATTGGCGATAACATTGAACAAGCAATTTGGATCTACTTCACTTAAAAAGGAACCATGAGATATTACAAAGAGAAAATGGTCATACAAGACTTATGAAACTACCCCTAATAACAATCTTCATGTACTAATAAACTTTCCTAAGTTTATTCAAATATCGGACATGTAACTTTTCGGATCAAAACTTATATCTATATATTTTATCAACTACTACAATAGTAGGGAGCCTCATGTGAGGAGTTCATTATGTAAGCCGTCGAGATGAGTTGTGGATTTACGAGTTAAAGTGTCCTGGCTCCTCGAACGCTTACTAACATGACTTCTGAATTATATCGGCCCGAACGGTAGTAAACGATATACAAAACATACATGTTCATGAATCTTTTCTTTCAAAGACTTACAATATACATCATACCACATCATGGACTAAATGCAAGATATTTATATAGGCACTTATTCATATTCTTTACTCAAATCCTAAGTCACAACATTCTATTATAGGTTGCTCGTAGAAACCTTCACGATCCAACCGTTACCTTCATTACTTGCTATCTTACTTAAGGTGAGTTCATAGCCCCACTTTCCATTACTCAATTGTTTTACAAACCCTTGGGGGGAATACATGCTATTTTTAACCGAGCACAATGTTTTTAAATTGTATGCTTGCCTGATTGTTTTATTATCACTAAGTACCAGCCTTGCTAAACCGAGATCCTTTATTATGAACCATTTAATCACTAGCAATAGTGAGCGCGAATATTGTGAATAGACCTATTGGGATTGACGAATCCTATTTGTATTGACTAAGTTCAAACAAATGCACTAATATTTGAGATTTAGGTATGTTAGCAAAGTACCTACCGGGATAAATCTGCCGATCGATATTGGTACACGTTAACGTTTTGGTGTCATAAGCTTAGTAATGATAATAACTGTTTTGTTTTCCAAACATTGGTGTGAGCCTATAACTCACACTACCAACATATTGTGTTCAAATATTAAACAAACTCTATGAATATCACTCAACCTTTGTGTTGACCTCTCAAGCATGTATTTCAGGTTCATGACGATCAAGGATGGCACGGAAAGGCACGGATACTCAAGAGGGCTATAAATTTTATTATCATTCGAAAACTCACTTAACGTGATTTGTAAACATGGAACCAATTGGGACCTCATTTTGTAACCTCTGATATTTATATAATTTGAATGATAAATCTTTTTAATACGACTCGGTTAGAGATCGTTTTCTATTATTATGACTGTTGTGCCGTCGAGTAACACCCAAGTTGAATTCCGCTGCATCATGAATTGGGGGTGTTACAGATTGGTATCAGAGCCATGGTTATAGAGAAACGGGTCTAATTGAGACCTAAACTATAACCGCAATTACAAGCAAAAACATTTTATAGCCTTCCGCTCTCCGTGTCTTCCATCCTCTAGACGATTATGGACTTAGTAAGCATGTTATGATACACAAACATATTAGTGTATTCATATATACCCATTTTGAGCATTTCCCCGTAGACATTTTTATGATACACACTTCTCACATTTTGAACACTTCCCATAAACATTGAATTGTTCTAACATAGAAATTCTTTTCATAGAAATCATGTGTGTACCCACTTCTCCCGATTATGTGCCCACTCTACCTAATAACTTCCAAGTCTTACCACCCTCACCCGAGTTCAGATTTGACTTCGTAAATGCCTTCGCTTCTGATGACGAAGAAGAACCTTTCGAAGATTCAACCAATGAAGAAGAGGATGAACCAATGCCAACTAATTTTGCGATGAATATTTCTAATTATTTTGAACAAAACTGGGTTGAGGCAGACTCCGAGGAGGATAATGAGTACGAATATGTACTAGAGCCATTACCACCACCACTGTCACTTCCCGTTGATATCCCTACATGTGATGAATTGGATCACTCATTATGGATCGTACCTCGACCACCATTGATCCAACAAGAAAGTCAGCATGGAAAGCATATATAATAAGAGAAGAAGAAGCTTATCAGAATCTCAACAACACTGCAGAACAATGAAGTTTAGAACTTAGCAGTCATATTTATGCACTATGTTGTACTACGTGTATGTCATCCCTAGTAATGGGAGTTTTATGACTTAAGAATATTTACTGTTCAATAAACAACTCTTTGTGATAATTCTCATCTATTGTACTTTCTATCTCCAAATCAATTTGATTGTTTAGTAGACTATTACCATTCTATAAGATTTACCCAGTTATCTTATAAACCATTCAACAAATTTTACTTCAAGCTATTTTGTTATCACTTTATTGTTTCACATCATGTTACTCCAAGACATTCTACCACCATCTTAGAAAAATCACTTCGTTGATACCACCCTATAAATCAATATCATGCCTTCATTTCCAACTTTCATCACAAACCACTAAATCTCAACATACCAAAATGAAGAACACAAACCTTCTTAACCTTCTCACCATCATCATCTTCACAACCCTTAATCCCACAAGCACACTTTCTAATCTTGATGCACTTTTAAAGCTCAAATCATCCTTAGTTACACCACAAGCACTCTCATCAGCTTTACAAAATTGAATACCATCTAAAATTTTTAAGAAACACAATACTACGTAACTAAACCGAACATCACATTATCGGTGCTAAATTATACATAGCCTGATCACCTATGTCTAATTCAGGAAGGATCATGTTATGCTGGGAGCAGTCACCTGTATGTTTTCTTAGAAACAAACTTCTCACTTATAATCCTAAGACAAATTTCGTGTGAAATTCATGAAGTATTCATCCGATAGAGTACCACAATTAATCACTCTTACACTACCTTTCCCACCTAAAAGTAAACCTCATCCTACGCCATACCCTGAGCCGAAAGGAACGGGTTAAACCACTACGAGTCCGAGCCTTAGTTTTAAACCATAAATTCAAACTTTCCTGCTCAAATCCTTTACGTTCAAGCTGAGGCAGTGAAAGAATACATCCAAAAGGAAAAGTTGGATGGCATGATACAGAAGAAATTCGAAACCCGTTCAGATAGAACTCTATGCGTCCAAGGTCGAAGTTGGTTACCACTTTATGGTGGCCTACGAGACTTGATCATGCATGAACCTCACAAGTCCAAATACTCCATACATCCAAGATCTGATAAGATGTATCATGATCTTAAACTACTCTATTGGTGGCCAAACATGAAAGCCGATATTGCAACATACGTTAGCAAATGTCTTGCATGCTCCAATGTAAAAGCCGAACATCAAAAACCATCCGGTCCATTGCAACAACCAGAGATTCCTATGTGGAAATGGGAAAGAGTGACTATGGACTTCATTACCAAGCTCCCAAAGACATCAAGCGATTATGACTCCATCTGGGTCATACTTGATCGTCTCACAAAATCCGCACACTTTATACCAATCAAAGAGACTTACAAAATGTAACAACTTACTCGACTGTACATCAAAGAAATAGTCTCAAGACATGGTACACCGATATCCATCATATCCGACCGAGATGGTAGATTTACTTCCAATTTCTGGCAGTCACTCCAAGATGCCTTTGGAACAAATCTAGACATGAGTACAGCGTACCATCCTCAGACCGATGGTCAGAGTGAACGAACCATTCAAACACTTAAAGACATGCTTCGAGCTTGTATAATAGATTTTGGAAAAGGATGGGATACTCATCTACCATTAGTCGAATTTTCCTACAACAACAGCTATCATACAAGTATTAAAGCAGCTCCATTTGAAGCACTTTACGGTCGTAAGTGTCGTTCACCTGCTTGTTGGGCTGAAGTGGGAGAAGTTCAACTTACTGGACCAGAACTCATTCGAGAAACAACGGATAAGATTGTACAAATCAGAAGTCGACTACAAATCGCAAGAGATCGACAGAAAAGTTATGCCGACACACGACGCAGACCCCTAGAATTCCAAGTCGGAGATAGGGTTATGCTAAAGGTATCGCCTTGGAAAGGCTTGATATGATTCGGTAAACAAGGAAAAACTAAACCCAAGATACATCGGACCATTCAAAATCCTAGCCAGGGTTGGCCCTGTGGCGTACAGACTTGAGCTTCCATCAGAACTCGGTAGTGTACACCTGACTTTCCATGTATCTAACCTAAAGAAATGCTTGTCAGATGAATCACTCGTGATTCCACTCGATGAAATTCAACTCAATGACGATCTTCAATTTATTGAGGAACCCGTAGAAAACATGGACCGTGAGGTCAAACAACTCAAGCAAAGCCGTATTCCAATTGTCAAGGTTCGTTGGAACTCACGACGTGGTCCTGAATACACATAGAAACGAGAGGACCAGATACGTAAGAAATACCCACATCTTTTTACAAACGAAGTTTCTACTCCCAACGCAAATTGATCTCCGGGACGGAGCTCTCATATGGGGTGGAGACTGTAACAATTCGCAATTTCAGGTTAATTACTATTCCCGGAAAATTTACTATTCACTTTTACTATTCATTTTTACTATTCATTTCTTTCCGAAATTTTCCCGAAAGTTGATTTTTATTTCATATTCTCGAGTGATAAATCATTTCCATGGAAAATTAAATGTTTGACATTCGTCAGATCATTTTCGTGAAAGTTATTAAGGAATTACACGTTTTAGGGTAAAACGTCATTCAGAAATTCTACGCACAACGAAACTCGGTCGCGTTAATTTTCCCCGTATCAGAAAAATGTTTGACACACTCATGATTTATTTGAGAATAAATCATGACTGAGAAAAACATGACCAAAATAAACCTCGGCCGTGAAAAACTGGAATTTTCAGTTTTAAGCGTTTTTACTCAGCCATAACCTTAGCCTATACCTGCACCGCGTTTCTAAGACGATTTGAGTTTTCAACTTATTAGAAAAAGTCAACATATTTTCCCTCCTCCTTTGACCAAAAATCATCCCTTGATTTTATAAGTCATTCCTTGATTTTTTAGGCTTACGGTTTGATGTCTAAAAGACATTTAATACCAACCGACACTAGACTGAGCCCAGTCTAGACATTATAAGTCTTTTTAAATCATTTATATCCTATTAGAAAAGTAACATTTTACTTTTCTCAATCTTACGCAATATTCGTACATTTTACGTATTACGCGTTTTAGACCCGTGTTTCCAGTTTATCAGGGTTTTACCACCCAAATGGAACCTACCACTCATTTTATATTTTATTATGGAGTATTTTGACAAGTTTAATCATTCCTCCAAGTTTCGTATTTTTACGATACCCGGTTTTACGTTTTGTGACGTAACAACTTACGGTTTGCATTTTACGGAGTCAAAACATACTAGATATCTTGGATAATATCATCACAAGTCAAACCCTTCCTCCCCAAGCTTTGCAAACCGCCACTAGGGGGGGGGGATTCACACTAGGTGGCTTGATCTCAAGCTTGATGGCCTTAAATCCTTACATGTGTAGAACTTGGCCTCCAAGGGTTGACAAGTCAACATATGTAACCTCCTTAAGCTCCTATAAAAGCCCTCTCCCCCTTCATTTGTACGCCACACCTCACACTCCCCATCCTCTCATCCTTAGCTCATTCTCTTCCAAGTTTCATGCAAGATTCAAGTGCAAGTTCAAGGTAGAAACTCTAGTTAGGTTATCATTCATCAAACACTTCCATAACCTCATATACTTGGTGATTTCTCTTGAGTTTGAATCCACTCAAGTCACCTCAACCTTCATCATCCATATTTCAAGATTACAAGAGTAGAAAGATTGCATGAAGTGAAGTGGGTTGAAGCAAGTCTATCAAAGTCCTATCCTTACTAGTTACTTCCTTTCTTAGAAAGCCCAAAGTTGTAAGCAAACCCTAACTTACCTCTTGTTAAATATCATGTTCATGTTATTTACATACTATTCTTGCTATATTATGTCTTGTATGCATGTCCATGATGTATAAAAATGAGTAAAACATGTTGTTATAATTGATTGTTAAGATAAGTTACTAAAACAAGTAAACTAGTGACTTTCTTGGTAAGACCTGATCAAAATGGTAAAAATATGATATTGGATTATTACATATTGTAGTAGAGGACCTAACAAGGAAACTGTAGCAATTTGAACCACCTAAAACGAGTATACGAGTCAAAAGTTATGGCGATTTGAAGTTACCAAAACTTTCCGGCAAAACTGCCTAAAAAGCTTCTGTGACAGAACCTAAAACACGCAAAAAGAGGCCTTTCTGGTCCGATTCATGAAAAACTTAAAACACGAAAGTTGTCCGGAATCACGTTTTCATTCAGGGATATAGAGGCTCGAGCCTTGAAAACGCTTTCTGAGTGAAATATTTCTCAGTTTCTTAACAGCTATTTACATATATATAAGTCACTATATATTGGTTATACTTTAAAAGGAACAAGAGGTCTTATGACCTATAATCAAGACCACCACCATGGCTAGAGCCAAGGTTGAGTCTCATGACCTTGGAACAAGGACAAAAGGTCATGGCTAGGCCATGACGAAATGACCATACAAGCTTACTTAGGCGAAAACATGAAACAAGGAATTGGCGATAACATTGAACAAGCAATTTGGATCTACTTCACTTAAAAAGGAACCATGAGATATTACAAAGAGAAAATGGTCATACAAGACTTATGAAACTACCCCTAATAACAATCTTCATGTACTAATAAACTTTCCTAAGTTTATTCAAATATCGGACATGTAACTTTTCGGATCAAAACTTATATCTATATATTTTATCAACTACTACAATAGTAGGGAGCCTCATGTGAGGAGTTCATTATGTAAGCCGTCGAGATGAGTTGTGGATTTACGAGTTAAAGTGTCCTGGCTCCTCGAACGCTTACTAACATGACTTCTGAATTATGTCGGCCTGAACGGTAGTAAACGATATACAAAACATACATGTTCATGAATCTTTTCTTTCAAAGACTTACAATATACATCATACCACATCATGGACTAAATGCAAGATATTCATATAGGCACTTATTCATATTCTTTACTCAAATCCTAAGTCGCAACATTCTATTATAGGTTGCTCGTAGAAACCTTCACGATCCAACCGTTACCTTCATTACTTGCTATCTTACTTAAGGTGAGTTCATAGCCCCACTTTCCATTACTTAATTGTTTTACAAACCCTTGGGGGGAATACATGCTATTTTTAACCGAGCACAATGTTTTTAAATTGTATGCTTGCCTGATTGTTTTATTATCACTAAGTACCAGCCTTGCTAAACCGAGATCCTTTATTATGAACCATTTAATCACTAGCAATAGTGAGCGCGAATATTGTGAATAGACCTATTGGGATTGACGAATCCTATTTGTATTGACTAAGTTCAAACAAATGCACTAATATTTGAGATTTAGGTATGTTAGCAAAGTACCTACCGGGATAAATCTGCCGATCGATATTGGTACACGTTAACGTTTTGGTGTCATAAGCTTAGTAATGATAATAACTGTTTTGTTTTCCAAACATTGGTGTGAGCCTATAACTCACACTACCAACATATTGTGTTCAAATATTAAACAAACTCTATGAATATCACTCAACCTTTGTGTTGACCTCTCAAGCATGTATTTCAGGTTCATAACGATCAAGGATGGCACGGAAAGGCACGGATACTCAAGAGGGCTATAAATTTTATTATCATTCGAAAACTCACTTAACGTGATTTGTAAACATGGAACCAATTGGGACCTCATTTTGTAACCTCTGATATTTATATAATTTGAATGATAAATCTTTTTAATACGACTCGGTTAGAGATCGTTTTCTATTATTATGACTGTTGTGCCGTCGAGTAACACCCAAGTTGAATTCCGCTGCATCATGAATTGGGGGTGTTACAGACATCAATAGGTTATTACAAAGCTTTAAAGCAATTAGTAAAACTGCATCAGGACACGTTGTACCACTTCCACCAGTTACCATCATGCCAGCATAAACCTACCCAAAATCACCCTTGCCAATTTTCCATTTCATATTGTATATAGGTGATCTTCCCACTTGTACCTTCTTAAAAAAAACTGTTCACAAGTTTTCAAACGAATACTAATAAGTTATGAAAAATTATGCAAAGATCAATAGTGAATACCGTATTTGGCAAATGAGGTGCATTTGTATGTTCTTCAACTCTTATAATCTTATCACCACTTCCACTTACGTTGCAACATGCACATAATAGGTAAGTGAATTCATTGAAATGTGACTTGGCTCAATTTTTTATCACCTCATGATGAATCCAATTAATCAACCATCCTACAAATACTGCAGGTAATTATGTACATGGAGATTGTCATCTAAAAGTTGAATCCTTCGAGAGTGATAAGATTGCCATTAAATATTTGAATTCTTTTGGTGATAATGTTAAGGATTTTATGAGGTTTTGTTTATAGTTATTTCATGTTCACAATATTACTTTTGGGATGCCTTTTTAAGCTTAATGATCACATCATCGTCTTTTTCACTAACTTAGCTGCTTGGATTTCACGTCATTTATCTTTTAGCTGCTACAGGAAAGAATGAAAGATATAAGAATTAAGCTCAATCATCACAAAAGGATGTTTATTCATTGGGAAGTTCTAATTAACATATTACCCTTCTTTATCAAAACTATCTCTTAAAAAAATTAATGAATAGTGACCCGTAATATCTCTTAAACCGCAACTATCTCTCCCTAATCTCTTTTATGGCCAGCATTAAACCCCACTAACTTCACTAACCATGCTTATGAGGCTTGTAATATTAGGTGTACATAGAGACTATGAAATTCAAAGATTTGGCTTTTATAGAATTTATCATACTACATATATATCTCCACAACTAAGCACAATTTTTTGCTCAACTGAAGGACACTACGTCGACAACAATTAGAGGAACATGTTGCAGCTAATGACTCTATGCGCTATATTGATCTAGTGTTCTATAGGTAAAAAAAACACCGTATTGCTGACACTCTTTTCTCATGTGTACATAAATATGAGTGTGTGATTACGAATATTGATTTTGCAATTCAAAACAATAATTTTGCAATTCAACAATATATACTATTTAAGAGCTTTGTAAATTAACCAAGTAAAAGTTGTATAGAAACATTAGAGCATAAGAGGAAAAAAATCATAAGTTAAACTTCAACAAAGGTTAAAAATGCCTTTCATTATGGGTTATTGTTGCAAGTTTAACCGGTTGCTGCAACAGCATCCTCATACGCGAAATCACATCTCCTTTGTTGCATCTTTGTTCATCATTGAAGATATTAAGTACCATTGATTCATATATGATCTCTTATGCATCAATATCTACATACACCATATATAAAATGTGCCTGTTTTGGATTTTAGTTGTAGATATTTTATAGCCAATGGGTCAACTTAGAAATTAGCTAACATGCACATGAGTCAAATGGTGAGCATATGAAATATGTAAAAAGTCTCACTAACGTTTTCATATGCTTGTCAAATTTAAGTATTAGTTTAGCATAGAAGTTTAATTCTTTATTATCATACCACAATTAAAAAAAAAAAAAAAAAAAAAAAAAACCCCTTTAGAACCTGGACTAAATGTTACTATTTGACCCATTACCAGACCCTAGTAAACCATACATTTGGTTATCTAAAATGCCCAATTGAATATAAAGACCATATAGTTGGTCCAAGTGACTGTAGCCTTTAGGAACCTGAAAGTGATTCCTACTTTGTTAAAAAAATATAACAGCTAAAGGAACTAAATAATGTGTATAAAGACTTGGATGGTTAGTTGGCTATTCAACCTCTACACTAAATATGTTGATTTGAGTTATGATTTGTGTAGTGGATAAGCACTTTCATTCAAACACTCAAAACCACTTAACTTAATAGGGTGTTTGTGATTGCTTATAAAAGTGTTTTTTTGCTTCACTGCTTATTGCATTGCTATAAAGCATATAAGCAATCCTAATTCCTAAACACTATAGCGAAAACTGTTTATGTGCCATTTTAGAAGCTTAAACAATTGAAGAAAAGCAAGCCCAAATAACTAAAACTTAGTGGTGAATTATGCTAACGCTTCATTTAAAAAAAAGTAATAAATATCCATTATTTAAAACAGAGAAGTCATGCACATACAGGGAAGCACGATGAATTAAATAATAATTATAAAAAATTATAACTCAGAGTGATTCAATGAATTACAAACTCTTCGATAAAAAGACTTGACTTATTAACGATCGATATTATTAACCCTAGAATGGAATAAATTTTAGTCAAACATTGCAATTTTATGGGAAATAAAGAGAGACGTAAAATAAAACCTGAATAAAAACTGAAACTTACTCTCTGTACAGCGAAGGGCTGCAGCAGTGTCTCATATGCAAAAGAGATTTCCAGTTCCTGCTGCAAAGATGACGACCCTTCTTTTCTCTAAATGCCTAACAGCTCTTCTATGCATATATGGTTCACAAACTTCAAAAATACTAAATGCTTGTAACACCCTCATCCATTTATCCATTCATCCATAATTATATCTCAAAAACATAAATATACAAATCGGTGTAATCAAAGCATGAAAGAATATAACAAATAAAACTATTAAGAATTATATCTCAAAAGCACAATTATACAAATCGGTGTAATCAAAGCATTAAAAAACTAAGATTAACTTTACATGTAAAAGATTCGAGCTTCAATAATTCATATTAGTTAGAAATCAACAAAAGTAAACTATACAGAGACAAAAGACCAATCGGCTTAAAATCATACCTCGGTAGGTTGAAACTGAATTGTGAGTGCACGTGTTTGACCTGATTAAATACCTCAGTACACTATATGAACATACATTCGATTGAATATTATTAAGGGTTTTGAGAATGTAGTTTATGTTTGTTGATGAATGTCACAGGTTAATAAGGCTAGAACCTGGGATTCCGCTTTTCTTAAAATTTACATTTTTGGTCTAACTTTATGAAAAAAATATCACTGAGGCCCATGTGTATTTTCAGTTTTTATTATATAATGAATACTAAAACGTTTTTTTAATCTTTTAGGCAAATTAGGAAATAATTAGATTTAACTATTTTTTAAAATCCAAAAAAAAAAAATCAAATTAAAAAAACTATTACTAAATAAGGTATGATTTGATTTTTTTTAAAATGAAAAAGTCTCAACTAAAGGTTTTATTTTATTATATAAATAAAAGATGTTCATTTAGAAAACAAAACTTACATAAATAATTGAGTGATGGATGATTTGCCAAGCTAATATGACGTATACTTATTTAAAGTTCAAACTACCAAAGATATGCTGAAAGTTTTTGTTTGACTATGTTTCATTAACGTACAGGTATTCAAATGGTGACACTCACTTGTTTGTTTTTTGTTTTCTTATATTTAGTGGTGGTCGCAAACATATCTTTGACAATGTGAGTTACTATAATACTATGTTCGCAATAAATCTATACGAAAAAAAGTCTCAAAACTTAAATACTCATAGAAAAAGATCCTTTGTGTTTAAGGAAAAAGATATGTATAATTGATGGCCGGTTACTATTGTGACCAATAATAACATAAATGTTGTGTCGTAACTATACATGTGTCGATAATCCATCAAAGGACGAAGGAGACACTGTCGGTAAAGATCGAGTAACATCAAAGAGAAAGGTTGAATTTTGGTTGGAACTTTTTAACGTATATTGACAAACGAAGCCTATCAATTATTTTAAAAAACTAACACTTAATCATAATTTATATACTTATACACATTGAATTATTTTAAATATGTAATGATTGTTCAACAAAGAAAGTTTGATATTAATTTATTGATAATTGTATAAATACATAATGTGTAACCATAATAAGCCATGATAGAACTATTATTAGGAAAACATTTTAATAAAGGAAAATGATATTTTTTCGACCATTTGTGTATACAAATTTTTTTACTTTCATGTGACAAGTAAAAACATTAAAAGAAAGAATTAGAGCATGACTGTTGAAGCATAAATGCATCGGCCTTGTCTTGACAGTAGATTAAGCCGTTCCACGCCATCCCAAGCATGAAAGTGTGCTACAAACATAAAAGAACCTGTTAAAAGGGGTCCTGAGGTCGAAGCTTCGGGAACCACCCTTCGACTATCAACTTAGTACCTCGTATGCAGAAGATTTAACGTAAGTATATAATGTGTTGTGGTGTGTTGTGTGAGGTGAGTGGAAAGAGTAATATATACAGAGAGATAGTAGAGAGAGGTAGGTGGTGTGGTATCAGTTAGTTGTATAATAAATGAGGTTAGGGTATTTATATTACCCCCAGCCACTGTACCTGACAGCATGAGGAAGTAGTAAGCCGAGCTATTTCTAGCCTAGGTACTAGGCATCAAGCCGCGTAAGGGACACAAAGAGATCCTCTGGACAAAAGAGTGTCTTCTTTACGGTCCTTCGGCACGTACCCTTCAAACAAGTGTAGCATCTGCCTTCTGACACTTGTCCTTAGGACACATATGTCAACATGTCCCCCAATATTGCATTATTAGTAAAAGATTGATGGTCCAATATTTAAAACCCTTTTTTTTTTTTTTTTTTTGGGGGGGGGGGGGGGGGGGGACCTTCTTTTCTCATATCTGGGAGGCCTGGCCTGTTGGCCTTGATGGGCCTGGTGGTTAATGCGACGTGCCTTTCCTCCGGTCTTCGTCCTGATGCGCCCTTCAACTGGACGCGCCTTTCATCTGGTGTCTTTCGTCCTTGTCCTTCATCCATGTATTGACGGATCATGTCTATCAGACTACATACGTCATCATGTCCCCCCAGTATTGTATTATTGGCCCATGATCTATAATGCCATACTTAAATTCAGACCGTAAATGTCATACAAAGCACTTAAGTATCGCCTTCCTATTTGGGTGCTATATTCGCGTATCTTCCATGCGGGGGTGAATGTAGTGTGTCCTTAATCCATCGTTGATGAGGCGAAAAATGAACCACTTTTAGGGGGTCATTTAAGCCCGAATTCGAATTTATTTGATCAAATATTGCCCTAAATCGTTCCTTTTGTGATTTTAGGTACTTTGGGAGAGAAATCTGGAAAAGGAAGCAATTCGGACGTTTTTGGAGCATAAAAGTGAAGAAAACGCCAAAGTCTTAATTTTCCTTGCTGGGAACAGTAGGTGACGGCGTCAAGAAGGAATTTTTGACGGCGTCAAGAGTAATTTCCATGACGATCCAGTACAGAATTAAAGGCGTCACGAAGTAGGGCGTCAAGAGTAAAATGCATGACGGCCTGGAAACACATAACACATGACGGCGTCAAAAGTAGATCAAGGCAATCCGAGAAGTATTTTGGCGGCGAGATGACGGCGTCACCAAATTTGTCTTGACGCCGTCAGACCCTATTTCCTATATATAGTTTTCTAATTTTTACACAAAAAAAGAGAGAAGTTTTGGGAGAAACCCTAAGTACGAACTTGGGACGAATTTTACAGGTTTTTCAAGGGTTCTCAGCCCTTGAACCCTTTCATGTGTAATTGAGATAAGTATTCTTTTAATTCAATCAATATGTCTATGTGTTGGTTGTCTATATCTTGTTCTTGTCTTAATTCTACCATGCTAGGCTAGATCTATCTTGTGTTTGCTTGGATCTAATGAAACCTAGATGTTAATTATGTGTTGATTACTTATTTATGGTTGTATTGGATGAATGATTTCGATGTTAGGCTTAAGAAAACTGGCAGATCTCCATATGGTAACATGCTTGAACGTCTTAGGAAACATGAACTGACGTGCACTAGGTTTTATTGGTTGTATTTAATGCATGAGTAAATTCTAATGATCCCATGTTAGGAGCTTCTTAGCCGGCTCGACATAGGAGTGAAGTAGTCACTCATAGGATTGGGGAAGTAAGTGCGTCACCCCATGAATGGTATTAAGAAATACAATCCGTCATCCACGCAACTATAACAAGTAATTAACGTGTAAAAGATATCTAGGAAGTAGTGAAATCTAAGTAAACACAACTTCTCCACTTATTGCTCACAACTTTAGTTTAATTTAGTTTATTTTCATTTTTAGTATTTTATTTTGATTGCATCTTTAGTATTGGGTTAGTTGACTAGCAACTAATTCCGCCCAAAACCTTCAAACCCGAGATTTTTACTTGCTTTCTAAAAAATATAAAAATACAAAAATAATCATCCCTCATCTTTAGAACTAGTATTTAGGTTTTCTAATCCTAGCGACACTATTCCTAGCTGAACGATCAATCCCCCGGTACTTGTCACTATACTATACTACAACGATCAGGTATACTGCCTGGTGGGGGTTGTAAGCTTCTCAAGATCCCTTGAGAGGTAAAGCCTGGTGCGATTCTCACGTATCAAGTTTTTGGCGCCGCTGCCGGGGAATAGTTATTGTCTAGGTTAGAATCTCTTTTTATTAGGTCTACTTGCTAGATTCCTTTCTAGTAAGATTTTTATTTTTTATTTTTAGGTTTTCTTTAGTCTATCTTATTTCTTTGTGTTTTTGTTCGTAACTCTTCACCACCCGACATCATGGACGATGGGAACATCCTTGAACCCGTCATCCCACCACAACAAAACCCACCACTAGAACCTCTTAGGCCCCGAACCTTAGGAGAGTATTCTCGACCTAGCCACCAAGGCTACCGAAACACCATTGAGCTCACCGGAGCCAATGTGACCCCCTTGCGATCCAACACCATCCGGTTGGTACAAAGCGGATGTGCATTCCATGGACTTCGTTCCGAAGATCTAAATCAACACCTTAAGGACTTCCTAAAAATCGTAGATTCCATAGACCTAGGTGTTGAAACTAGAGAGACAACCCGATTACGCCTATTCCAATTCTCTCTACGGGATCAAGCTAGTCAATGGCTTGAGCGTTTACCCGCGGGATCCATCACCACATGGGATGATCTCACCACTCGTTTCCTTGCTCAATTTTTCCCACCGGGGAGAACTACTAAGCTTAGAAATGACATCTTGATGTTCCAATAACGTCAAAATGAATCTCTTTATGAAGCATGAACTCGTTTCAAGGACTTACTCCAAAAAGTCCCTCATCATGGCATAGATCTTTGGCTCCAAGTCCAAATCTTTTATGACCATATCGATCTCTCCACGAGGCGAGCCATTGACCAATCGGCCGGTGGTAAGCTACGTGATCTAAGTACGGAACAATCATGGGAACTCATAGAAGATCTTGCTCTCTATGACAACGAAAGTTGGAATGATCCCCGTGATTTGAACAAAACGGTTAAGGCAATATCTTTGCCTTCGAACAATTCTAGCACTCCCGACCGTAGGATCATGGAGCTTGAGGATCAAGTCAAGTTTCTCATGAAATCTTACGAAGCTCCTAAGCCTTCAAGCCAAGTGAACAAAATCACTTCTTCATGCGAATTATGTAGTGGTCCCCACGACACTCGTGATTGTGTGGAACTCCCCGGAACAGCTTTTGCGGACTACGCATCCACGCGTACCGACGAAGCGGGAGATAAGTGGCACACTTTCAAGCCCGAGCCAAACCCTTACGGTGATTCATACAACCCCTCTTGGAAAAATCACCCAAACCTTAGGTGGAAACAAAATCAACCCAATTCGTACAATCCGCCTAATCGTTAACAACCAAATGGTCCACCCTCTAACTGTACTTTCAACAACAATCCTTCTAACAACTATGGTAGTACCAACAATATTGAAGGATTGATGTCTAAGTTCATGGCATCTCAAGAAGCTCGCATAGCTAGGTTTGAAACCGAATTCAACCAACAACAAACGGAGATGACCAACAAGATTGACAACTTGTTGAAAGCCCTCAACAACCAAGCATTAACCACACCTAGGAAGGACACTAGGGACACCAATAACGGAATCCAAATTAAGGACCCCTCATCATCCAAACATGTCCACTTTGTCAATGTTGTCACCATTAGGCCGATAGATAAGGGAATAGGGATGAAGTTGGAGTAGAAACCAAGACTAGGGATGAAAGTAGGGAAGTTGAGGATAAAAAGGAAGAGGAATTAGAGGAGGTAGAGCCTATAGAAAAGTACTTTGATAAGTTGCCCACCAAGGAAGAACGGGAATACCATAAGGATTTATTCGATAGTCCCGAGAGACCATATATTCTTGGCACACCCCTTATCAAAATGGGAGACCCATCTAACATTAACATACCATGCAATGTTGGGCACATGCATATATGGAAAGCTTATATCGATCTTAGATCTCCTGTTAACATCATGACTAGGATTTATTACAATTGGGTGATGAAGAAACAACTTGATTTTAGGATGATGCCCAATAGGAATTTGATAAGTAATTTTGTAGGAAGAGTGAAGGGATTGCATGTGATTATAGGTAATCTCACCTATGAGATCGATTTTATGATAGTGGAAGACACTCGCCCGGTGATAGATGATTGCCTAAGCCAAGTAATATTTGGAAAACCATTTGTTGAGGCCACTAGGATGAGTTATGACCCGACTCTAGGGATAGTTAGATTCAAGAACGAAAACGATGAGGTCACGTAGTAACCCATGACCTTGAGTCTAGCTACAAGACTCGTAAATAAAGAAAAGCGCTTCTTGGGAGGCAACCCATGTTTTGTGTGATTTTATTTTTGTTTGTTTGTTATTTGCTTCCGTATGCATGCTTTATTTTTATTGTTGGTAGATCATGTTTCTCAATTAAATAGTCGAAATACTTTACTTTGTTCTTTTGGCCTAGTCTTAACTCCACCTAAAAGTATTTTTGCAAAAGATAAGTGTAAGGGGAAACCCCAAATATGTTTTCAAGAAACAAACCGATCATGATTCTCCACAATATTAAATGAACATGTGTATTCGTATTTGTTAGAGTCAAACGCTTGTATTGAGTCATAATGAAGTTTTGCAGGATTTTCCAGGAAGTAGGACCAAGTTTTTCCAGAAATTTTCCGGAAACTTAACATAAGAATTTCTGCAGGTCACTTTTGACGGCGTCACGAGTTAACTCTTGACGGCGTCACGTGTAAAAATCTGGAAATTTTACCGGTTTTGTTTTTCTAACGGAGTCTTATGGTTTTTGTGAATTATTAAGTTTATAATCTCCAGGAAATCTGCAAACTTCATTTCACAAGCATTATATCTTATTTTGTTTTCTAGGATTTAGTAACTTATATAGGTTGCCGCCGATTTTATGCGAGGTTGTCTTGTCTATTTCTCAGGATTCACAGGTTATGTATGACAAGAAGATGATTTATATTCTGGAAGGGAAGCTTTGATTGTTCATTTTCTTGGAGGAAGATTTAACCTGGTCACCTTATTATCCATACCGAGCGAATCAGGGGAGTATTTGATTTCATTCTTTTTACTTTTTCACTTTTACATTCTTTACTTGAACATTGGGGACAATGTTCATCTTAAGTGTAAGGGGAGGGTAAAAAGATGATACCTTACATAGGCACTTTCGCTTGAGTTTGTTTGTTTATTGGTAGATGTGTAATAAAACTATGAGAAATACTTGTTAGTGTAATTTTAGCGCCAAATTTAAAATTTTTTACAACATTTAGGAGTGAAACTTTAGCCATAGCAAGCGTCTCATAGATAGGAGATTGTATGACTAGCACAAAACCGTATATTCAGAAAATTTTTCCACCCAAATATGTGAGGTTCGCCTTTAGATTTGATAGGAAAAGCATTTACTATTAGTGCTTATGAGTGTACCGGTAGCATTTAGATTCTAGAACTTGCGTTAGTGATGTATCCCGAGACCGCTAGTGAGACTACATTCGTGTAGTAGGATTTACTACATGATAAGAGGCATTAGGATCACCCTTGTGTTAAACCCGTATCATAATTACTTGACCATTTATGTCATATTACTTGGCTAGTTAAGTCAACTAATTTTTCCCACACCCTTAGCGTTGTACTCACTTTTAGTACACGAAACCCCTAGTACACCCCTCCGAGCCTATCTTTTCGTTTCTAACTTTAAGCATTTTACTTAAAGGAAGAATTTGTTACACCCCACTTAAATGTAGACCCAAATCGCCTTAGCCTTCCGTGTATGCGCTCATTTTTAGTGCATTATTGTTATTTGTTAAACCCTAAGTTAACTATCTAATTGATTACATGGTTGCTAAGTCGAGTCATATCCTTGTACATATTGTTTTGGGACGATTGGGTAAAGTACTTATTTTATGGAGTAATGGGGAAGAACATCATATATTACCCCCCATATGTACGTTAATCTTAAAAGTGCTCCAAGTGTTTTGATTTTCTTAATTCAAGTCATTAGATTAGTTTATTGTAAAGTAATAAAAATTCAAGTGTAAGGGGAATTTTCATTCCCTATGATGTATTATTTTGGATGGTAGGGTAAGAGTGTATGCAAAAACAAAATATATATATATATATATATATATATATATATATATATATATATATATATATATATATATATATAGAAAAAGGAAAAGAGAAAAAAACATACGGACTACCATCCCTTTTCATTCTATGTTCATTTTTATGTTTTTGTTATTTTTCATTTGTTAGCTTAAGTCGAGTCTAGTCTTGGCTTAGTAACGCCATATTGTACATGTAATTAACCAAGATTGTTAACTCGTCACCAGTAAAAATTCCTTTATCCAACAAAACCGTGTATTTCATATCCCTACACCTAACGTTACAACCCTTTAAAATACCTCTTTGATAGTTTATCCTAGGTGCTTACGCCATGTGGTGGAGGTTTGATCCTTTCCCAAGCCTATGGTAATCTATTTTGCTATGACAGATAGTGAGAGATATCTTCCGTTTCCATATTGTAATTTATACTTTATTACACCCGAGAGATGTGAGTATCTAAACACTATTTGTGAGGTGCTTGTGTATGACCTCCGTGCTTGTCTATTGGTCTTTAGTGGAACGATTATTTGTTGTAATTACTTTTATATTAGTGTTAAATGACCCCTAACTTGTATTTTGATTAGAATAAAAGCGCATTTGCTTGAGGACAAACAAATCTCAAGTGTAAGGGTATATGATGAGGAGAAAAATGAACCACTTTTAGGGGGTCATTTAAGCCCGAATTCGAATTTATTTGATCAAATATTGCCCTAAATCGTTCCTTTTGTGATTTTAGGTACTTTGGGAGAGAAATCTGGAAAAGGAAGCAATTCGGACGTTTTTGGAGCATAAAAGTGAAGAAAACGCCAAAGTCTTAATTTTCCTTGCTGGTAACAGTAGGTGACGGCGTCAAGAAGGAATTTTTGACGGCGTCAAGAGTAATTTCCATGATGACCCAGTACAGAATTAAAGGCGTCACGAAGTAGGGCGTCAAGAGTAAAATGCATGACGGCCTGGAAACACATAACACATGACGGCGTCAAAAGTAGATCAAGGCAGTCCGAGAAGTATTTTGGCGGCGAGATGACGGCGTCACCAAATTTGTCTTGACGCCGTCAGACCCTATTTCCTATATATAGTTTTCTAATTTTTACACAAAAAAAGAGAGAAGTTTTGGGAGAAACCCTAAGTACGAACTTGGGACGAATTTTACAGGTTTTTCAAGGGTTCTCAGCCCTTGAACCCTTTCATGTGTAATTGAGATAAGTATTCTTTTAATTCAATCAATATGTCTATGTGTTGGTTGTCTATATCTTGTTCTTGTCTTAATTCTACCATGCTAGGCTAGATCTATCTTGTGTTTGCTTGGATCTAATGAAACCTAGATGTTAATTATGTGTTGATTACTTGTTTATGGTTGTATTGGATGAATGATTTCGATGTTAGGCTTAAGAAAACTGGCAGATCTCCATATGGTAACATGCTTGAACGTCTTAGGAAACATGAACTGACGTGCACTAGGTTTTATTGGTTGTATTTAATGCATGAGTAAATTCTAATGATCCCATGTTAGGAGCTTCTTAGCCGGCTCGACATAGGAGTGAAGTAGGCACTCATAGGATTGGGGAAGTAAGTGCGTCACCCCATGAATGGTATTAAGAAATACAATCCGTCATCCACGCAACTATAACAAGTAATTAACGTGTAAAAGATATCTAGGAAGTAGTGAAATCTAAGTAAACACAACTTCTCCACTTATTGCTCACAACTTTAGTTTAATTTAGTTTATTTTCATTTTTAGTATTTTATTTTGATTGCATCTTTAGTATTGGGTTAGTTGACTAGTAACTAATTCCGCCCAAAACCTTCAAACCCGAGATTTTTACTTGCTTTCTAAAAAATATAAAAATACAAAAATAATCATCCCTCATCTTTAGAACTAGTATTTAGGTTTTCTAATCCTAGCGACACTATTCCTAGCTGAACGATCAATCCCCCGGTACTTGTCACTATACTATACTACAACGATCAGGTATACTGCCTGGTGGGGGTTGTAAGCTTCTCAAGATCCCTTAAGAGGTAAAGCCTGGTGCGATTCCCACGTATCAATCGTCTAGCCAAATCTCGAGCACCGCCCAAGGTCTACCGAATGACCCACAGGTCGATGCTCCACTAGACGAATCGGTTCTATCGGACTAGATACGTCGTCAATGACACATGTTATATTATTGTTTGGCAAAAGGATAAATAAAAAGTCTATGTAGTTGGATATAATAACAAGTGATTGACGCTCATTCTTCGAAAGTCTTTTTTTTCTACGTACAAACTAACACTTTGCAACAAAAAACCATATGTGTCTAAAAGGCACTCTCACTCCATCTTGATACAAGTTAATTTGCACATGTACAAGTACAAATATAAATCTTTTAAGAAATCTAACATCAATTAAGGCAATAACCATGATTTTTTAAATAGATTAAGGCAATAATCATGATAAATTGTTTAACTTTGCTTTTTAAGATTGTGTGAAATAAAGCTTCCACCACGCGTGGAGCCTAAGACACCACTATCACCACACTTGGTGGTGTGATTTTGATGTTGACTTGGTGGTGGAGATACCCGAGTGGAGAAAGGCACAAATGTGTGTGTTTGGTGGTGTTGGTTTGGTTTGGATTTGGTGGTCATTACTACGGGTTTTTAGTGGTGGATTTGGTAAGAGAGTTAAAACTGGTGTGACACTAGATGACAATGATAAATGTGATTGTAACTAAATTTTATTATTATGAGCATACTAGAAGGCAATTATAATTGAATTATTATGACGAAAACAGTTATGTCGATATGTCGATTGCCTCTCGTTATTTTCTTAAAAGTACATAACTTATAACTTTACAAGTGATTGACGCCCATTCTTCGAGAGTCTAAACATAAAAATAATCTGTGTCATTTACTAATTACTAGTACTTCTACTTAACTAGTTTCATGTTTTTTTATGTGTCGCAACCACATGATCAAAAGACATACTCTTAGTAGAGACAAAAATAAAATAAAATAAAATAAAATATATTGAAAAATATCTTTATGTCAAACTTATTAAACTTGAGGGTCTAATATGAAAAGTTTTTTAGTTTTATTTACTAATACTTAACTTTGGTGTTAGTTCTGTTAGTTTTGTATGTGCAGGGGCTTATGTGTAACTTTGGGCTATATAAAGATTGAGATGGAGCTAGGGTTTCATTATCTTTGGCTCATTTGTTTCTCTGATCTCTCACGCAGTCTTACTCTCTCAACTATTGATTGTCATCTGGGTTTAGTAGTAGTTTGGTTTAGTTATACATCAAGATCTTCTTGATTGTAGGTTTATATCTTTGGTATAGTTTGGTTTACTGGGTTTGGTTTAGTGAGTGAGTATTGTAAGTAGCACCTGATAGAGGGACTACTAGTTTTTCAGTTGTATTGTACTTGGCTTGAATCCGTGTTGGGGACAAGTCTACTGTGTATATTGTTATAATAAAGATAAATCACCAAGGGGTGGTTGGTTGAGTGATTACACCTTGTGTTAGTAGTTTTGGTACCATTTTCACATGGTATCAGAGCCCTAGGTTCTGATCTGGATTGGTTTCTGAGTGGTTCTTGATTTTATCGATTTTAGGGTTTTCTCTTGAAACCCTAATTTTTGGGGTTTTTGGTTCTTGGATTAATTGGAAGCAATTGGTGGTGGTTTCTTGGAGAATCAACTTTCTATTGTTGATTCTTGGGTTTGATTTCACAAAACCCTAATTTGGAATTTGGGGGTTTTTGAAATCTTGTTGGTTGATTGATTCTGGGTTGATTCTTGGATCAATTACTCTAGACTAAGTGAATCTAGAGTAGTTGATTGGTTCTCCGCTGCATTTTCCGTATAGCACTGTAAGTTTTGGTTTCTTCTCTTAAGAATAACTAGGTTTTAGTTAAGTGGGTGCAAACGAGTTGACTAACATCTTGATCTGCCATCATTGAATGGTGTGAATACCTGCTCTGGTCAGCTCCAGTTCACTTGGCTAGGCCTAAGTTAGTTCTTGGGTGTGTGTTTAGTTTAGAGTTTTTTTGTTTCTTGTTGATTTTCTGTTAGTTGGTTATTTGTTTGGTTCTGTTTCTGTTTGCTGGTTCTGTTTGGTTGTTTGTTGCTGTTCTTGGTTATCTGTTTGCTTGTGGCTATCTGTTCTTGTTTTGTTTGTTCATTATGGCTATTATGATTAGTAGTTTGGATCAGAGTAATCCTCTGCATCTTCATCCTAATGATTCTAATTGTGCTTCTATAGTGACTATTAAATTGACTGGAGTTGAGAATTATAGGATCTGGGCTAGTGCTATTAAATTGGCCATACAAATTAAGAATAAAATGGGGTTTCTTGATGGTACTTGTCTTAGATCTGCTTATGTTGCTAGTCCTTTGCTAGAAGCTCAATGGGATAGGTGTAATGCTGTTATGTTAAATTGGATATTAACTTCTTTATCTCAAGATGTGTATCTTGGTCATGTGTTTTCTGATAATGCTTCTGTTGTGTGGAAAGATTTGAAAGATACTTATGATAGAATTGATGGTTCTGTAGTGTTTAATTTACTTCAAAAGATTAACAACTTTAAACAATGTGGTTTACCTGTTTCTGAGTATTATCACAAATTAAATTCTCTATGGAGAGAGTTTGATATTCTCACCAAGTTACCTGATTGTGTTTGTGATGATAGAGTTGAATTAATTGATCATGCTAAATTGTTAAAACTTATGCAATTTCTTATGGGTCTTGATGACATTTATCAACCTATAAGGAGCAGTCTTTTAACTAGGGAAGTTCTTCCTGAAGTTAAAGATGCTTTTGTCATAATTTCTAGGGAAGAATCTCATAGAGGGATTCCTAGTACCTCTATGAAACCTGAGAAGCCTCAGGTTTCTGCATTTGTGTCTAGACCAAATGGGAATAATAAGAAAAATTTTAATAACAAATGGCCTAGTAACAATGTGAATGGTAATAGAGGAAATTATGATAATTTGATTTGTAAGCATTGTGGTTTAAAACGTCACACTATTGACAGATGTTTTGAACTAATAGGTTATCCACCTGGGTTCAAAAGGAATCCTAACTTGAAACCTGTTAATGGGTTTAATAAAAGCAATAATGTTGATGTTAATAGTGATGGTAAAAATGTTAGTACTCTGTCCTTCACTAATGAACAGGTGTTAAAGTTGATGAGTCTTTTGAATGACAAAACCAGTACCTCTGTACATGCCAATATGGCAGGTAGTGCTTCTTGTTCCTTTTTTAATTGCAATGTGTTTTTTAATCAAAATTTCTATAGGTTCTTTTGTGCCAATTTAAAAGTTAATGGTGTGAGTTATCACTTAGGTTGGATTATTGATTCTAGTGTTAACCAGCATATGACTAATAATATTGATAAAATGTTTGGGGTTGTTGATATATCTGACTTAAAAATGACTGTTGGACACCCTAATGGTACTTTGGCCAAAATTACCCATGTGGGAAATTTGAGATTAAATAATAATGTAGTGTTGTTTGATGTGTTAGTTGTTCCTGAATATTCTGTTAGTCTTCTATCTGTTCATAAAATGATTAAAGATAGTAAGATGTGTGTTGGTTTTGATGAAACTAAATGTTACATTCAGGATTTGAAAAAGGAGAAAGTTCTGGGGACTGGTAGTGAATTTGGTGGTCTTTACATGTTTGATAATGAATGTGTTAGTTCTGCTGTTGTGAATAAGAGTGAGTTCTTTATATGCTATGTGTCTAAGGAAGTTTGGCATAATAGACTTGGGCATCCTGCTAATCAGGTTTTGAAACTCTTAAAATCTTCTTTAAACTTGACTAATGTGAATCATGAAGGTCCTTGTGAGGTTTGTCATAAGGCAAAACAGAGCAGGGATCCTTTTCCTTTAAGTGAAACTAAGTCTATTGTTTTTGGACAACTTATACATCTTGATGTATGGGGTCCTTACAAAGTGATTAGCAGGGAGGGTTTTAAGTATTTCCTTACTATAGTTGATGACTATAGCAGGTCTGTTTGGGTGTATATGCTTAAAACTAAAGATGAGGTGTTTGGAATGTTTGTTAATTTTTATAACCTGGTTTTAACACAGTTTGATAAGAAAATCAAAATGATCAGATCTGATAATGGAACTGAGTTTATAAATCATAAAATGACTGATTTTGTTAACACTATGGGTATTATTCATCAAACTTCTTGTGCATACACACCACAACAGAATGGTATAGCTGAAAGGAAACATAGACATCTATTAAATGTTGCTAGAAGTCTTATGTTTCAGGGAGGGATTCCTCTTGTGTTTTGGCCTGAGTGTATTCTAACTGCTACATATTTGATTAACAGGCTTCCTTCCTCTGTTCTAAATGGCAAATCTCCTTTCTATATGGTTTATAAAAGAGAACCTAATCTGTCCCATCTTAGAAGTTTTGGGTGTTTGTGTTTTGTTACCATTTTAAAAACATCTGATAAGTTTTCTTCAAGGTCTAAAAAATGTGTTTTAATTGGATATGCTAGTGGTAAAAAGGCATATAAACTTTTGAGTCTTGAAAACAGAAATGTTTTATATTCTAGAGATGTTAAGTTTTATGAGACTGTGTTTCCTTATAAAGTAAGTAAAAATATTGTTTCTGAATGTGAATATGAGATTTCAAGTTTAAACTTTTTTGATTATGTTGAGTCTGAAACTACACCTAAAACTTCTATTCCTGATCCTCCCAATGATGATAAAAATAGAGAAGGAAATACATCTGTTGGTAGAGAAGGTGGGGATCATCAACCAGAGGAGACTGTGATTACTCAGTCAGCTGGAATGGTTGAACAGATACATTTTCCAGGTTCTGAGAGTGACTCACAGTCATCTGGATATGATGAGACACACCTTGCAACTCCCTTAGGTGATAATATAAGATCTGAGGGAAATGTTGGTTCTGAAAATAATTTTGAAAATAATGAGGAAGTTGGTCATAGAAGGTCTAAAAGAACTTCAAATTTGCCTGCTAAATTGAATGATTATGTGCTTGATAATAAGATTAGATATGGTTTAAACAAGTATGAAAATCATACTTTATTGAGTGCTGAAAATTGTTGTTTTGTATCTAATCTGAATAAATCTGTTGAACCAAGTAGTTATAATGAGGCTAGCAAAAAGCCTAGGTGGATTAATGCTATGAATGAGGAAGTTCATGCTTTACTTGAAAATGATACTTGGGAAGAAACAGAGTTACCAGCTGGTAGAAAACCAATTGGTAGCAAGTGGGTTTGGAAAATCAAGTTAAAATGTAATGGTGAAATTGAAAGGTATAAAGCTAGAGTGGTAGCTAAAGGTTATGGACAAAAAGAAAGAATAGATTATGAGGAAACATTCAGTCCTGTGGTTAAAATGGGAACAGTTAGATGTTTAATTAGTTTAGCTGTTCAAAAGTCTTATAAACTTTTTCAAATGGATGTGAATAATGCTTTTTTATATGGTGACCTTAAAGAGGAAGTATATATGCTTCCTCCACCAGGGTATTTTAAAGAAGAAAGTAACAAGGTTCTGAGGTTGAAAAAGTCTCTATATGGGCTTAAACAAGCTCCTAGACAATGGAACCATAAGTTGTCCGAAGCTTTGTTTGAAGCTGGGTTTGTACAGTCTAAGAATGATCATTCTTTGTTTATTAAGAGGAATGACAAGACTGTTGTTTTCTTACTTGTTTATGTTGATGATTTGGTTATTACTGGTGATTGTGATATTGAAATTGAAAATGTTAAACAGTTTTTAAAAACCAAGTTTAAAATTAAAGATTTGGGAGAGCTTAAATATTTTCTTGGAATTGAAGTCCTAAAAACTAAATCTGGATTGTGTTTAAATCAAAGAAAATATTGTCTTGAATTGTTAAATGAGTTTGGATTGTTAGCTTGCAGACCTGTGTTGACTCTTTTGCCTGAAAACATTGTTTTAGAACATAAAGAGTCTAGTGATGATAAGTTTTTAAAAAATATTACTAGTTATCAAAAGCTGGTAGGAAAACTTATTTATCTCTCTTTAACCAGACCTGATATATCTTATGTTGTTCACTGTTTGAGTCAACATATGCATGCTCCTTTACAATCTCATCTTAATCTTGGTTTAAGAGTTCTTAAATACTTGAAACTTGCTCCTGGAAGTGGAATTGGTTTTGATAAATGTAGTTATGGGTTCAAAGTGGTTGCTTATTCTGATTCAGATTGGGCTAAGTGTCCTATAACAAGGAAATCTGTTTCAGGATATTGTGTGTTTGTTAATGATAACTTGGTTTCTTGGAAAAGCAAGAAGCAAGCCACACTTTCTAAATCTTCTGCTGAAGCAGAATATAGAAGTATGGCTTCTGTTACTTGTGAGGTTATGTGGATGTTGAAGGTTTTAGAAGACCTGGGTGTAACTGAGTTACTTCCAGTTGAGTTGTTGTGTGATAATAAATCTGCTATTCAAATTGCTGCTAATCCTGTGATGCATGAAAAGACTAAACATTTTGATATTGATGTTCACTTGGTTAGAGAAAAGGTTGCTTCTGGTCTTATAAAAAATGTGCATGTTGACTCTAAAAGTCAAATTGCTGACATTTTTACTAAGGCTCTTGGTTTTGCACAACATTCTGTTTTGGTTAAAAAGCTTGGCATGTTAAACTTGTTTGTTTAATAAGTTTGAGGGAGGGTATTGAAAAATATCTTTATGTCAAACTTATTAAACTTGAGGGTCTAATATGAAAAGTTTTTTAGTTTTATTTACTAATACTTAACTTTGGTGTTAGTTCTGTTAGTTTTGTATGTGCAGGGGCTTATGTGTAACTTTGGGCTATATAAAGATTGAGATGGAACTAGGGTTTCATTATCTTTGGCTCATTTGTTTCTCTGATCTCTCACGCAGTCTTACTCTCTCAACTATTGATTGTCATCTGGGTTTAGTTATACATCAAGATCTTCTTGATTGTAGGTTTATATCTTTGGTATAGTTTGGTTTACTAGGTTTGGTTTAGTGAGTGAGTATTGTAAGTAGCACCTGATAGAGGGACTACTAGTTTTTTAGTTGTATTGTACTTGGCTTGAATCCGTGTTGGGGGCAAGTCTACTGTGTATATTGTTATAATAAAGATAAATCACCAAAGGGTGGTTGGTTGAGTGATTACACCCTGTGTTAGTAGTTTTGGTACCATTTTCACAAAATAAAATTATTCCGGAGCCTTCATCGATCTTTTTACTTAACTTATTGAAGTCTACAAGATATGCTAGCTAGATTGTCAACAAAATCTTATGTTTGATTACTTGTTTGCAATTACATACAGTAACATTTAACTACTTCAGTGATACTAAGTGATACTACAATACACCAATTTTTGGACCAAGTGTATTAAAAACTCATTTGTTCTATGTACAAAACTAGCATTTGCATTAAAAAGCCATGTGTCTTAAGAGGCACTATTGCTCCGTCCCTGATGCAGGAGCGGAGCTAAGCCATGGCTACATGTGGAACATGCAACATATGGATTGGGCATGTAAAAGGTTAATTTGATATATATATAAAATTCGCTCATTTAATTTCTTCTTTAGCTATATGCATATGTATTCATTTAACTGAATGTAGAATAGGGCTTGCTAAGCCCACAAAATTTGGACAAAAAACAAATGTAGCCAAGATGATTAACTATTACTAGTACACACGTGTTTGTGGTCTTTAACGACGATTGAGTTAACGAACATGTAGAGCACCTCACATGGATTGAAGGTATTCTTGACCTTTGTTTGGTAAAAGCATTATTTTTAAGTTTTGTGTTAAAACTGGGCAAAAAAAAGTTTTGGATATATTACATGACTAACTGCCTTGATCAGCCACAACCCTGATGCAAGTTAATTTGCACATATACAAGAACAAGCAACTATAAATTCTCTATGGAATCTAATATTAATTAAGGCAATAACCAAAATTTTAAAATCAATTCTGAGAGTGATAAATCGTTTAACTTTGATATATATAAGATTGGGTGTAATAAAAGTATAAAACCTCAATCAAACGGTGGTGATGCTCCAACACCTGTGGAGCCTTAACTCACCGCCATCATCATCACCACGCGTGGTGATGTGATTTTGGTGTTGACTTGGTGGTGAAGGCGACCGAATGGAGAAAGACAAAACTGTGCGTATTCGTGACTGTATTTGGTGGTGTTGGTTTGGATTTAGTTTTTAATTTGATAGACACTTTTATGACTGTTTAGTGATGAATTTGATAAAAGAGTAAAAAGCTAATATGAAATTTAGGTGTGGCTGACACATGCGTTATTTACGGCTGTGTCTAAAGGGTGGTAAAAAAAAGTTTGGAATTTTATGGCGAAATTCTGTAAAATAGTCTCAAATCCAACGGTCAAACGTTGCATGCAACCATCCATCAAGTTGAATGGTGGCTTCTGCATGTGACATTAATTTGTCTAATTTTTTATACATTAATAACTTACTACGTAGAAAACAAATACTACGTACTTGAGAAATGACAAGAGAACCCTTTCGATTCGGGAGTTGAATGGTGAGCAGCACGCGCGTTTATTAGATATATTAAATCCTTCTATAAATACTCATCTAGATTATTGCTTAATCCATCATCCACAAATACTTCAAAAGTTCAAATACCACAAAAACAACATGAAAGAAGACTCACCAGCCATTGTATGTGTCACTGGAGCTGCCGGTTTCATTGGTTCTTGGCTCGTTATGAGACTACTCGAACGTGGCTATGTTGTTCGTGCCACTGTTCGTGACCCTGGTATACAACTTTTTATTCTTTTCTCTAATATAAAAAAGATGATATTCGTTTTGTTAATATAAATGTAACGTTTGATTTAATAGGTGACATGAAAAAGGTGAAACATTTGCTTGAACTTCCAAAAGCCGAAACAAACTTAACATTATGGAAGGCGGATTTAGCGCAAGAAGGAAGTTTTGATGAAGCCATTGAAGGTTGCCATGGAGTGTTTCATGTTGCCACCCCTATGGACTTTGAGTCCAAGGACCCTGAGGTACGTATACTAGCTGTAACTTTTGCATACTAATTTTTTTGTACTCGTAAGAATGATAATAATTTAACGCAATATAATTACATAGAATGAAATCATAAAGCCAACAATCGAGGGTGTATTAAGCATCATAAGATCATGTGCGAAAACTAAAACAGTCAAGAAACTGGTGTTTACCTCCTCTGCTGGGACTGTTAACGTACAAAAACAGCAAGTTCCGGTCTATGATGAGTCACATTGGAGCGATTTGGACTTCATCTACTCCATAAAAATGACAGCCTGGGTTCGTGTTGTTGCTTAAGTTGTTATGTTTCGTTGTTTCTAGATATATATCTATCTGATTAAGGACTAACATGTTGTACACAAATTAATCTAACAGATGTATTTCGTGTCAAAAACATTGGCGGAGAAAGCAGCATGGAAAGCAACAAAGGAAAATAACATTGATTTTATTAGTATCATACCAACGTTAGTCGTTGGTCCATTTATTAGTCCCTCTTTCCCACCAAGTCTCATGACCGCACTTTCTTTGATCACTGGTACGTACTGTACACAACGTTACAAACAAGGCGGCAGTTTAAAATCCTTTACGAATGAGTAATTAGATTCGGGTTGCGTTTTTATCATACATGTTCAAATCAAATTTAGCTAAAAAAAAGTAACTAGTGGTTAAACAGGATACAATGGCCCAAAGTCTAGTTCTACTGTATAACCTGCATCTTTTTATTCAATATTTTAGATAATTAATTTGATAATACTGTGTTAAAAAAAATAAAAATAAAATAAAAATTGATAATACTAGTAATTTTTTTCTTTAAAAAGTATGTACATATATGTCAACCCAACCAAACCCAGTGTGCTTCCAACCATACTAAAAATGGCCCATTTCAACATGAATCAGTTTTTACATGCTGCTCGGCATAACCCACACATCTATCTAATAGCCACCTGTACATACAAATAATCTGTTTTCTAGGTTCTAACAAGTGCAAGTTTTTACACCCAAACAGGAGCGGAATCACATTATTCGATTATAAAGCAATGTCAATACGTTCATTTGGATGATCTTTGCGAGAGTCATATATATCTCTATGAGAACCCCAAAGCCGAAGGGAGATACATCTGCTCTTCACACGATGCCACCATTCATCAATTAGCAAAAATGATCAAGGAGAAATGGCCAGAGTATCAAGTTCCAACTAAGTATGAATCTAAACTTGGTTAATTTCTTTTATTTTGTTATTAGTGTTGATTTTACAAAGTATGTGATTTCATAGGTTTGATGGGATCGCTGATGAGCTACCTATAGTTTCTTTTTCATCAAAGAAGTTAACCGACATGGGGTTCAAATTTAAATATGATTTGGAGGAGATGTTCAGAGGAGCAATCAAAAGTTGTAAAGAGAAAGGATTACTTCCATATGCAACAATCGAGACGAAGGAGGGACTCGTCTCACCTCAAGTAGCAAAGCCAGACACTCGCGAAGAGAAAAAGTTACAAATTATTCATAAGGTGGCAACCCACCCTTTAGCTCCTACAGCAAAGGGCATAGTTGGTGAATAATCAAAAGACCACAATTACAGAAATATTGTGGCACTGGGAGTGTGTTTGTTTTCTATTGATTGTGTGACATCTATGTTAAAAAAGTAATAATCATTATTGATATAACAATCAAGCTCAAACATAATATACCGATATTTAGAAGTATGAGCACATCAGGATCGGCTGAAAAGAACCTCACATGAAACAAGTGAATGAGCGTTTCTAACTACAGCATGTATAAAAAGATATTTTGATTGTTAAAAAGCATAAGGAACATTGAAAAAGTAGTTAGAATCACTATACTATCAATCTTATATATCTAAATGCAGTGTATATGGCATTAAATCACTATATCATCTGCATCCAAAGCTGTATATCTAAATGCAGTTTGGGGCGAATCGAATTTTCATTGCAAATTATATGGCATTAAATTACAGTGTGTACAAACAAATGATTTTAAACAACTTGTGATAATGTAAAAGCATAATGACTGTCATGAATGACACTGTAATAACTTTGACACAGAATTATGCAGCGGTTACCTGAAAGCAAACAAGATTATAATCCTCAAGATGAACTGACATCCAACAATAAATCTCAAACTGAAAAATAGAGATGTGTTAACTGCTGAACATTGCCACCATGGCGTAACCATTAATTTGGATATGGTCTTTTATTTTCAGTAAACAAGTTTACACATTCGCTTTAAGCATATTCGTCATAACAATTTTTTCATAAGTTTCTTTAAGAGTCCTAACGCATTACTTGTTCCTTTCTGCAACAACCAAATCACTGCCTCAAGCTTTCAACGATGTAGGACGCGTACAAATCCCTGCCATCACAAAAACTAATGTTAGATGTGCAAAAAATGTTGGTTGTTTAGCTGCAAAACAGTCCCAGATTAGGGTTAAGATAATCAATAAAGGTACCAGATATTCACTTGAAATCGTGGTATCACTTTCCAATAGAAACTATTCGACCCTATGCCTGGGTTACACGAATATCTCTATGGGATAAGACCAAGTGAAGTTCTTGTTTTAGGCACAAATCAAGAACCAGATGCGTATAGAAGTGTTTAGGGTTTTGTGTTAATCGTATTGTAAAACTGTCTCCATGCAGAATGATGTGATCTCTATTTATAATAGAGAATACTCAAAACCCTAGCCCATGGTATTATGTATAATTAACGGCCCATTAATCATAACATAATAATTTCCATAATAATAGGATCAGTGGTTATCAGTGGAAACATTATCACTAGCAGTGGTAATGTTAACACATCAGTGGAAACGCTAGCAGCAGAATCACACAGCAGCAGAATGCTATCAGCAGCAGAATCAACTAGCAGCAGAATCAGCTAGCAGCAGAATCAGCTATCAGCAGAATCCTAGCAGCAGAATCAGCTATCAGCAGAATCCTAGCAGCAGATTCACAACACTAGCAGCAGAGTCCACTAGCAGTACCCTGATCAAGCAGTACCTTGATCAATACATAACCACTATTGAGTCAGGGGATTCAGTGACCAAATGGGTGTATACTCCATACCTCCATACCCATTACCAGGTGTGAATTGATCCCTCAAGTGCACTAAATTTACTAACAATCCTCCCCAAATTTAGTTCACTACCTTTGCATGAAAATTCAAACACAAACCAAAACAAGTGCATAAATGAAAATATCCTGAGGATTGAATTTCCACATTAGTACATATACTTTCAAATATTCGAGAATCAAGGTGTTCTAAGAATTGAACCCTTCAACCCATTTAAATACCTGATGATAAATACACACAAGTTTTCAAACACTAAAATACTCCTGACACTATACAAGCCATGTGTCCATATCCAATTCATAAATGTTGTAAAAGCTAAAAGTCCAAAAGCTTCCTGAAGCGGCAAAACTTCAACATTTACATAGGTGGTTCATCTTTAATTCATGCTCCTGCTCAGCACTTTTTCAAAAAAAATTAACCATTAAGAAGTGAAGACTCCATCCTCCTTTCAGCAGGTAACAAGCACAACCTTGGGATGTATGTAATACATGTGCTTCAGTCCACCAAATGATCAGCTTTCCACATTGAACTCAGCTTCCAAGTTTCCTCATAAAGGAGTTGGGTATCCTTGCATTCAGTGACTAAGTTGGACTTAAACCCATCCCTTTAGCAGACTTCAAAACCAAGTCTCTAGCCAAACCCTTCGTCAAGTGATCAGCTAAATTTTGTTGAGATTTAACAAACACTATAGATACCACCCCATTTATGATAAGTTCACGAATCATGCTATGCCTAACACCTAAGTGTCTAGACTTCCCATTGTACATTTGGCTATAAGCCTTTGCCAATGTAGCAGCACTATCACAACGGATAGAAATAGATGCTATAGGTTTAGACCACAATGGAATCTCAAGAAGCAAGTTTTTCAACCATTCAGCTTCTTTGCCAGCAGCAGCTAAAGCCACAAATTCAGATTCCATGGTTGAACTGGTAATGCAAGTTTGTTTCTTGGATGCCCAAGAAATTGCACCTCCACCAAGTAGGAATACCCAGCCACTAGTAGACGAATTGTCTTCAGTGTTACTGATCCAACTTGCATCAGTGTATCCTTCTAATACTGAAGGATAACCAGTATATGAAAGACTATAATCCATAGTTCTCTTCAAATACTTAAAGACCTTCTGAATTGCTTGCCAATGATGAGCACTAGGATTACTAGTATACCTGCTCAATTTACCCACAGCAAAAGCAATATCAGGCCTTGTACAAGTCATGGCATACATCAAGCAGCCAATTACCATAGAATACTCAAGTTGAGATACAGCTTTGCCAGTATTAGGCATTAGCTTCTCACTTGTATCCATGGGAGTACTCACTGGAGTACAATCAAAGTAATTAAATTTCTTTAACACCTTCTCAATGTAATGAGACTGAGAGATAGAAATCTTGTTACTTTCATGTTTAATCCTAATGCCAAGGATAACATCTGCCTCCCCCATATCCTTCATGGAGAACTTTGATGACAAAAATTCTTTGGTAAGATCAATTTGATTTTGGTCAGTGCCAAAGATCAACATGTCATCAACATATAGACAAATGATGACTCCTTTACCAGATTCATCAAATTTACTATATACACATTTGTCAGCCTGATTAAGTAAATAACCACTAGACAAAACCACTTCATCAAACTTTTGATGCCATTGCTTAGGTGCCTGTTTTAGTCCATAAAGAGACTTAATCAGTTTACACACCTTGTTTTCATTGCCAGGCATGATGAAGCCCTGAGGTTGGTTCATGTAAACCTCCTCATCCAAATCACCATTCAAGAAAGCTGTCTTCACATCCATCTGATGAATAATCAGATTGTGAATTGATGCCAAAGCAATCAGCAGCCTGATGGTACTGATACGTGCCACTGGAGCATAAGTATCAAAGTAGTCTATTCCTGACTTTTGTTTAAAGCCTTGAATAACTAATCTTGCCTTGAACTTTTCAACAGTTCCATCTACCTTCATTTTCTTTTTGAAAATCCATTTACTACCTAAAGATTTGCAACCAGGTGGTAGATCAGTCAACACATAAGTGTTATTGCTCATGATAGAGTCCATCTCATCATTAATTGCTTCTTTCCAGAAAGCAACATCCTGGGACTTCATTGCTTCTTCAAATGTTTTGGGATCATCCTCCACAATGAAGCAATAGGAGTATTGGTCAGAGACCTCACTCCTTGTACCTTCAATTAAATATAATTGAAACTCAGGTCCAAATGACTTTGGAGTCCTCACCCTATTGCTCCTTCTGAGCTCAGGTTCAGGTTGTTGTTCCACAACCTCATCAGCAGGAACCTCATCAGAAGGAACCTCATCAGCAGGAACCTCTGAAACACCATTGTCATTGATTCCATTTGGAATCCTTTGACTTGGTCTAGGGATAGATGAGAATCTGTTCTCATCAAAGATTGCATCCCTTGATTCAATTATTGAGTTAATTGAAACAGACTCATTAGGTTCTATAACATAAAACCTATATGCCTTGGAATGCTCAGCATATCCAACAAAGATGCATTCAATGCCTCTTTCACCCAAAGTTTTCTGCTTTGGATCAGGGAGTCTTACAACAGCCCTACAACCCCATATCCTAAGATAATTAAGGTTAGGTTTCTTTTTAGTCCAAAGTTCATAAGGGGTAACCTTGTTCCTTTTGTTGGGAACCCTATTTAATAAATAGCAAGCTGTTAACATAGCTTCACCCCATAACCCTTGACTCAGCCCTGAATAGGACAACATGGAATTAACCATCTCCTTCAGCACCCTGTTTTTCCTTTCAGAAATACCATTTTGCTGAGGAGTATAAGGGGCAGTCGTTTCATGGATTATACCAACAGACTGAAAATACAGAGTATCCATGTACTCACCTCCCCTATCAGTCTACTCACCTCCCCTATCAGTCCTTAATCTTCTGATCAGGGAACTTTGTTGCAATTCAACTTCAGTTTTAAATACTTTAAATTTATCTAATGCTTCATCTTTAAAATGTAATAAATAAACATGACAAAACCTAGAAGCATCATCAATAAAAGTCACAAAGTATTTCTTATTCCCCAAAGAGGGAGTAACATGTAAATCACAAAGGTCACTGTGAATTAACTCCAAAACTTTAGTTTCCCGTTTTACTCCTTGAAAAGGTTTCTTAGTTATCTTGTTCAACATACAAGTTTTACACTTTTCAGTGTTCACATCAAAGGCTGGAATTAACCCATCCTTAGACATATCTTGCATTCTTTTAAAGTGTACATGGCCAAGTCTTGCATGCCATAGGTTTGAATCATAAAGTTTAGATGTAGATATAAAAGCAGAATCAATATTATCATGAACAATATTAAGTCTGAACATTTGATTACATAAATAACCAAAACCAATAAACACACCATTTTTAGATAAAACAAACTTATCAGATTCAATAACCTGTTTATAACCACAATTATTCAAAACACTACTAGAAACCAAATTCTTTCTAATATCAGGAACATGTAAAACATTAAATAAAGAAACACTCTTTCCAGAACTAAACTTCAACTCAACACATCCTTTTCTATGCACCAGGGCAGTTGACTCGTTTCCCATGTGAAGAATAGAACAATCATTCATTAACTTGTAGGTCTTGAACCAGCTTCTATCTTTACACACATGAATTGTTGCTCCAGAGTCAACCCACCATGCAACATCATCATCCTGCACAAAGTAAATGTCAGATATATATGTAACATAATAAATCTTAAAAGACTTATTAAACACATCCTGACCTTTCAGAGAATTGGAGTTACCATTCCCTCCACTTGTGCCTGATCCATTGGATTTGTTTCCAACTTTACCACCCTTGCAATCTTTCCTGAAGTGTCCAGGTTTCCCACACTTCCAACAAGTCACCTTAGGTTTCTTGTTAAGATCAGATTTGGTGTTATCTTGATGCTTACGCTTGCCCTTATTATCATTGTTCCTGGAGGAGTTGTTATGCTCCACCATATTGACAACTGATGGACCAGTAGCAGTGCTACTCTTTGGCTTGTCAATATCTTGAGCCTTGAGTGAATCCTCAATGCGCAAGTGACTGCCCAACTCAACAAGAGTTAACTCCTCCTTCTTATGCTTAAGCATATGCTTGAATTCTTTCCAAGAAGGAGGTAGTTTATCGATGATACAAGAGACTGAAATAGCCTCATCCATGTTCATCTTGTGTTGTGTGAACCGACCAAGTATACTAAGAAGTTCATTGTATTGTTCCATGACAGGTCTAGAATCAACCATTTTGTAATTGTTAAAATTACTTACAAGGAACTTCTTACTTGATGCATCCTCAGCCATATACTTGGCTTCCAAGGAATCCCATAGTTCTTGAGAAGTTTCAACATTCTGATAAATATCAAATAGAGAATCAGACATACCATTGAGAATTAAACCTCTGCATATATAGTCATCATTCTCCCATTTGCTCCTTGCCCTCATCTGATCCATAGTAGCATCATCTCCAAAGTCTTCTGGAATCTCAGTCGTGAGAACATACACCACGTTCATGCTTGACAACAAGAAGTGCATCTTCTTTTGCCATCTTCTGAAATCAACACCTTCAAACTTTTCCAACTTGGAAAAGTTAGCAGCCATTTGTCTCATAGCAGCAGCCATTGATTATCACTAATAGTTTCTATTGATTGTTGGTTGTTTAGCTGCAAAACAGTCCCAGATTAGGGTTAAGATAATCAATAAAGGTACCGGATATTCACTTGAAATCGTGGTATCACTTTCCAATAGAAACTATTCGACCCTATGCCTGGGTTACACGAATATCTCTATGGGATAAGACCAAGTGAAGTTCTTGTTTTAGGCACAAATCAAGAACCAGATGCGTATAGAAGTGTTTAGGGTTTTGTGTTAATCGTATTGTAAAACTGTCTCCATGCAGAATGATGTGATCTCTATTTATAATAGAGAATACTCAAAACCCTAGCCCATGGTATTATGTATAATTAACGGCCCATTAATTATAACATAATAATTTCCATAATAATAGGATCAGTGGTTATCAGTGGAAACATTATCACTAGCAGTGGTAATGTTAACACATCAGTGGAAACGCTAGCAGCAGAATCACACAGCAGCAGAATGCTATCAGCAGCAGAATCAACTAGCAGCAGAATCAGCTATCAGCAGAATCCTAGCAGCAGATTCACAACACTAGCAGCAGAGTCCACTAGCAGTACCCTGATCAAGCAGTACCTTGATCAATACATAACCACTATTGAGTCAGGGGATTCAGTGACCAAATGGGTGTATACTCCATACCTCCATACCCATTACCAGGTGTGAATTGATCCCTCAAGTGCACTAAATTTACTAACAAAAAACACTGAAAAAGAGATGCAATAATCCAAATTACGACTCACATCGAATACTTGATAGCTTCAACTGCATCTTCAGCAGGGAGAAAGTCATTGACTTTTACTGATTTGTTCTCGTTCTTCTTGTCTGGAAAACAAGTTAAGGAAGTCCATACATACAATGCCGAAAAAAAAAAAAAAAAAAAAAAAAAAAAAAAAAAAAAAAAAAAAAACAGATAATTAAACAACACAAAACATAATTTGAATGTATGGATACAGTCCTCAAAGAAACGACGAATCTCAGCAAGACGATGGGGTGGAAGTTCTTTGATGTCAGCGTAATGTCGAAATTCAGGGTCATCTGCACATACTGCTATGATTTTGTCATCGCTTTCACCCTGAAATAATTCCGATTAAAATAGTCAAACAGTTGAGTCTAAAACCATTAATAATGAATCCATGATATAACAAAAGTAACTAATTACCTGATCAATCATAGGCATTAATCCAATAGCACGTGCGCGAAGGAAAGTGCCAGGTAGTACAGGTTCCTGTAGAACATTTATTATCAGGTTTAAGCATAAGTTAAAATAAAATTCATGTTCCAAAAATATCATACGGCCTGCATACCTGCATCAATACCAACACATCAATGGGATCGCTGTCTTCACAAATGGTTCTTGGGATGAAACCATAGTTGTGTGGGTAAACCACTGACGAGTAAAGAATCCGATCAACCTATTGTAGGGATTATTATACATCAGCATATATAAATATACTTTAACGATGCTAAAGATTGAGAAAATAAGAAGTTTACCTTGATTAGTCCACTTGCTTTGTCGAGCTCATACTTAACTTTGCTACCTTTTCCAATTTCAACCACCTGTACGCAAACTTGCATCACTTACAAGTACAAACCAAAGATTTTTAAGAATGATTTTTTTTTTAGAACACCCATTAGCAGAGATGTCGAGATACATACACAGTTGAAAACTTGAGGTGCACCGGGCCCTGCATACATACCACCACCATATAAAAAAATCTCACAATTGTGATCGTTCCAAACTAATTTTTTCAGAATTAAATTGAAAGATAAAAGCTTTACCGATCTCCAAGTCATGCCACGGGTGAGCAGCAACAGACCTTCGTGACATAGAGTTATAAATCCTTTCATTTAAAGTGACACGGTTACTTCCAGAACTTTTCGCACTTGCTTGTCCATCAGCCATGTTTACCTTTCAATATATGACAATTTGTTTGATTGATAATAGAAAAAGATACAAGCATATAAATTCGATAGCAATTATTTGTCAACAGTTCAACCCAATAATCCAATCTTATTAATTAATTTCACTTAATAAGCAATTATCTCCACCTACGCTAACCTACAATCAATATCAATAATACAACATAATGTTTTGACTTAAAAGCAATCTCGTAATGTTATAGAAACTTAGAAAACTAGAAATCATAGTTGTATTTAACCAGTTGAATAGCAGTAGTAAACAAATAGCTCCGATTTCGAGCCAAACGGGAATCTAAGATATAAGTGGACTACATGCTACAAGTTTCCATTTGTCAAGATAAATCCGACAAGCACCCATCATTAATATCATCTCTTGTTACAACTTCAAACTTAGAGGATGGAACTGTAAAATTTTTACATAAACTATATTTCCTAGAACATTTGTGATTTATCACAATTAAAATTTTAGTGGGCGTCTGGGATAGCTTATTTTTAAGCAGAGGCAATTTGTGTTATTCAATGTTCCAAACTGCCTCTGCTTATAAGCAGTTTCTGAGCAGATGGCTGCTTCGCTCAAAGTGCTCATTTGAAATGAAATAAAATTTATCCTTTCACCATCATAGTTCAGCTTAACTGTGTGTTTGGTTTGGGGGGTATGGGAATGAAGAAAATGACTTTCATTCCTGATCACGTATAGTACCCCCGGACCCAACATGTCGGGCCGGCACGCTCGTGATAGCCCCGACCCACGGATAACCCTGACCAAACTAGGCCCCGGTCTCGTCAAGCCGGGCCGGACAACAACACCTCATAACAAGAGACCGCGTCTCAGCATCTTTGCCGCGGAAAAATTCTACGTCCGGGGACAATCCAAAGGTTGGGACCACGGGTTAACCCAAAAGAGTAAGGAATATCGCCAGCTACCATATAGCTGACCTGAAGAGACTCCAAACAGAGAAAGACAGCAGTTCCCTCCCAAAAGCATCACCATCAAATGCAAGAGGACAAGAACGAGGGTTGACCTTGGGGGTTTGCTTGCTTAAAAACGTCGCCATTATGGCACGTGATCCCGGGTATCCGACAAGAATGACTATGTTATAAATAGAAGGCCACTGCCACTCTCAACGGTAACATCATCACTCTCTCACAACCTACACTTTATCTCTCTAAACAAATAACTTACTCTCACACCGGAGGTTGACTGCGGAACCCCCCTTCCGTGGTGAGGCTAACAGTGTTTTCTTTCTTAGCAGCTTTTTATACAGATACTTAGTCCGAAATTCGCCCTTTCAAGAGCTAGTCTAAACTAGGTCTTGCATCGAGCCCAAGTTTTGTACTAACAAAGTAACAATTCCCAATAAAGTTGTTTGGTTTACCGGTTTTGTTTTTAGGACCGGGTATAAAACCCATAAAAGTAGCCATATTGTTCAACCCCCCCCCCCCCCCCCCCCCCCCCCCAAATTGGTTTGAAAACCCATTCTCATACCTACATCTATAGCGATTCCTTAATACCTCCTTAAAACATTCTATAAATGGATTTAACTAAAATTCTCCAACTTTTTATTGTATTGCATTATTTACAAAAAAGCAAATCTTCCGAAAGTAGTTTTAAACATCTTATTACGAGTATAAAGTAGCTATTTTTTAAGCAAAGCAATAAGCAATCCCAACTATCATAAGCACTTAATAACAACAAGACTATAACAACCCAGATTAATAAATCACAAAATCATATAAATTTATTAAAACCTAACAGAACAAGTAGCAGTTATTACTTTCATGCATTACAAAAAAAATATAAAAAAAAATTAATCCAAATAAACTTACACACTAAAACAATACAAATAACAGATCAGTTAACACTTGAACCAAAATTAAACTTACAGAAAATTGATATCTGGAGCAAAAAAAAAAAAAGTAATTTTTGTGGAAAGAATAAAAGGAACTAGAGTGGACGCTAAAGTATGACGCTTTGACCCTTTTTCTGACAAAGAGTGGGTCTAAGGATAATGTGAGCCGTTGGATTGGATGGTTTGACACGTGGTGAATGATGGTGTGTTTAGACAGTTACTATCTCACGCACATCAAAATAGTATCGAGATGGAATATCTGTGAGTTGCTTATTTATTTCCTTTGGAGGTATTGTTAATTGCAACTATGAAATAATTTATTAATGTTAGGGTATTTTTTTTGCCAAGTTGAAGCTGGAGCATGTGGCTGGAGCTTTTTTTTACATGCTAGTACAACTAGCATTTCATTTACTAGCTTATTTTTTTAACAAGCTCCTTCAAGCTGTGTCAGCCAAACGAGACTTATTTTAAATGATATCTTATTTTTCTTAAAAAATAAGTTCATGCTACGATAAGCTCTGATAAATTCGTGTGCCAAACATAGCCTTAGTTAAAACATATAAATATTCTGATTATGATTTAAAGAGAATTGCATATATACCTACTAAAACTTAAAACTTGTATATTTTCTTAAAATACAAGTTTTTAATGCATAATATACAATGAGAGTTAAGCATATTCTGAATATATATGCAAATATACAAATTTTAGCAGGTATATATATGCAATTATCTCATGATTTAATAAATAGAGGATTACTCAAGTAACCACGATATATAATAACGAAATAATTGATGTATTTAAGCTGTGTTTTTTAAGTAAGTGTATTTTGGTAAAAGTTAAGTTTTAAAAAACTTAATTTTTTTTATATGTGATAAAGATTAGAATTTATCTTCTTTTTTAACGAAATAATTGATTTATTTTTTACGAGGTGAGATCTTACCAATATAGGTTTGGTGATATTTCATGTAAACTCGAAACAACACGATGTTAGTTCGTAAGTCAATGACGGAGCTGGCTTATAAGCAGTGTTCTAGAAGGCGCGTCAAGGCGTCGCCAAGACGCGAGGCTTAGCCTCGCCGCCACAAAATAGACTTTGGCTTCGGCTCTAGGCGTAGGCGAGAAAAGACGCGAAAAAACGTGCCTTTTGGTAAGGTGTGGCGCCATTTTTAGAAGCATTTAGGGGATTTACGGATTTGCTTGAGGGTCCGCTTGGTTCAAAGTGGTGAAAGGGAAAAGAAAATGGAATGCAAAGAAATTAGGGAGGCAGGTAATCAATCCCTTACCCCCCCCCCCCCCCCCTCCCCTCCATTTACTCTATAATTGTAATACCTCGTAATTTACCCAGTTATTAAATAATGTTAAACTCGAAATAAATTCAAGTCTCAAGATTGATTAACCATTTTCATAAGTAGATTTTCTTTTTCAAATAAAACTATGTCTATGTGACGCGATTCACATTTCATTTAGAACAGGCTCATACGCGTGCCACAATAAGTTAACAACCCAACTAATTAATCTGTGAATATATTGAATATCGTTACCTAACCCAACACACTCCTAATTAATTTAGCCCTTGGCCGCTCACTAACAAACCAAACGGACACTTTATTAATTTAGGCTTGACCACCCAATAGACAAAAAAAAAAAGACAATTACGTTTATTTTTGAAGTATGACCGAGATACAAATATTATTAATACACATGAATATACAAATAGAAATATTCAATTTTGTTCCATTATATTTTTGAGTCATACAATGACGAAACTGCAAAACTATCTCGCTCCATCACTTGGCACAATTAATTATAAACAAGACAATTCTTTCCAAAATTTAGCCGGCTTCGTGACATGTAAATAACACCAAATAATTTAAAATTTTCTCTATTACATATCACGCTCCGAATAATTCATGGCACTTTCAAATTTACAATAGAATGATTGGAATTGTCTTTTCACTTATTAAATATTCACTTCGTCCTTTTTCACTCTTTCCCTCAAAAAATTTGTTGCACACTTGACCGAAAATTTTGCTACATATTTGACCGAAAATCTTGCTGCACATTTGACCAACCCAAGTGGTAGCCATCAAATCCTACATATTAATACTGTACCAGGAATTTGTCAATATTCTATCCTTTAGCCATAAATACCATGCAGTCCTCCACCACTTGTCATGAACTAAAAACAAAACAAATAACCATTTCTGTGATACAACTACATAACGAAAGAGGCAAAAGGACCAGATTTCGATTGAGTCTTCGAGTCCTAAGGCCTTGCTTGTTCCAGTACGTGACGGGTTTGAAAGTTTGGAAGCTTGGGAGTCTTGACTTGTATCTCGTTCACCTCTCGCTCACCTTTCCATCTCGTTTACTCACCACTCTTTTAGTGAAGTAAGTCTTCCCAAACTCATTTCAATACGTATGCGCTTTCTTAATCATGATGTGTGACATATTTAAACTCTAAACGCCCCTTATACTACTAACGTACTACTCTAGAGCTCACTTAAACCAAATTTAACGTATCGCGATCTTGTGTGGCTACTTGAATAAACATAACTGATGCTTTAAATACTCATTCGAATAAATCTTGAACAATAGTGATCATTTGAAACCCACCCTTCATGTCGCGAACTATTTCGAACTGGAGTCCCATGACTTTTCTATACGACGTCAAAACTAAGAACGAAACTGTTTTTCATTTCTTTCCTTTTCACTAGCTTTGTGATGACTAAAAGAATACTACCATACGCCCTCAAGCAGTGGATATACACACACGAACGCATAACGTACCACTAATAAAACATGGGACTAAAACTCAAAAACGTAAACAGTGAACATGCATACATCTTGGAACTCATTTATATTACTATTTTTGCTTTTGTATCATGCACACGAGAAGACAACAAGTTTCATATACATGCACACGTACAAGCATGCAAGGAGGGTATTTCTTTTGGGAGGGGTAAACTTTTGTGTTGTAAATGTTGTTTAAAAACCTCACGTTACTAATGACTTCTCCTCCTACACTACCAGGCCCAACTGTTAAAATACAACAACACTTACTAGCAGGTGAATGTTACTAATGAAATAAGTTTAGTTACTAAAACATGCTCACACCTAGGTTACTCCAATAATAGTCTCGTTGGTAAAAGTCTTGTTACCAGTAGGTAACCACGCTGGGTACTCAAACTCGAGCCATGTATGACCTGCATGCAAACAGGATATTGATAGTATGTATACTTAGGATACTTGGGTGGTACCTTGCCACGATAACAAGCTCGACTATATAGAAACTACAACTATAGTTCATAAGCCAACCCGCCTTCCTTACAACACTTAAGAAACAAAAACGAGGGAGGGACCAAGTTTTGGGTCTCGAATAAGAACTTGAGTCGCGAACTTAACCAGGTCGAGGGTCACCTTGTGTCCTTTTCGACACCCTCCTGACAGCTAAGGAAACTCATGGTTGGGTTACATGAAGAGTTGACAAAGCTCAGCTCGAGAGGAAACGAATAACCAACATATATAATATATACATGTACATGCACGATATAACAGATTGTAGCAAAGCACAACCCAGATCGAATGACTATATAAATACACCATTGCATATTATAACACAACAAGTAGAATAGCTCTGATGGTTGGGGCGTTAGTTTGCTGGACGCCATGTCTGGGGTTCAAATCCTGTACATGGCATTATATTTTTCCTCCTTTTGTTATTTTTGGATCAGATTGGTAAACTAGCAAAAACAACCCCCCAACTTGAAAGGATTAGCATGTTTCTTTGAAGTTTTTATAAGTTTAAAACTTATATAAATTTTTTTTTACATTTTCAACCCATAACATTATCCAACTTTCTTAAAAACTTTATTTAATTTGGAACTTGTAAAGTTTTACCATTCTAACCCTTTAAAAATTAAACCTTGACATTTGACATCCGAAAACCTTTATAAGATTTTAAAGTATTTTTCTTATTACACTAAATAAATAGGTTATCGCATAATTAACGACCACATTCGCGTAAACATTAAATACAATATTTATCTGAATATATTAGTTACCCACAATATTGATAAGTATATACGATATATATATGTAAATATATATTTACACGTACACATTGTCCAAAAGCCAATAATTACAAATATTTGGGAATAAAACACAAATAATTGCCACACAAGTAACGATGATACGCATATTTTTCAAAACAGTGCCTTTTGAACATTCAAGATTTAAAACATGAACCGTCTAAATTTAAGGTTGCCATATTAACTCAGGTCTCGTGTTCTGAGCCGTTCCTTTCCACACTTGCTATTCCTATATCTGGATCACTGTATTACTGAGGTGAGTTCATAGTCCCACCTTTTTATATGTTTTTCAAAACCCGTGGGGAGATACATGCTCTAAACATGAACACAAGTATTTTCTGTATGCTATCCTGATTGATATTGCTTAAGTTACCTACTATTGCCATCGAAAGTCCCTCATATCATGAACCATTAATCACTTGCGAGTGAAAGCGAATTTAGTGAATAGATCTATTGGCAGTTGACGCCCCATTTGAGTTGCTGGATAAGCAGCCAAATGCAATATATTTGAATTAAACAGGAGGACGACAACCTCCTGCACGAGGGCATTCGTACTAACATTATCCCTATAATGTAGTACTTAACGTCATTATGAAATGATGTCACCAGTTAAGGTTTGTGTGTCATGTGGCTTAAGGCAATATACATTTTCAATACTGCGGTATTGATGTTTTTACTTTAATTGTATTTCTATATAGTTAACTACTTGAAACTTGAGTTCAACTCTTATAACTTAAACACTGTGGATTCACTCAACCTTTGTGTTGACTTTTAGCATGTTTATCTCAGGTAATTAGTGAAGGCAAATCGGGCACGGAGTTGGCAAGGGACCCCTCTTTATGAATCATGTTTAATAAGATTATAATTCACGTTTAAACGTAAATTGTTTTATGTGTGTAACTTTAAATTTGTCGTGGAACTTCTTTTGAAACTTATTATGCTGAGTATTGAATGATAATCAAATGTTCTAAAAACGTCTCTTTTGGGTCGTTTTCTATCTTTATGACTGTGATCCGAGAAGTAATACTCCAATTAAGTCTTCCGCTGCTTGTTGAATTTTTGGGGGTGTTACAGATTGGTATCAGAGCCATAATTATAGAGAACCAAGTGTATTTTCAAAACATTGAACTATAATTATGCTCTAAAAACGAACCATGATGAGGCGAAAAATGAACCACTTTTAGGGGGTCATTTAAGCCCGGAATTGAATTTATTTGATCAAATATTGCCCTAAATCGTTCCTTTTGTGATTTTAGGTACTTTGGGAGAGAAATCTGGAAAAGGAAGCAATTCGGACGTTTTTGGAGCATAAAAGTGAAGAAAACGCCAAAGTCTTAATTTTCCTTACTGGGAACAGTAGGTGACGGCGTCAAGAAGGAAATTCTGACGGCGTCAAGAGTAATTTCCATGACGACCCAGTACAGAATTGAAGGCGTCACGAGGTAGAGCGTCAAGAGTAAAATACGTGACGGCCTGGAAAATGCTATAACGTGACGGCGTCAAAAGTAGATCAAGGCAGTCCGAGAAGTATTTTGGCGGCGAGATGACGGCGTCACCAATTTGGTCTTGACGCCGTCAGCCTCAATTTCCTATATATAGTTTTCTAATTTTCATTCATAAAAAAAAGAGAAGTTTTGGAGAAACCCTAAGGCCGAACTTAGTACGAATTTTACAGGTTTTTCAAGGGTTCTCAGCCCTTAAACCCTTTCATGTGTAATTGAGATAAGTGTTCTTTTAATTCAATCAACATGTCTATGTATTGGTTATCTATATCTTGTTTTTGTCTTAATTCCATCATGCTAGGCTAGATCTATCTTGTGTTTGCTTGGATCTAATGAAACCTAGATGTTAATTATGTGTTGATTACTTGTTTATGGTTGTATTGGATGAATGATTTCGATGTTAGGCTTAAGAAAACTGGCAGATCTCCAAATGGTAACATGCTTGAACGTCTTAGGAAACATGAACTGACGTGCACTAGGTTTTATTGGTTGTATTTAATGCATGAGTAAATTCTAATGATCCCATGTTAGGAGCTTCTTAGCCGGCTCGACATAGGAGTGAAGTAGGCACTCATAGGATTGGGGAATTAAGTGCGCCACCCCATGAATGGTATTAAGGAATACAATCTGTCATCCACGCAACTATAACAAGTAATTAACGTGTAAAAGATATCTAGGAAGTAGTGAAATCTAAGTAAACACAACTTCTCCACTTATTGCTCACAACCATAGTTAATTTAGTTTTGTTTTCATTTTTTTGTATTTTATTTTGATTGCATCTTTAGTATTGGGTTAGTTGACTAGCAACTAATTCCGCCTAAATCCTTCAAATCCGAGATTTTTACTTGCTTTTCATAAAACATAAAAATACAAAAATAATCATCCTTCATCTTTAGAACTAGTATTTAGGTTTTCTAATCCTAGCGACACTATTCCTAGCTGAACGATCAATCCCCCGGTACTTGTCACTATACTATACTACAACGATCAGGTACACTGCCTGGTGGGGGTTGTAAGCTTCTCAAGATCCCTTGAGAGGTAAAGCCTGGTGCGAATCCCTACGTATCAAGTTTTTGGCGCTGCAGCCCGGGAATAGTTATTGTCTAGGTTAGAATCTCTTTTTATTAGGCCTACTTGCTAGATTCCTTTCTAGTAAGATTTTATTTTTATTTTTAGGTTTTCTTTAGTCTATCTTATTTCTTTGTGTTTTTGTTCGTAACTCTTCACCACCCGACATCATGGACGATGGGAACATCTTTGAACCCGTCATCCCACCACAACAAAACCCACCACTAGAACCTCTTAGGCCCCGAACCTTAGGAGAGTATTCCCGACCTAGCCACCAAGGCTACCGAAACACCATTGAGCTCACCGGGGCCAATGTGACCCCCTTGCGATCCGACACCCTCCGGTTGGTGCAAAGCGGATGTGCATTCCATGGACTTCGTTCCGAAGATCCAAACCAACATCTTAAGGACTTCCTTAAAATCGTAGATTCCATAGACCTAGATGTTGAAACTAGAGAGACAACCCGATTACGCCTATTCCAATTCTCTCTACGGGATCAAGCTAGTCAATGGCTTGAGCGTTTACCCGCGGGATTTATCACCACATGGGATAATCTCACCAATCGCTTCCTTACTCAATTCTTCCCACCGGGGAAGACTGCAATGCTTAGAAATGACATTTTGATGTTTGAACAACATCAGGGTGAGACTTTCTACGAAGCATGGGCCCATTTTAAGGATCTCCTCCATAAGGTCCCTCATCATGGTATAAACCTTTGGTTATTAGTCCAGATTTTCTACGACCATGTTGACTATCACACTAAGCGCACAATCGATAGGGCCGCGGGAGGTAAATTGCGTGATAAGAACGCCGAGGAGTCTTGGGCAATTATCGAGGAGCTCGCCGCTGATAATCATGAGATGTGGGAGTTTAATCATACAATAAAAGCGGCCATCAATGCAGTCTTAACATCTGAAGGAACCACCGAAATCCCCGATGAACTCCTATGCAAACTCGAGGCAAAAGTTAACTATTTTGAGAAAAGGCAAAGGAGACCTTTAAGTCCTAGATGGGCTACTGTCAATTCTGTCTCAAAATCAACTTCAACACCATTATCTGAGTCACCCTCTAGAGAAAATGTCAAGATTTTTCAAAACTATGCCCCACCTTGTTCCCCTCCCGAGGAGCTTAGCTCGGAGTTTGAAGCTAGGATGAGAGAATATATGGCAACTCACTGAGATTGGCTTGCTAGATTCGAGGAAGCAGTCTATAAGCAAAAAGAGGAGATGCAGGAGAAAATGAATGAGATTATGAGTCTATTAGAGGAGTACGCCAACCAGAGAACCCCCGAAAGAATGCTACTAAGGAAAGAAAGCGCCACTCCCACTACCCAATTTGTTAATTCCATCACAATTGTCCACAAGGATAACGAGAAGGTAGAAGCCCCTACTAAACAGACCCTAGAGAAACCACCAAAATCCCAACCCTTGAGTCACTACCTGTAACATGATATAAACGAAAACACCATAACAAATTGGATTAAGGGTGACGGGCGTAACCAACCTTCCAAACAGGGTTCTGAGAAAGAGGAAAAGGTCAAAGATGAGTATGATACGTTACCTGGGGGATCAATATTCGAGAGGCTATTGGTACAAAAAGTGGCTACTAAGCAGATAGCGTATGGGAACTTTGAGATACCAACTAGCATCGGGGATTTGAAATATCTTAGTGCTTTCGCCGACCAAGGATCGGAAGTAAATCTTATGCCCCTAACTATTTACATTCAACTAACGTCAAAAATGCCAGCTCCTACTCGTGTTAGGTTGTCCCTCGTTGGACACTCGTACGTATACCCCCTAGGAATCGCAGAAGATGTATTAGTTAATGTCGCAGGGTTCATGTACCCCGTTGATTTTATGATCATCGATGATAAAGGAGATGGATGCATGCCAATAATCCTTGGGGCACCATTCCTCGCCACCGCTAGGGCTGTCATTAAGTATGAAGGTAGAAAAATTGAGCTTAAATCTGGAAAAAGAAAGATTAGCTTCCCCATGACTCCGCGAAGTGGGCATGAGAATTTGAGTTGGAGAAAGATCAACAACAACATTGACACGACACCCATTCATGTTCAGAATAAAATTCTTGCATGGGAGGCAAGAATCAAAAGCTATAAGGAGGCTAAATATGAAAGAAGCAAAAGCAATAAGGTTCAAGTCGAATTCGAACATACTCAACCCGCAGAAAATCATGTACCATTTGAGGAAGGGAACTTGGTACTCTTGAGACACTTGGAAACAAAGATACCACCCGATAAACCAAGTCCTTGGTGGTATGGGCCTTTCACAATTGAAGGCGTGAGCCAAGATGGGATGGCTAACTTGAGAAGTGTAGTAGGTGGAATGGTGATTGCAAGTATCGATAGGTTAAGGCACTACCACCATAACAGTAATGATCATAACTACATGGGGTATATCATTTCAAGGGATGAGGTCACGTAGTAACCCATGACCTTGAGTCTAGCTACAAGACTCGTAAATAAAGAAAAGTGCTTCTTGGGAGGCAACCCATGTTTTGTGTGATTTTATTTTGTTTGTTTGTTATTTGCTTCCGTATGCATGCTTTATTTTTATTGTTGGTAGATCATGTTTCTCAATTAAATAGTGAAAATACTTTACTTTGTTGTTTTGGCCTAGTCTCAACTCCACCTAAAAGTATTTTTGCAAAAGATAAGTGTAAGGGGAAACCCCAAATATGTTTTTAAGAAACAAACTGATCATGATTCTCCACAATATTAAATGGACATGTATATTCGTATTTGTTAAAATCAAATGCTTGTATTGAGTCATAATGAAGTTTTGCAGGATTTTCCAGGAAGTGAGACCAAGTTTTTCCAGAAATTTTCCGGAAACTTAACATAAGAATTTCTGCAGGTCACTTCTGACGGCGTCACGAGTTAACTCTTGACGGCGTCATGTGTAAAAATCTGGAAATTTTACCAGTTTTGTTTTTCTAACGGAGTCTTATGGTTTTTGTGAATTATTAAGTTTTATAATCTCCAGGAAATCTGCAAACTTCATTCCACAAGCATTATATCTTATTTTGTTTTCTAGGATTTAATAACTTAAATAGGTTGTCGCCGATTTTATGCGAGGTTGTCTTGTTTATTTTCTCATGATTTACAGGATTATGTATGATAAGAAGATGATTTATATTCTGGAAAGGAAGCTTTGATTGTTCATTTTCTTGGAGGAAGATTTAACCTGGCCACCTTATTATCCATACCGAGCGAATCAGGGGAGTATTTGATTTCATTCTTTTTACTTTTTCACTTTTACATTCTTTACTTGAACATTGGGGACAATGTTCATCCTAAGTGTAAGGGGAGGGTAAAATGATGATACCTTACATGTACACTTTCGCTTGAGTTTGTTTTGTTTAATGGTAGATGTGTAATAAAACTATGAGAAATACTTGTTAGTGCAATTTTAACGCCAAATTTAAATTTTTTTACAACATTTAGGAGTGAAACTTTAGCCATAGCAAGCGTCTCATGGATAGGAGATTGTATAACTAGCACAAAACCGTATATTCAGAAAAATTTTCCACCCATATATGTGAGATTCGCCTTTAGATTTGATAGGAAAAGCATTTATTATTAGTGCTTATGAGTGTACCGGTAGCATTTAGATTCTAGAACTTGCGTTACTGATGCATCCCGAGACCGCTAGTGAGACTACATTCGTGTAGTAGGATTTACTACATGATAAGAGGCATTAGGATCACCCTTGTGTTAAACCCGTATTGTAATTACTTGACCATTTAAGTCATATTACTTTGCTAGTTAAGTCAACTAATTTTTCCCACACCCTTAGCGTTGTACTCATTTTTAGTACACGAAACCCCTAGTACACCCCTCCGAGCCTATCTTTTCGTTTCTAACTTTAAGCATTTTACTTAAAGGAAGAATTTGTTACACCCCACTTAAATGTACAACCAAATCGCCTTAGCCTTCCGTATATGCGCTCATCTTTAGTGCATTATTGTTAATTGTTAAACCATAAGTTAACTTTCTAATTGATTACATGGTTGCTAAGTCGAGTCATATCCTTGTACATATTGTTTTGGGACGATTGAGACTCATGGGTAAAGTACTTATTTATGGAGTAATGGGGAAGAACATCATTTATTACCCCCATATGTGCGTTAATTTTAAAAGTACTCAAAGTGTTTTGATTTTCTTAATTCGAGTCATTAGATTAGTTTATTGTATAGTATGTAAAAATTCAAGTGTAAGGGAAATGTTCATTCCCTATGATGTATTATTTTGGATTGTAGGGTAAGAGTGTATGCAAAAAAAAAAAAAAAAAAAAAAAAAAAAAAAAAAAAAAAATCGAAAAATCAAGAAAAAGAAAAAGAAAATATAGAAAAAAAAAAGAAAAAAGAAAAAACATACGGACTACCATCCCTTTTTATTCTATGTTCATTTTATGTTTTTGTTATTTTTGATTTATTAGCTTAAGTCGAGTCTAGTCTTGGCTTAGCAACGCCATATTGTACATGTAATTAACCAAGATTGTTAACTCGCCACCAGTAAAACTTCCTTTATCCAACAAAACCGTGTATTTCATATCCCTACACCTAACGTTACAACCCTTTAAAAAGACCTCTTTGATAGTTTATCGTAGGTGGTTACGGCATGTGGTGGAGGTTTGATCCTTTCCCAAGCCTATGGTAATCTATTTTGCTATGACAGGTAGTGAGAGATATCTTCCGTTTCCATATTGTAATTTATATTTTATTACACCCGAGAGATGTGAGTATCTAAACACTATTTGTGAGGTGCTAGTATATGACCTCCGTGCTTGTCTTTGGTCTTTAGTGGAACGATTATTTGTTGTAATTACTTTTATATTAGTGTTAAATAACCCCTAACTTGTATTTTGATTAGAATAAAAGCACATTTGCTTGAGGACAAGCAAATCTCAAGTGTAAGGGTATATGATGAGGCGAAAAATGAACCACTTTTAGGGGGTCATTTAAGCCCGGAATTGAATTTATTTGATCAAATATTGCCCTAAATCGTTCATTTTGTGATTTTAGGTACTTTGGGAGAGAAATCTGGAAAAGGAAGCAATTCGGACGTTTTTGTAGCATAAAAGTGAATAAAATGCCAAAGTCTTAATTTTCCTTGCTGGGAACAGTAGGTGACGGCGTCAAGAAGGAAATTCTGACGGCGTCAAGAGTAATTTCCATGACGACCCAGTACAGAATTGAAGGCGTCACGAGGTAGAGCGTCAAGAGTAAAATACGTGACGGCCTGGAAAATGCTATAACGTGACGGCGTCAAAAGTAGATCAAGGCAGTCCGAGAAGTATTTTGGCGGCGAGATGACGGCGTCACCAATTTGGTCTTGACGCCGTCAGCCTCAATTTCCTATATGTAGTTTTCTAATATTCATTCATAAAAAAAAAAAAAAGAAAAAAAAAAGAAGTTTTGGAGAAACCCTAAGGCCGAACTTAGTACGAATTTTACAGGTTTTTCAAGGGTTCTCAGCCCTTGAACCCTTTCATGTGTAATTGAGATAAGTTTTCTTTTAATTCAATCAACATGTCTATGTATTGGTTATCTATATCTTGTTCTTGTCTTAATTCCATCATGCTAGGCTAGATCTATCTTGTGTTTGCTTGGATCTAATGAAACCTAGATGTTAATTATGTGTTGATTACTTGTTTATGGATGTATTGGATGAATGATTTCGATGTTAGGCTTAAGAAAACTGGCAGATCTCCAAATGGTAACATGCTTGAACGTCTTAGGAAACATGAACTGACGTGCACTAGGTTTTATTGGTTGTATTTAATGCATGAGTAAATTCTAATGATCCCATGTTAGGAGCTTCTTAGCCGGCTCGACATAGGAGTGAAGTAGGCACTCATAGGATTGGGGAATTAAGTGCGCCACCCCATGAATGGTATTAAGGAATACAATCCGTCATCCACGCAACTATAACAAGTAATTAACGTGTAAAAGATATCTAGGGAGTTGTGAAATCTAAGTAAACACAACTTCTCCACTTATTGCTCACAACGATAGTTAATTTAGTTTTGTTTTCATTTTTTTGTATTTTATTTTGATTGCATCTTTAGTATTGGTTTAGTTGACTAGCAACTAATTCCGCCTAAATCCTTCAAATCCGAGATTTTTACTTGCTTTTCATAAAACATAAAAATACAAAATAATCATCCTTCATCTTTAGAACTAGTATTTAGGTTTTCTAATCCTAGCGACACTATTCCTAGCTGAACGATCAATCCCCCGGTACTTGTCACTATACTATACTACAACGATCAGGTACACTGCCTGGTGGGGGTTGTAAGCTTCTCAAGATCCCTTGAGAGGTAAAGCCTGGTGCGAATCCCTACGTATCAGACCATTTTAAACCTTGATACCTAGTGCCCTCCGTGCCTACATTTCACTAACATTTTGCGTTGCAAATTGCTAGCAGTTGATGAATAACTATTGGATATCATAATCTATTGAACAGTATAATAACTTATACTTATGGTAATACTTCATGGGTTATTACAGTACCATGTCTTCAGATTCCCATCCCATTGTTCCACCATTTGACTCAGAGACCGAGGGGGCCACATCCCCCATTGTTGTACCAGCGTCACCGATGGTCCCAAACTCCACATCACCAATGGCTACATCTGGAGAAACTGAACCCTTCGAGGAGGGAGAAGTCGCCTCCACTCCAGTAGTTACACCAGTCATTCTGACCCCTCATCATTCTTTAGGTTCGGACTCGGAGTCTGCTAACCTACCCTCGCCATTGCAACCACCTCCCCAACCTGCGTTTGTTCGCCGACGTGGAGAAGTTCGACCTCTTCAGCCCTATGAACCAGAACCAATTGGACAACCCAACCAGGGGGGCCCTACTATGATCCACTATGTCCGGAAGCGGGTACGAGCACCAATAGCTCCCATACACCCACCACTAGCACCACCAACGTCACCTGTATCTCCTATATCACCCTTGCTAATGATGATTCCATCACCACCTCTATCTCCTAGACGTCCCATGCTACCAACTTTCATACCACCACCTACTATATTTTACCATCAAACTACTACGGTTCCATTACCACCTCCTGCCCTACCACAACGTGCCCACAGTGCTCTGTTACCAATCCGCGAAAGAGCACATTTCTCAATCCCCTCATTTTCAGATTCTCATGTTGAGGATGCGGCCGAGGTTGCTCAGGCCAGACACCGCAGAAGGGTTGATGCTCGACTGTGGTCATTTCTTCTATCATGTATCAGTCACTGGAGAGCAGAAGAGGGTACTCTGAGTGCCAGCGAACTGGGAAAAAGTTCTTCCACTACCACTCATAGGGTCCTTCCAGTCACTGGAGAACCTGTTCACCACACTGTTCCTTTGCTATCTGCTAGACTCGTCCGACATGAAAATCGCATTGACGCGGTCCAGAACTTCATTGATGAGGTCCTTCTCGGGCGTTTCGAGAGCATTGAAGAGGAGGTGGAAAATCTTATGATTGGTCGAGTAGCTATGGAAGAAGTCTTTAACTTGATGAGTACTCAACTACAGGAAGCTCTAGAGGTTATTACTGGGTTAGAAGGAAGACTTGAGGACAGGAGACAGGAGACATGGGAACTGAGGGATATTGCTTCAATAATACAGGACGTGAACGAGCGACAGGCTGATGAGCTCGTTGCGGCCAACACCCGCATTATGACACTTGAGCATATGGTAGAAGAATCCCAGGCCAGGGAGAGGGACAGAGACCAGAGAATGGAGGAGTTGACTGAGATAGTCCGAGACCTTCAGCGCAAATTGGGAGACACACCAGGCGACTCATAGATTATTTATGTATCATTTATAGCTTGGACATTTTAACTTGCCGCATGTGGAAATAATAAAAGACCTTGTATTAAGTTGTTTTGTAAACAATTGAACAAGTTATTAAAACACTATTATTGGTTATGATTGCTATAAATCGACGTTAATTTATGTTGCTTTGGTTATTTTTCATATATTCATGTGTGTTGTGACACCCCTATACACCACCATATTACGATACCAAGTTGGTCAATATTAATTCCATGTGTATTATGATGGTATTCGGACACGCCGAGATTTTATAAATCCAGTTGTTGTGATTCTATATTGTGGCAGCACCATTAAGATTTTTACAAATTTACCTTGTTATTGAATTATTCTAACATGACATGGTCATTATGTAAATTCTAAACATGTGCTTCTCTTGTGGTATAATTAGAAATATGCCTCGTGGAAGAGCAACAGCTGCAACACCAACACCAGCCATGACTCTGGCCGAAATCCATGAATTGGTTGCTGACAGTGTTGTTACAGCACTTGAAACTCAAGCAGCTACCATGGCTCGTGCAAGCAGCACCAATAGGCCGAATGGAGAAAGCGAGGTGGCTGTAACTCGTAAATGCACTTACAAAGATTTCATGGGTTGCAAACCCACTTACTTTAAAGGAACAGAAGGAGTGACTGAACTTGCTCACTGGTTTGAGCGTTCTGAGACAGTCTTCATGAGAAACGGTTGTACTGACGACTGCAAAGTCTCGTTTGCTACGGGAACTCTTTTAGAAGATTCTTTATCCTGGTGGAACTCTACTGCTCAGAATATGGGTATAGAAGAAGCTTATCAAATTTCATGGGCTGACTTCAAACAGAAAATGCTAAAGAAGTATTGTCCTCGCACCGAGATCAAGAAGCTAGAGGATGAGTTCGATCGTCTTGTAGTGAAAGGAAATGACCTTAAGACTTATGATCGAAGGTTCCAAGAACTTGCTTTGCTATGTCCAACCAAGGTACCAGACCTTGAGAAGCTGCTGGAAAGATATGTTGAAGGGTTGCCTAGAAGCATTGAAGGCAATGTCACTGCATCTAAACCTCAGACATTAGAAGAGGCCATCTCAATTGCTCAGAAGTTATTGGAACAAGAGATAAAACGTGGCCAGATCCAAGGAAACAATGATCATAAACGGAAGTTCGATGACAAAAGGGCCACTCCCAACAACAACCACCGCTCCAACAACAATAGATACTACAACAATTTCAACAACAACAATAACAACAACAACCAACACTATCAGCAAAACCGAAACAATCACCACAACCAACAAAATCGCAGGCAGGATGTTAGCATTAAAAATATGTATTATAAAGTGATGGTCATTCTCATATTGTAACTTTGTGTCGTTTGTTAAGATTAGTAATAGTTTAGTCATTGGGCCTTGGACTTGGCAAGCTAATATGTTATATGCTATGTTTCATAAGCCTAGTTATCCAACCATGTAACCAAGTCCAAGCCCAAGCCCAAGCCCAAGCCCAAGCCCATAGAAAGCCCATAGGGCATCTCATGTATCTTACTATTTAAACACCTCAAAGGCTCATTTGAGGTGTGTGCTTGTGTGTGTATTTGCGTGTGTTTCTTAATAATATTCTCTCATTTTCCATCTCTCTATCTCTTATATACGAAATACATACTATACTACATCAAGTCACCATCTTTTCTTCTCTACTTCTTATAAGCTTCTATTGGTGTGATAAAGTTGTGTAATCTAAGGTCCTACAAGTGGTATCAGAGCTCTCATATTTCATCTCTCTTTCTACATATACACGAATTACATATAAGTCACCAAGTCACCATCTTTCTTCTTCTAATCTTCTATATTTGTGATAAAGTTGTGAAATCTAAGGTCCTACAAGTGGTATCAATCGCCTAACAATGATTTAGGAGGTTGAGAGTTTGTGAGTGTCGAGTTTTTTTTTAAGCTTTCTCACGTTTTTTCTTAAAAAATTCTTACTTTTCTTGTTTTCTTTTGGTTTTTAACACTTTTTTGATTACAAACTAGTGTTATAAACCTTATCTAACAAGAAAGTTTCAATCTTTTTGAAAATTTCTAGCTTAAAAATTCGAACTTTGGTTTTGTACTTGTTTTCGAGATCTTAAAAAAGTTTGATAAAAATCATCAAGTTTGGAACTTTCTTCAAGTTTTGGTGATCTTATGCATAAAAGTACAAGTTTCTTGGAACACAAACTTGATTTTGGGGTGCTTTGAGCTACACGAATTTGGCTACCAATTATCGAGAATCTCATCCTAGTTATCATCATACAATTCCGTGGTTTACTCGGTGTTTTTCTTCCTTGTATAAGTTAGAAAAAACACTTCGACTTGGGATACTTTTCTAAATTGTATAATTTAGATAAGTTTGGACTTACGAGAAACTTGATAATTTTCGAGAAACTTGATAATTTTCGAGAAACTTGATAATTTTCGAGAAACTTGATAATTTTCGCAAACTTGGAAAATTTTCGAGAACTTGGACAAACTTTGAGAACACAGAATTTCGCAATCTTGAAGTCTCGCAATCACAGCAAAGTTTCGAGAATTTTGACAAAAGTGAGGTTTTTGACGACCAAACTTCAAACGGCCATAACTTTTGAACCGTAACTCCGTTTTCGACGAATCAGCTGTCAAAATGACCGTCAGACAGAGGAGAACGACACGCTAAATGATTTATCGATTTAGGCGAAGTTTCGAGGCCTAAAAACGCTCCGAGAAGAAGTTATTGAGGTTTTAAGGTTTTAAGTCAAAATTTTCACCATAAAAACTTGCATCAACTCACTCTAAACTCTACTCCTATTTCGTTGGAACGATCCAAGAATCAACTTTATCCATCTACACTTCATCAATGGCAACGCAGCAAGACATTCATGCAGCCGGTGCCGAAAACCGACCTCCCATGCTGTCAAAGGGTGGATACTCACAGTGGGCTAGTCGTATGATGCGTTATCTTAAGAGCAAAACAAATGGAAGTCTTCTCATCAAATCCATTGTGGATGGACCCTTCAAACCATCACAAGTACTAGACCCTGGTGATCCAAATGGTACCCCCCCCCCCCAGTACAACCATACTACAGAGAACAGAATGAGACTGAATACACTATGGAAGACAGAAAACAGATTGAAGCTGATGATCAGGCATTTCATTATGTCGTTCTTGGTTTACCTGAAACCATTTATGCTACTGTTGACAGTGAAGTAAGTGCTCATGCAGTCTGGGAAAGAGTCAAGAGGTTAATGTATGGGACAGACATCGGGAAACAGGAAATGGAAACACAACTGCTTAAGGAACTTCGCAAGTTTACTTCAATTCCTGGTGAATCCATAGAGACGTACTACCACAGATTCTGTAAGATCATGAATGATTTATCAAGACACAACCTCAGTCAGACAAATATTGCTAACAACACCATTTTTCTGAATGAGTTACAACCAGAATGGGGAAGATATGTCACTATTGTTTATCAGACAAAGAATTTGCATGCAGTTACTTATGATCAAGTGTATGACTTCTTGAAGCAAAATCAAGATGAAGCTAATGAAGTAAGAGCTGAATTACTAGCTAAAAAGCATGATCCTCTAGCATTAATTGCTGATACACCAACACCTATACCAGTGAACACACAACAACAACCATCATCATCTTCCACTCACAACTACATGCAACCATCCTACATTCAACAACCAACACCGGTCTACCAACAACAACTCTACCCACAGCAACAACAACATCTTATTCCACAACAGCAATACCCACAATTTCAAGAACCAGAATTCACTGAAAATGATGAAGCTACTGCAGCATTGACTCAAGCGTTTGCTTTTCTGACAAAAGCCTTCCAAGGACGCTATTCTACACCAACAAACAACAACCAAAGGATTTCATCAAATACTCGCAACAGGCAGATCGCTCAGCCGAGTTTCAATATGGGCAATGGAGGCCACATGGTTGGAGTTTATGGGAATCAACAAGGATATGCTACTGGAATTAACATGGGTAATCAGAATATGCAAAATGCAGGTCAGTATGCAGGGAATCAGTATGGTCAGTATGCAGGGAATCAGATGGGCCAGCATATTGGAAATCAGAGGGGTCAGAATGTTGGTAATCAGGCAATGGGTAATCAGAATAGGAATGTGGCAGCTCCAGTTGTTGGGAATTATGGAAATGTGAATCAGGGTAATCCGGTAAAGTGTTTCAACTGCCAAGGAGTAGGTCATATGGCAAGGAACTGTCCTACTAAGCCGAACAAGAAAGATCTAGAGTACTTGCAGAAAGCAGTGATGTTGGCACAAAAGGCTAAGGCAGGGTTTCAGTTGAACGCAGAGGAGAATGATTTTATGGCTCTTATGGATGACATGGAAGATAGAGAGGATATCGATGCGAACTGCATATTCATGGCGAATCTTCAGGAAGCTAAGTATGACACGGATTCTGACACACTTCCTGTTTATGACACCAGCGCACCATCTGAGGTATCAAATTTCAACACATGTCACAATAATGATATATTTGATATGTCTCCTCATGAGGAACAGCATTCTGAGAAGCTAGCACCCACTTATGATACATACCTGGACACGCCAAGTAGTAGCAATACTCCTTCAGTAACTCCAGATGTGAATCATAATGGAGGCTTCGTTTCACAGCATGCTGAGAATGATGAGGAAACACGTGCTTTATTTGAATCATTATTAAATAATTGTGGTATTGAAATCGAGAAAGTAAAAAAGGTCAATCGCGATGTTAAGGCCGCAAATGAGAAATTGACCACTGAGCTTGAGAGATACAAGGAAAATGCAAAAAGTTTTCAAATTCACAAAGATCGCGAGTCTGAATTTGAAATTGGCTATAAGAAGTTACTTGTTAAAGATAGGGAATGGAAAAACAAGTTTGCTAATCTTGAAATAAGTTCAACAAAAACCATTAACTCTTTAAAACAAGAAATTTCTGAATTAACAAACCAACTTTCAAAACAAGAAACAGCTTACACCAATCTTGAAAAAGAAAAGGATGAGTTGAAAAAGGACTTTGCAAAGAAAGAAGATAAACTTTTGGAAGAAATCGTAGAGTCAGAACACAAGATTGCACATCTTGAAGAATTAGTGGTTAAGTCGGGTCAGTCAAGTCAAACAATGAAAATGATTTCAAATCAAACTAATCCGATTTACCATACGAAACACAAAATGGCTCTTGGTAACAAAAATCCTTGTAATCTCAAGAAAGCTCAGGAAGAATAGAACGTCTTGTATAATGGTAGTGTTTTTTACACCAAACATGATCCTCCCGTCGTTCGGGATTCTGTGCAAACGATAGAACATGTCGAAGAGAGCATTTCTAAAATGAAACAAAAGGATTTGAAACCCATTGATTACAACAAATTGAACAAACTTTCGGGTATTACTTTTGTTCCACAAAAAGAACCATCTGTGTTTTCCATAAAAAGACCATTCTCGAAAATGTTTTCTAAGAAAGTAGTTGCTTCCAAATCGCTTTCAAACATGGAACAGATGTCTTCAAACAACACTTTTAACTCAAGTGCTGCCAGAGGATATCTTGATGATCTTAAAACAAGAATTGGGCAACTTAAAATGACTTTAGAATAAAAAACGAGACTTAATGAGATTAACTGGAATTCCACAGTTCATTTACAACTTAAAAAGATTCTTGAAAATGAATTTGCTCCTCAAATTAATAACATTCATGCTCGTGTAATTCACTTTGAACAAGCATTTTTGAAAGAAACAGCTGACTTCGTCACGGATCACAAATCCCTGATAAAGAAGGCTAATGAATCTTTTGAGCAAATCAATGTTTTGGAAAACCTAAATGATTCTCTCTTCGAAGCTGTTATGACTACTGATATTATGTCCATCATTTTACAAACATATTCGGTTCAAGACGATGAACGACTAAGAGCTGAGACCTCCGCAATTGTTTCAAAATATGAAAATGCTCTTATAAAGCTTGAAAAAGAAAATGTGTCATATTTTAAACAACTTGATCGGAAAAAGGAAGAATGCAAGTATGACAAATTGTCGTATGAGCGTGACTTAAAGAAAATAAAAGAGCAAAATGATCTTTTGAGGGCTCAGCTTGAAAGTCAAAAAGGAAAGGGTGAGGAAACTAAGTTTGCAAAACCATTGACTTCGGAGAAACCAAATGTTTCAAACACGGTTCAAAAACCAAAAATGTCAATTTCACGATTTGCTCCAAAAGTCGATGAGAAAAAGGATTTGACAAAACCAGTCACTCCAACACCCTTGCCCAAGAAATGTGAAAATGATAAGATTGTTGACAAACAAAATTTGTTTGTTGAAAGAAACAAAAATGTGATCTCACCTGGCTCTTCTAGGAATAGTACACCAAATGTGACCACAAAATCTGTTAATGAGTCTGTCGGTTCTAATGACATGGTCCTCAATCATCATCTAGAAGAAGCTAGAAAAAAGGCACAACATCGAAAAAACGGAATTTTAGGTGCAAAACCTAGTGTGATAAATTCTACAAGATTCCAAAGCACCGCTAGTAGTAGTAAACCATTACCTAGGAACTTTCAACAAAATACTAGGGATTGGCTTGCATATAAGAGTAGTGACACAAAAGAGTATGCTAGGAACGTAGAATGCAACACAAAGAATTCCAAATCAAGTGTCAAGACACAATCCACTAAGACACCAAATCGAAACAAACCCGTTGATAAGAAGCAAGAGGTTAAGAAACCTAATAGGTGGATATCTAAAGAATGTAGTTTTTCCAAGACTGAGACTTCCGCTGCATCTGATAAGAAAACTACATCTAGATCTTACCTTAGGTGGATTCCTACGGGGAAAGTTTTTAAAACAGTTGGTCTTAGGTGGATTCCCACAGGGAAGATGTTTGATAGTTGCACCAAGACAAATAATAGTGATAATCTTCAGGATAAGGAAGTAGAAACCACAACAACCGTTGATAGTCAACACCCGCAGAGTGCTGATTCATGTCCTTCTAACACTGTTATTTGTGAAACCTCTTCGTCTTTGGTTGCAGGTGCTTCAACTATCTCTGAACCCAGTTCTTCAGAGGGTTCAAATTCTGTAAATTCTATAAAATCATTCTTTCAATCTTCTATTTTTGATTTTCCATTTCTTTTATAAAAACAAAAACAAAATACAAAAATATAAAATTTCAAAAAATACAAAAACATTATAAAATAAAAAAAATACAAAAATATTCTTCTCACGACATGTCTCTCGTATAAATCAATATTCTGTACGTTTCTAGAAATGTCATTCAACAATGATACGGACATGTACAGATGCTTGAGCGGGAGTTCTTTTAAATGTTTTTCTAAAACATGTCGTTTCTCAAAAGTTTCTTCACAATGGCTTTCGTATACTTCAGTACGAAACCCGTACTTCAATGACGACTTCTGATTATTTTCAAATCAAGGACTCGTACGTTCAATGACGAACTCTTTTTCAAAAAGTTCGAGTCTAAACAAACGAAAAAGACTTCAAAGCATAAACTCGTTTCAAAACAAAAATCCTGAGCACTTTTTCAACATTGTTCAAAAGATTTCTCAAAATCTCTCAAAATTAGTGCTCAAGATAACCCCCTCAAAACCCTTAAGTAATTTTAAATATGCTATCATTAAGGGGGAGTACAAACTCAAAATGTTCCGATTTCATGCAAAAACAAATCTGTCTTTCTCTCCAAAAAGCTTTTCATTAATCAGTTGATATCAAAAATATCACGCTATGCTATTTTTGAGGGGGAGAAGACATGATTAAAATGTGATCAAAGATGTTTAAAGTTTGTGACTGAATCTCAAAAGAGCTCGACTCAGATATTACCAATGAATTGACGAAGCTTAAATGTCATTAATCGAAAAGACTTGTCCTGGACGGGTAATAATTTCAAGCTAGTCTAACTAGTGATGTAAGTGTGTCTCGAATAGGACTTGTCTGAGTAGAATGTACCATATCGAGAGACTTTCTTTGAACTTGACCAGGACGGGTAATAATTTCAAGCTAGTCTAACTAGTGATGTAAGCGTGTCTCGAATCGGTCATGTTCACTGAAAGTGGATCAATTCGAAAAGTGTAAACTCCTCCCGCATGTGCAAATTTCTTAAAATATTCATGAGCACATGTGAAGGGGGAGTCATTCAAAAGAAATGCAAAACTCTCAAAGTGGTAACAACAATGTGTTTTACTATCATAAACACTTTGAGAGATTTTCAAATGAATGGTTTTATGGCAACAATAGGATAGTCATGGAGTTATAAGGTGACTAAGGTTAGGAAAAACCGTCCTATGATCCGCCAGAGCCGGAGGGATCTACCCAAGGACAATTCCAATAGATTAGAATTAGAAGTCCTTAGGTATGATTGAAAAAAGGAGAAAATGAGAAAGGAGAAAGAAGGGGTTGAAGAATTAAAAAGAAAAAGTTATGAAAAAGGGTGAAAAGAAATAGCCCTCCAAATGTTCAACCTTAGGGCAGACACCGGGTTCAACTCATATGCTACTGGTTGTTACTAAGGTGACTCTGGTATTGAAGACAAAGACGTCATGGACCCAGTGACGCACTGCACTAAACCTTCTTAACCACTCAAGTTCTCTTAAAAGAGCTTGTTTCATTCTCACGGGGAACCGGTGTAATCTATCGACCTGTCTCTTAGAGATGGTTGATATTGAAGCAGGAGACCTCTCCCTAATCTCCGCATAGGAAACCAAATGTGCACTTATCGAGTCTAGAGCCCCGAGATTCATCAAAAGATCTCATAGGAACACATGATATTTCTACACTGGTTGTTCATCAATAAGGACGCCAGATGTAAACTTAAGAGTCCTACGCAGATCTTAGCAATCTGCCAGAACATTTATGAGAGGATTCACTTTTGTGATTCTCAATGATTGAATGGAAATTCTTGCCAGGGTCAACATCAAACAGCCCTGACAGCAGGTCACTTCGGTAATTCTTTATGGGTTACGCTTAGTGTTCGCGGTGGTTTCAAACGGTCTACAGTCGTGGAGTGATCCCCAGCGACTCACCCAGTCATTGAGCTACTTAGTAGGTCTCGTAAGCTCTCTCGAGAGTATCTGACATGGGAACGGCCTTGGTAAGGATTAGAAGGAGTCTTCACAATATGCTGTTGACAATCTCTAATTCCTTATCTGTAAGTACCGGTTGTTTTATTGCTAACTGTTTATATGCAGGGACACTTCATCTCCATGGCAACAGATTCCACATGCTCATACATACATCTGGAAGTTAAAGAAAGCTCCCTCAAAGATCTATACAACACAAAGTTCAAAGAAAGATTTTACGCCAAAAAGAAGAATCTACAAATATAAAGGCTAAAGATCAAAGTGAAAGAAAGGGAACTACGTGCATATGAATATCAAAGTCCAAAGATGTATGAGCATGTTGGAATGGCAAACAACCACCACAGACGCAGAAGTGACGAATGGCAGATAACTCCACATCACAAAGGAACAAAGAACGATGAAAAATCAGTTATCAAAGATCACAAAGCATGAAGGAACAAAGACTAAAGACTATTCTACAACGACACACAAAGTTAAAGACAAAGAACACGGAAGACCCACTCACGTGGAGCATCATTCGAATGACCACCCCTTAGGGGGAGATTGTTAGCATTAAAAATATGTATTATAAAGTGATGGTCATTCTCATATTGTAACTTTGTGTCGTTTGTTAAGATTAGTAATAGTTTAGTCATTGGGCCTTGGACTTGGCAAGCTAATATGTTATATGCTATGTTTCATAAGCCTAGTTATCCAACCATGTAACCAAGTCCAAGCCCAAGCCCATAGAAAGCCCATAGGGCATCTCATGTATCTTACTATTTAAACACCTCAAAGGCTCATTTGAGGTGTGTGCTTGTGTGTGTATTTGTGTGTGTTTCTTAATAATATTCTCTCATTTTCCATCTCTCTATCTCTTATATACGAAATACATACTATACTACATCAAGTCACCATCTTTTCTTCTCTACTTCTTATAAGCTTCTATTGGTGTGATAAAGTTGTGTAATCTAAGGTCCTACACAGGAAGCTGCCAGAGCCTATGTTGCCACCCCCACTGAAGGAGGTGGGTATGCGGGAAGACAACCTCTGTGTAACCGATGCAAGATGCATCATACCAGACCATGCAACGTTAGGTGCATGAAGTGTCAAAGGATAGGCCATCTGACCAAGGACTGCAAAGCTTCTGGAGCCAATCTACAGCCAGTGGCCGTGGTGTGCCACGGATGTGGTGAAAAAGGGCACTACAAGAGTCGGTGCCCAAAACAGGAAGCAAACCAGAACAACAATGCTCGTGGGAGAGTTTATGTGCTAGGAGAAAGAAATGCTCAGCAAGACCCTGATGTAGTCACGGGTACGTTCTCACTTAACAACCATCTTGCTAAAGTTTTATTTGATTCTGGAGCTGACAAAAGTTTTATATCTACTTCCTTTGCTTCCCTACTAAACATCATACCAACCTAACTAGACACCACTTATGAAATTGAACTAGCTGACGGAAAACTGGTAGGCACTAACACCGTCATCCGAGGATGCACCTTACTCTTACTTGACCAACCTTTCGACATAGACCTCATGCCTATTAAGCTTGGTAGTTTGACGTTGTCATCGGCATGGATTGGCTCTCTAGGAACCATGCTAGAATCATCTATGATGAGAAGGTCATTCATATCCCTTTTCAAGGTGAAACCCTAATCATTCGTGGTGAACGAAGTAAGACACGTCTAAGTATTATATCCCATATGAAAACCATGAAGTATATAGTTAAGGGATGTCACGCCTTCTTAGCTCAAGTGACAAAAAAGAAGTCGGAGGAAAAGCGACTTGAAGATGTACCGATAGTTAAAGATTTTCCTGAAATATTTCCGGAGGATTTGCCTGGCCTCCCACCCATTCGCCAAGTGGAATTCCAGATTGATCTGGTGCCAGGAGCGGCACCAGTGGCGCGAGCACCTTATAGGTTGGCGCCATCCGAGATGAAAGAATTATCTGATCAATTGCAAGAATTATTAGATAAAGGATTCATCCGACCTAGTTCTTCGCCTTGAGGAGCTCCGGTGTTATTTGTCAAAAAGAAGGATGGATCTCTTAGAATGTGTATTGATTATCGTGAATTGAACAAACTTACGATAAAGAATCGATACCCATTACCCAGGATCGATGATCTTTTCGATCAACTTCAAGGATCGAGTGTTTACTCAAAGATTGATCTGAGGTCAGACTATCACCAACTAAGAGTCAGGGAAGAAGATATCCCTAAGACGGATTTCAGGATACGATACGGTCATTACGAGTTTCAAGTAATGCCATTTGGTTTGACCAACGCACCAGCGGTGTTCATGGACTTGATGAATCGAGTGTGCAAGCCTTATTTGGACAAATTCGTAATCGTATTCATCGATGATATTCTCATTTATTCCCGCAACAAAGAAGAGCACGCAGAGCACTTGAAAACTATCTTAGAGTTGCTCAAGAAAGAAGAATTGTATGCCAAATTCTCCAAGTGTGACTTCTGGATTCGAACAGTGCAGTTTCTTGGACACGTAATCGATAGCCAAGGTCTTCATGTTGACCCTGCAAAGATCGAAGCTGTTAAGGATTGGGCACATCCTAAAAACCCTACAGAGATACGCCAATTCTTAGGTCTTGCTGGGTACTATCGCAGATTTATTGAAGGTTTCTCTAAAATCGCTAAACCTTTAATAAAATTAACACAGAAGAAGAAGAGTTTTGACTGGGGGGAAAAGCAAGAGACAGCTTTTCAGCTCTTGAAACAGAAGCTTTGTGAAGCTCCAATTTTGGCATTACCAGAAGGAAGTGAAGATTTTGTTGTGTATTGTGATGCATCACACCAAGGTTTTGGTGCTGTGTTGATGCAAAGGAGCAAAGTTATTGCATATGCGTCCCGACAACTCAAGACTCACGAGGAGAACTACACCACCAATTATCTGGAATTAGGAGCAGTGGTTTTTTCTCTTAAGTTATGGAGACACTACCTATATGGCACCAAGTGCATAGTATTCACAGATCATAAGAGTCTTCAGCACATTCTTGATCAGAAAGAGTTAAACATGAGGCCACGACGATGGTTAGAGCTGCTCAGTGACTATGATTGCGAGATTCGCTATCATCCTGGAAAGGCAAATGTTGTGGCAGATGCCTTGAGTAGAAAGGAGCGAATTACACCTCTCAGAGTTAGATCTCTGGGGATGACAATCAAATCACCACTTCCATAAAAAATCCTTGAGGCTCAGGCCAAAGCCCTCAAAGAACAGAACAGACCAAGCGAGAAAATCTACGGTATGCCAGAGAGTGATAATGGTTTCGTAAAGAGATCGGATGGAATGTTGTGCTTCCAAGACAGGAGTTGGATCCCACTCTATGGAGGGATACGTGATCTCATTATGCATGAGTCTCACAAGTCCAAGTATTCCATTCATCCAGGTTCAGATAAGATGTACCAAGACCTCAAGAAACACTACTGGTGGCTAAACATGAAGGCAGATATAGCCGAGTATGTCGGAAAGTGTTTGACATGTTCTAGGGTCAAATCCGAATATCAAAAGTCATCCGGTTTACTGACACAACCTGAGATCCCAGAGTGGAAATGGGAGAGAATAACCATGGACTTCATTACGAAGCTACCTAAGACATCAAGTGGGTTTGACACCATCTGGGTCATCGTTGATCGTCTTACCAAATTCGCGCATTTCTTGTCAATAAAGGAAACCGACGAGATGAGTACTCTTGCGCGATTATATTTGAAAGAAATAGTCTCACGGCATGGAGTGCCAATTTCCATTATCTCAGACCGGGATAGCCGTTTCACATCAAACTTTTGGCAGTCATTGCAGAAGGCATTGGGTACCTGATTAGACATGAGTACTGCGTATCACCCGCAGACCAACGGTCAAAGTGAGAGAACTATCCAAACCTTGGAATACATGCTTCGAGCATGTGTGATCGACTTTGGTAAAGGTTGGGATAGACACTTGCCGTTAGCAGAGTTCTCATACAACAACAGTTATCACGCTAGCATCAAGGCAGCACCATTTGAAGCCCTTTATGGTCGAAAATGCCGATCACCTGTCTGTTGGGCAGAAGTTGGAGATGCACAAATCACAGGACCCGAAATTATTCAAGAAACCACCGACAAAATTGTACAAATCAAACAACGTCTACAAGCAGCCCGAGACCGACAAAAGAGTTATGCCGATGTGAGACGAAAGCCCATGGAGTTCCAAGTTGGAGATAGGGTCATGTTGAAAGTATCTCCTTGGAAAGGAATGGTTCGATTCGGAAAACGCGTAAAGTTAAACCCTAGGTACATTGGGTCATTTAAAATCGTAGAAAGGATTGGCCCAGTGGCGTATAAACTTGAACTTCCCGAGGAACTCAATAAGGTACATAATACCTTTCACGTATCAAATCTGAAGAAGTGCTTATCAAACGAATCCCTTGTTATCCCACTAAAAGAAATCCGGCTTGATGAGAAGCTCAATTTCATAGAAGAACCGGTAGAAATCATGGATAGGGACGTCAAACAATTGAAACAAAGCCGTATTCCCATTGTTAAAGTTAGATGGAACTCTAAGAGAGGACCAGAGTACACTTGGGAGTGTGAAGATCAGATTCGTACCAAATACCCGCACCTATTTCCCGAGACAACCCAACCAACTACCACAAATTAGAATTCCTAGAGGAATTCTGTTTAAGGGGTAGGTACTGTAATACCTCGTAATTTACCCAGTTATTAAATAATGTTAAACTCGAAATAAATTCAATTCTCAAGATTGATTATCCATTTTCATGAGTAGATTTTCTTTTTCAAATAAAACTATGTCTATGTGACGCGATTCACATTTCATTTGGAACGAGCTCATACGCGTGCCACAATAAGTTATCAACCCAACTAATTAATCTGTGAATATATTGAATATCGTTACCTAACCCAATACACTCCTAATTAATTTAGCCCTTGGCCGCTCACTAACAAACCAAACGGACACTTTATTAATTTAGGCTTGACCACCAAATAGACCAAAAAAAAAACAACAAGACAATTATGTTTATTTTTTAAGTATGACCGAGATACAAATATTATTAATACACATGAATATACAAATAGAAATATTCAATTTTGTTCCATTATATTTTTGAGTCACACAATGACGAAACTGCAAAACTATTTCGCTCCATCACTTGGCACAATTAATTATAAACAAGACCATTCTTTCCAAAATTTAGCCGGCTTCGTAACATGTAAATAACACCAAATAATTTAAAATTTTCTCTGTTACATATCAAGCTCCAAATAATTCATGGCACTTTCAAATTTACAGTAGAATGATTGGAATTGTCTTTTCACTTATTAAATATTCACTTCGTCCTTTTTCACTCTTTCCCCCAAAAATTTTGCTGCACACTTGACCGAAAATTTTGCTGCATATTTGACCGAAAATCTTGTTGCACATTTGACCAACCCAAGTGGTAGCCATCAAATCCTACATATTAATATTGTACCAGGAATTTGTCAATATTCTATCCTTTAGCCATAAATACCATGCAGTCCTCCACCACTTGTCATGAATTAAAAACAAAACAAATAACCATTTCTGTGATACAACTACATAACGAAAGAGGCAAAAGGACCAGATTTCGATTGAGTCTTCGAGTCCTAAGGCCTTGCTTGTTCCAGTACGTGACGGGTTTGAAAGTTCGGAAGCTTGGGAGTCTTGACTTGTATCTCGTTCACTTCTCGCTCACCTTTCCATCTCGTTTACTCACCACTCTTTTAGTGAAGTAAGTCTTCCCAAACTCATTTCAATACGTATGCACTTTCTTAATCATGATGCGTGACATATTTAAACTCTAAACGCCCCTCATACTATTAACGAACTACTCTAGAGCTCAATTAAACCAAATTTAACGTATCGCGATCTTGTGTGGCTACTTGAATAAACATAACTGATGCTTTAAATACTCATTCGAATAAATCTTGAACAATAGTGATCATTTGAAACCCACCCTTCATGTCGCGAACTATTTTGAACTGGAGTCCCATGACTTTTCTATACGACGTCAAAACTAAGAACGAAACTGTTTTTCATTTCTTTCCTTTTCACTAGCTTTGTGATGACTAAAAGAATACTACCATAAGCCCTCAAGCAGTGGATATACACACACGAACGCATAACGTACCACTAATAAAACATGGGACTAAAACTCAAAACGTAAACAGTGAACATGCATACATCTTGGAACTCATTTATATTACTAATTTTGCTTTTGTATCATGCACACGAGAAGACAACAAGTTTCATATACATGCACACGTACAAGCATGCAAGGAGGGTATTTCTTTTGGGAGGGGTAAACTTTTGTGTTGTAAATGTTGTTTAAAAACCTCACGTTACTAATGACTTCTCCTCCTACACTACCATGCCCAACTGTTAAAATACAACGACACTTACTAGCAGGTGAATGTTACTAATGAAATAAGTTTAGTTACTAAAACATGCTCACACCTAGGTTACTCCAATAATAGTCTCGTTGGTAAGAGTCTTGTTACCAGTAGGTGACCACGCTCGGTATGACCTGCATGCAAACAGGATATTGATAGTATGTATACTTAGGATACTTGGGTGGTACCTTGCCACGATAACAAGCTCGACTATATAGAAACTACAACTATAATTCATAAGCCAACCCGCCTTCCTTACAACACTTAAGAAACAAAAACTAGGGAGGGACCAAGTTTTGGGTCTCGAATAAGAACTTGAGTCGCGAGCTTAACCAGGTCGAGGGTCACCTTGTGTCCTTTTCGACACCCTTCTGACAGCTAAGGAAACTCATGGTTGGGTTACATGAAGAGTTGACAAAGCTCAGCTCGGGAGGAAACGAATAACCAACATATATAATATAGAGAGATAAGTACTAATCTAGTACAGAATCTTTGTTTTGGTCCCCACCATGGTCACTTTTTTGCAAAATCCCCTAAATGGTCATGCGCGACTACTCAACTCCGCAACCCATATCAAAACGCAACACGTGTCAATATTCTGGGGCCCACATCAACTACCTTATTTACTCAACCGAAATCTACTCAACTGGGATCTACTCAACTCTGGCGGCTGATTTGATCGGTCATCATTATTGGAAAGGTAACAATTAGTGTACCTTTTGATTTCTTTTGATTTTGTTTTCCGATCTATTCTTTTATTATTATTATCATTATGATTATATTGTTTTGGATTCAAAAACACACACTTATCAGTAATCACACTCACCTCTTAATTCCGTTATGATTCCATTGGTACGTTGTATATTTTTTTTAGTGAATAGTTTGATTGTTACTTCCATATTTCGATTTACACTAATCAGTTACTTCCATATTTTGATTGTGATAATCAGTTTTTAATTTTTTTAGATTGCGCTTAAGGTTTTAGGTTTTTGTGTTTTAATTAACAGGTTATTAGTTTATTTGTTAAGCTGTAACAAATGAGCATCGCTTAAAAGTTGAACCATGCTTTATTTTTTGTTTTGGCTTTGGAGTGCAGGCTTAGAAGTTCTTATGTTGAATAAGTAGTCTTTGGCTTAAGTTGAATAATTAGTCATGCTTAGTGTTTGATTGTTTGGTTATGTTGAATAAGTAGTCTTTGGCTTAAGTTGAACCATGCTTTATTTTGCTTATGTAGTTTGTTCAGTATAGGTTTTTAATAGGTCTATATCAGCTTATTTTTTAGTTAAAAGTATCTAAAATGTGTTCTGCATGTTTAGAGTTCATAGGATTGTGTCAAAAGTCCAAAACTTTAAAATGTGTTCTGCAGAAAGTTACCACATCTGTTGAAAAGGTATATCCCACTTATATAAGTAATTTGTTTTGCCTTTTCATTCACTTGATAATGTTGTTTACTCAGACAAGGTGTTTACATAATCATTACAGGATACCGTGGATTGTGATTTTGGTGACGAGTATTGGAGTGCAGGATAGGTCTTAATCTGTTTTTAGTTTTTAAGGTCTTGAAAAGTATTATTTTCTGGTTTTAAAATGTGTTCTGCATGTTTAGAGTTCATAGGATTGTGTCAAAAGTCCAAAACTTTCTTGATTCATATTAACAGTCGAACATTTAGCTTTTAGGTTAACTAAGTCATTCATATAGGTGCATTTTATGTCAAAGTAGCTCATATTAGTCTTACTACAGCTTACAACAACTAATTGAATCATCTAGGATAGTTAGAATTTCACTTAAGTCAACTTTTGAAAATATAGGAAAAAGTCAAAAAAAATATATAAAATTCAAAGAGTTTCAAATGCATGTATAGTGGGATTTTTAATTCACTCATTATTGAGTGTTTGGATCTGAAATTGTGGACATTTAGAATCTCCTAGCTTGTGAGTCCATAAACATTTTCTTTATAATTTTAGGATTGTTTTTACTAGCTTTTGAGAGCCCTATAATGGACCTGTCGGACATATTTCTGCCCTGCATCCTAACTTTGTGACTACTGTCCCTCCTAGTTGCCCCATTCTGCTGATTGTGCACCAAGTAGTGTTTTACTGAGATAGTGTTTGTTTGTGTTTGTGTTTGCGTTTGGCTTGTGCTTATGGGCTTATTTGTTAGATACAAGCTAGCCTTGTTTGTTGCTTATTTTTTTCTTGATTTGTTTTGTTAATTTAGGAATCTCATGTGAGGGTCCACGTTAGAAGCAAACTCAGTTATTTTCCGTTAATCAAAGACAGACTAGGTTTGGGCCGTTCTGTATTGTTTAGGTCTACATGTTTTGGGCCGTGGCTTGATTTGACTTATGTTGACAATGAGGAGTATCTTATCTATTACATGCTACAGAAGCAAGTATTCTCTGATAATCAACATTATGATTTGCCACTCATATACAAGGTTAATGAAAATTTGCTTCACTTTGGTCGTCGAGAATTTTGCCTCATAACTGGATTTAAGTTTGGGATTGTCAGTTTCCGTAAGTTTAGATATGGTGATATCAGTTTTCGTGACCGAGTATTTCCGGAGAAGATAGGGCGGTATGTTAAACTCATAGATCTTTTATCAGTGATTGAGGATGAAGAGCGTTTCACAAAACTATCAGATGAAGACTCAATACATGTTTGTCTTTTGTTATCTTTGGAAGTTATTTTTATGGGTCGTGAGTTAGGATCTATTGTCGATGATGTATTGCTAAGGATGGTAGATGATCTGGAAGCTTGGAATGAGTTTCCCTGGGGAGAACACATCTGGCGGGAGTTATACGCTGCCATTAGAAATGTCAACTCAAAGCATAACGTTGAGCACCATAAAGCATTAGACAAAGACCCAAACTTTGTTCCATCGTATTCGTTGTCTGGATTTCTCTGGTGTTTCAAGGTTATTACTTTTAGTCAAATACTTGTCAATGTCTTTAATGGTAAAAATGTATTTGTAATTTGACTTTTGCATTTACCGTTTGTAGATATGGATTCTAGAGTCTTCATCTCAGACAGATCGTTGGTGGAGTAAGGATCCTGTTGTGATCCCGAGAGGCTGTTCCTGGTCGAAGCATTCTACATTTCAAATATGGGAGGTATACAGTGAACTCTTTCCTCAGGTCTGTTAATGCCTTCTCACCTTTTTATATTTTTTTGGCTAAATTTTATTTGCTTTTAGTAACAATTATTTTATATTTTCCTTAGGCCAAAAATCCAAAGCTTGAACTATATTCTAACTATGATGAGGGTTTTTCTCAATGGTATAGAGAAAGCCTTAAATTTTTTAAGTGGTACACTCCGAGAGCTCCTCCACCTGTTCAATGCGGGGGGCTTGTTGGTGATTATTTAAAAAAATTATCGAAAACAAAGCGTAAGGTCAATGGTAGAGAGGCTCATCCAGTTAGGCAGAGTTGTAGTTGTGGGCTTCGGGTTAAGGCTTTGGAGCGTTTGTGCGAGAGGATGTTGATTCTACCTAAAGTGATTGAGAGTTTGAAGGAACGCGTCTACAAAATGGAGTATATTATACATGTTAGTTTTTACAGAATCCATTTTCTATCTATAATGTCTAATTATACATGTTAGTTTGAAGGAACGCGTCTACCATAATGTCTTTCAAAATACTTTTTTATGCAGTATATTATCCGAAAAAAAAGGCGCACATCCGGAGCAGAAAGTTACCACATCTGTTGAAAAGGTATATCCCACTTATATAAGTAATTTGTTTTGCCTTTTCATTCACTTGATACCGTGTTTACTCAGACAAGGTGTTTACATAATCGTTACAGGATACCGTGGATTGTGATTTGGGTGACGAGTATTGTAGTGACTTAGATGAAGAATTATTTGAACTTTTTAATTCTCCTATTAGAACATCCAACAAAAACGATGGAAACGAATTTGTAGATGGTTTGGATAATCTAGCACATAAAGTTGATGAGGTGATTGTAGATGGTTTGGATTATCTATCACAGAAAGTTTATAAGGTAATTGATTTCTATAACTTTTACTGATTCTTGCATTATAACTTGTTATATAACTTGTTTTATAACTTGTTTTGTAACTTATATTAGAACGGTGTGGTTGATGTTGACAAATTATCTGACGAAGATTTATCTGAGGTAAACACTTTGCTGGTGACATTGTTTATCGAATTAAAAATGTATATATCTAACAAACATATTTTTAATGTAATGATAGGATGGGTGTGTGAAAGCTGAAAAGCAAGCGGCTGAGATTTATAGGCAGGCAATACAAAGGGAACAGAGGTCGAAATTGATTTTGGAAGAAGAAAATAAAATGAAGAGTATAGAGGTTAGTAATTCAGGTCATTAGTCATTTTGTTTGAGTATATACTGACATGAATAAAATTTAATCAGCTGCACCAACTTGTGATTTTTCGACAAGGTCTTGAATGTACCAAGTCACTTGAAGCTTGCTCTACAGCGATGTGGAACAACCAAGAGGAGGTATGTTAATGTGTTGAGGCCGCAGATGGAAAGTCCATATACCAAGGAAAAAGTCCCTAGTATGGATGAGCTAAAAAAACGTACAAATGTCCGTCATCCATTCATGATTGAAAGGTGTGAAGATCTCCAACCGTGGGAAGAGGTATATCCTTCGTAAAGTTTTTATACCCTGTTTTGTGTTTTGTGTTTATAAATAAAACTGTAATGTGTTATGTTTAGGACTCAAGTCGACGATGGAAATGTATCGATAAAATTTTCTGTGGTTTTGAGTTAGAGAATTTTCTGATTACCTCTAGCCATACTCGTTGCAAGTTTCCCTGGTATAGTGACATTACTGTGGATCGTACTTTCTGGGAAGCCTTACTTTGCTGTGATGAGAAACATATTGGTTGGTTACTTGACGAGGTAAGTTAAAATATATTTTTACAATGTATTTTTTGGTAAAACTTTTTTCCTTTAAATTGTCGTTGACTATTTGTTTTATTGCCTACAGCACATTGATCTTTGGGTATGGTACATGTGGTATTTCAGAGATTGTTCTGCAGATTGGTCAATGGTTAGTTGTTACTTTCTAACGCTTCTACTTCAAAACTCAATGCCACTGTTTTATGCAACCGATGAAATTTACCCAATTGCATGGAAGAATGTGGAACAGGTATTTATCGGTAACACATCTTTTATCATCTAATGGTTTAATTATGTGGATTATATAAATTTTATTTGTAAACATTGTAGGTCTTCATTCCGATAAAGGAACCCAAGCAACATTGGTCGCTTGCGCATTTTCAAATAAAATCTGGACTTGTTACATTCTATGATAGTGAAGGGTATCATGAACCTGAAACTCGACCTTGGTATTTGAATATGAGAAGGTGTTTGGAGTGTAAGCTTCCGTTAATTCTAGAGCTGACTGATGTGTTTGGAAGCAAAGGAATCAATCCCCTATAATACAGCATTAAGTTTAAGAATGCACATAACATCCCCAAGCAGGGCGGGATATTTGGTGATTGCGGCGTCTTTGTCTGCTTGTTTCTTTACAGGTTAGTAACTTAGTTGAACTTTTCTTAATGATAATAATAAGTTCCCCCTTTCATTATACTGCTGAACTTAGTTGAACTTTCCCAAGGGTAATAATAAGTTCCCCCTTTCATTTTGTTGAACTCTTTCATTTAGGCTGCATTTAGGTTAGAAATATCATAAAAAACATAAGTCATAGGTCAAAAGTCCAAAACTTGGTTGATTCATATTAACAGTCCAACAGATAAATGAGCATATACATTAAGTTTGGATCTTATCAACTTTGTGAATCAACTATTCTTTCAGTCCTTGTCTCCTAGAGGTGGTGTGCATCATTTAAAAAGCTTGATTTAAGAAGTAACTTTTTCATAAGCCGAGGTAACATATCCAAGCCCCTAGCGTGGACTTGACTTTTGACTCCTAGTCTTCAAGCAGCTAGAATATTTAAAGAAAAATGATGTTGTATTTTGCTTTCCAAGCTATTGATGTTAATCTGAAGCCCATAGATTAAGTAGCATACGATAAGTCTGCATGAAAGGGTTCTATAACTGAAAAAAGGTGAACAATGGCAACAGTTGTGCTTTTCTTTTAGCTAATAGTTTTAATTTGTTTTGTTTTTTGGAAATGTTATGAAGATTTGAGAAACTAATCATGTCATATAAGAATGTTATAGAAAAACAAACGTCTGATCAATTAATTAATATTGGACAACATTTTAAAATTCTCAAGGCTATCAAGTATCTTATGTTTAGGCATTTGTTAAGGGTGCCCAAGGAAAGGCATAATCAAGAGAACAAGCATTGATAAACTACTGCACTTAATAAGCATAAGGATATTTTTCCAAGATTTAAAATCTTGAACATAAGGACATTCTTATTAACAAATCTTTGAACATTTTAGGTTAGCTAATTCATTCATATAGGTGCATTTTAGGTCAAAGTAGCTTATATTAGTCTTACTACAGCTTATAACAACTAATTGAATCATCTAGGATAGTTAGAATTTCACTTAAGTCAACTTTTTGCAAAAATAGGAAAAAGTCAAAAATAGGTATAGTGGGATTTTAGCAGCCATTCTGCTGATTGTGAAAAAATAGTGTGAGTCCATAAACATCTTTTTTTATAATTTTAGGATTTTTTTTACTAGCTTTTGAGAGGCCTAAATTGGACCTGTTGGACATTAGCAGCCATTCTGCTGATTGTGCACCAGTAGGATTTGAACTTAGTTGGCTGTTATTTGATGTGTCACTTGTCTTGATGGATTTTATGTGTCTTATTCTCTATACAGGTTATCTCATGGGATGCCATTGGCTGTTGTAGATCCAGTCCAGACAGCCCTTGCATATCGAGAACAGATGTTCCGTTTCTTTTTCAAACACAAGATATTTGTGTAGGTTTTTAAATTGTCAACTTAGATGCAAACCATTTGTGGCGTACCGTGTATTTTGCAAACAATTGTGACCTGTTTCACTGTGACTATTTGTCTTTTATGTTTTTCATGACACTACTTAGTATTCCTTTATCTGCCAACTTTAAGTTTTATGACTGCTTGTGTGTGCAATAATCAGCTATTTACACATGTTAAAGAAAAGCTTGCAACTTTCATTCATACGAATTGCTGTTTTACCATACATATAAAAATCTAAAGTATCCAACCCTACGGGTCACCTAAATTAACAGCTTCAGAAAAATCTGGCCAAATTTGTTGCAAGTAGACTTGTCCTTCTTGTGAGGTTGGCATTGCTTGTTGTGAGTAGAAGTTTGCTTGTGGTTGTTGTGAGTAGAAGTTTGCTTGTGCTTGTTGAGAGTAGAATTGTGCTTGTGCTTGTTGCGATTGCACTTGTGCTTGTCCTTCTTGTGAGCTTGGCATTGCGTGTGAGTAGAAGTTTGGTTGTGCTTGTTGTGAGTAGAATTGTGCTTTTGCTTGTTGTGAGTACACTTGTTCTTGTTCTTGTGATCTTGCTTTAGCAGCCACCTTTGCCTAAAATTTGGCAAGTTACGAATTTAGGAATGAAACTCTAAAAGAGATTAGGTTTAAATAACAATATATAACTTACTTTTTTCTTTGGCAATGTTTCTCTACAACTTTGTCGGGTGTGTCCAAGATTACCGCACCTACCACACTTGACTGGTACCGGTTCCTCACCTTGAGATCTAACACGATCTTTGTTCTTCGGTCTACCAGATTGAGGTTTAACCATAACCGGTGGTTTAACAACTTTCAAGTAATTAGGACACTGCCAACCTGAAACTTCTCCAACAGGAAATACCAAACCCATGTACGTAGCTTTAAGCTCAGTTTTCTAAAACCGGTCGCTTGCCAAATGATTAAAATCCGTCATTCCCATAACTCTACAAACCGCTAAAACATGACCACAAGGCAAGGCAGACACTTGCCACTTGTTACATGTGCATGTACGTTCGTCTAAATCCACCATATGGATTTTTCGATGATCATTGACTTCGTACATTATGTTGATAAAAATGCCGGCCACAATCCAATTAGCGCTCTTTATCATTCGGTCCATTATTTTTGCAGTTGCCCAATCACTTAGTTCACCTAATTTTGCATCTGAAAACATAATATTCGTTAATAAGTAATCATAACGTTAAATATGCAAAATATTACTCTTATGAAGAAAGATAAAAAAAAAAAAAATCCTATCTTTATACTTCTCCCGACGATTGCAGTACCACTCTTGGACAAGTCGATTGTACCACTCCATAAGGTTAGTGATGGGTACTCTTAGGACATTTCTTGTTAACGAATTGATTGACTCGGCGCTGTTAGACGTCATGTAATTGTAACGATTACCAGCGGAATATGCCCTAGACCACCTTTCAACGCCAGCTTGCATTAGTTTGTTGTAAGCTTCCGGTCTCTTGCCACCAAGTTCAGATAGTACCATATTAAATTCATCGGGTGTGTAAGCTTTACACATCTTCCAAAATAAAGCCCTAATCTTTTTTCCCTTCAAATTACAAATCATCATGAGATGCCTACAACAATGACCATGGAATGCATTTGGGAATACAGATTGACATGCAGATTGTATAGCCACATGTCGATCATATATGATAGTTAACCTTGGATCTTCCCCTATGCATTCTTTCAATTTGGACAAAAACCATGTCCACGATTCCAAAGTCTCACCTTGAGACACACCAGTAGCAATAGGTATAATTTGATTATTCCCAGCCATTCCAACTGCTAGAAGATTTGTTCCAAGGTAAGTGCCTTTAAGATGAGCTGCATCAATTATTAACAATGGTCGCATGTGGCACAGAAAGCTTCGAATCTAATTAAAGGTTTTAAACGGTTACTTATATGATAATAATAGTTACAAAATAAATTTAAATGTTAATTAATATAAAAATGCTTACCGCTACACCAAAAGCTATGAAAACCATCTTAAAATGGTCTTCATCATCAGTATCAATATATGTTACAGTACCTTCATTTGTCATTTCTAAATTATGACAAAAAACCGGTAATTGTGCAAAAGATGCTTTCGGGCAACCTTCAAGAGTATCCAACGCCACATTTTTTGATCTCCATGCTTGTTTGTAACTAATATCGATGTTGAATTCTTGGTTTATGTCATTTTGTATGTCCTTTGCCTTATAGATACGATTGGGGTCTCTGAACTTAGGTACTAGTAAATGACCCAACAAATTTTTCGTAGCATTACGGTGATACATACCTATTGTTGTTTTTGAACAAGTGTGATGGTCGTTTACCGTTCCTAATTCCCATTCACTACTATATTTGCACTTAGAAGAAATTATTTTCCATTTGCAATCATGATGAACACAAATTACATCATACCGTACCGTGTCTGATTTTCTAGGCTTAAATTCATAACCATCTAAAAGAGCTTTACGACTAATTGCTCGCATACATTTTTTTTTATTATCAAATTTATCACCCTTTTTTAAGATACATTGAGTATTTTCATTTTTTATTCTCGGGGTTTTGATAATAGGTTGTGGATCTGGTGCACTATGAATGTATTTTAGCATATTCATTTCCCAATCATGCTCATAATGGTCATTTTCAATAAAATCATTGTGATTTTTAAAATTTTCTTTTTTGGGTAATTGTGCATCATAGTGTATGGTGTATTGTTTGTTTAAATAATTTTGAGGATGCTGGAAATTTTCTTTTTTTGGTAATTGTGAATCATTAGGAAATAAAGGAACATTAAGATCGATGCCGATAGGCTTAGAAGAAGAAGAAGAAGGATTTGCCATAAAGCATTGGTCAAACTTTTTAATAAAAATAGTTTGTGGCGTACCTTTACCTTTGCAAATTTTATTAGCGTAAAATTTGACATCATCATCGTCGACTATGTGGACACACTTTGTACCAACTTTGTAAGTAAACATTAGGTTGCATGAATCGTTGAGCTTGAACTTTTTCTTCACAATACCAGCTAGTTGATTGTAAATAATATTTTTTTAAGGCTAACACCAAAAGTTACATCTTCATAACTCAAATATACACTAAATTCAGTACCCGGTTCACCCATTATGTTTGATTGATATGTAAGTTTACAACCTATTTTTTTTCATAAGTATATATAAGTAAGGGTGGTTGGTGGAAATTTAATTGTGATAATGAATAAGTGTTAGCTACTCGACCGACATCTACTCGACCGACATCTACTCGACAATAAGCCGCTACTCGACCGACATCTACTCGACCGTGGTAAATAAATATGTTATCAATTAATTTTAAATGTGATCAATTAATATGTGTTAGTTGTAAAAGTTAACTGTCATAATGAATAAGCAATATGATACTCGACCATCGGGCGCTACTCGACCGAAATCTACTCGACCGTGGTAAATAAATATGTATTTAAATTTTCATCTACTACAACACATATGTTGTTGGAATTTTTAATGCGATCAATTAATATGTGTTAGTTGTAAAAGTTAACTGTCATAATGAATAAGAGATATGATACTCGACCATCGGGTGCTACTCGACCGAAATCTACTCGACCGTGGTAAATAAATATGTATTTAAATTTTCATCTACTACAACACATATGTTGTTGGAATTTTTAATGCGATCAATTAATATGTGTTAGTTGTAAAAGTTAACTGTCATAATGAATAAGAGATATGATACTCGACCGTGGTAAATAAATATGTATTTAAATTTTCATCTACTACAACACATATGTTGTTGGCATTTTTAATGCGATCTATTAATATGTGTTAGTTGTAAAAGTTAACTGTCATAATGAATAAGCGATATGATACTCGACCATCGGGGTGCTACTCGACCGAAATCTACTCGACCGTGGTAAATAAATATGTATTTAAATTTTCATCAACTACAACACATATGTTGTTGGAATTTTTAATAAGATCAATTAATATGTGTTAGTTGTAAAAGTTAACTGTCATAATGAATAAGCGATATGATACTCGACCATCGGGTGCTACTCGACCAAAATCTACTCGACCATTATTGACTAGCTTGCTTGACACACTTTGTTATAATAAAACCTGAATGCAAAGCCCATTTCACATACAACTCACTAAAAGTCCAAAAATGTCGGACAACATACCTTTTGATATTCAAATGTCCATAATGAATAAACTTCCCGTAAAATCTTTACTTCAGTTCCGAACCGTCTCTAAACTATGGAAGTATTGCATAGACAGTCCAAAATTCATTCTCGAATACGGAGCTCGTGGAAGTAAAACTAATCGTTTTGCTTTAGCATACGAGCAAGGTTACTTTGGTTATTTGTATCTTGTTGATGACTATTTTACATTGAACCCACTGAATTTAAACATTCCTTCTTTCCCACGATCTTTTGATCTTAACAACTATCCTTACCTTGACCTTACAACAGTCGGAACAAGTCAAGGAGTTTGGTGTTTTCAATCTTTTTATAGGGTGGTTCTAATTTGGAACACATCCTTAAGGAAATCTGTTTGGATAACTGTACCAAGCCCCCTTAGAGGATAGCAAGGTCGTAAATATTTTATTGGCTTTGGTGTTGCTCCTGAAGATCTGGAGGCTACAGTGCTGCACTTTTCGCTACCGGCAAAAGGTCACGGCCGCTGGATTGTTTATTTTTTTTCAATGACCACAAAACAATGGATGCCCATACAACAGCAAAATATGCCCCGTGAAAATATACGTCTTAAAAGGTCCTCGCAATCAGTAATTGGTAGATATATTTTCTGGGTTGGTAGTGAAACCTTTAATCAAGGTGAAGATGACGGTAATTCCTACAAACATTTTCTGATCATGTCATTCGATATGGTTATACAAACATTTCAAGAGATTCAAATTCCTGACACTATAATAGTGCATCTACCCATACCTTTCAAGCTATGTGAACATAGAGACGCTATTGTTATCTATGGAAACATCCTCGCAGATGTCAACAATGTCTTTTGTGTTACGGTGTTAGAGGTGGACGGTGCTTCCCTTACAGGAAGGATTTTAACAAATTTCACGCATCAGAGCCAATATAGTCTTAAGTTGCTTGGTTTTACTGATGCTGAAGAACCTATAGTTGAGGTGGACACGCCCTTCCAATCTGAACACACCCTAGAAGTCTACCAACATTGGTCAAGACAGTTTCATAATGTTTGTATCGAAGGAGATGCTGGTAGCTTCTTCATGGCGTCCTATAAGGAATCGTTGATCTTGTTAAATGAACACGACGGTTCTATTTACTAGTTACTATATGTAGTATGTTTGTATTATATAACTAGAGTTGGCTTGCTTTAATTTAGGGTTGGTTTGTTCCTTTTAAGTAACATGTGTTATGTAAACTTCCTACTATTTACAACAAATAGAATACTACCAAACTATTACTACAAATTCCGACTACTACAAAATTAACGACTATACTACTACCAAACATGTTTTGACACAATGAAACACCCAAACTAAACTAATTGTCAATAGAAACATTCAACTACAGTTAATAAATGACATACATGAAACAACTAGACAACTAAAAATCTATTACAACACTTTCTGAATATACTACTACCAAACATAACTGATTGACATGAAATAGCCAGTGAGTCAAATACATTTCACAAATGTCATGTTCACAATTATTTGCAAAACACAAAACCAACAAATTCGAACATTCAAGCATCAAGCGACATCTTGTACTTCCAGAAAAAATCAGACAACCTTTCCCTGTAAGCCAAACCTACCAAACTAGGATTTTCAACCTCCAAAGATAGATTATGGGTCAACCTATATAAATTGATCATTACCCAAATACCACAGTCACCATAGAGATTGCCTTGCCTTGGCACATTTTCGGCATACTTGAAGGAGATTTTGTAGTTTTCTTGATCAATTTTTTTCCTGGACATGACCTCAGTTTCTATTAGAATCTTGGGAATTTTAGAACTAAATATTTTCCGCATTTTCAGCCACCATTCTCTTTTTTCAACAAAAGGAAGCTCGGGGCAAAGACTATCGTAAATGGTTATCAAACAACAGAAGAATTTCATCGATTCACTCAAAAGATGTGCACAACATGATAGGTAATCTTTGCTACCACGGATTTCCTAACAATGCTGGTTCAAATATTTTACTCACCTAACGTTCACAGGCTATTAGAGAATAAAATTAGTCAGGCTTATAAGAACTAGACATTTAACAAAACACCTAAGCTCATATCATAATTTCTTACTAGGTCAGTAACACATATCCCATTCACCTCAGCAAATCATGAGCTAGCAATTCCATGTCCAAGTACATACAATCCGGGCAACAAGCAGAACTTGACAAAAAAAAAACTAATAAAAGCTTTATTTTCCTGATAATCATCTAACAAGATCAGAAAACTTACTGACCTTAAGAGGGAAAACAAATCCATTCAAAGTACATTGAGGCTGTCCACCGGCTGTAATTTTGGACAAATGAGCTTCACGGTTTTTGGAAGCAATATTATATACACTAGAGTGAAACCCTTTCCATATACGGTCTCCCCAAGGGAAATTATTCCATGCATCAAGATCATCAACTAATACCAACAACTCTTCTTCAATTACGTGTCTCAGCTCTACACCCATAAAAACATATTCGAAAGCCAACAATAAACAAACACGGACAACATCGTCATCTGATAGTTTTTTAAAATCATCATCTGACTTAACAAGGGGTAAAATATGATCATATCCCTTCAACTTTGCTACAGTGGGAAAAACACGGGCATGGAAATTTGAAACACCGTCCTTCAAATGTTTTAAAGAATCATTACCAAATCTAAAACCCGTTATCAAACAGAACTCCTTCCTACCAAACTCTAAACTATGATGTCCAATATCAAAAATAAACGGGACATCTGTATTAGGGTTCTCCATTTCTCTTTGGTATAGAAGTAAAAAGTGCAACATATGATTGTCATGCTCTTCTGTTTTTATATTTAACCAAGGACCGAACACACTCTTTTTGAACATGATATAACTATTCGGTTTCAGTGCCAACTGTTTGGCTATAGTTTTTAGGATGTGCATCTTGGTTCTCATGCTAATCTTCGCATCATAAACCTACGTTACCAAATAAAAAAAAATACAAGTAAATAATGGATATTTTAACACATTTAATGAAATGTTTCAAGTTCAAACAAGAAGCAAAAATGCACATACATGTTAAGAGATACTTCTACTCTAATTCAGAATTATACATCAATAATGATACAGAAACTTCAGCAAACAAACTAACCATCATAGAAATAAGTTTACAACATACTGAACTGTCGAAACCTAAATAAGTTTAATGTTTATACAACTTTTAAGAGAAGACTTCAATCATTTAGCCATGTTGCTCTTAAAAGCATGGAGAAATCTACTTCTGATCTATAAAAAAGATTAAAAATAAATAAATAAAAAATTAATAAAACTTACATGAACACGATGAAAAGCCATTGGACAATAGATGTGTGTAATCGGTGTGAGTAATCGGAAAATAATAAGGTGAGTTACCGGAGAATAATAGGGTGAGTTACCGGAGGAGTTACCGGAGTAGAATCGGATTAGGTAAAAAGGTGAAAAGATAATCTGTGTTTATGTTGTGTGTGTGTTGTGTGTTCGGGTAATGAAAACGTTTTTGGACAATAGATGTTTGTAAACGTTTTTTTTATTTAATGAAAACGTTTTTTTTAATAGTATAAAAGTACCAAAAGTACAACAACTTTTAAAGTGAATCTAAACAAAAAAATTTGTTCTTTCCTCATATATATACCTTTTTACTTTCCCTATGTACTTTTTCACGTGGTTCAATGTAAGTCGAGTAGCCACCGGTTGAGTAGCACAAAGGTTGAGTAAGTTTGGTAGTTATATGGTAGTTGATGTGGGCCCCAGAATATTGACACGTGTCGCGTTTTGATACGGGTTGCGGAGTTGAGTAGTCGCGCATGACCATTTAGGAGATTTTGTAAAAAAGTGACCATGGTGGGGACAAAAAAAAAAGATTCTGACTATATAAATACACCATTGCATATTATAACACAACAAGTAGAATAGCTCTGATGGTTGGGGCGTTAGTTTGCTGAATGCCATGTCTGGGGTTCAAATCCTGTACATGACATTATATTTTTCCTCCTTTTGTTATTTTTGGATCAGATTGGTAAACTAGCAAAAACAACCCACCAACTTGAAAGGATTAGCATGTTTCTTTGAAGTTTTTATAAGTTTAAAACTTATATAATTTTTTTTTTTACATTTTCAACCCATAATATTATCCAATTTTCTAAAAACTTTATTTAATTTGGAACTTGTAAAGTTTTACCATTCTAACCCTTTAAAAATTAAACCTTGACATTTGACATCCGAAAACCTTTATAAGATTTTAAAGTATTTTTCTTATTACACTAAATAAATAGGTTATCGCATAATTAACGACCACTTTCGCGTAAACATTAAATACAATATTTATCTGAATATATTAGTTACCCACAATATCGATAAGTATATATATATATATATATATATATATATATATATATATATATATATATATATATATATATATATATATATATATATATATATATATATATTTACACGTACACATTGTTCAAAAGCCAATAATTACAAATATTTGGGAATAAAACACAAATAATTGCCACACAAGTAACGATGATACGCATATTTTTCAAAACAATGCCTTTTGAACATTCAAGATTTAAAACATAAACCGTCTAAATTTAAGGTTGCCATATTAACTCAGGTCGCGTGTTCTGAGCCGTTCCTTTCCACACTTGCTATTCCTATATCTGGATCACTGTATTACCGAGGTGAGTTCATAGTCCCACCTTTTTATATATTTTTTAAAACCCGTGGGGAGATACATGCTCTAAACATGAACACAAGTATTTTCTGTATGCTATCCTGATTGATATTGCTTAAGTTACCTACTATTGCCATCGAAAGTCCCTCATATCATGAACCATTAATCACTTGCGAGTGAACGCGAATTTAGTGAATAGATCTATTGACAGTTGACGCCCCATTTGAGTTGCTGGATAAGCAGCCAAATGCACTATATTTGAATTAAACAGGAGGACGACAACCTCCTGCACGAGGGCATTCGTACTAACATTATCCCTATAATGTAGTACTTAATGTCATTATGAAATGATGTCACCAGTTAAGGTTTGCGTGTCATGAGGCTTAAGGCAATATACATTTTCAATACTGCGGTATTGATGTTTTTACTTTAATTGTATTTCTATATAGTTAACAACTTGAAACTTGTGTTCAACTCTTATAACTTAGACACTGTGGATTCACTCAACCTTTGTGTTGACTTTTAGCATGTTTATCTCAGGTAATTAATGAAGGCAAATGGGGCACGGAGTTGGCAAGGGACCCTTCTTTATGAATCATGTTTAATAAGATTATCATTCACGTTTAAACGTAAACTGTTTTATGTGTGTAACTTTAAATTTGTCGTGAAACTTCTTTTGAAACTTATTATGCTGAGTATTGAATGATAATCAACTGTTCTAAAAACGTCTCTTTTGAGTCGTTTTCTATCTTTATGACTGTGATCCGAGAAGTAATACCCCAATTAAGTCTTCCGCTGCTTGTTGAATTTTTGGGGGTGTTACAATAATGGTTGATTACCCACTACGGGGTAATCAATCTCTTTTCACGCACTAACCAAGCACAAAATAATGAGTGAGGTGGGCCCTTCTGAATACCTTACTCATTCTCCATCCCCTTAACCCCCCCCCCCCCCCCCCTACCAAGCACCCCCTGAATTTCTAGTATTCGAGCTATTTCTCTTTTTGTGCCTTGTAATTTCAAAACTTAAGGACCTCGTATTTGGGCCTAGCTATTTGGGATTTGAGCTTTTGTATTTGAAATTGCTCTTAGAAAAATGATATAAAATCATAGATACATAAATCTATAAATATTTTTTGGCGCTTTAAGCATGCCTTAAGAAACGCCAAGGCTTCGTAAGGCTTGAGGCCTAACTGTGCCGTCACGCCACGCCTCACGCTATTTATAACATTGGTTATAAGTGGGGGAAGGCTATGGCCAATCTAAGCTTTGAACGCAATTTTTTTTCCCAACCCATGAGTAATAACATTTTATGGGGATTGATACTTACACATATGAAATTGATTCATACATATAAGAATCATTGTAAATTGACCATTATGCCCTTCAAATAATATATGGCTAAAGTATAAATGAGGGTATAATGGTTAATTTACAATAATTCTTATGTGTATGAATCAATTTTATATGTATAAGTATCAATCCCTCATTTTATAGCGTCTTGAAGCAATTTTTTTTTCTTTTTTATTATTATTTTGGTGTAACTAAAAGTTTGGCCTACCCGAGCCTGGCTTTATGAGTTTCAAAAATTTAGTAAAACTATGAAAACGAAATAAAATATGGTGTGATATGACATTACATGCAAAAAAAAAAAAAAAAAAAAAAAAGAAAGAAAATCTTAAGACTTCTTTCAAACCAATGCTCTAAAGTGATTTACACCAATGCAATAAGGGCGTTGGCAGTGGACACGGGATCACACGGGACGGGAACGATGTGGCGCGGGAACACCGCCGCCGACCCCTCTATCACGCACGGGATCCATCCCACACGTGAAACTTTCACGTACGGGAAGGAGGTAAAATTTGACCGTTGGAGTATGATGTGAACGTTGGACAACGGATACTTTCGGGAGCGTATATATATATATATATATATATATATATATATATATATATATATATCAAACCCCAAAAAAAAACCCCCCTCCGATATTAAAAAAAAAAAAAAAAAAAAAAAAAAAAAAAAAAAAAAAAAAAACATATGGAGCATAAAAGAATTTGTTCGACTATATTGTTAGACGAGCCGTTTGAGTGGTCTAACGATAGTAGTCTCGAGGTTTTTATTAACGCGATTAAGGAAGAGGAGGAAGATGATACGGCAAGGTTGACACGGAAATCAGTAAGCCACAATTGGATCAAAGCTGCAGAAAGATTGCATCGTGATTATTTTTGTGAAAATCCGAAATTCGACGATGCTTTTTTTGAAGATAGGTATCGTATGCCTAAAAGTTTATTTTTAAAAATCACACATGCTATTGAGTTTAGATTCGAGTATTTTCAATAAGGTTATGATGCTAGAGCGCAAAAAAGTTTCACAGCCATACAAAAATGTACGTCTGCCATTAAGCAACTCGTAACTGGTAATCCACTGGATGAGTTTGATGAATATTTAGAAATGGCACAAAGAACGTCACGTGAATGCCTTCAATTTTTTTGTGACACTATTATTCAGTTATACGGTCGAGATTTCCTACGTAGGCCAACTAGCCATGATGTTGCATGTTTGTACGAAGCACACGTAGAGAGAATTAGAAAACTAGTGTATACGTGTTTGGTATTGCACAACATGATTATACATGACGCCAGTAACGCAATCTTGCCACTTCATATTCGGGATTCTCCGATCCAACCGGTGTTTGAAGAAGCAGCCTTAGTCTAGATACGACATGAGGAAACACATTTTCGTCTCCGATTTGATCTTATAGAGCATATTCACGCTCAACACTTACCATACATCGAGGTGGACGATGAAGACGATGAAGTTTAGTTTTTTAGTATTATGAAATTTAGTATTTTAGTATTATGTAATGTTATTTTATGTTTTTTAGTAATATATGTAATGTTTTTTTAATTTTAATAGAATTAAAAAAAAAAAAAAAAAAAGTGAGTGAAGGGTGAGTGATCAGATGCCAACAAAAATAAAGGTGAGTAATGAAAAAAGTGGATGAATGATATGGCATAAGAGGATTGATCGGGAGTGACTGATTGGAGAGATAGTGGGTGATCCACTGCCCCCTAAAGCCAGAATATGACTACAAAAACAAAATCCCAAAGATCAAATAAAAATAAAATAGGCGTGTAAGGTAAGGGAACTGTTATACTCGTTTACAAAACTAAAAGGACTGAATTAATAATAATAAGAAACAGGTCAGTTGCCACTTTCCATTCTCCTTTCGCCCCAATTTGACTTTTTGATTTGACTTAATTATTTCATCTATTGCAGTGCAATTGTGTAAATAACAGAGGTATGATCTTATTTCATTTTTCAATCTTCAATTTGGTAATTAAACTTGCGTACACTATTATAATTCGTTATGTTTATTTTGCTTAATTTTGAACATGTTGTTATCATTGCTTTAACACTAAAAACATTTACTCAATTAGCTTATTATAAATTAGAGTAAATATTTTTGATGTAATTTTAGGATAAGGTGAAAATGATGTAATTCTAGGATTATTTTTGTAAGGTGAAGATATATAATAATGACAATAGAGGACTCAAGTTCAGAACCTGTACATATTTCATCAACCGTTTCTCGACCGAATACGTATGGAGCAGTTGTCTTAGGAGGTACATTTGATCGTTTGCACGATGGTCATCGCCTTTTTCTTAAGGTTTGTTTGCATTTATATGTTTTGTTTCACAAGTTAGACATACAAATACCACTTGTGTATATTATGTAAGGGTTGTGTTTTTTAATGTAGGTAGCTGCAGAGTTAGCTAGAGATCGAGTTGTAGTTGGTATACTTGACGGACCTATGCTGTCCAGAAAACAGGTTTGATCTTGCTCATTTGACTCATTTGTGCAACCCCTGATTTATGACTGATTAGTGAAGTTCTTATACACGTCTTCTTGCAGTTTGCCCATCTTATTATGCCAATTGAACAGAGAATAAAAATGGTTCAAGATTACATCAAGGTGTCAAATCCTCTATCTTGTTTTTTCTCGGTTTTTATTATACATGTATTGTCGCCTGGTATGTGAATTTGTTCTTCCTTCTTTTTTTAATTTCAGTCTATCAAGCCAAATCTGGTCGTAGAAGTTGAACACATTACCGATCCTTTTGGTCCTTCAATTGTCGATAAGAATCTGGATGCCATTGTTGTCAGGTTTGCTCCTTGTGCAATATTCTGATTTAACTACTTACAAGGTCTTTATGATTCACATCGTTGTAAGAGCTTAAACTTTTGAGCGTATGTAGTCATTTACTTTTCCCTAATATTATTACAAAAGTGGTTGAATAGTTGATGTTTCATTGTCTTTAGTAACTTGAGAATTGTATTCGATGTATAGTCAGGCTAATGCTAGTTTCTTTCTGTCAGCCAGGAGACGCTACCTGGTGGAATATTGGTGAATCAGAAGAGAGCTGAAAAAGGCCTCTCACAGCTAAAGGTGCGTACGTGTATTTTGCTGGAAAATTACTATTTTCTAGATAACGGCTAAATGCCAGGGTTGTTTACAGGTTGTAGTCGTAAATTTGGTATCAGAAGAATCTAGTGGAGACAAACTGAGTTCGTCCACATTGAGGAAGCGTGAGGCTCACATTACTGGAAAACTTTAGTTAGGTGAATAGTTATGTATCTGTATCACGCACATTAAAACATCACTATGTTCACGCAAAGTACATAATATTTATATTATTCTTTCAGTTGCTTAGTGTAACAGATTCATATATTATATACTTGCACTCGTAATAATGTCAATATGTCATTTTCATTCAGTTTTGATCACTTACAGTTGAGGTATTAATGTTTATATTACACTTGCAAATGTACACTTATGTGCGAAAGAAATCAATTAAGTCATGTGCCTGCTATGTATAGTTAGCACGGTGGAAGATCCTTTGGCGGGGGACGGACGGCCTGGTCCTTTCCGGGTCCATCTTCCACCACAAATGCCGTCTTCAGTCCCCACCCTGTATGTAACTCCAAATGACAGTGAAAAAACCAAACACCTGGATTATCGGCTCTGAAACGAATGGCAGACCAACCGCCGGTAGGAACACCTATGGTATTCCTTTCTGGTGGATCCACCAAGTTATACTTGGCCGGATCCTTGGCTGGATCAAAATTCCCGATGCCTGTTCCAACCACAAAGAAATTGTAGCCATGAAGGTGAAACGGGTGGGACTCGACGCTTAGTAAATTAGTGTCTTGGATCACAAGTTCCACAGTTGAATTGAAGGCAATTTTGCTTAGTCTTGTTCCATGAGAAGTGAAAAGGTTTGCAGTCAGGGGTGCACCTGTGTAATTAAAAGCTTTAGGAGGCCTATCCGGGAAATCGGTGGTAAAGACTCCTTTCATGTTCTGATAGTGGGCCTGAAGAAGTCCGGTTTGTGGCATAACAAACGTAATGTTGTTTAGTGATGCCGAAAGTCGAGTTCCGTTAATGCATGTTGGACACACACTCTTTCCTAACCCAATTGTGACAAATATGTTACGATCCACTTTTAAGGGGACATTTGCTGGGAAGTTAGGAGTGTTGAGACTTCGAAGCTTCTTGCTGTAGGTTAAAGCGAAAGCGGTGTCGTTTGGTGATGGTAATTGAGGGAGTGATGGGAGTACGGTATTGGGGATGCCTTTATATTGAAAGATCGCTGTGGCGGTTTTGTTGTCGACGGGGATCGGAACATCTTGGAACGGGCGGACCGCCATGAAGTATCGTCCAGGAGCACGGTTGGCATACACTAGAACATTTGTCGTTTGGCCTGGGGCGATTAGTATAGCAGAGGTGGTAAAGGGTTTGGTGTAGACGGCGTCTATCTCAACCACCGTCATGTTGTGCCCCGCGACAGCAAAGAAGAGCTCGTCATTGAGGGCAGCGTTCACTATCCTTAAAAGGTATTTTTTCCCTTGCTCGACTTCCATCGCAAATGTGTCTGAAAAGCACAAGACAATCTTGAGAACAAATCTATTGATAAATTTTAAAGTACAAGTGGTCAATGTCATGCTTACGTTTTTCGGAGCATGGAAACAATGGGCCGGGTTTGCCATTAATGGTGTGGGCATCGGACATGTTAGGAGGCAAGCCCATGGCGTTTCCCTGCTTCACAATCTCTTCAACATCACCATGCCACCACTCCCCTGTTTAACAAAATTACTTGTTTCAAAGAAGTTGGATATAGTTGGTTTAAAGGCATATGCTAGTTTATGGCAATATGTGGTCTTGTCTTCATTAAAATGAGACCTGCCAACGGAAGACAGTAAACAAGTCAACAATCTCATGGAAAAAGAAACTGGATTAAGTGATTTACCAAACACCAAAACTTGTTCGCTATCAGGCTTGGGGAATGGATATGGAGTTCCTTGTTGGGGCAAAATGACAATAGCACCATAAACTGTAGCTCGGAGCCAAAGAATATGTGCATGCCACCACAATGTTCCTCTTTGCCCCGTAACATTAAAGTCGTAAACATAGCTACTGCCTGTTTTGATTGGGCATTGTGTTATGTATGCTGGCCCATCTGCCCATCCGTTAGCATATTGTTTCAGTCCATGCCTAAAATACCCAACAAAACAAATAATCAATAATGGTACCAACTTACAACTACATACACTTTTAAGCTTGTGGAAATGGGAATAAAAGATACCAGTGAATAGACATGTTATATTGTGCATGATTCGAAACGTTTATGATGACTCTGTCACCCTCTCGAGCGTATATAGTAGGTCCTGGAAACTGCCCGTTTACAGTAACAATTGGCTTCGCATGGCACAAGCGGCTTACATTACTTACTTGTACCTGTTGATGTATAAATACAAAAGACAAGACTTAAAAAGTCAAAAACTTTAAAGTGATTACTACTTCAGAACACAGCCGTTTTTCTGAAAAAACAGAAGGAGCAAGGCAAGTTCTGGAAATAGAGCTGCATATGTGGTTAAATGGAATATATGATGGTAATGAACTCACATCAAACTGATACTTCTTGGTGGCAGCTTCCGTGTGATGAAAAATCAAGGACCCAAACCCGAGAAAAAAAAGAAGCATACAGCCAGAATGGCCAGAAAGGAAGTACAAACCACCACGAGACAGCATTTCTGCCGTGCTTGGTGTGAGATTTCTGTGTTATCCTATGAATAGTGAGAAAGACAAAGGTAGATGTAGATATACATGCAAACATGTGTGTATATATATGTCTGCATATGGTGATTTGGTGAATGTGAAGTGGGTGAGATGTGAATGGATCAATGGAAGCTTTGAAGTTAAATATGTGCAGATGAGAGGCTTGAATTGAAGGTTTAGAAACAAATTATAATAATAATAAAATCTGTGAAGGTTGTAGCTTAGGGAAGAGCTATGGGATATGAGAGGTACACAAGACCAACCCCTATTTGCCAATTTTGGATCTTCTAGTTTGGTAATATTGTGCTTCACTTAAAAGATTGTCCAGGTATCTCATGCAATTAAAACTTAGCATTGTGTTTAATTGATTTGCTTTATCCATGAATCAAATGAACTGCGAATATTTATATGGCCGGGTTTCTTATGTATATAATTTTTTGACAATGCATATAAATTAAAATACCTGCTGAATACAAGATATCTACATCATACCAACCACTTATCATGAAGCTAACCCTCTAACACAACTCTTGAAATACACTGTAACTTTTGTTCACTCATTTGACTTTTTCTTTTTAATTTTAACACAATATTTATGCCGCCAGTATAACACGAGTATTAGAGATAGAAAAACGCAAATTCCTCGTCCACTCGAGTTATAACATTTTAAACTGGATGCATAGTTGGAACACCAATGAATTTTAGATATATGTGAGTTCTTTTATAACTTGGAAAGTCCATTGAACTATTTCAAAAAGATGACCTCTAAGCCACCAACTAATCTGGAAAAATCAATGTAATGAGTCACATTTACCTAGTTTGAGTTCTTGTGTGCATTCTGTAGGTAAGTATGGACTAGATTGAAATAAGCGGCTTGTGACCATATATGGAGGTTGTAAGATATTTATCGTCTATAAGATCATGAGGTTTTATGGCATGATTGCGTGATTACATTGGGTTTAAAATCATAATATATGTCTGGAAATACATGCATATAGATTATGTTTGAACATATAGGATTCCAGTTTGGAAGCTTTGAACTCACATTTTGGGAGCTTGAATGTCCCATATTCGTTAAAGTGTTAGTTACTCAATGATACAGTAATCTCTTAAGCCTATTTTTAAGTCCATGTTTTAGGCTACAAACAATTTCCAATCTTTTAAGGTTCTTTTGACAATCAACATAATATTGCTAGTTGAAGCATATAAGAGTTATCAACCTTTTAAAAACATGTGTTTTGATTGATTTATTGCTAATTGCCAAACGGGCAATCAAAAATGAAAGAATAAACAAATGCATCTTAAGACTTGCACTTTTACAATTACATCAGGTTTGAATAATTAGCACGGTGGAAGATCCTTGGGCGGAGGACGGACAGCCTGATCTTTTCCTGGTCCATCTTCCACTACAAAAGCGGTCTTCAATCCCCAACCAGTATGCAACTCCAAATGACAGTGAAAAAACCAAACTCCCGGATTGTCGGCTCTAAAACGAATGGCAGACCAACCACCAGTTGGAACACCAACTGTATTTCTTTCAGGCGGATCCACCAAGTTATACTTGGCAGGATCTTTAGCCGGATCAAAATTCCCAATGCCTGTTCCTACCACAAAGAAGTTGTATCCGTGAAGGTGAAACGGGTGGGACTCGACACTTAGTAAATTAGTGTCTTGGATCACTAGCTCAACCGTCGAATTGAAGGCAATTTTGCTCAGTCTGGTTCCATGAGAAGTGAAAAGGTTCGCGGTCAGGGGAGCACCAGTGTAGTTAAAGGCTTTAGGAGGCTTGTCCGGGAAATCTGTTGTAAACACCCCTTTCATGTTCTTATAGTGAGCTTGAAGTAGTCCGGTTTGTGGCATCACAAATGTAATGTTGTTTAGTGAGGCCGAAAGACGGGTTCCATTAATGCATGTTGGACACACACTCTTTCCTAGCCCAACGGTGAACAATAGCTTCCGGTCAACTTTCAACGGGACATTTGCTGGGAAGTTAGGAGTGTTGAGGCTCCGGAGATTTTTATTGTAGCTCAAAGCAAAAGCGGTGTCGTTTGGTGATGGTAATTGAGGTAGTAATGGGAGAACAGTATTGGGAATACCTTTGTACTGGAGGATTGCGGTTGCGGTTTTGTTGTCAACGGGAATTGGAACGTCTTGGAACGGGCGGACTGCCATGAAGTACCGACCTGGAGCACTGTTGGCATAAACCAAAACATTTGTGGTTTGTCCAGGAGTGATTAGTATAGCGGAGGTGGTAAAAGGTTTGGTGTAGACAGCATCAATCTCCACTACCGTCATATTGTGACCCGCAACAGCAAAGAAGAGCTCGTCATTGAGGGCAGCGTTCACGATCCTTAGAAGGTATTTCTTCCCCTGCTCGACTTCCATTGCAAATGTGTCTGAAAAGCATGAAGACAATATTGAGTACAAATTTTTCGATGAATTATATGATATAAGTGGTCGATGCAAGTTGTACGTTTCTCGGAGCATGGAAAGAGGGGGCCGGGTTTGCCATTGATGGTGTGGGCATCGGACATGTTAGGAGGCAAGCCCATGGCATTCCCTTGCTTCACAATCTCTTCAACATCACCATGCCACCATTCACCTAAATAATACATATTCATGTTAATTAGAAAAAACTTGAAGATACAAGTTAAATATTAAATTCAGGGTACCATTAGTGTGTTTACCTAACACCAAGACATGTTCGTTATCGGGCTTTGGGAATGGATATGGAGTTCCTTGTTGAGGCAAAATGACAATTGCACCATAAACTGTAGCTCGAAGCCAAAAAATATGTGCATGCCACCACAATGTCCCTCTTTGTCCTGTAACGTTGAAGTCGTAAACATAGTTACTTCCCGTCTGTATCGGGCATTGTGTTATGTATGCCGGACCATCAGCCCATCCGTTAGCGTATTGTTTCAGTCCATGCCTAAAAAATCCGACACAAATTAAAGAAAACAAAAATCATCAATGGTATAGTACCAAACTACCAACTCACAACTTCATAAATTAAAGCTTGGGGCATGGGAATAAAATATACCAGTGAATAGACATGTTATATTGTGCATGATTTGAAACGTTAATGATAACTCGATCGCCTTCTCGAGCGTAGATAGTAGGTCCTGGAAACTGCCCATTTACAGTAACAATTGGCTTCACATGGCACAAGCGGCTCACATTGCTTACTTGTACCTGTTGATGTGTAAGTACAAAAGCCAACACTTAACAAGTCAAAAACTTAGAAAGGATTACTTCTTCAGAAGACAGTCATTTTAATTTTTTTTAAATGGAAGGACAAAGGAAATAAGATTTGTGGAAAAAGAGCTACATATTAAATGAGTTTAATGCAATTTGAGATGGAAATGACCAACGAACTCACATCAAACTGATACTTCTTGGTGGCAGCTTCCACTTGATCAAGAAAAACCAAGGACACAAACCCGAGAACAAAAAGAAGCATGCAACCAGAATGGCCAGATAGGAAGCTCGAACCACCGCGAGACAACATTTCTTTCGCCCTTGATCAAAATGGTGTATATTCTACGAATCAAGAGAGAAAGACAAAGGTAGATGGAGATATACATGCAAACATGTGTGTATATATACGTGTGGATATAGAGATTAGGTGAAGGTGAAGTGAGTAAGATGTAATGAAAGCTTTGAAGTTAAATTTGTGCAGATGACAGGCTAGAATTGAAGGTTTGGGAACAAATTATAATATTAAAAGTAATTTGTGAAGGTTGTAGTTTAGGGAAGAGTTATGAGATATGAGAGGTACACAAGGCCAACCCCTTTTTGCTGATTTTAGATCTTCTAGTTTGGTAATATTGTGCTTCACAAGAAAGACTGTCCAGGTATGTTATGCAATTACAACTTACCATTAGCATTCTGAATTATTGATTTATTCTCTCATCAATCACTATAAAACTTTGGTTAACGAATATTAAAATATATATGGTTTGCTTATGAATGTGTCAAGATATAATACTAGTTGGATACAAGATATCTGCATCATTATACCAAATAGGACTCAAGTCTTTAACAATTTATTTGAAGTAAACCCTTCTATCACATTTGTTGAAGTAAACTCTGCAACTTTCTTTCACTAATTTAATCCTTTTTTACATTTTAACATAACTTATCGGTACTTGTATAACACTATAACATACAAGTATTAGAGATGGAAAAACGCAATCCGTCATTAATTTAGCCATCCTCACCATGAAAACTCCTTTGGTTAACCTTTGGAACAAAAATGAATTACATATGAAAATTCCTTCTCTTAAAACTTGGAATCTATCTGGAGACTAGTGCACGTTTTCATTTGACAGCAGTTTTTCTATACCTTAGTCCATTTAAATTTCGTAAGTAGATCAACTCCAGTTTGACAACGAATCTAGTAAAACCTATGTAGCGACTCACTTTTAACTACTTTTAGTTCTTGTCTGCATTCTGCATATAGGTATGAATTGCAATGCAATTAGTGGTTTGTATATGGAGTATCTTTAAGGCCACGACGGTTTAGAGCTCAAATGGTGAACTTGTCATCCTATTTTGTTTGCATTGTGTTTAAATGTTAGAACATTTTAAATTTGAGTTTGAAGGCTTTGAAGTCATATTTAAGGAGCTAGATTGTCTCATTTTTTAACATTGCTCATTGATATTGTTATATAGTCATTTTCACAATTAACATATTGCAAGTTGAAGCTTAAAATGAGATAATAACTTTTCAAGAAATTGAATTGATTCTTATGAATTTCCACACTCGAAATGAAAGAATAAACAAATACATTTTCAGTTAGAAAATACTTCCGAATTTACAATTACATCAGGTACGTGTATAATTAGCAAGGTGGAAGATCCTTTGGCGGAGGACGAACAGCCTGATCTTTTCCTGGTCCATCTTCCACAACAAACGCTGTCTTCAGTCCCCAACCAGTATGTAACTCCAAATGACAGTGAAAAAACCAAACTCCCGGATTGTCTGCTCTAAAACGAATGGCAGACCAACCACCGGTTGGAACACCAACTGTATTCCTTTCAGGTGGATCCACCATGTTATACTTTGCAGGGTCTTTAGCAGGATCAAAATTTCCAATGCCTGTTCCGACCACAAAGAAGTTGTATCCGTGAAGGTGAAACGGGTGGGACTCAACGCTTAGTAAATTAGTGTCTTGGATCACAAGTTCCACCGTCGAATTGAAGGCGATTTTGCTTAGTCGTGTTCCATGAGAAGTAAAAAGGTTCGCAGTCAGGGGTGCACCTGTGTAGTTAAAAGCTTTAGGAGGCTTATCTGGGAAATCAGGTGTAAATACCCCTTTCAAGTTCTCATAGTGAGCTTGGAGAAGTCCGGTTTTTGGCATCACAAATGTAATGTTGTTTAAGGAAGCTGAAAGTCGAGTTCCGTTAATGCAAGTAGGACATGCACTCTTGCCTAACCCAATGGTGAAAAATAGGTTCCGGTCAACTTTTAACGGGACATTTGCTGGGAAGTTAGGAGTGTTCAGGCTCCGAAGCTTATTGTTGTAGCTTAATGCAAAGGTGGTGTCATTTGGTGATGGTAATTGAGGGAGTGATGGGAGAACCGTATTGGGAATCCCTTTGTATTGGAAGATCGCTGTGGCGGTTTTGTTGTCAACAGGAATTGGAACGTCTTGGAACGGACGGACTGCCATGAAGTAGCGGCCTGGAGCACTGTTAGCATAAACCAAAACATTTGTTGTTTGTCCAGGAGCGATTAGTATAGCAGGGGTTGTAAAGGGTTTTGTGTAGACGGCATCAATCTCCACTACTGTCATGTTGTGACCCGCAATAGCAAAGAAGAGCTCATCGTTCAGAGCAGCATTTGCAATTCTCAGAAGATATTTCTTCCTTTGATCGACTTCCACTGCAAATGTATCTGAAAAGCAAGAAAACAACATTCAGTACAAATTTATCTACGAATTATGCTATATAGGTGGTCGATGACTGCAAATCATACGTTTTTCGGAGCATGGAAAGAGTGGGCCGGGTTTTCCATTGATGGTGTGGGCATCGGACATGTTAGGAGGCAAGCCCATGGCGTTCCCTTGCTTCACAATCTCTTCAACATCATTATGCCACCATTCACCTAATAAACATATATTTATGTTAAAAAAAACATCAAAGTTACAATGTACTGTAAATGTTAAATTCCGGCCACTATTTTGACCCTGGTTGCATAAATAGAGTGAGTGTTTACCAAACACCAAGACATGTTCATTATCAGGCTTTGGGAACGGGTAAGGAGTTCCTTGTTGAGGCAAGATGACGATTGCACCATAAACTGTAGCTCGTAGCCAAAGAATATGAGCATGCCACCACAATGTCCCTCTTTGTCCTGTAATGTTAAAGTCATAAACATAGCTACTTCCCGTCTGGATCGGGCATTGTGTTACGTATGCTGGTCCATCTGCCCATCCGTTAGCGTATTGCTTCAACCCATGCCTAGAAACCAGATAACAGACATATAAAAGGTCCACAAATTATATTTATGGCTAAATGGTAATAACTGAAGTCTTCATAAAATCTGATATATACCAATGAATAGACATGTTATATTGGGCATGATTTGAAACGTTGATGATAACTCTGTCGCCTTCTCGAGCATAAATAGTAGGCCCTGGAAACCTCCCATTTACAGTCACAATCGGTTTCGCATGGCACAATCGGCTCACATTGCTCACTTGTACCTGTTCGTAAAAGTTGCATGTGAAAAGCTTACACAAGTGATGACCTTTTAAAAAGTACATTGTGTCAAAATTAGTGATTCTCTTTCTGATATAATACCCTACATTGATCTTTTATTTGCAACAAATGAGTACGATACAAAAAATGCAAATATAAGTTAAGAACTCAAAAAAAGGATATATGTATGTATGTGAACATGACATACATCAAACTGATACTTCTTCGTGGCAGCTTCCGCCTTAAGAGACGCTAGCAACACAAAACCGAAAATGAGATGAAGCAAGAGGCCAGTACGAGGCGCCATTTTATCTGTCACTCGGTGTGCTTTCAGTTGTATGAAGATATAGGTTGATGAAGGTGTACTTATGACCATGAGTATATATATGTGTGTACATTAGAGATTAGGTGATGGAGAAGTGTGTTGGACGGTAAATAGAAGCTTTCAAGTTAATTATTGGAAATGTGAGTTTGAATTGAAGGCTTAGTTACGAATTATAATATGAATTTAATGTGTAGAAAAGGTGTCGTTAAGTTTGAGAAAAATTTATGGAATGTGAGAGGTACATAAGGCCTACCTTTTTTTGCTTAAGACACCAAGATTGTCATCTTCTAGAGCTTTATCGTTAAGCAAAAGGTATTGAATATCTATCAAGTTTTAACTAATACAGCTTTATTAATTGTTTGCATATGTACGTTAGAGGGAGCTTGTAATGTTTGGTTGATCTTTGCTTAGCGAGTCTTAACGAGAGATGTCAACTAGACAACTCGTGCCGGGTTTGGGTTGATAGCACACCTCAATCCGAACATGACTAATTAAGTAACGGAAACATGACCCTTTTATCAGTGCTACACTGGCTAAAAAGTTAAATGGGTTGGCAGGTCTTCCCGTTGAACTCATTTAACCCTCATAACTCATTCAATTAGTTACGACTTATTTGATAAACATATTAAATGGATCGACCAGATACAAACCAAAACCTACTTGTACCCAAATCAAACTTAACTCGTTTAATTGCGTGTCGGTCTCATATCGTGTTTCGTATTGCACCATAAATTACCACCCTAGTCTTAACTACAACCAACAATTTTTGTTCAATACACAATATCTAAATTAGATGCTTGATTTGTCCTTTTTCTATCGCTTTCATTTTATGAGATGGTAATGGCATAGTTAAATTGTGATAGATACATGGGACATGGGTAGATGAAATAAAAGGAATTAAGTTTTACCGACTTGCATTGATCTCATTCACATTTTCATCACTTATGCATTTTACAGGTTAATTATTAACCTCATGAATTGTGTTCCCAGTCCTCATGTGGTCCTGATCTTTGGTAGGCCCTGTTATACTTCAGTCCAAATCCATGAGTAATGGGCTTTTGTTCAACTAGTGATACAGTTGTTAAAAGCTAGAAACACCGAACTCTTTAATGCTTAAAGAGACTTTTTGGCAGCCCACATTAATTTTTTTCTAAAAATAACGAATCTTCTCTGATTGACACGTGGCATGGACTATTCTTGAGTAGAGTCTTGAAAAAACTCGGCATTAAACTTACGTTTAATAACATTTAAAACAACATTGACTATAAAATACTGTTTAAATTTCGTTTGCATTTTTTTATAAAATGACGTAATTTTAAGCTTTTATTTTAAAAACTACATTATTGTATGCTACAAAGTTTTTAGCTTATATGCAACTAAATCGAAAGAATGCATTAGCACGAAAGTTGTTGCAACTTACATTCTTAATCTCATATCAAATCATTGTACTATTTAGTTTTTCTTACAAACAAATTCTAAAAACTAGCCGCCCATTGAACAGGCCTCGGGGCTAGTATATATATATTAGTTAAACACATTCTGCCTAAGAAAATTGAATACATTAATTGCTAAACTGATTTTCCAAACTAATAAGCATGCCTGTCAATTCAAATTGTATCATTCTAAAGGTTGTATTAAGGCTATAAATTTGTTTTTTTTTACCATATTTCAAGGAAAGATTTTATGAGCCTTTTATTTGATTCAATATTCTAATCACTCGTCTAAAACGCAAGTGAAAAATCATTAACCGATTCTCTATTGATTTGAAATGTATAATCGTAATTGCTATTGTACAGTGTATGTTGATGCATGAAGGATGGAATCTAATTGACCTATATGAATACGTTACGTTTTACATCTTCATGATTGACAAATTTGTTGTTCTTTAATTCATGTCCTCATAGAATTGAAGATATTGGGCAAGGAACTCACACTCATTGGAAAAAGGAGAGGAAATTATATCAAGGTTTCTTAATGATAAGGAAATCATTATGTAATGATTTTGGAAGAGGCTTTTGAGTGTTTATGCTAACCACAAGATGAAATAAGTTTTCTTAACATGTTTCCCATCAAAGGCATATGTTTAAACACAAGTTATGATTTCATGTTTTTTGATAAAAAAATTTAGGTTTTAGTGTTTAACCATATTTAAAGTAAATTTAGTTATGTTTATCATTTTCTATACATGTTTTATAGTCATAGACCAATATTAGAATGAATTGTGGATTAGAAAATGATTATGTTCATAATGATTGCAAGGCAAATGATCGGACACACAATGAATGCCAAGCTCATAAAGTTGTTAACTCATAACTGACGGATAAATGCGTCGCACAAAATAGAATGTGCGCCGTACTTCTAGTTTGAATTAAATGCCATTTGTTCGCCATCCAAGTACGCGGCACTTGGTTACTAAAACCGGCACACTTGGATCTTTTTCCATATTTTTCATCTCCGGTCCTTGCTCTTGACGGCCATTAAAGGTTTTAACGGATATTTATAAGCTTTCTTGACATATTGCTCCTGCAACAAATACTATTAAATAAGTATCAAAAGATATAATAACATATATAAATATATAGAATGTATATTTAGAGCGTGATCACCATTTCATAATATTCTCCCTCTTTCAAAGCATAACCCTCTTGTACATGACCTGTTGTGAGTATGTTGCTCGAACCAACAGACACGTTACCTAAGACATTGTTCATTTTCTATTTAGAATATGCATGATATGTAAAATGGACATACTAACATTGGGATACGGAGGATGGGAGAAATCGATACAAAGGTTTTCCTAGTATGCGTGCAAAGTGAATTTTTGTCACAAAGAAGCCCGGATCACAGTTTCCTCGTTACATAACTTATACACTCAAACATCATAGGAAACATTTATATCGATTTCTTCCTCTCTTGTTACTCCAACATTAGTATGTCCACTCGACGTGTCACAGATAACATAAATAAGAAAAATATGAACAATGCCTATATAGTCTTGTTCTTTGGCTCAGATATTATATTGTCAACAAAACACGGTTGCATTTTATGACCTCCAGTGTTTGCCATGCCAAAATTAAGAAACACAGGGTGACCAAATCATCATAGGCAAGAAACTATTATCCAAATTAGATATAAAAACAACTTATAAAGTATATAAAAACTGTATCTCCTTAAACTAATGGTGTATAGTCTTAAATATTGGTGGTAGCTTTAAGGTGAAGTTATGAATAAGCCAACGTCAAATGTAAAAGAAAAAAATGCGTAAAAAAATGTTGTTTGAATAGCAACCATGATAATGGTAAACTCAAATGCATGTCGGGAAAAAAATTGTGAATGCAATAAATAGCATACCTCAACAAATCCAGTTAGGTTGCGCCATCAATCGTCCATGGTGAATGTGCCGATGTAATGGGCTCGATGGTTCCCTTGGGTTCCGGAGGTGGCCTGTTAATCTAGCCATATCTCGTAATGAAATCCTCCTCCAAGCATTATACAGAACCTTTATATCGGTTTCTTTCATTATCCTAATCCCAACATTGGTATCTCTAGTTAACATTTCCTTGACATCTAGGAACAGAAGATAGTAACATTTTATGCTGGATAGTTTTTTCTATGCCAGAAGTAAAGTATTGGTGTTAAAAATAAAACATGCATCTGTGTTGCAGCTGATCTTTGGCTTGTAGGCTGTCGTTTGTGCCATGCACTAAATTCCTATGGTAACAACATCAATGGCAATCTGAAAACATGAATGCAAATATAATAACATATTCTTAGTAAGCTTTAAAACCATAATGACAATCGAGAAGCTACGTTGAAGGATACAAAGTGTAAAAGAAGATTGAACTTGTATATTTATTTATTCAAACACATTTTACACAACTACACATCGCCGTAACATCGCAAGATAGCTATTATGAACACATTGGATTGTCAAACAAAGAATCGACTGTAAATATATATATATATATATATATATATATATATATATATATATATATGTGTTTTTTTTTTAAATCATAGATTCTCATAATATAAACACCCTTTGGTTAGGGTTCATAAACTTAAAATTTCGACATGCAATTGAAGCTTTGTATGTGTAATCTTTTTCTTCTTTCAATCTCAAAATAGGCGATAATATCAAGAAACTTAATATTCAATCTTGATTTTTTGATTTTTCTGAATCAGTTTCCAAAAAATATTGATCGTGTGTTATGATTTTGTCTCTTGATTTTGTAAGTGATGTTGAGGAGTATGTATTTAATACACGTGACTATGTATTTGAGACTCATATATTGCTTTGGGATATACCTAGTTTAAAGCAAAGCGTCGGCGTTGTTTTCATCCAAGGTTAAACACAAACATGAAACGATATCGTTCGAAGCAAAAAAAAATCGAAATAATGTCGTTTTAGAGCCTTATGAGGTGTTGTTCTCACGTTAAATGTATGAATGTATAATAGAGTAATGCACTCACAACAATAATATAAGTTAAACCTTAACACACTGTCACGTCAGTGCCACATCAACTATAACACTTTCACCTTAACTCACAAAAAAACACGCTCAACAATAACTCAGCTTTAACTCAATTATTTTCAAATTCAACCCTAAACTAAAACTAATATTTCATTTAATAACTAATAAAACATAACTTATATTAATACTTAAACTTGAAACACACATTAAACTTAAAACATGAACTACAACTAACATGAAACATAAACTACGATAATTAAACATAAAACTATGAATCAAGAAAATGATTCAGTCTGTGACGTAGCCCTCGTCAGTCGAATAGGAGGCACTCGAATCGTCCTCACTCGATGGGACACAATCTAATCCCATTTTCCATCGCCATTTTGCTCTCTGGTTTCTCCGATCCTGTTTAGCTTTTGCTCGCGCCTCACGAGCTCTTGCTCACGTTCTTCTTCTGCTTGAACCTGTAGCAAGACTTGCATATCTTGCTCGAAGAGTTCTTCATCAGTTAACCTAAATGTATTGGGTTGGTTTTGTTGGGGATGGTTTGCCGGTGGATTGTTTAACGGTGGAAACATAATTTTCGGTGGAGTGTTTTGTGGTGGATTTTCATACGGGAAAACAGGAAACAAATCTTGTGGTGGATTGTCATACGGGAATACAGGAAACAAATCTTTGGGTGGGGTGTTGTAAACTGACTAATTATCTGGTGAATTGTTGTGAGACGTTGTTTCGAGAGAAATGTTTGTGAGTTCTATATGATTTGTGTGTGAATTGTGGGTGGATTGTGTGCATCTGTAAATGGCTATTTATAGGACCGTTTTTTAATTTCATATTAAAATATATCCCGCTTCTTTTTATGAATTTGAATTTCAACTTATATTATCCACACGTGTTTTTGAATTTGAATTTTAAAAGTTTAAAAGATCCCGCTTTGTGTTTGAATTTGAATTTAAAATGTATCCCGCTTTCTAGTTGAATTTGAATTTAAAAAGTATCCCGCTTTCAGTTTGAATTTGAAATTTATCCCGCATTCAATAAACCCGTATAAATAATTCTTCACACACTTCAATATCTACATCATTTTACAATGAATACTCGTTGGTCATTGGAAGAAAAAATCTTGCTAGCTAACATGTGGCTTGAAGTTCACGAATCAAGAGACATTGTGAATGAACGTTCTTTTTGGAATGAGGTTACACAAAGGTTCAACCATTAGCCTGATGGTGAGCACCGTAATAAAAATATTATTACGGGTAAATGGAATAGAATCAACGTTGAATGTCATAAATTTGATGCTATTTACAAAGACTTGCAGCGTACAAGTCAAGACAATGATCGTCTCACCAGTGCAATGAACATTTTTCAAGAACGCTATGGTGGGAGAGGGTTCCAATATTAGCATGTGTGGTTCATTCTGAGAAACACGTGGGCATGGGACAGAGACAATGCGTAATGGTGTTTTCTGTGTCGTTTGTAACATGGTGTAATGTTGCTTTAACTTTGAAATTGAATAAAAGGCTTAACGGCTACTTTTCCAACGGCTATTTGCTTAACGTCTTTTTTTCCCTTATAAATGCAAGTTTAACAAAACTATATTTTCTCACACAAGTATCAATTCTATTAACACACACATACAATGGCAAACGAACTAGTTGAGGTGCAAAAGTCTATTCTTACCCGATTACGCAACGAACAAGAAAAGGAACTCGAGTTGGTTAATAGTTTGCTAGGTGAAATAAGTCGTGTTATAATGCAGATGCATAATCGTGCTCCTGAGGTCGAAAGGTTACGTGAGCTGCCTCAAGACCATCCAATTATCAGGGTCGGTCTAGAAACTCTATTAAGAAATGATGAAACGGATCTGCAACTTCAGGTCGCCTTGAAAATGGTTAGGGAACAAGTGTTGCAAGTGTAGGAGGAGAAGTCAGATCTCATCGATAATTACAAATCTATATAAATTGTATCGTTTGTATTTGTTTCCCGTATCGTGTGTATTTGAATAAATCAGTATCGTTTAAGAACTAAAGGGGGTGTTTTGTAATATACAATTTCTTGTAATCAAAATATAAAAAACTTTATAGGGGTGAAAAGTGTCAAAATTTTTTTTTACAAAACTTACCCTTAACGTAACGTTAAGGGCTTAACTCGGCACGTTAACGCCTCCTTAACGCAAACACATGCAACGAGTAACGCACCTTAACGCACGTTAAGAGTGCCCTTAACGCAAGTTTTGCGTTACTGCTGCGTGTGCTCTAATATGAAACTAGTGAGGTAAAAAGTCTTCGAGAATATCAATCAAATCAAGATCAAGTTCAAAAAAAAAAAAAAAAAAAAAAAAAAAAAAAAAAAAAAATCAAGTTCCAAAAAAATATATATATCCCGCTTCTTTTTTTGAATTTGAATTTCAACTTATATTATCCACACGTGTTTTTGAATTTGAATTTTAAAAGTTTAAAAGATCCCGCTTTGTGTTTGAATTTGAATTTAAAATGTATCCCGCTTTCTGGTTGAATTTGAATTTAAAAAGTATCCCGCTTTCAGTTTGAATTTGAAATTTATCCCGCATTCAATAAACCCGTATAAATAATTCTTCACACACTTCAATATCTACATCATTTTACAATGAATACTCGTTGGTCATTGGAAGAAAAAATCTTGCTAGCTAACATGTGGCTTGAAGTTCACGAATCAAGAGACATTGTGAATGAACGTTCTTTTTGGAATGAGGTTACACAAAGGTTCAACCATTAGCCTGATGGTGAGCACCGTAATAAAAATATTATTACGGGTAAATGGAATAGAATCAACGTTGAATGTCATAAATTTGATGCTATTTACAAAGACTTGCAGCGTACAAGTCAAGACAATGATCGTCTCACCAGTGCAATGAACATTTTTCAAGAACGCTATGGTGGGAGAGGGTTCCAATATTAGCATGTGTGGTTCATTCTGAGAAACACGTGGGCATGGGACAGAGACAATGCGTAATGGTGTTTTCTGTGTCGTTTGTAACATGGTGTAATGTTGCTTTAACTTTGAAATTGAATAAAAGGCTTAACGGCTACTTTTCCAACGGCTATTTGCTTAACGTCTTTTTTTCCCTTATAAATGCAAGTTTAACAAAACTATATTTTCTCACACAAGTATCAATACTATTAACACACACATACAATGGCAAACGAACTAGCTGAGGTGCAAAAGTCTATTCTTACCCAATTACGCAACGAACAAGAAAAGGAACTCGAGTTGGTTAATAGTTTGCTAGGTGAGATAAGTCGTGTTATAATGCAGATGCATAATCGTGCTCCTGAGGTCGAAAGGTTACGTGAGCTGCCTCAAGACCATCCAATTATCAGGGTCGGTCTAGAAACTCTATTAAGAAATGATGAAACGGATCTGCAACTTCAGGTCGCCTTGAAAATGGTTAGGGAACAAGTGTTGCAAGTGTAGGAGGAGAAGTCAGATCTCATCGATAATTACAAATCTATATAAATTGTATCGTTTGTATTTGTTTCCCGTATCATGTGTATTTGAATAAATCAGTATCGTTTAAGAACTAAAGGGGGTGTTTTGTAATATACAATTTCTTGTAATCAAAATATAAAAAACTTTATAGGGGTGAAAAGTGTCAAAATTTTTTTTTTTACAAAACTTACACTTAACGTAACGTTAAGGGCTTAACTCGGCACGTTAACGCCTCCTTAACGCAAACACATGCAACGAGTAACGCACCTTAACGCACGTTAAGAGTGCCATTAACGCAAGTTTTGCGTTACTGCTGCGTGTGCTCTAATATGGAACTAGTGAGGTAAAAAGTCTTCGAGAATATCAATCAAATCAAGATCAAGTTCAAAAAAAAAAAAGAAAATAAAAAAAAAATCAAGTTCCAAAAAAAAAAGAGAGTAAACTACAACCCTGTGGTATGCGTTGACTTTCACTCTTGGTCCTTTGACTTTTTTTTGCACATATAGTCCCCAACTCTGAAACCCTTAACACTCATAGTCACTTGACCAAACCACGCTAGGTTTGACTGTTAAACACCCCTCATGTGACTTGCACATGAGGTTAAAATAGTCATTTTACGTACCATTTCCATTTGCCTAACTAGAAAAAACTAATGTACAAAGCAATATGCATTTTATACAACTGAAGGAGCCTACATATATATGCATAACCACCGTCATCTACCAACCAATTAAAACCCACCTTCTTCCACATAAATTCCAGTCAACCACTATCAACAATATAACTTACTTGATGAACATAAACCTTCATTATCAATCAAACTAAAATATGTAGCCATGTTACTCCTTTAACAAAAAATCGAACACTAACCATCATTTACCATACAAAATCAAACACTTGCCACTTAAACATAAAACTAAAAAAGAAAAATCTAAGTTAATGATCAAACGTGTCCAGTTCTGATGTTGTTTAGGTTCGGATTATGTTGTATATGAGTGCTATGTCACAACAATATGCAAATATCGTAACATATAGAAGTGAAAATATTACACCAAGATTAATTATATACCTTCTTAACATTCTCAGAATCCATATATGTATTCCAAAACAAAACCAAACAACAAATAAAATAACAGCAACCTCGGACTCAAACTCGTGAAAATCCAAAACGAAAAACACCAGAACCAGCATCATCATCATGTGTTTCAGCGATGCTTTGAAACACATGAACAACTTCTTTGTACCAAGTGAACCAACATCTATAAACCATTCAGTCAGTCCAAACCCGAACCCGAAACAAAGAGCAACTGTAACACCCCCATTTTTAAGTTTGTCGCAGCGGAAAAGTAATTTGGGTGTTACGGTGAGGATCGAAGTTTTAATCACATAAAACGGTTTAAAAGAAACGTATTTGAAAGTTATTTGTCATTTAAATAATAATTTTGATAAAAGATGAACCATTTGATTTAAAATCTTAAGAAAAGATATAAAGACTTGTAAAAATGACAAATATGATTTTTACACCATTTTAATTTATCAGAGTAATAAATGCCCACTCCGTGTCTTGTCCTGCTCCGTTAAATTACCTGAGATACACATGCTTAAAAGTATCAACACAAAGGTTGGTGAGTTCATAGAGTTTTAGGAAAAACCCTTTATTTTGTTAGATTTCAGGAATATTTGGTATTAATAAAATACAAACAGTAATGAAACAAGTATCGAGTATATTCACAAATAAATCATATAAATATTCAATCACATTCAATAAAGAATCAATAATCTTAACATGAGCTGGAAACTCATGATACTAAATCAATCAGATATACAATTCACATATGGTCAAACCTATACAGCTGTATCTAAATATATGTTGAATACATATATCTTCCTTTATAGATATTGCACCAAGCCTCATGACACGCAGACATTAACAAATGGGTGTTCTATCAAATCAATGACAGATTTTGCCCTCTAACAATAGGTGATTTGCCAATTCCTATTTTGTCTCAAATATAGTGTATCACGACTAATACGACTAACCACATGCATAATGACATTCCGTCAAGTATTAGTGGGATCGGAGGTCAATCCAAAACAGGTTTCGAATCTGTTCACTATATTCGCGCTCACATTACAGTGATTAATGGCTCATGATTGAGGGACTATATGGCGATAAGCTAACTTAGGCAATATCCAAGACTAATGGGCTCATTTAGCATAACATCATGTAATCAAGTATCGTATCACAGTAATCAATTTGAAAACAATATCGTTTGAGTATCAGAAATTCAGTTTAAAAATATTATCGTTTGAGTATCAGAAATTCAGTTTGAAAATATTATCGTTTGAGTATCAGAAATTCAGTTTGAAAATATTGTCGTTTGAGTATCAGAAATTCAGTTGAGTATTTCATCAGTAACATATAAATATCACATATCACAATAATTGAATTGGAAACATTTAACATCAGAGTATCAATATTTCAGTCAAATAATTCATCAGTAAAATATATATATATATATCACATACCACAATAATCGCATTTTAAATCACAAATCATATTATTTTAATATCAATTAGGAAATTGATTTGAATCATGTATTTTATTTTATTTCATATACTTATCAAAGTATATGTAAGCATGTATCTCCCCCAATGAGTTTAAAACAATTATTGGAAATGGGGCTATGACTCACCTGGATTGATTTGGAAATGATGAAAAGTAAAGTATGATGAGATTTATGAAAACGATTATGAAAACGTCTTTGATACGGAACCTGATAATTAAATTTATCAGAGAATATAACCAAATACTATTTGGTAAATACGAACGAATAACGAATGAATATTATTCGTTATGACGAATAGATGCTGTGCAGTGTAATTATTATGTTATGCATGATATGATAAAATACTTTATTTAAAATATCCATCGTAATTTTACCTTTTTAATCGTAAGTAAAAATATTAACTTTATAGATATCGTTATATATATTATTAACGTAAAAATAAATAATATATATATAAAACGTAATAAAATGCATATGACGTGATGGTTGTTGAAAAATGGAAAATAAAATAAGAATGTCAAGTAGATTATGTGTAGTCCTTGTCCTTTTCTAGTTTTTACACTTTTTATACTAACGGCGTTAGCGTCACACCGTTAGTCCTTTTTATATATATTTTACAATTATAGTCCACTACATGTCCAATATTACAATCTAATCTTGTAACAATCCTATATTATCAATTTTTATCCTAACTTTCTATTTCTACATTTTTAGTCCTTTCTTTTCACAGTTTTCACTTTTAGTCCCTATAGGTGTCGTCGCGTTACATTTTTAGTCCAATTTTACAATAATGATTATAATAAATTTATAAAAATTTCCGTAGCTTCTTTTATAAATTTTAAGCTTATTTCAACAGCTTATTTTATAAAAAGCTTATTTATTTAGCTTATGGGCCTTAATTCGAACCAATCAAAAGCCCATTTAAAAATTTAGAGGCGAGGGCATGAAAATTATTTTGGGCTTGAACTTGGGCTTCCTTTATGATTCTAAAAATATATTTTATGGGCCCAGTGGGCTGTTAAATCGTGAAGTCTTATTGGGCTTAGATTGAGCCCAATCGACAAATAAGGTTTTTATTTAAGTTTTGATTTGAAAAAATCCGGTTTGTGTCGATTCACTTTGGCTCGAGTAGGGTGTCAAAACGTGAATATTTTTACAAGTCGTGTACATGAAACTATTAGTTTTCTAGGTGGTCTATTAGTACGTAGAAAAATATAATATGCTTGTTACGTGAAATTTTGAGTTATACGTGTACTTTGTGACATGTTTGGACCGATTACTTATTTTGAAAACTTGAAATATTTACTAAGTTTTTAATGAAATTTATACGTGTGACATGGTTTGAAATGGATGCATGAAATGATCGTAACGTTACAACTAAAGTGAATTATGGTTGCTACGTGACTCCTAGGCCTTCCAAGATAGAGGCTAGTCACGTTTCGTGTTCTAAAAATAAATATGTACGTGAAATATATATATGAAATGATATACGATTGAACAAAAATAAATATGATGCATGACATAGATTTAACGTATAACATGAATTGAGATAGGAGGTAAACTACTTACAAACACCTTAGAGGTGATCAAGAGGTCGAGTGAATTAGAATGGAACACAAGGATTTCACGTTTCACTATATAACCCAAACGTTATATATATATCAAACCCGGTTTCCTTTTCTTGAGTCCCTAACTAATATAACCTTCGACTTCTGGCTTGTAAGGGTGAGGTTTAGGGAGAAAATGAATGTGTGAAAGAGTATGGAAATGAAAAAAAACTAGTGCATGCATGAACGTATATATATTACCATTCGAATGGATCGAATGGTTTATATTCACACAAATAAACACAAGGACAATGCATGTCAGTGAAACTAGCTTCTATGTGCATTTTTATATTGATTTAGAAAGAGTTGTGAGAGCATGATTTGTGGGATTGGTTGGGGTGATTCATGCCAATGTCGACAACTATATATATCCATAAACGATTTACAAAATCGTTCACTACTTGTATATACTTGATCATCTCCAACATTTGAGCATAGAATCATCTTAGAAACATTATTAGGAGCATTTAGAAACAAACGGGGATTAAAACGGTTAAGAATTGAATAAATTACAAATCGTTTGAATCGATTTATGGCTAACCACTTTGCCTTGTAAAAACGTATCAAAACTCAACGTATGAACGTGAGATTCAACACACTAATAGTTGGCTAGTAGGTTAATGAGGATGTGCAAAAATATACTTAGGTCATATGTACGAATTAAAAATGAACGAGACGTTTTGTAGCTTACTTAGTCGATCTATACGAAATTTTATAAAAAAAAAATGGGTTTAGTAGTGGGCCGGTTGGGCTTAGGGAGAATTAAGGGCCCGATTGGTTTTTAATGAATTTTAGTAATTAAGTTTTTATTAATTAGGTTTAGTGAAATTTATGTTTTGTTAATTGTGTCGATAACTTGTTTTGTCGTTTGACGAATTTGGTAATATCATAATCGTGACCATTTTAATATACAAAGAAAATTTTAAATTTCCCCGTAAAAATGGTGATTACAATAATGACAAAGATTATTTATTTAATTAACCGAAGTTAATTATACGAATTTTTGCGAGGTTTTACAGTACCCACATGTCATTCTGAATTTCGTCCCGAAATTCAAATTTAATGTGATTACTTGAGTAAAGAATTTTTTGAACAGAGGTTTTATTCCTAAAACTACGGAAACGGGATTCAGTTAGATTTACTTGTACCCAACAAGATAAGGTAACTGACGTATTTAAGGGTTGTGAATATTGAAAATAGTGGTCATGAATAGTAAAATAACGGCTAGTAATAGTGCCCAACGGTCGGGAATAGTAACCCAACGGTCACATTTGAGCCTATATATACCAATTCAAATTTCCACTCCTTCCATCAACCATTTTCCTCTCATTTTCCATCAAAATGCCGCATCTCATAACCATCTTAGCGATTGTGTACGTCGTCCTTGCCGCTATCTACTTGGCGTACGTTCCGGATGAAGACTTTGGATTCTTGGTCACGATCTTGATGTTTGTCGTACCCCTGACTATCCTTACTATTACCGTCGACAAGATCTGGGGGTAAAATCTTGAGCTAGGGTTGTTTTGGATTAAGTTCTTGATATGTTTTTATTTTTCTGTAACGAATAAGGAATAAACTCGTTTTTTTTTTTTTTTTTTTTTTTTTTATTATTTTTTTATTTTTTTATAGAATTTGTCTCATTATTGTTTTTAATATTTTGTTTATATTTATTTTTCAGCATAATTAAAGTGATTCATCCTGTGGTGGCTCTTGCTATTGTTTTGTTGGTGGGAGTCTTATTTGTCATAGCGGATCAACCTATTGAAGATTCCTTTGTTTGTATTGTAATAATTGTAACGATAGCACTTCCGATGCTAATTATTTGTTTATGTATTAACTTTTATGGATTTTAAATAAAAATTTCGTTATTGATGTCTTTTATCCGTTGTTGTGAATTATTGGTGTTTTCTTGCTTGTACTTTTGTTGATTTCCTATCATAATGGTGATGATATATGATAGGTATTTATTATGGGTTGTTTAATGTATTGTTTTTGAACAGTTTACTTTTATTCTTTATTTTGCTTTTAAATGAAGATTGTTGTTTAAAAATTTGATAATATCATTGTTCCTTTCATAACATAATTTTTCCTAAATTATACATAGTTGATCAGGTTATGTATAATTGAGGAACAAATGATGTGATGTTTGGCTCAATCATATATTTCTATAAATTGTTTTAGATGGTGTTCAACGTTTTGTTTTTATGATATAACACGTAATTTCTTTTTGAAAATAAAGTGGAAAATTTTAGGGTTCACATTATAAATCAGAAATTTATGGAGTAATTATTGTATATTGTCATTTGGTAAATGAGACAGAAATTGAAATTAACTTAGATTATCATTATTATGGAAATATTACAAGGGAGATTTTTCGATACAGTAGAAAGATTATTGTTTAAGTTACATCCATCGTAACTTGAAGTGAAATACAGGAAAAAAATACAACTTAGGAAATTTTAAACTAGATTTTATTTATCTTCAACAGGAATTTATTCATTTGTTCCAATCTAGTTGCCATTCCCTTGATACTATCAAGGTCTTTAAAGATTCTTCATTTTCTTGTAAAGGTCTTGGCTTTCCAATTAACATTGTAGTTTGGACATCGTTTCACATGATGACCATGTCCACCACATCTGTGACATACAATGGTTGTTGGTTGTACTTTCATGTCCTTAGTCCTGCAGCTAATTGCCTGGTGACTTATTTTCTGACATTTCGTGCATTTAACCCTACATTTCCCGGTGTGATGATGGTTGCATTTTTGACACCAAGGTAGAGTTCCAAGATAACCACTTCCAGAAATAGGTGCGACAAGACAATTTCTATTAGCTTTCTAATTTAGTCCCAGCTGATGTTGATACTTCATACGGTCTTCTAGATGTTTGCGATAACGGTCTTGAGCATTGAAGATGTTGCAGTAGATGGGATTGATGGTTCCTGTCTCGGGAAGTTTCCTCTTCTGATTATTTCCATTTGGTAAAATTCCATGCCTAATTCCTTGATGATGGTTGATGGTAGGGTTGATCATTCCTTCTTGAATCTTTAAGTGAGGTGGCCTATACTTCATGAAATTTGCAGGGTTTTGATTACCAAGTATACCTGTCTCTCTTCTCGGATAAACTACGGTAGTCCCTTCTAGTACCACCGACACTATGTCATTTACCAATTTCTGGATAGCTCCAGGAGTCATGGTGATTTCTGATGATGATTGATATGCATTGTTCATGTTGTCCATTTTCTGTAAACATAAATGAAACTCAACATTAGAATCCATATAATATCAGAAAAATTTAAATAATGAAGTTAATTATTTCATTGATGATAGACTGAATTGACTCCTTACTGTAATCTAATTTCAAGATATGTCTTTGTTGTATCATTTTATCAATGATCAACTCTTGATATGGGATTACTAAGGAACAAACCGACTTGTCTATTTCAAATGAAGTTTAATTATCTTTTCTTCATTCTTTAAATCCACTTTCAAAAATTGGTATTTAGACGATTCTTAAAGTTTTAGGTTAATTATGGTAAGTTTTATGAAATCTTAACAATTTGTAAGAAATCTTACGGTAGATTTGAATAATATTACAGATGTAAACAGAATATTAATAACTTGACCGGTTATTTTTGCAAGATAAACGATACAAGATCTTTTATTAATACTCCATTGATCCGAATAGAATCATTTGGTTATTAAAGAGATAACAAATGATGAGATTTTTGCATGAAAATATGAGGATTCATTACATGCATGACTTATATGGAAGAAAAAATTGATTCATAACATATATATATACGAGGCAGGCAGAACCCGTGCTACGCACGGGCTGAACATCTAATTGTTAATCGTGTATTATTTATGTATGTTGGCGAGTGTATATTTAAGTATTGTTTAGTATGTTGTATGAAATGTTTTAACTTTGTTGTATAAAAATTTAAAAATTAGACTCTATTGAACTCTTGCTTATGTTTTACACTTACGGTTTTTTAATTTATTATTATAATTTATAAATGGGTTCGAGCCTGTTTATTCCGTATGAAATGTTGGCTAGTGTATATTTAAGTATTGTTTAGTATGTTGTATGAAATGTTTTAACTTTGTTGTATAAAAATTTAAAAATTAGACTCTATTGAACTCTTGCTTATGTTTTACATTTACGGTTTTTTAATTTATTATTATAATTTACAAATGGGTTCGAGCCTGTTTATTCCGTGCCCATTTAAACCCGTGCCTGTTCGAGGCCGAGCTCTCTAACTATCAAAGGAAGAATTTCGCCATCCATAGTGAGGCTTTTTATTTTTGGAGACTTTAGTGACACCTCTTTATATTACTGTTGACACTTTTTTCCTTTATGTAGAAGACACCATTTTTCTTCTAGTGAACGGATTCGCAAAGCGAATACAACTTGTGCATCAATAAGTTACATTATATGCTTTATGCATATTTACGTACATATACAAAATGAATTGTAAATTCATGGATATGTTTTATACTTGTATTAAAGCTATGCTAAAGTTTTAATTCTTTACCTATGTAAAGAGGAAAGGAGACTTGAGAATGCAATTGTACTTTGCCAAGAGGCAACAACAGTATAAAGGAAAATACGAAAAGAATGTTACAATAATATTATTGCTATTAGATCCATTTACATGCTAATGGGTGAGTTGTTAATGTCTTCATTATCTACTTAAGAGCATGCTGAGACCTGAGACCTGAGACCTATTAAAGAGGATGTTAATTGTTTGGAGTATTTTTATCCCACTTGTGCATCATGTGGAATGTTTTTTAATCAAATTGTTTCTTACATAATTTTCAACACTAATTTTGGTTCAAATTGTTTTTTATCTGCGTAATGTGTGGTACTAAATTTGGTTATGTTTGAAACTCAACCTTTTGGGCGGTGCACGGGTTTCTTTGTTGAATAAAGTTACTAAATTGTCACTCTATTGACACAACTATTGGTACCATGGCTTTTACCGGGCTTGTGTTTTGAAAAAAATTTTGAACTTTTACCTATGTCATGCATTGCATAATTTTAGACCCGTGTGATGCACAGAGGTTGTACTTAAAGGTTAAACGCATACGGCTTATACTTCCTTGTTTCTTTATAAGCCTCCATTCATATCAAGATGTTTTCGTGATTTATGCTATTTCATCTAATTGTTTTCGTGATTTTGATCATGGATCGATTTTTTGTTTCTCAATAAGTTCATAAGTTGTGAGCTTGTTACCACAAAAATTCAAAATGATCTTATAAGTTGAATAGTGTACATCATTGGTATATATAACTTGGGCTGTCTCAGGACCCGTTTATCTCATTTGCTATCAATAGTTAGCTACCAATAGCTAGCATTAGTTTTGAAGATCGAGAGGTTATATGGATTTTTTGTGTTGTGCGTGTGAGATTTTCAGTTTTGATTTATGAATGAGAAAGGTGTTCGGCAAGAGTATTAGTAAAATTTTTCTATTTCCAATTCTTAACAACATGGGATTCGACTTCAAGATTTCAGAATAAATTGGATTAGAAGTATTTACAGCCTAATAAAATGACCCAACCTTCTCGTGTAGCAATTCAGCCCGATAGGAAATGAGATAACCCAATCCATTATATAAATCAAATACTCGATAGTTAAAACCCTAACCCTACACACACATCTTAAACATAACGCCCCCACCTTTTCACTTCTTCATCTATCTTGTCTTCACCAAATCACACGACCAAAAAAAACACTTGTGCTTCTTTAATATAAACGAACAAAAAGGAAACACACCCGTCTTCTATATTATGCGTTTTAAACAAAGGTCCGTTTGTTCTCTTGTTCATCGAAGAACCCAATTACCACGATTTCAGGATCCCTAAATGGGGTCTCGGGTAGGTGTGAATTTTGATTGTTGTTTTTCTTTTTAATAATCGAACTAAAAAAGGAGTTTACAGATTTGTTATACATCCTCTTTAAAAGTTTCGTATATTAAAAAATGGTTGAGCCTTACAACGGATCTATGATGATTTATTTCGTTTGTATGACCTTCAAAAGTCTTGATATATCTGTGATTAACACAAACGAATTAAACTGAGATCTTATATAAAGAAAATCCGATATGGTTTAAGTTTGATGAGTGTTGGGGAGAGATGTGAGGGTCATGGTTGTGTCTAGATTAGGATTTGTGTTTTTGGACTTGGTTTGAATTGGCGTTTTTTTTTTTTTTTTTTTTTTTTTTTTTTTTTTTTTTTTTTTTTTTTTTTTTTAATTGCACCAACGATGACTAAACCTCAAACAGTTTTTGGTTTCTCTTTGCTCTTTCATAACAGTGGTGACTTTGTGTTTTGCTGGTTTATTTGCTGTTATTTATAGGCTCCCTTAGTGTGTGAGATGATATAGTCATTTAAGACTCCATTTTAAGTTTAAGAAGTGGAACCGATTGGTGGGGAATGTATATTTTTTGTTATAATTGTTGGTGATTTGAGAGGGCGTGAGTGTTGTAACTCCAGGAACTCTTCATTTTGATTCATATAACCCTCCATTAAGGAGTAACTATGATCACAATTTAACTTCTCCATTAATGAGCAACAATTGTAACAACAAAGCTGCACTCGAAAGGACTAACATTCATATGCATGTAAGACTGTTGATATGGTTGCATTGATATACAGGTAACCCATTGATGAGCAGGACTTAACTCTCGATGCCAACTAAAGGTCTCCAACTTGTTTCTTACTCATAAAGCTCAAACTTCATAATTACACATTTAATTTTAGGACTGAATCTTATAGTATTATAGATATATATATATATATATGTGTATATATATATATATATATATATATATATATATATATATATATATATATATATATATATATATATATATGTATATATATATATACATATATATATATATATATATATATATGTATATATATATATATATGTATATATATATATATATATATATATATATATATATATATATATATATATATATATATATATATATATATAACAGAAAGGATGTTATTATACAATATGTTTTGATTACACGTTCTGAAGTTTCAGAATTATTGAACATTACAAGAAATATTAACCAAGTCTATTTGGTTTATTAAGAACAACAAGGAAACTTGTAAACTTAAAATTAGTTACGCCTCTGACGTAAATATCTAATTTCTTTCTCAAGTTCAAGTTGTGCAGCTTCCATGTTTGAGAAACGTTCTTGACACATGTTCATTTGGTTTGCCAACATACTCTCTAATGCGGCAATCTTTTGACCCTGGTTTATGGCTGCATCTCTGGCCATCCATAGGGTTCTCTCAATATCCCCAATTCTTACATGTGTTTGACCGTGTTCTCTTCTTGCACAACGAACCTTGGAGTCCAAACTTCCAAGTTCCTGGTTGGTGTTGTCCTTTATTTCTTTAATCTTTATTCCTATCTCACATATTATTCGCCTCTCAGCATCCGCCCTCTTGAACAAAGCGTCAAGGTTACGGTCGTACCATTCAAATTGAGTTGGTCGTAACCCTTTTAGCTGTTTAGTGTGAGCATCCAATATGCCGGCATGTCGATAAATAAGATTACATATTGATTCAGGAGTGCTTATACCGTAGTCGGGAGAGTTAGGTGAAGATAAATTATTTGGAGAATTTGGTATTGTAGAATCTGAAGTATAAGGTAACGGAGAAATTGGCTCAACATTCGTCCATGATATCTCTTGGCTCGAACCTTGTCCAACTTCGAATGTTGCCTGGCCACCAATCAAATTTTCATATGATTCGGTAGCTCTCCTGATTCTTTGACGTAAAGGTGAACGAATAGGTGACGACGGAGGTGATCTCGGAGTGAGTTCTATATTAGGTTGGGATTTTATTATTTGTACGTAAGGATCTTCATTATTTGGAGAATTTTTATTGATTGACAAGGTATTAGTATTATGGAGAGTAGATTTGATATTCACGGGCGTTCCTGAAGACATGCTACAGTAGTAACCGAGAATAATACTTTATGAGTATTTTGTATGTTAAAGATATAACAATACAGATGAAATAACAATTGTATATGAGTAACTATTAAGCATGTAAGATAATCTCAACAGATAAAGTATGGAGCACGGCAGTCTGCAGACACGGAGGGCATAAAATATTATGGTGTAAAATCATTATTTTGAAAATGAAGTTATAGTTTTAATGTATGAAAACATTTAATTCTCTATAACTGTGGCTCTGATACCAATCTGTAACACCCCCATTTTTAAGTTTGTCGCAGCAGAAAAGTAATTTGGGTGTTACGGTGAGGATCGAAGTTTTAATCACATAAAACGGTTTAAAAGAAACGTATTTTAAAGTTATTTGTTATTTAAATAATAATTTTGATAAAATATGAACCATTTGATTTAAAATCTTAGGAAAAGATATAAAGACTTGTAAAAATGACAAATATGATTTTTACATCATTTTAATTTATCAGAGTAATAAATGCCCACCCCGTGTCTTGTCCTGCTCCATTAAATTACCTGAGATACACATGCTTAAAAGTGTCAACACAAAGGTTGGTGAGTTCATAGAGTTTTAGGAAAAACCCTTTATTTTGTTAGATTTCAGGAATATTTGGTATTAATAAAATACAAACAGTAATGAAACAAGTATCGAGTATATTCACAAATAAATCATATAAATATTCAATCACATTCAATAAAGAATCAATAATCTTAACATGAGCTGGAAACTCATGATACTAAATCAATCAGATATACAATTCACGTATGGTCAAACCTATACAGCTGTATCTAAATATATGTTGAATACATATATCTTCCTTTATAGATATTGCACCAAGCCTCATGACACGCAAGACATTAACAAATGGGTGTTCTATCAAATCAATGACAGATTTTGCCCTCTAACAATAGGTGATTTGCCAATTCCTATTTTGTCTCAAATATAGTGTATCACGACTAATACGACTAACCACATGCATAATGGCATTCCGTCAAGTATTAGTGGGATCGGAGGTCAATCCAAAACAGGTTTCGAATCTGTTCACTATATTCGTGCTCACATTACAGTGATTAATGGCTCATGATTGAGGGACTATATGGCGATAAACTAACTTAGGCAATATCCAGGACTAATGGGCTCATTTAGCATAACATCATGTAATCAAGTATCGTATCACAGTAATCAATTTGAAAACAGTATCGTTTGAGTATCAGAAATTCAGTTTGAAAATATTATCGTTTGAGTATCAGAAATTCAGTTTGAAAATATTATCGTTTGAGTATCAGAAATTCAGTTGAGTATTTCGCCAGTAACATATAAATATCACATATCACAATAATTGAATTGGAAACATTTAACATCAGAGTATCAATATTTCAGTCAAATAATTCATCAGTAAAATATATATATATCACATACCACAATAATCGCATTTTAAATCACAAATCATATTATTTTAATATCAATTAGGAAATTGATTTGAATCATGTATTTTATTTTATTTCATATACTTATTAAGTTATCAAAGTATATGTAAGCATGTATCTCCCCCAATGAGTTTAAAACAATTATTGGAAATGGGCTATGACTCACCTGGATTGATTTAGAAATAATGAAAAGTAAAGTAGGATGAGATTTATGAAAACGATTATGGAAACGTCTTTGATACGGAACCTGATAATTAAATTTATCAGAGAATATAACCAAATACTATTTGGTAAATACGAACGAATAACGAATGAATATTATTCGTTATGACGAATAGATGATGTGCAGTGTAATTATTATGTTATGCATGATATGATAAAATACTTTATTTAAAATATCCATCGTAATTTTACCTTTTTAATCGTAAGTAAAAATATTAACTTTATAGATATCGTTATATATATTATTAACGTAAAAATAAATAATATATATATAAAACGTAATAAAATGCATATGACGTGATGGTTGTCGAAAAATGGAAAATAAAATAAGAATGTCAAGTAGATTATGTGTAGTCCTTGTCCTTTTCCAGTTTTTCCACTTTTTATACTAACGGCGTTAGCGTCACACCGTTAGTCCTTTTTATATATATTTTACAATTATAGTCCACTACATGTCCAATATTACAATCTAATCTTGTAACAATCCTATATTATCAATTTTTATCCTAACTTTCTGTTTCTACATTTTTAGTCCTTTCTTTTCACAGTTTTCACTTTTAGTCCCTATAGGTGTCGTCGCGTTACATTTTTAGTCCAATTTTACAATAATGATTATAAAAATTTTATAAAAATTTCCGTAGCTTCTTTTATAAATTTTAAGCTTATTTCAACAGCTTATTTTATAAAAAGCTTATTTATTTAGCTTATGGGCCTTAATTTGAACCAATCAAAAGCCCATTTAAAACTTTAGAGGCGAGGGCATGAAAATTATTTTGGGCTTGAACTTGGGCTTCCTTTATGATTCTAAAAATATATTTTATGGGCCCAGTGGGCTGTTAAATCGTGAAGTCTTATTGGGCTTAGATTGAGCCCAATCGACAAATAAGGTTTTTATTTAAGTTTTGATTTGAAAAAATCCGGTTTGTGTCGATTCACTTTGGCTCGAGTAGGGTGTCAAAACGTGAATATTTTTACAAGTCGTGTACATGAAACTATTAGTTTTCTAGGTGGTCTATTAGTACGTAGAAAAATATAATATGCTTGTTACGTGAAATTTTGAGTTATACGTGTACTTTGTGACATGTTTGGACCGATTACTTATTTTGAAAACTTGAAATATTTACTAAGTTTTTAATGAAATTTATACGTGTGACATGGTTTGAAATGGATGCATGAAATGATCGTAACGTTACAACTAAAGTGAATTATGGTTGCTACGTGACTCCTAGGCCTTCCAAGATAGAGGCTAGTCACGTTTCGTGTTCTAAAAATAAATATGTACGTGAAATATATATATGAAATGATATACGATTGAACAAAAATAAATATGATGCATGACATAGATTTAACGTATAACATGAATTGAGATAGGAGGTAAACTACTTACAAACACCTTAGAGGTGATCAAGAGGTCGAGTGAATTAGAATGGAACACAAGGATTTCACGTTTCACTATATAACCCAAACGTTATATATATATCAAACCCGGTTTCCTTTTCTTGAGTCCCTAACTAATATAACCTTCGACTTCTGGCTTGTAAGGGTGAGGTTTAGGGAGAAAATGAATGTGTGAAAGAGTATGGAAATGAAAAAAAACTAGTGCATGCATGAACGTATATATATTACCATTCGAATGGATCGAATGGTTTATATTCACACAAATAAACACAAGGACAATGCATGTCAGTGAAACTAGCTTCTATGTGCATTTTTATATTGATTTAGAAAGAGTTGTGAGAGCATGATTTGTGGGATTGGTTGGGGTGATTCATGCCAATGTCGACAACTATATATATCCATAAACGATTTACAAAATCGTTCACTACTTGTATATACTTGATCATCTCCAACATTTGAGCATAGAATCATCTTAGAAACATTATTAGGAGCATTTAGAAACAAACGGGGATTAAAACGGTTAAGAATTGAATAAATTACAAATCGTTTGAATCGATTTATGGCTAACCACTTTGCCTTGTAAAAACGTATCAAAACTCAACGTATGAACGTGAGATTCAACACACTAATAGTTGGCTAGTAGGTTAATGAGGATGTGCAAAAATATACTTAGGTCATATGTACGAATTAAAAATGAACGAGACGTTTTGTAGCTTACTTAGTCGATCTATACGAAATTTTATAAAAAAAAAATGGGTTTAGTAGTGGGCCGGTTGGGCTTAGGGAGAATTAAGGGCCCGATTGGTTTTTAATGAATTTTAGTAATTAAGTTTTTATTAATTAGGTTTAGTGAAATTTATGTTTTGTTAATTGTGTCGATAACTTGTTTTGTCGTTTGACGAATTTGGTAATATCATAATCGTGACCATTTTAATATACAAAGAAAATTTTAAATTTCCCCGTAAAAATGGTGATTACAATAATGACAGAGATTCTTTATTTAATTAACCGAAGTTAATTATACGAATTTTTGCGAGGTTTTATAGCAACTATCATCATATTTAACATGCTTGAACCTGAGAAAAACTCACAACAAATAGAACCGTATTATTTAGGTCCCAACAGATTCACCACCTCAAATTCTTACACACCACCAAAACCACCAGCATCACCTTACCTCCGGCCACCACTGACAAAACCACCACCATCACCATTCCCTTGTATTAAAGTCGCCATCAAAAGCCTCTCCTACTTCCAGCCACCCTTCTCGTCGACACTTCTTCTCTCACAGCTCTCTCACTCTCTCCAATCACCATTTTCAGATCAAAGATACAAGCAATTTTTTCAGATCCGGTTTGTTGAGGGTGTAAAGAGTAAATAATGAAAGCAATTTGTGAGGTAAGATGTAGTTTTGAATGAGTTTTTTGATTTGATGATGGTAGATGGTGGAGTGGTGGCACACCTGATGATAAAACGCGACACCAGATCTGGGTGGTAGTTTTTGTGGTCGTGGTGGGTGGCGTTTTTGAGGTGGTGATGGGTGTTGACAGGTTTTAATGATGGTGGTGACAGGTGGTGTAGGGTGACAGATTTAATGGTGGTGGTGATGGGCGGCAATTTTTGGGTGATCGTTTGAGATCTTTGGGTGGTGAGAGAGAGAGTGAGACTAAAATTCAGAGAGGAGAGGAGAGAGAGAGTGTGTGACTTATGTGTGAGAGTTTTACTTTAGAGAGAGGGAGTACTTGAATGGACGAAATTACCTTTCAATATTGCGCACACGTCATAACTTAACGCCTTGACCTAACGGACGTTTGGTCAAGGGACTATTAGTGTTAAGGGTTTCAGAGTTGGTGGCTGTAAGTGCAAAAAAAAAGTCAAAGGACCAAGAGTGAAAGTTAACGCATACCAGAGGGACCATCTTTGTAGTTTACTCAAAAAAATGGGAGGTGATTTGTACACCATTTTTTTTTATCCATCCACCACTAAATCATGCATAGCAGTGTTGTACTGTGTGTATCACTGGTGTAATTTAGTGGTGGATGGCTAAAATAAATCTCCCAAAAAAAAATATCTCGGTAAAACCCCACTCACACCACTAATAATTTTGGCCAGAGCTTTTTCTCCACCAACCGCTACCGGAGACCACGGCGGCGTTCCGATCAAACCAAATCATCTCATCTCATCACTTCATAGGTATACAAAAAATTCACCTTCTTATTATCATTTGCCCCAAATTATTTAATTCCATAATCATTATTACTGTACTTCATTATGTAATACTAATTGACTTATTCAAACCCATTTAATTTATACTATTATTTGTTTATATTAGTGGTTATTTGGTCAAATTTGGCAATTTTTCTATGTTCACACTTTATCTCATTCAAACCCACCTTCCTTATTTGGCATTACTTTATCAAACCCCAAAAGGCTTTAACTTTACTGAAAATCCTTTAAGGGTTTTTGTGGGTTTTCGTTTAGTATTACAGAACTGAAGACAAAATTTAATCTTGACTTGAATTGAGTGATATTATAGAGATGTCGTTTAAGAGCATTGTGCGCGAATTAAGGGAGATAAAAGACGGGATAGGGAGTATGTCTAGGAGGAGGAATTGTACTAGGTCGCATATTGTTCCGTCTGATGTTGTTGGTTCCAAGGATTTGGTTAAGGAAGGGAAGTGGGCGTATTTGCCGCCTGAGTTGCTTTTGGATATAATTAGAAGAGTTGAGGAGAGTGAGACGTCGTGGCCTGCGAGGACGGTTGTTGTGTATTGTGCGTCGGTTTGTAAGCCGTGGAGAGATGTTACTAAGGAGATTGTTAAGACTCCTGAAGAATGTGGGAGGTTGACGTTTCCTATCTCCTTGAAGCAGGTTGGGATTTGGAATTTCGTACGTGTTGGATGCTAAAGTTTGTATTTTTGATACTTATTGTTTTATATGTTTTGAAATTTTAGCCGGGTCCTCGTGATGCTCCGATCCAGTGTTACATTAAAAGAGATCGGGTTACATCCATTTTTCGTTTGTACTTTGGGTTGACTCCGTGTAAGTAATGGTGTATTGTTTGGGCATGTTTCTAAATTTGTTAGGTTTAACCCTTTATGCTAATCGTAAGTGTGCTTATTTGACAGCTGAAGATGAGAGTGATAAGTTATTATTGGCAGCCAAGAAAACCCGAAGGGCAACAAGTACAGAATTCTTGATTTCTTTGGTGGCAGATGATTTTTCACGAGCTAGTTCTACTTATGTTGGAAAACTCAGGCAAGTTTTGGCAACCAAAAACTCCCAAACTGTTTAGGTCAATATTATCAGTTTATGACATTGCTGATTATCATCATTACAATCAAAAAAGTTTGTGTCAGCAAAACTTTTTGGGTTCTTAATGATCAATTTTTTACAGTTCCCTTGGAAAATTTAAAATCCAAATGTTATTTTACAAGTCAAACAATTGTGTTTGTAAGTGAATGGGTCAATATGGATCGTGTCGTATCTCAAACTGGTCAAATAGAAATGATTTAGCCTAAATTGGAATAAGTCAGATGGGTTGAAAGCCGCCCAGAAGTCTGCTTAAGGGTTTACAGCCTCTTACGTTGTTTTATATTCATATACGTTATGATTGTGATAATGTTGTGTTATTATTATTGTAATCATATTTAAGCATCTATTGGAAATTGGTCCAAAAAGGTGGTATCAGGTATGTCAAACTGTTAATGCACTTGACCCGCTCCAGCCCGCACTTTTTAGCCATACCCAGTGTGTCCATCTTGCAACATTTAATCGAAGTCTTTCTTCTTAACAGGTCTAATTTTCTTGGAACCAAGTTCACCATGTATGATAGCCAACCTCCAAGTGATGAAGCCTTTAAAGCTAATCATAGCCGTTCAAGTAGAAGGTTTCAGACAAAGCAAGTATCTCCTAGACTACCTGCATGTAATTACAACATTGCCACTATAACCTACGAGCTGAATGTACTACGTACAAGAGGCCCTAGAAGAATGAATTGTTCAATGACTTATATACCTATCTCGTCAATTCAAGAAGGGGGCACTGCCCCGACTCCAAAATCTTTTCCACAAGAGAATCCTCCTCTCTCATCACCTTCTGTGAAATCTGACGCTAACAGTATGGACTCATTGGTCCTTAAAAACAAGTCCCCAAGATGGCACGAGCAATTACAATGTTGGTGTTTGAATTTTAAAGGGCGTGTTACAGTGGCCTCGGTGAAGAATTTTCAGTTAGTAGCTTCTGTTGATCCTTCTCATAATGTGTCAGATGCAGAGCAAAATAAAGTGATTCTACAGTTTGGGAAGATCGGACAAGATATTTTCACTATGGATTATCGGTACCCACTTTCTGCGTATCAAGCCTTTGCAATCTGCCTCAGCAGCTTTGACACAAAACCAGCGTGTGAGTGAATATTGTTACGACTTATCAGGTCAGATAAAAATTGATTAAAAGCTGATCAGTGTTAGCTGTGAGATGAGATGAACAGTTTCTCCTTGAAGCACTTGTAGTTACGACAAACATGTGTTCTCTTATTGAAATGCTTTCGGTTTATGTGTTGTGATGTTATACTTGGGGAAACCTGGATTATCAGTTTTATTGCTGCTACTCAAACTGATTATATGACCCAAGTAATCAAATAATCATCTGAGTTTCACTATAAAAAAACAATAATTAGATAATCACTTGTAATACGCATTGCCAAAGACCCCATAAAACATTTACTCGGCTTTAGGTTTTGGAGTAAACGAGCGGGGGCACCCGCGCGTTGCTGCGGGAATGTTTTGTTTAATTTAAACTCGGAATAAAACGATCGTAAAAAAATTATTTTTGTTATTAAGGACTAAATTTGCAAAAGATCGGTAACGGGGGGCTAACGGTGTGATTTACAGCTAACCTGAGGGGCCACTTTCGAAAATTTCTTAGGAACAGTACATTTACTGTTACTAACCAAATGGCTAATTTAAACTCAGAATAAAACGATCTTAAAAAAAAATTATTTTTGTTATTAAGGACTAAATTTGCAAAAGATCGGTAACGGGGGACGAACGGCGCGATTTACAGCTAACTGAGGGACCACTTTCGAAAATTTCTTAAGAACAGTACATTTACTGTTACTAACCCCCTAATTTAAACTCGGAATAAAACGATCGTAAAAAAAATTATTTTTGTTATTAAGGACTAAATTTGCAAAAGATCGGTAACGGGGAACTAACGGCGCGATTTACAGCTAACTGAGGGACCACTTTCGAAAATTTCTTAGGAACAGTACATTTACTGTTACTAACCAAATGCCTTTTAGTATATATAATAATTATAAATATAAAATCACTTGGTTAACTAAACCAATTAAATTACAATATGTAACTGTATAAATAAGATCAAGAAGATCAAAGGTCATACAATCGAATGAAACTCGTATGCCTCTTTATGAGGCCAATGCTACAGACTGAAGTAAAGAAACGATGCTGCAAACATCGGTAAACAATGGCTCAGAAACCATGAGAACGAAAGAATGATGAATTAGATACATAACTCTCAACGCTAACTATCACTTATCATGACTCGTGAGGTCGGAACCTGGATAAAAAACAGGGTCTCTGATCCTTTTACCAAAATTCCTGTAACCACCTATTGCGATGTAAGCAGAAAACTTTATTGCATAATAGTTTAATCACAAGGTTGAAGATTAAAATGTATTCATTGCTTCTTGGGGTAATGAGTTGTTCATCTCCAAGTCTACACTTGTAGTTGTAGCAGAAAGTTTCATTGTTAGAACCTGAAAAACGGACACTCAATCAGCCAAGCTTATTAGCCTTTTGGACAATCGATAAGTATATTACTACTACTCTAATTCGTCTCATAAAATGACGTGTGACCTATCATATAGTTTAAGATTGTTGGGAAATAGACTTGTAGGTATCAGATAACCGTGAGAGGAAAGTGTCCAAGTAAACCGTTTACCTCAACTTCCATTTGAAGGCACTGAACATAAGTGATTATTTCATCTAGAATTGCAGCCTTATTGGTGATTTTGCTGCATCCCGGAACCAAATCTTGCAAAAACTGCATTTTCCTTTTTATTTTCTCCCTTCTGGCCTATAATATCACGAAATCAGTACAATGATTAGGTTCCAATTACTTACTGCCTAAGAGCAGATAATAATATTACAATGGAGATTAATTTGGTAACTTACTCTTTCAGCTATGCTATGGCTATCGGTGGCTTGTCCACGACGAGCCCTCACATGAATATAATCAGTCTTTGGATCCACCTTTGGCTTTGAATCTCCATTACGGGGTTTTCTCTTTGCTTTGGGTGGTTCAACTAATTCCGAATCACATTCAACGCTTTGCTTTTGAGAGTCCACTTCTACTTCATCAAGCTAAATACAAAATTAAATTATTACCAACATTTACATTTTGTCAAAACATTGAGAAAAAAAATAAAGATCGCCTTGCAATGAGTTTATTTCTTCAATTGTGCTATTTATATGGGTCAAATGTTTCTGCATTAGACGTGTAAATTTGACAGCAATAAGCAAGTTTATTTTTAAGTTTTACTACATAGGTACAAACCTCAATTTTTCTCTTCCTCGAGCTCTGAGTTTGCTCAACTTCCGTGGTCACCTTTGATAATCCATCAACCGGGAAGTCCATGAAAGAATTTTCGGCTACCTCAGAACATCCAAAGTTCAATATGCTGGACAATGGAGACTCAGATTCCCATACCCCATTAAGTTGTGATTCAACACTTACTAAACCATGTTGAAAGTGATCATGATGATGCATTTGATAGTGTGACGGTGGGGGATGGTCGAATATCTGTAAGATTTCGCCCATTATGAATGATTTCCACTTCCAGCACTGCAATGTAGTGAAATGTTACACTAACTGTGTGAAGCTGTACGAAATTTAATATGATGAGTGTGTGATTTATAGAGCTTGGGTTGGATGGAACATAGACAAAAGAGTACCAAAACCATTTACGGCCGAGACCGGGACCACGTAAATTGGCATTGAACGACGCTAGCAGATTACATCAAGTTCGTTTTCAGTATCTGGTCACCATAATCTGAGGCGAAATCAAACTGGTGATTATGTCGTGTTGGTTTTTTCTTCCTACGTACTATAAATGCTTTTTTGGACTCATTCACTTGATTTGACACTTCTTACTATGAAGTAGTTGTTTCATTGACGGTTTTTAACAGTCATTCAGCTTTTAAGAATTTCTGACAAGTTCTGCAATATGTTTTGATTTATAAAAATGTTATGTCTTTCTTTAAAAAAAAAAAAAAAAAAGGGTATGTGGAGCTATGCAACTTCTATGTGACATGAAGTCATTATACGTTGACTTTTATGTTAAATTATGAATCTGGATTTACTTACTGGTATTAAAATAAGAAAAGTATGAACTTGGATTACTACCACTAGCCGGTAACTGCACGTTGTGGTGACGGTTACCCTGTAACACAATTTTCGGCGAACAATATATTTTTGTTTTATGTTTTCCTTGAAACAACATTACGGAAAACGATAATTTAATATTTGAGTAACTTCAAGCAATATCAAACAATTATTAATATACAAATTGAAGAGTACCCACGCGATGTTGAAGAATTTAGAAGCATTGGTTGGTAATAGGGGTGAGCATCGGGTCAAACAGACCCGACCAACCCGAAACCTGAAAATCGCCCAAAACCCAACCCGAGACTGAACCGAAAACTACTAGGGTTGGTTTGTCGGGTTTTGACCCGACCCGAACTAAAATTCTTGGAAAATCATAACCCGACACAAAACCGAGTGTGAGTCGAATCCGGTCGGTTTTCGGGTCGGGTCAGGTTTTCAGGTCAAATGCTCGGCGCTAGTTGGTAACATTATAGAGGTATGAGGTCAAATTATGTCGCGAATAGGTAAAATACAACGTGATTTCATTATATTTATACAAAGCAGTAGGCCCGGACCATATCCCCATTGAAGCTTGGAGGTGTTTGGGTGACGAGGGGGTGGGATGGCTGTCTTGCCTCTTCAACAAGATCTTCTCCGGTGACAAGATGCCAGAAGAATGGAGACTCAGTGAAGTCATCCTCATCTACAAGAACAAGGGGGATGTGTAAGTGTGTAGCAACTATAGGGGCATTAAGCTCCTTAGCCATACCATGAAGCTTTGGGAGAGAGTTATTGAGAGAAGGTTGAGAAGGGAGACAAGGGTATCTGAGAACCAATTTGGTTTTATGCCAGGAAGGTCATTGATTGAGGCTATTCACCTTCTCAGAAGTCTCATGGAAAAGTATAGAGAAAGACAAAAGGACCTGCATATGGCGTTCCTTGACCTTGAAAAGGCATATGATAGGGTCCCTCGAGAGTTGATTTGGAGAACCCTTATTGATAAAGGAACCTCGAAGAGATACATTAGGGTCATTAGTGTTGATATAAATAATGCGTAAAAACGTTATTAATATTTCTCGATATCCCTACGTTTTGACGATCCCAAAATGTTATCACCCATCACACCTCTTGATGCACAATTTTCACCATCACCAATCAACCCACCAAACTTCAATCCCATCCTATGGAGCCTACTTGAAGCTCATGGGGATACTTGCCTTTGTTGCATTCATAACCGCACCATCATCTTTGGGCTAAGAGATGAAATTCACTATATGTTTTCATATATTGAAAGCTTATTCCCTCAACCTCCACCAACAACATCCAGACCTCCACCACTACCAACATCAACCACACCTCCACCTCCACCAACATCAAACACACCTCCATAAACACAATCATCTCCACCTACAACATTGCTTCCCTCAAACTAAGCATGTTTCATGTTTGGAAAATAAACTTGTTTCAACCATTTTGATGGCAAGCTCTAGGAAAAACATTTCTATTGGAGCTTTGGTTGGTTGTTTGTGTTATTATGTATGCTTGTAAGCCCTTAGGGCATTAATTTATTGGATCACTTGTTTATGCATCTTGGATGCATTTTGCTTGTAACCATATTATCATTTAGTAGAAATGATCTTTTCATGCTCTAATTGCTTGTTATACTTATATATATTTGTTTCATGCATCATATATATTGTGTATTCTAAATATTTTTGCAAGCATTCTATATCTCGAATTGTCTTACAACCTTAAAACGATGGGGAGTACACGTCAAGGGGGAGCTCTAACATCGTCGGGATAACCTTTTTGATGCTAACAAAAAGGGGGAGAAATGATATAAACTCACTAAATACTTGTTTACATATTAATTTTTTATTTAATGAGTTTAGATTTTGTAATCATCAAAAAGGGGGAGATTGTTTATATAAATTATGCGTAAAAAAGTTATTAATATTTCTCGATATTCCTACGTTTTGACGATCACAAAATGTTAAATATCATTAAACGTAAAATCATTACGTAAACAAGTATTTAGTTACAAAATATCATTCCATCCAACTAAATCACTTAAGGTATGAATAAACAATTACCTAATATATTTTATGATCAAAGGAAGGTTTATTTAATCATTACAAAGTTTATAAAATGATATAAACATTTTATATATTTAGAAAAACAATTTTGGTAATTAAAGAAAAATGTTTAATTCATAATAAATATATGAATTCAAAATTTTAACCAAAATCAGTTAGATTTTCACCAAATAAACTTTCCCCAGAAAAAGACAAAGAAAGTGGATGTTACAGGAGGGCGGCCCCCTTAATTTTAAGGGGGCCGACACGCTCCTGTGACCAGGTTTCTTTGCCTATAAATACTGGTTCATTCCTGCATTTTTTCCTCACCTTTTGCACTAAAATTTTCTGTCCAAATCCTTTCAAAACATCCTTCTAAATCCTTTGATCATAAGTTTATTAGTTCTTGTTTCTAGTGATCCAATCCCTCATCATTCAAAATGCAAGAGAAGAATACTCCTTCCATTTTAAATAAAAAAGTATTGAAGTTTAGTTGTGTAGCTTGTGTAAATATATTGTAAAGTTGTGTAGTGTTTGTAATAAGTAGATTTAGGTGGGTTTGTTCTTAAGTTTAGTAGAAGTAGTGGTGCGAAGAAGAAGTAGTGAAGTAGTGTGAAGTTGTAGTGGTGTGTACAAGTTGTGAAGAAGGTGTGCCAAGTCGTGAAGAAGTTGTGAGATTGGTTCTAGCTACAATTAGAACTCGACATTTAGCTTAGTGTCGTAAATTGGTGTAAGCAAAAGTTGTGTAAGGTTTCTCTGCTACAAGGAGTTTGTTGACATAGTGAAGAAAACTCTCGAGTAAGAGACTCGGGGAGTGGAGTAGGGCGAAGAGGAGCTTCGTAGCCGAACCACTATAAATCCTTGTGTTGTGGTTTGATCTTTCTAACTCTATCTTTCCATTGCTTCCACATTTACATTATATTTGCTTAGTTAGTTAGATTATATTGTTCATATAGTGCAAGCGTTGAATTTCACATAAATAAGAATCGTAGTTTTTGAAAACAAAGTTTTTATAATCTAAATCAATGTAAAACTATTCAACCCCCCCTTCAAGTTTTCCACAATTGGCATCAGAGCTACGTTAAACAAGATTTTTTAAAATAAACTGTATTTTAAAACTTGAAACGATCTATGGAATCTAAAAAATATTTAGAAGGGCAATCTATGCAAAGACCACCACTATTTGTAATTGATGATTTTCTTTATTGGAAAAATCGATTCGAAATTTATGTGAAATCAAACGATCTAGATCTTTGGCATGTTATTACTAATGGTGATTTTCCTCCTATATAAAATAATCTCGAAACTAAAAGGGATGAAATTGTACCTTTTGAAAAACAAAACGATGATTTGAAAAAGAAACTTGCTAAAAATAATGAGGCTAAAATAGTGATTTATAATGCGTTACCACGCAAAGAATATGAAAGAATTTTTATGTGTAAAACCGCAAAGGAAATTTAGAATTCTTTACTAATTACTCACCAAGGTAATAGTCAAGTCAAAGATAATAAAATAGATCTTCTTGTACAACGATATGAGCAATTTACGATTCCGGAAGAGGAATCAATAGATAATGCTTTTGCTAGATTTAACACAATCATCACAAGTTTAAAAGCACTTGATGAGAAATTTTCTAGCAAAAATTTTGTAAGGAAATTTCTTAGGGCTCTTCATCCGAAGTGGCGTGCTAAAGTGACGGCTATTGAGGAGTTAAAGAATCTATCAACTCTACAACTTGACGAGCTAATTGAAAACTTGAAAGTGTATGAAGTGATAATAAAGAAAAACTCTGAAATGGTCAAAGGAAAAAAGGGAGCAAACCAAATCAATTGTGATGAAAGCTAAAAAGGACTCTAGTGACGAAGAATGCTCAACCTCCGAAAGCGACGATGATGAATATGCTATGGCCGTAAGAGACTTTAAGAAATTCTTTAAAAGACGAGGAAGATACGTTAGACAACCATATGATGAAAGAAAAACATCCCAGAGAAACAAGGATGACAAGAGTAGCAAGAATGAAAGAAAGTGCTTCAAGTGTGGAGATCCAAATCATTTCATTGGAGAATGTCCGAAATTGTCAAGAAGTAAAAACCAAAAGGCCTTTATAGGAGGAGCATGGAGCGATAGTGACAATGAAGAAAAAGAGACAACAAGAGAAGAAAAGTGTCTTATAGTAAAGGCATCCGATCAGGTATGTTCCGAAACCGAATACTATAGTGATGAAAATTTATCGTTAGATGAGAAAGATTTAGGTAGCGAGTATAGTAGATTATGTAAACTAGGACAAAAGGTCATGGCTAAAAATAAACTACTAAAACACACTAAGAATAAATTAAAAGATAAAATACTTGAATTAAAAATGAAACTACACAACCTAGAAAAAGGAAAAGAAGGTCTTATAGAATGTAAAAAATGTCTAGTTGTTAAAAATAAGAATGAACAACTTAAGGAAGAAATTACTAGATTTGAAAATTTTGAAAATAGTAGTCAATCACTTAGTAAAATAATTAGTACTCAAAGAATATCCAGAGATAAAACCGGTTTAGGATATGACTCAACCAAAGCGTCAACTAGTGAAGCTAAAAATGTAAAGTTTGAAGGTGAAACTAGTGAACTAAAACCTTTAGAGTCAAAACCAAAGTATATACTTTTGAAAGATAGATTAGTACGTATTGCAAGTGATGAAGAAATTAAAAGCTTTTGTAAATCATCTTTGAAACCCGAAGTCGAACCCCTTAAACCAAAAATAAGGTCTAAAACTCCACCACCTATAAAACCAAGTAGTCCTCATCCTAGGTCCAAAACTCCTCAACCTAGTGTAAACCAAAATAGACGAAACTTTCACAATAATCATCAAATGTGGAACTTCAATCCTTGGGGAATGATTCCACCATATATACACCCAAGTCAAATGCATAACATGTTTGGACCAAACAACTTTGGTCAAATGAGACAATGGGGACCAACAAGATAAATTCGTCATACTTCGGCAAACTTGGTTATCTATCCGCTTCCACCATCTTTTTGAAGACATTGAAGAATGAAGACAAAAATGTACACGTCTTTTTTAATTTTCATGTCAAGATTGCATGCTTAGCTTAGTATCTAGTTTATTTATGTTATAGCTTGTTTTGTAGTTTTTCATAGCTATTATTCAAATACATATACATATACTTATATACATACATACATACATACATACATATATATATATATATATATATATATATATATATATATATATATATATATATATATATATATATATATATATTAATATTATACATACTATATGTATTTATAGCCTAGAAAACTTATTAGTTGATTTTCCAAAACTAGAAATTGTTTGTTTACGAACCTTTTCATTCCCCTCTTTTGGCCTTCTTGAACTTTAACGTTCAAAGATACTCATGTTGATGTAGAGAAATGATTTGATCAATCTATGGATGAAACAAACTCCCGTCGTCTTTTGCGCTTGTCTCCTTTTCATATTCTCGTCTTATAAACACACACACACACACACACACACACACACACACACACACACACACACATATATATATATATATATATATATATATATATATATATATATATATATATATATATATATATATATATATATATATATATATATATATATTAATGTGCGGGACTGCGCTCTCACAAAAGGTTTTACCTCTCAAGGGATCTTGAGAAGCTTGCAATCCCCGCCAGGCAGTGTACCTGATCGTTGTAGTATAGTATAATGACAAGTATCGGGGGATTGATCGTTCAACTCAGGAATAGTGTTCGCTAGAATTAAAATTCTACTAAACTAGGTCTAAAGGTGAGGGATGATTCTTTTTGTACTTTTATATTTTTATAAAAGCAAGTAAAAATCTCGGTTTTGAAGAAGTGGGCGGAATTAGTTGCTAGTCAACTAACCCAATTAACTAAAAGTGCAATTAAAACAAAATAAAATGAAACTTAAACTAATTTGTGGTGGAAACAATAATAAAAGAAAATGTGTTTACTTAGATTTCACTACTCCCTAGATATCTTTTACTGGTTGATTAGCTTGTTACAATTGCACGGATGACGGGTTATATTCCTTAATACTAGTCGTAGCGCCGTGTACAATGTTCCCTAACTCTATAGGCTTCTTGATGAGGCGAAAAGTGAACCGCTTTTAGGGGGTCATTTAAGCCCGGATTCATGATTATTTGATCAAATATTGCCCTAAATCGTTTCTTTTGTCATTTTAGGTACTTTTGGAGAGAAATCTGGAAAAGGAAGCATTTTGGGCATTTTTGGAGCATAAAAGTGAAGAAAACGGCAAAGTCTCAATTTTCCTTACTGGAAACAGTACCTGACGGCGTCACAACTCTCTACATGACGGCGTCAAGAGTTACAAAAGAGGTGGAAGTGGAAAATACACGTGACGGTCCAGAGTGCTTTCAAGGATAGGACCTGACGGCGTCACCAAGGCCGTCAGGGTCCATTTGTACGTGACGGCCCAGAAGATTTTTACACATGACGTCGTCAAAATCAGATCTAGGCAATACCATTTTTATTAAGACGGTGAGTTGACGGCGTCACAACTTAACACATGACGCCGTCACCCTGTAGAAAGTTTTCCAAATTTCATTCATTAGTGTGCAATTTTGAGGGAAAAAACCCTAGGTCGAATTTTCCAGCTTTTTCAAGGGTTTCAACCCTTTAAATATTTCATGTTCAATAAAAGATAAGTACTCTTTCAAATCATTCAATATGTCTATGTGTTGTTTGATCATATCTTATTCTTGTCTTTTATTTAACATGCTAGGCTAGATTTCTTTTGTGTTTGCTTAGTTGTAGTGAAACCTAGATGTTGATTATGGGTTGATTGTTTGTTTATAATTGTTACTGATGATTGTATTCGATGTTAGGCTTAAGAAAACTGCAGACTTCCATTGGTAACTTGCTTGAACGTCTTAAGAAACATGATCGGAGGTGTACTACGATATTTGGTTGTATTTAATGCGTAGGAGAATTCTAATGATCCCATGTTAGGAGCTTCTAACGGCTCGACATAGGAGTGAAGTAGGATCCTATAGAGTTAGAGAATATTGTACACGGCCCTACGACTAGTATTAAGGAATATGACCCGTCATCCATGCAATTGTAACAAGCTATCAACCTGTAAAAGATATCTAGGGAGTAATGAAACCTAAGTAAACACAGCTTTCCTCATTATTGTTACCACCACATTAGTATAATTAGTTTATTTTCATTTCCGTTATTTTATTTTGATTGCATCTTTAGATAAATTGGGTTAGTTGGCTAGCAACTAATTTCGCCCACTCTTTCAAAACCCGAGATTTTTAATTGCTTTCCATAAAATATAAAAATACAAAAAGAATCCTCCCTCACCTCTAGACCTAGTTATTAGGCTTTCTAATCCTAGCGACACTATTCCTGAGTTGAACGATCAATCCCCCGATACTTGTCACTATACTATACTACAACGATCAGGTACATTGCCTGGTGGGGGTTGTAAGCTTCCCAAGATCTCTTGAGAGGTAAAACCTTTTGTGAGGGTGCAATCCCACGCATCAAGTTTTTGTCGCCGCTGCCGGGGAATAGTTATTGTCTATGTGAGGATTTCTTTTTATTAGGTCTACTTACTAGATTCCTTTCTAGTAAGATTTTATTTTTATTTTTAGGTCTTCTTTAGTCTATCTCATTTATACGTGTCTTTGTTCGTAACCTTTACCATCCGACATCATGGAAGGTGGTAACATCTTTGAACCCATCAACCCACCACAACAAAACCACCCACAAAACTCACCATTAGCAAATCAACCTCCTAGGCCCCGAACTTTAGGAGAGTACTCCCGACCTAGCCACCAAGGCTATCGAAACACTATTGAGCTCACTCAAGGAGCCAATGTGTCCCCCTTGCGATCCGACACCATCCGGTTAGTGCAAAGCGGATGTGCATTCCATGGACTTCGTTCCGAAGATCCTTGATTGGCTCCAAACAGTCAACCTAAATTGACCAAGTCAATGGTCAACAAGGTCAAACTGCCTTGAGTCAATCTCCGTGGAAGTATAGGGGTTTCCCCGGGTCGTTATGTGCCGACGAGGTGTGATGGTAATCAAAACGGGTTTGTGATCGGGTGAATTTGGACGGGAAAGGGTATATAAGGGTTTGAATGATTACACTAAGGAATTACGAATGAGAACGATTTAAACAAACTATATTAACAATAACGTGAAACCAATTTAACCTAAAACGTAATCTAAAAATTTAAAATTAGAGTTTGCTTATAAATAAGCAGAAAAATAAGCCAAAAGGTCTTAAATAGAAGCTATCACCTTTTTTTATTTTTGGTTTTTCTTTATTTTACAAACTACTTTTACTAACGTAACCTAAATTTAAAAACGTAAAAGTTATTTAAATAAAACGCGAGTGCGCAAAATAAAACGTGAATTTTATGCTACGCTAATCCTACGGGCAAGAAAATTATATTTTCACAATCCTAATGTTAAAAGAAAATTTAAAAAAAAAAGAAATTTATTTTTTTGACTTTTTAATTATTTATTATTAATTAAATACTAATTAAACTAAATATAATTATTAAAAATACTAAACTAGTTAAGAAAAATCTGAAATTTTTACAGAAAATACTTTATGCTAACAGAAGTCTAAGAAAATTTTGAAAAGTCCTAAGTGCTTAATTATAAGCACTCTTAATAAGCTAACAGGGAACTATTGTTAATAACTAAAAAGAAAAGGTCTATGTTAAATATTAAATTTTGCATTCCATTACTAATTAAAGACCCTAGGGCGGATGGTTTGTGGTGTTGTGCATGTATCTGTGTGATCTCTAGGTCAGGGGTTCAAATCCCATTTCCAACAATTTTTGCAACTACTATTTTTTTTGTTTTTCTCTTTACAAATCAATTAAACAACACCAGTTACCAACTTTTTGTAAAACCAATCTTTCTAAATCTCACTAATAAGCTGAATGAGAGCTTATTAGCTTATCAGATTGCCAATTCAATTTGAATCAAAAGAAGTCCACCACTGTTGGACTCAATAAGCAATTTCAATGGAGCCATAAGCTGAAATAAGTTGCAACTAAGCCTAAATCAATTACTACTAGTTAAGTCTACTAAAATTAAGCAACTAACAATGCAGGAACATGGAAAAACTCAAGAGAAATCTAGAAGCTCAGATAACACTCCACTAGAACCAAACAGACCTATGGGGGGCATAAACAAGCTATTGCACAAGCTAAATGACTTAAAGCTAAAATCTAAAATTTATTAAACCATAAAGATGAGCTAGCAAATATCTTACAAACCCAATTTCAGACCCTAACAAGCTTGTATGAGCTTATTGTGGGCTGATGAAAAAGGGGCAGTGAGACATGGCAGCTGCAAACAGTTCCAACTTGAAAGCCTAAATAAACTAACCAAATAAGTTCTAATATAAAAAATAAGTGCAGAAAAGTGAAGTCTAAACCATGAGCTAATTATAAACCCAAAATCTAATCCTAAATCCTACTCCTACCCATCTAAAACTTCGAACCAAAAGGGTGTTGTGGTGACGGAAGGCTGCTGATGCAGCAGGCCTGATGTGGGGGTGTTGCAACCCTCATTAAGCCGCCAAATAAGCTCATACAAACTGATACTAGGGGGTGAACAATCTAGGCATCTAGGAGAATCCTAAATAGCACTAGGGGAGAACAGGTTTAAGCATAATTGAACCCACAATCGCACTGGATAAACACAAACGAGTGGATTGGATCTGATGTATACGCAGCTTATCGAGGCAATTTTAGCAGCCTGAATAAGTTGCTCAAACAAGCACTAGTACCTGGAATGAGTTAAAAAGGGTGAAATACATACCTCAAGCAACTATCCTAATCAATTTCACCACCTAAATCCTACCCTATTTTTCTAAAAGTTAAGTTAAAATGGGTTGTTTGGTGAATGGGTCTGATGTGCAGACCTCGTTTTGTGGGGATGTGATTTGCAGGCAAACTAAGCAAATGGATAAATCTTAAGATCAAGGATAAGCTGAAATACCTAAAGCCTAAACTACCAACTAACTGAAAAACCAAAGTAAGACCTTGAATCCTACTCTAGACTATCTAATTTTTGGATCAAAATGGGGAGTGTGGGGACTGCTTGGCTGCTGCTAGGCAGTTGGGTGCAAGGTGGGTTAAATGGGATAGTTTGACCCACCAAAGTCAAGGAACAAGTATCTACTACTGATATTATCTAGTTGAGACTAAAGTAAAGTTGTAACAACAACTAAAATACGAAAGGCATGAATCTGAGATATCTAATAAATAAGAACAGTTAAAATAGATGAAACTTAGAAGACTACTGTGAGAACTTAAAACTTGAATGTAACTGCAAAATTTGGATTTTAAATTAGTAGAAGTAGATAGGTGAAGGTGACTGAGTTTAAAGAAATGCTAAAAAAAACTACTTGTGGACTTGGATAAAGCTTATGCCAAACACCCCTATAAAGGTGACTGATTGACTTTAATGAAGAGAAATAACAAGTTTAGGCAGTACTTTGAACACTAATTACTTAAACTAGATTATTTAGAGCCTGATGAGCAAATGAAGAGCAAAAATAAGCATTTAAAATGAGCTAACTAGAATAAGCCAAATTAAGTAATTACTGACACTTTCGTAAGTAATGCATAATATATAGTTCAAAGTTGCAAACTTCCCTCATAAGTATTAAATAACATTAATAAGCAGAAAATAACAATACATAAGCAGGAATAAGCAATGGCAATAAGCAGAACTAGGTAAGCAGTTGTACAGGATCATAGAAATTAAAAGATTTTAAACTTTCATTGAATTTGAAAAGATTACAAACTGAGATTTAAGAGCTAAAATAAAAATTAAACTAAAAGCTAATTTTACACTAAATTACCTACTGCTTCATATTGGCTTACAATATCTTCTATTTATACTAAAATAAAACTAGGGTTACATTTGGTTTCTTGTTCACTTCTGCCTCAGCTTTCTTTTCATCAATCCCAGCCGTCCAATTGGGTTTTGAATCTCACTACCCTTGATTTAGTCTTTGGCGCCCAAAGTGATATCATGATGGCTTAAGGTCTGATAGCTTGTGTAGGGTGAGAGGTGTGTTGGACTGGAGTGATTTGGAAGGTAGGGGAGGTAAAGAGTTAGTGGGAAGGTGAGGGGCAGAGGTTACAGGAACACGTGAGTGGTATTGAAGGTGGGAGGTATTGGAGGGGAGGGAAACCAGGGAAGTTTTATTGGTGGGTTTGACTTAGGGGTTTGACCCAGGTAAATACGGGGTGTTTATTATTTTTGTGTTGGGCCAGGATGGGGTATGGGCCAAGGTTTGGTTTTGGATTGGTTTGTTGGGGTGTTGGTTTATTTTGGGTTTAAGTAGAATACAAAGGTCCATTTGGTATTAATACTTTTAGACACAAGGACCATTGTTGTAATTTGCTGAAAATAGGAGGACTGAAAATGGAATTTTTCCAAAGATAATATTAGGACCCAACTTGACATGTGTTAATAGTACAAGGGTTGTGAAAATTATTTTTCCCATTTTTAAAACCCAGGGACTGCTTTTGCCATTTTTGAAAGTTCGGGGACCAAAAGTGTAATTTTCTCAAACTTTTCACCCAAGGACTTATTTTGACAACTTTTGAATTCCAAAGGACTTGGGTTGACTTTTCTTTCATTTTAAGCCTTCAGGGACTAGTTTTGTCAATTTATGAAACTTGAGGGACTGAAACTGCCAATTATGCAAACTTTGTTCGTTTTTCATTTGTTTTTAAACATTTTGCATCTAAAACATATAAAACACAATTTTGGGATAATTTCTGTATTTTGATGCATTTCTGAGTGTTTTTGGATGTTTTGGCAGTTCAGATACGATAAAAATTATGAGTATTTACACACTCATCAATCCTAATCAACATCTCAAGGATTTCCTTAAAATTGTAGATTCCATAGACCTTGATGTTGTAACTAGAGAGTCGACCCGATTACGCCTATTCCAATTCTCTCTACGTGATCAAGCTAGTCAATGGCTTGAACGTTTACCCGCGGGATCCATCACCTCATGGGATGATCTCACATCTCGTTTCCTTGCTCAATTTTTCCCACCGGGGAGAACTACCAAGCTTAGAAATGATATCTTGATATTTTGATGCGTGGGAATTGCACCAGGCTTTACCTCTCGAGGGATCTCGAGAAGCTTACAACCCCCACCAGGGAGTGTACCTGATCGATGTAGTATAGTATAATGACAAGTACCGGGGGATTGATCGTTCAGCTAGGAATAGTGTCGCTAGGATTAGAAAACCTAAATACTAGATCTAGAGATGAGGGATGATTCTTTTTGTATTTTTTATATTTTTAAGAAAGCAAATTAAAATCTCGGGTTTGAAGGATTTGGGCGGAATTAGTTGCTAGTCAACTAACCCAATACTAAGATGCAATCAAAATAAAATATTAAAATGAAAATAAAACTAAATTAAACTAAGGTTGTGAGCAATATGTGGGAGAAATGTGTTTACTTAGATTTCACTACTCCCTAGATATCTTTTACACGTTAATTACTTGTTATAGTTGCGTGGATGACGGATTGTATTCCTTAATACCATTCATGGGGTGGCGTACTTACTTCCCCAATCCTATGAGTGCCTACTTCACTCCTATGTCGAGCCTGCAAGAAGCTCCTAACATAGGATCATTAGAATTTACTCATGCATTAAATACAACCAATTAAACCTAGTACACATCGGTTCATGTTTCCTAAGACGTTCAAGCATGTTACACAATGGAGATCTGCCAGTTTTCTTAAGCCTAACATTGAAATCATTCATCCAATACAACCATAAACAAGTAATCAACACATAATCAACATCTAGGTTTCATTAGATCTAAGCAAACACAAGATAAATCTAGCCTAGCATGTTGAAATCAAGACAAACACAAGATATAGACAACCAACACATAGACATATTGATTGAATTAAGAGAATACTTATCTCAATAGCACATGTAAGGTTTCAAGGGTTGAAAACCCTTGAAAAACTGTAAAATTCATACAAGGTTCGGCCCTAGGGTTTCTCCACACTTGTTCCTCTTAATGAATGAAAATTAGAAAACTATATATAGATTTTAGGAGGTGACGGCGTCAAGAACAAATGTCTGATGCCGTCATCTCGCTGCCCAATAATTCCTCGGACTGCCTTGATCTACATCTGACGCCGTCATGTAGTCCCCTTTTGCAGGCCGTCACACAGTTAACTCTTGACGCTCTACTTGTGACGTATTCAGGTTTCTTCTGGGTCGTCATGGTTTTTACTCTTGATGCCGTCAGGAATGTCCTCTTGACGCCGTCATACACTGTTCCCAGCATGGAAAATTAAGTCTTTGGCGTTTTCTTCACTTTTATGCTCCAAAAACGTCCGAATTGCTTCCTTTTCCAGATTTCACTCCCAAAGTACCTAAAATCACAAAAGGAACGATTTAGGGTAATATTTGATCAAATAAATTCAATTCCGGGCTTAAATGACCCCCTAAAAGTGGTTCATTTTTCGCCTCATCATGTTCCAACAACGTCAAGGTGAAACTCTATATGAAGCATGGAATCGTTTAAAGGACTTACTCCAAAAAGTCCCTCATCATGGCATATATCTTTGGCTCCAAGTCCAAATCTTCTACGACCATATCGACCTCTCCACAAGGCGAACCATTGACCAATCGGCCGGTGGCAAGCTACGTGATCTAAGTGCAGAAGAATCATGGGAACTCATAGAAGATCTTGCTCTCTATGACAATGAAAGTTGGAACGATCCCCGTGATTTGAACAAAACGGTCAAGGCAATATCTTTGCCTTCGAACAATTCTAGCACTCCCGACCGTAGGATCATGGAACTTGAGGACCAAGTCAAGTTTCTCATGAAATCTTACGAAGCTCCTAAGCCTTCAAGCCAAGTGAACAAGATCACTTCTTCATGCGAATTATGTAGTGGTCCCCATGACACTCGTGATTGCGTGGAACTCCCCGGACAACATCTTCGCGTACCGACGAAGCGGGAGATAAGTGGTACACTTTCAAACCCGAGCCAAACCTTTACGGTGATTCCTACAACCCTTCTTGGAAAAATCACCCGAACATTAGGTGGAAACAAAACCAAAACATGCCCCAAAACAATTCTTCAAATCCACCTAATCATTACCAACCAAACGGTCCATCCTCTAACCGTACTTTCAACAACAATCCTTCCAATAATTATGGTAGTACCAATAATCTTGAAGGGTTGATGTCCAAATTTATGGCATCTCAAGAAGCTCGAATAGCTAAGTTTGAAACCGAATTCAATCAACAACAAACGGAGATGACCAATAAGATTGAAAACTTGTTGAAAGCCCTCAACAACCAAGTGCTAACTACACATAGGAAGGACACTAGGGACACTAATAGCGGAATCCAAATTAAGGACCCTTCGTCATCCAAACAAGTCCACTTTGTCAACGTTGTCACCATTAAGCCAATAGATAAGAATATAGAAGAAAGTGACAAGGATGAAGTTGGAATAGAAACCGGGACTAGGGATAAGATTAAGAGAGTTGAGGATTTTAAGGAAGTAAAGTTAGAGGAAGTAGAAAACACAGAAGATTACTTTGATAATTTGCCCACCAAGGAAGAATAGCAGAATCCAAATTAAGGACCCTTCGTCATCCAAACAAGTCCACTTTGTCAACGTTGTCACCATTAAGCCAATAGATAAGAATATAGAAGAAAGTGACAAGGATGAAGTTGGAATAGAAACCGGGACTAGGGATAAGATTAAGAGAGTTGAGGATTTTAAGGAAGTAAAGTTAGAGGAAGTAGAAAACACAGAAGATTACTTTGATAATTTGCCCACCAAGGAAGAACGGGAATATCACAAGGATTTATTCGATGATCCCGAGACACCATACATCCTTGGTGTTAGGATTAAGAAGAAGGTTCGGTCACCCCATGTATTTACATACTTAGCGTAGCTCCTAGCTTTGTATATATTAGAATAGATATAGTCACACCGTGGAGGACGGACGGGTCTTACCCACTGTATACCTGATCCACAGCCCGTAGGAGGGCGTTTATTGTAAGTGTATAGATACCCTCCTCCCACCAAAGGAGAGGGTTGGTTGTTCTCATTAATATACACACCTCAAAGGTGTTTTCTCTCACTAGAACTTCCCACACTCTCTCAACTCTCTCTCTAACTCTAACAATGACACTCATATTCTTCCACAATCCAAGACCTCCCAATCCACATAATCAACATAATATTTCGATCCTACAATTGGCATCAGAGCCAAGGTTGCTTAGTTTGTTGATTCTTGTGGATTCGTATCACTTTTGAAACTGTTTTGCATCTATTTTTTACATACGGAAAGTCTTGTTCTTTCCTTACTTTATTGTTCAGCATTTTCATATCTTTGTGCTGTTTTACAAAAGTTTTTTTTGTCACCCTTTGTCCCTACAATTTTGGTCATTTGTCCATAACAATTTTTGGTAAATTTTTATTAATTTTTATGACTGTTTTGTAACATCATGAATTTTGTGGTAAAAAAAAGTAATAAAAAGTGGTCGGAAGATATAGTCAAATATGGGTTTTGTGCTTGTTTCTTGGTAGCCATTAGTCTCAGCTCTTGGTAGAGGTTAGCTCCTTATTTGGCTGTTTGGGATACTGACGAAAAAGGACAATAGCGACTTCTTTGTTTTCTTCTGGTCCAGCGGTTAACTGTTTGTAGTGGTTTCCTCTCAACTTAGCGGTTAGCTATTTTAGAGGTTAACTAGTTTTGCAATTGGTCATTTTAGCGGTTACCCAAGGTGTAGCGGTTACTTTGTGTAAATCAATTTTATTCGCTAAACTGAAAAGGGCATGCTGACAAAATTTTATTAAGTCTTGCGATTTGTCAACACTAAGAAAAGGAGGAGATGAAGAAGAAATCGTTGACCACAAAGCAAAACACGAAGACCCCTATGACCTTAGTTTTATAAACAATCAGTCGAAATGAAATTCGATGTGAAGGAAGAACAATCTAGCAACAATCCAAACTACAAATCCATACAACATCTACAATCCAAAACAACTTCAGCCAATAACTAATCCTTCATCTCATCCCATCTCCTCAACTTACTATAAATCTAAACAAAATGATAACAAGAAGATCTCAGTTAATCTCTTTTTATAATCAAAAGGTTCGTCTAAAGACAAACTATCAAGAGAGTCTCCATCATTGATCTGTTGTAAGAAGTATAACCTTCTTTTTAATTTCTGAAAATAACAAAGATAGAACAATATCAAAACAGATATCATCCTTTCTTTCTTTCGGTATGAAAAGCGAATTCAAAATACAACATAAACAACCTACCCGAGACCCTTATACGGATCTTAATGCTAAAACCGTATGACTCCTTCGTGGGTTACTTCATATATACAGTAGGGTCGAAGGCTTGCGACTCCTTCGTAGATTCGTTTGTGTAGTTAAAAGAATGATGGCTATTGTTGTTTGTGCTTGAGATTCGGGCTTGTAAGAAGAGGATTTGAGGTGGTGACTGCTAGTAAGAATAAGATGAGAGGCGATATCTTCAATGAGAGAGGATAGGATAAAGTGGTTGGCGGAGTGTTTAAGATTAGAGTTAAAGTAATGAAGCGTGTATTTAGGTTTAAGAGGGTTATATGAAGCGCTTTGATTGGATAGGGTCATTATTTGCTGATTGGGCCGAGTATTTCATTTGTATATGTTTGGTTTGGATCAGACTGTATGTGGACTGGGCTTTCATATGAGTTTCGGACTTTATGGTATATCACTTAAGTTGCAAGCTAAAATCATCTTAACTTGACTTGGGTGATTATGATCCGAAATATACCACAATAATTGGCTAAAGGATTCTATTATTCTCCAATGTATTTCTCTTAATATATTGTGTTAATTGTGGTACATTATCGGTAAATGAGTGGTCTTTTTGGTCTCATAAATCTCACACGGTGTCACAAAATGATTGGTATCTTGTCAAAACTCAACATACAAAACCCTACTTAAGTAACAAATTTGGGTCTCATAATCTACACCGTTCTTCCAACAACAGTGCAAGCTTAAGTAACAAATTTGGGGAATTCTACTTCATTTTCAAGTTGGGTATATCGGGTTTACTTCACCATGTAGTCACAGCGATAGCCGACATAATACGAGGTTGGGTTGTTTGCAAAAGTGCTCAAAGGTTGAGATGTAATCAGCAATTCTCATGGGATATTTGATGCTACAAAATGTCAATGATACTTCACATGAGAGGAATTAGGTTCGGGAGTTGCTTTAGCAATTTAAGCTGGCTCCAGGTGTCAGTAATAGAAAAAGATTGGATTAGGAAAGACCATGGAGGTTGACAAACCAGTGCTGTTGGGGAAGCCTCTCATCGAGAAGAAAAAAGAAAATAGGACAATAGCTGACTAAACCTCTGAGCTCTTTTTCTGTAAAGATCCTTTTCTTATTCTTAAAGGGACATTTCCGCACTCATTTCAGATCATAGAGGTCGGGCTTCAGTCGAACAACCTTCTCCCTCCTTCCACCGATGAAACTACTCTTGCAAAGTAAAAAAGTCGTATAACGTATATGGTCGTACACGTCAATGATGCTTCCGAATGTTCGAAACCATCATGGGGGAGAAACATGTACTTTGATGATATAAGGTCAACCTCCAGGGGAAGTAGTTTATACTACTTGACTTAGCATGGTTTGTGAAGTATTCTACATATGTGAGAAGAAGTGTTGCTGATTTTTTGCATTTTCCCTCAAATAGTTATTCACCAGAAACCACTAGTGGATTGTCATAACCCATTCAATTTATCATTGTCTCACGGTTTCTTCTTGATTTTGTAAAATCCCGCGAAAGAATCTATTTCTCGGTTTAAATCATAGATTTGTAAAATCCCGTGTTGATGGAACTATCCTTGAGAATGAAAAGTGCACTTCCGGATCTTAATTGATTCTGGTGCTACGATTTCGACTTTGAAGAAGGGATAAAGTGTTTGCTTCATGTATTGGATGAGTTTTGACATACTTCATGGCATTTTGGTTATAACGAATTTTTACGGGGTTTTTGTGTTTTTATGGGGTTATGGGTGTTTGACAAAGATTGGGATAAAACAATTATCAAAGTTCATTCAAAACATCAAAAAGGGCTAGATTTGGGCATTTAAACCACAAGATGTGACTACGGCATTAATTCATTATTATTTATTTGAGGTTGAAGAGTATAGAGTACTTTGGGATTCGATGTTGCGCGAACTCTTTACACCTCTCTTAGTCACACATTAGTGCAAGCTTAAGTCACATGTTCGGGTTATTTTACTTCAGTCTCAAGTTCATCATATTGGATTTTTTCTCCATCAGTAGTCATGACATATAGCCAACAGAATGATAATGGGTTGATAACGAGTTAGAAGAGAGAAGTAGAAAAGAGAGAGATGACGTTTGGATACAACGGTTCAAGCCTCGTTCTTCAACTTTATGACATCTGTAGATAACACTTCAGGCCCCATTCCTCAAAGAAAAGAAAAGTGTACGTTTTAGTGCACTTTATCTTGGGAAGAAGAGAAATCTTCTTATTTATGACCATTCTCATCAACAAGCTTCATGCTTTTCCCATGTTCATATAGTCATCAAGTGGATCAACGTACATTGGATTATATTTTTGTGTTCCACTTATTCAATCAAAAATTGCAACAAGCATATGCAATTTTTTAGGGGGAGAAAGGAAAGGGTGAAGAAACTATATGTTGATGATGTTTGTAAAATGGTCATTCGGCTCTTGCACGCAGATATTTACTCCCTCTAAGGTTTAACACACATTTCAACAAGTAGTTTAGGCATATTACAAGCTTCATTGAACTCTTCATTTGCTAAACCATTGATGAGGAAACAAAAGAGGGGCTGCTTCAAGAGTATATTAATCATCATCTTCTTCGCTGTAGTTTTTGGTGCTACACACATATATATGCTGCATCTGATAAATTTCAAACATCACGGAATCTCAACTATGGCAAAAATGTCATTCCATGCTATTTTTGAGGGGGAGAATAAGCATATGTCCTTCTCCTTTCGACTGTGGCAAAAATGTCATTAGCATGCCACTTTTGAGGGGGAGAATAGGCGTGTGATCTTTCTCTTCTTCAGTGGGAGGAGAAATGTGTATGCTAGGGTTATAAATCACGAAGGGATCGAGCTTAACTTTTCATGTTGGGGAGATTGGTCTCTTCCTTACTTTGTTCGAGTTCTATAGTTACTTCTGGGATTGGAACTTGGTGTTATCATTTTGTACTCCAGTTGATTGTCTGATTCAGACAAAGAAGAAGATGGTTAATATCAAGACCCTCAAACGTGATCATGACGTTAAAGTGTTGAATCTATAAAAGGGAATGGTAAGTTTGAGGAGGAGCCGATTCAGAAACTTCACAAGTTTTGAAGAGGCTCTTTACATACGATGGCCTAATTGAGGGGGAGCAAACTCAATTAGTCATCATCTCATGACTCCTGAATACTTCAGTTCAGGACTCGTGAGGGTTATCGACATCTTCTCACAAGCTGATATTATTAGTGATGAAGGGCTTCCAGTTAATGCTCCATGTACACATCATTATGATGATTCCGATTAATCGCAACCATCAGGGGAGAGGAATGTGTACACCAAGGACGCACAACAAGTTCATGTGATCAGGCTTAATCACTTATTCCGGGATTGATAACCGCAGAGATGATCATTGGTTCAACTTGTTACTTTGGTAGTATCACTTCATGTGCACATCACGGGCTGATTAATCGCAACCATCAGGGGAGAGAGAAATGTGTACATCAGGGATGCACAACAGGTTCACATGATCGAGCTTAATCAGTTAATTCGGAGTTGATATCCACAGAGATGATCAGTGCCTCAACCTGTTACTTTGGTGTTATCGTTTCGTCTTGTATATGGTACATGTGGGCTGATTTGGTATATGTAATATAACTGGAATGCATTTTGTGAGATAGAGATGTTGATATCCTATTCCCTAAATGAACAACATTGAAGAAGGTCGAGTCTACAATCTGTTCTACATTCTCTGCTACGTGTTAGAAGACTAAAGATGATACGCAACTAATTATCGAAAGACTTCTTCATTTGAAAGGTTGCCAGTTTGGGGAAGAGCACTAATTAGGGGAGAGTGAATAATCTGTGTTAATCCCTAATTAGATGTGCTCACATTGCTCTTCAGCAAGTTGATTCTCACAAGATACATTTGAGCTGATTTTGTTCTTCTCACAAGATTTCAAGAATATGTGCATAATATGTGTTGCTGATTCTGAGGTATCAAAACTAGCAAGGGGGAAGGAGACATACATCGGAACGCACAACGAGTACACATGATGAGCTTTATCCTTCGTCTTAATTGAAGTCATTCCGGGAAGACAAATGTCATAACCGCAGAGAAAATCTGTGTTTTAACTCGTTCTTTTGGTGTGTTATTCCAACTTCGTGGGGGAAGAAATGAAGAAACAGTTTCTGATGACTAAAGACGTACACAAGGTTTGTATGTGTACTTCGGGTTTCTGAGCTTCATATAATGAGACTAATTGCATCATTTCTACTACTTGGGGGGGAGTGGTCTCTGGATACTTTTGGTACGCATTACTTCAGCCTTCAACAGGGAAGAAAGATGAGAAGAACTATTCAAGCGTGAGATGATACGTTGCTGATCTATCAAAGCTTCACATTAAGAAGGATCAAGTTTAGTCGATTATTCAGGAGCCTCGAAAGCTTTGGTGGTGATAGCTCAAAAAGATGTTGACATGGACATGGGTGATGATGTAGAGGATGAAGCTGATATGACATTATTGGTTGACATACGAAATCTCAAGTAATGTTGTCTTCGAAACTAGCAATGCAAATGATACAGATCTTGATGACCTGATCAAGGCAACAAATGATAGTTGATACTTCCTTCAACCACCGCCAAGTCTGGTTAATCTACCCGGCAATGAAGTGAAAAAGAATGTCATCTACTCACTCTTCACCTCCAACATCACATACAACATCTATTGAGCTTACAATTATGGCTTTGGAACAACTCAGTTTCGAACCCGAGCTTGCAGTTATGGCTTCTAAGCACTACAGCTTAGGACCCGCAACCAACCGTCTATATCGTCCTGATTATTTAGCTGTACCACCACTCACACTTACTCATCAACAATTGGAAAGTTTGTTTGCTCCTTTGTTCACCGAGAATGTCGAATAATGTGCTCCAGATGTATCTACTGTTTTCGTTGCTTGACCTGATGCTATTCCAATTCGAGATACACCTAAATCTACAACAACAACATTGCTGTAGATGCACCTCCAATCGATTTTCCAACGACAGAACAACAAAATGCTTCCAACAACAATGATACAGCTACTGATCAATTAAATCATGAAGTTCTCGCACTTGCTGATTATGATGGACATGCTCTCTTCAATCTATTTGCAGCGGATCCAACCGTTCTTGATTTAGCAGAGTCGTCTTCTTGCAATTTGGATTCGTCTATAATGCATACGTTCTATCAACTTCACCCTACGACACATCGTTGGACTCTAATGAATCTGGAAAACAAGCTGAACACCAAGCATAATGTGGTCAGATATCATCTCATCAAGGAGCGTGTCGAGAAGGGTACTATTGAAGTACACTGTGTGGGACTCGGGCAATTACGATCCATCTAATGAAGAATGGTGGTGGTAATTCTTCATGTATCCTTTTGTACATATTTTAAAACCAAAAAGAAAATAGAAAATTATAAAACCAACAAAATCCATAAAAATCAGAAAAAACTTAAAAATTCCAAAAATATTCTTCTCGCGACATGTCTCTTGTATAATCAATATTATGTACGTTTCTTGAAATGTCATTCAATAATGACACGGAAACATACATATGCTTGAGCGAGAGTTTTTCTATTTTTTCCAAATAATGTTTTTTCTAAAACATGTCGCTTCTCAAAATCTTCTTTAATTATGGCTTGCAGTTATTTCAGACTGCAACCTAAATTTAAACTTATGGCTTGCTATTACTTCAGATAGCAACCCGTTCTTCAAAATGGGGAAAGCATATCGCCAAAAAGATAGCTATTCCTCTCATTGGGTGATGTTCACCCGGGCTCGGATTACTTTATATCTGTGTTTCTTCGATTTAATGTACGTTTCAGTGCATTATTTCTTGTTAAAGAAGAGAAGTCTTCTTTTACCAAAACAAATATTTTTCCATCTATGATTCTTCAGAAAAATATTTTGTATATAAAATGGTGGTTTAAAATAATATTTGAAAATCAATTGGAGTTAAGTTTCTTATAAAATTTGCCACTCAATCTATGACGAAAAGGTTTAATTTTTCACAAAATTTTAAATGTACAAATGGTCATAGATTGAGGGGGAGAGTGATTTCAAATTTTATTTTAGATCATCAAATGTTTTTCTTTGTACATCATAAGTAATGAATAAACATTTGTTGTTATGTGTCAATGCATGAATTTTTTATGAGTTTCTCGTTGAACTCAAAATCATTTATAAACTCATCAGTTTTGACACATAATCGTCCCCCTCATAAATTAAGGGGGAGCTCAAAAATGTTCCTATTATCAGACAAAGTTTAACCTGACCACATCTTCTCCCAAAAACGTTTTCTAACTTATTTAAATCAATTGAGATCCAAAATCTCAAAAGGTTTGATATTTTTGATCGGGGAGAGAATGTGATTTAAATATGAAATCTGATAAAATCTGATCTTTTGGACTCAATAATAGGCTCCCTCATATGTGCTAAACTCTTTCATAATACCGATGCACGTATTAAGGGGGAGCAAAAGGCGTTTGATGAAAAATACCAAAGACCGGCCATTTACTTTAATGCACGGAGTTATAAGGATGATTAAGGTTAGGTATAAGTTCCCATGATCCACCAGAACCGGAAGGATCTTCCCAGGGACAATCCACTAGATAGATTAGAAGTCCTTAGGAATGATTGAAAAAAAGGAGAAAAGTGAGAAAGGGAAGAGTGCCGACTGAGATAGAGCTAGGACTGGAACAAACCCAACAAGGTTCTAGTGATGAAGTATCGGTAAGCACTGAAGGGGTTGAAGAATGGAAAAGAAATGAAATGAGAAAGGGTGAAAAGAAATAGCCCTCCATATATTCAACCTTAGGGCAGAAACCGGGTTCAATTCATAAGCTACTGGCGGTTACCAAGGTAACACCGGTATTGAAGACAAGACATCATGGACCCAGTGACGCACTGCACTAAACTTCCCAACCACTCAAGTTCTCTTAAAAGAGCTTGTTTCATTCTCACGGGGAACCCTATGCAATGTATCGACCGCTCATTGTGAGCTATGTGATACCTAAACAGGAGACGCCTCCCCAGTCTCCAGGAGAGGATCAAAACGCACTATTGAGTCTAGAGCCAAAGAGATCATCCATAAATCTCATTAGGACACATTTACAATATGCTTACTGTTTCACACAATGTGGAAAGTAAGATAATATATTTAGAGTCCTACGCATTATCCTTGCGGTATTGAAAGAACATCTGAGTGATATGCAATTATTCACGATGAAGATGGAAATCCTGCTAGAGTGAATATCAATCAAGCTCTTGGTAGGTGACATGTGAGATCCTTCATGGATCAAACTAGTGACAACTGGAAAGCAACGATCGGGCGATTCATTTTTGAATCAAACTTGTTCCAGGAAATGAATTGACGGATACTTTTGGAAAACCCTTCGATGTGCTCAACTACTTTCTTTCGAGCACATTGACTGCGCATAATGTTCAAACAAAAGTATTTGACATAAAATTGATGTTTATCATAAAACTCTCGTTGTATTGCAAAAACTCTTTCTCTAGTAATACGCGATTGTTTTTCAAAATCAATTTCCTCATTAATCGATGAATCATTAATTCACCGGTTCACTCACTCCGTGTTGTCTACTTTGAGACGCTCCGGTTTGAGAACGGCTAGTACAGCTGCGAAACCCTATCAAGGAAGTTCTTCGGAATTCTACCTGATCACAGGCAGTATTTATACTGATTAACGGGGAACCGTGGTTCTTACAACCCTATTCAACGAAGGTGAACAAAGACACTTTCATGTGTTTATTGCTAACTGTTGTTTGCAGGAACACCCAACGGTTGCAGCTGATGGCAAATGAGACGTCAATTCATAACCTCATGCTCACACCCCGCACTCAAAATTAAAGACATCATGAAAAGTGAAAGATCAACAACAATGCTTCCGCAACTCTAATGCAAAGTTTCATGATCCAGAAAGGTGTGAGCATGACGGTCCGATGGTCACTACTTCACATGGAGGCGATTCCACAAAGGATGATTTGGAGATTTACGGTGGCTGATGATCTCAATGAAAGCTCAAAGATCACACAAGTCAAAGGAACTAATGCTTAAAGATCACTACTTGCCGTACAAAGACAATACTTGAAGAATCAACGGATACAAGCTAGAGCTAAAGATCAATGTATAAAATGCTAAGATTCAATTTATTTTTTCTGGGGTGACCTCCCTTAGGGGGCGATTGTTAGGATTAAGAAAAAGGTTCGGTCACCCCATGTATTTACATACTTAGCGTAGCTCTTAGCTTTATATATATTAGAATAGATATAGTCACACCGCGGAGGACGGACGGGTCTTTACCCACTGTATACTTGATCCACAGCCCATAGGAGGGCGTTTATTGTAAGTGTATAGATACCCTCCTCCCACCAAGGGAGAGGGTTGGTTGTTCTCATTAATACACACACCTCAAAGGTGTTTTCTCTCACTAGAACTTCCCAGACTCTCTCAACTCTCTCTCTCTAACTCTAACAATGACACTCATTGTCACACCCCCAAAATACCTGAATGGCAGCAGAATGGAATACCTGAGGGTGTAACGGATCATAGCACACAACCAGGATATATCGAACGACCTAAAGTGTCGTTTATAAAATACATCGTTTGATTCATTCAAAATATTCAGAGTTATAAAACATAGGTCCCAAAAGTTGGAAAAGGTTTAAGGAAATAATTTAGTACAATCAAACGATAGTTCAAAAGTGCATGAATTCCAAAAGAGACGCGTCATCCTTGATACACAAAGTGACTCCATGCATGCCATGAGAATATGCCTTAGTTACCTGAGAAATACATTGCGAAAAACGGTCAACATAAAGTTGGTGAATAATCATAGGTTTGTAAGTAAATCGTAAGTACATAAGCCGCAAGTAATAAGTAAACCGACAAAATGTCAAAAAAAAGCTACATTGGCTCTTAAGCTCATGACCCCGAAGCTAGACTTTGTAATGGCCTCACCAGAGTGTTTACCAGACACTCAATTATGATAAGACATGAAATGCATTCGTCCCGTTGGAGCAACCCAAACACGAATGGAGGCGTCACCCTCGATAGATCTATCCACTCACTCTCGCTTAGCACTAAAATTAACGGTCCATGATATATAAGGGGACTTAACTTGGTAGTAAGGCAACTTAAGCAATGTATGGAATTTGTAATACTTGGGCATGTACAAAAAAATAATTGTGCAATGTATTCTCCCCCGTGGGATTTAAAATCAAATAAGTAATTAAAACGGGGCTATGAAGACTCACCTCGAAAGGATGGTACAACGATGGTAAAGAAATCGGGACAATGAGGCGCGAACACTAGCCGCAACCTAAATGAATAATCGCGATCTAATTAAGATCAAGCCGTAATGAAATGAATGCATATGCACATGATACCCATACCACTCGTAATTTGGAAAGACTAGTTATCGTCATAGTAAAATAGTTTCCATACTTAGGAAAAATAAGTCCATATATAGAAGTATATAACTTGTCGTATTATCTCGTATAAAAATGTTAGCGTTAAATTCCTTGTATCGAAAACCTTGAAATAACGTCGTTAAGTCGTATAAATATTCCCTTGAGTCATACGTATTAATTTGATAAGAAAATAGTCCTTAGTAACATTTCTAGAAAATATACCGTTTAGCGCGTAAGTTATTATTTTTATTTGTGACCATATATATATATATATATATATATATATATATATATATATATATATATATATATATATATATATATATATATATATATATATATATATATATATATATATATATATATATATATATATATAGTTTGACGATGTTAAAACGGGTATAACTTGGTGGTTTTAAGCTCATTTTCCTTGTTCTTTATGTCCACGGATTCGTTTTTGTATATACTAATATATTTTTGATAACTCGGTTCCTCTAGGTTACGTTTAATGCCTCTATTTGTACGTCGAAATCTGCCAAACAGCAAGCAGTTTTTATAAGAAATAGTTTTCGTCGTTAAATTTGCAAAAATCATATCTCCTTCGTTATAAGCTCGTTTTAATCCATTCTTTCGCCTAAAGTTTCGTTTTTGAAAGTAATTTCTTAATCTTTGGTCAAAACTTAACCACCATCTACTGATTTTCCCACGAAATAAAAATAGGGACAGTAGGTCAATATGTAGTTTCAAAAACCATTTTCCTAGTTTCAAACTTGTTCCAACTTCAACCAAACCACTTTCAATCACCACAAAACTAGTCTAATCCTACCATACACCTTCTTAGGGTGTCATGGGTCCTTAAACATCATCAATCCACTAGGTCTAATAAGGGTTTCTCATGGTTTCATTTCTAGGGTTCAAAGTTAAATATGTACAAAATAGAGTGGTATAAATCATTATATGCATGAGTTCTTGTAAGAAAAGTATATAACCATAGTAATAACTTGTAAAAATTATAAAAATGAGTTTGTTAACTTACTTGAAGGTTTAGGGAGTTTGGATGATGAAAAACCTACTAATCCTTGAGTTTCTATTTCAAAACTCCAACAAGGATGACTAAGTGAACAAGTTTACACCTAGATCTTGAAAAATATGTTGTTCTTGCTTCTTGATCACCCTAGATCGATTATACCATAAGAGAAAATGAGAGAAAGAGTTCTTACTTACACTTGTAAAAATGATTTGTGATAAAATGGATGAAAAGGTGTATTTTATACTAAGGAGACAAATGTTTGGTAAGCATTAAAGTGAGTTGGTGAGATTAGCTCATTAGGACCAGGGGGGGGGGGGGGGGGGTTGGCCGGCGCAAAAAGGAGGGAAAGGGGGGGGGGGTTGTCTTGGGTTTTTATTAAAAAGTTAGTGGTAATGTGTTGTAGTGATAGTTTTAGGTTTTATCGGGTACCGGGTTTGTTAGAAATAAATTTTATTGAAGTTATTCGGGACATAATAAAGTCGTAAAAATTGTAAAAATGTGTCGGGTACAAGTACGGAGAGTTCGGGTGATTATTGTTTAATTTTTGTGAAAACCGTCGTTATTAAGTTAGACGTACAATACGTAATAAATAAATTTCCAAAATACCGGGTAAATTGATATTATAATTTTTATATTATAAAAATGAGTATAAAAATATATTGGATAATAGTCGGGAGTGTCGGACATGTTAGTCACGTTTATAGTTCGCGTATTAGTGTTTATTTAAAATAAACATACGTAAATCGTTAATTGTACAAAAAGTATAAATTTAATTATCCTACGAGTGGAATAGTATGCAAGTGCCCTAATGATGATATGCAGACTATTTCTAGTCCGTATGAAATGTCCCTGATAATAATGCATGAATTCGCCCCTGAACCAATACGGTTACGCGAATTTGAACACTCGTAAACTAAATTTACGACGACATGAGTAATGCACGTGAATAGTGGTTTTCTCTCGGAAATGAATAGTGTCAAGTGAATAGTAAAATTTCTGAATGTGTCTCGGAATGTCAAATTGACCTCAAAAACGATGAATAGTGATCGATGAATAGTAATTTGTGAATAGTAGAATGTCGAAGTTTGGAAAAATGACCTGAAATTGTAGGTTGTGACAGTCGCCCATCCAAAAAGGAATTCAGTCCCTGAATTCAGTTAGTGTTGGTCTCGGTAATAGGCTTGGTGAAAAGCTGTGGATACTTGCGTCGCATTTGGTCTTCTCATTCCCAAGTAAACTCGGGTCCTCTTCGAGAATTCCAGCGAACCTTCACGATCGGAATTCGACTTTGTTTCAACTGTTTGATCTCGCGATCCATTATTTCAACTGGTCCTTCCACAAAGTTAAGCTTGTCATCGAGTTGTATTTCTTCTAATGGTATAATGGCAGACTCGTCCGAAAGACATTTCTTGAGGTTCGAAACATGAAACGTGTTGTGTACGTTGCTAAGTTCTGACGGAAGTTCAAGTTTGTAAGCTACTGGACCAATCCTTTCCAGTATCTTAAACGGACCAATGTATCTCGGGTTCAACTTCCCGCGTTTTCCAAATCGTATCACGCCTTTCCATGGCGAGACTTTCAACATGACCTTGTCTCCGACCTGAAATTCCAATGGTTTGCGTCGAACATCTGCGTAGCTCTTTTGTCGACTTCTAGCAGTTTCGAGTCTCTCTCGAATCTGAATTATCTTTTCTGTTGTTTCTTGCACCATCTCCGGGCCAGTACATTGTACTTCACCGACTTCGGCCCAACAAACTGGAGATCGACACTTACGACCATAAAATGCCTCGAATGGTGCTGCCTTAATGCTCGAATGATAACTGTTGTTGTAGGAAAACTCGATCAACGGCAAATGGTTAGCCCAACCATTTCCAAAGTCAATCACACATGCTCGCAGCATGTCCTCAAGTGTCTGAATAGTTCTCTCGCTCTGACCATCGGTCTGAGGATGGTAAGCAGTGCTCATGTCTAACTTGGATCCAAAAGAATCTTGTAATGACTTCCAAAAGTTTGAAGTAAAACGACTATCTCTGTCAGAAATGATGGAAACTGGTGCACCGTGTCTTGAGACGATTTCCTTGACATAAAGTCTAGCAAGTTGTTCCATAGAATAAGTCTCTCTAATGGGTATGAAATGGGCTGATTTGGTAAGACGATCAACAATTACCCAAATAGCATCGTAACCTCCTGACGTCTTAGGAAGTTTAGTGACAAAGTCCATAGTAATACGTTCCCACTTCCATTGTGGAATCTCTGGTTGTTGAAGTAACCCTAACGGTTTCTGGTACTCGGCTTTCACTTTAGCACAAGTAAGACATTTGCTGACGTAAGTAGCTATTTCTGCTTTCATGTTCGGCCACCAACAAAGCTTTTTGAGATCCTGATACATCTTATCAGAACCTGGATGAATAGAGTACTTCGACTTGTGTGATTCATGCATAATCAATTCTCGTACTCCACCATAGAGTGGTATCCAACTTCGGTCCTTGAAGCATAACACTCCATCTGATCTCTTTACAAAGCCATTTTCGCTTTCTGGCATACCATAAATTTTCTCGTGTGGTCGGTTTTCTTCCTTGAGAGCCTCAATCTGAGCTTCTAGAATTTTTGATGGTAGTGGCGAAATGATAGTCATTCCCAATGACCTAACTCTCAAAGGTTTGAGTCGTTCTTTTCGGCTAAGTGCATCTGTTACAACATTTGCTTTTCCTGGGTGATATCGGATTTCACAATCGTAATCACTCAACAACTCTAGCCAACGACGTTGTCTCATGTTGAGTTCCTTCAGATCAAGTATATGCTGTAAGCTCTTGTGGTCGGTAAAAATTACGCACTTGGTACCATAAAGGTAGTGTCTCCAAATCTTGAGTGCAAAAACTACCGCACCTAACTCCAAGTCGTGCGTAGTGTAATTCTTCTCGTGTATCTTAAGCTGTCTAGATGCATAAGCTATCACCTTCTCGTTTTGCATTAGCACAACTCCAAGTCCTTGATGCGAAGCATCGCAATATACCACAAAGTTCTCAATACCTTCAGGTAGTGACAAAATCGGTGCGCTACAAAGCTTTTGTTTCAATAATTAAAATGCGGACTCTTGTTTTTCTCCCCACGCGTACTTTTCATACTTTTGTGTCAGCTTTGTCAACGACTTCGCTATCTTAGAAAACCCTTCAATAAATCTTCTGTAATATCCAGCCAGTCCTAGGAATTGACAAATTTCCGTAGGAGACTTGGGCGTAGCCCAATCCTTAACTGCCCCAATCTTTGCCGGGTCGACTTGTAATCCTTGGCTATCAATGACATGGCCAAGAAATTGAACTCTTCGTATCCAAAAAATCACACTTAGAAAATTTGGCATACAATTGCTCCTTCTTGAGTAGTTCCAGGATTGTTCTGAGGTGTTCTTCGTGATCTTCCTTACTCTTGGAATAAATCAAGATGTCGTCAATGAATACAATCACAAACTTATCCAGATACGGTTTGCACACCCTATTCATGAGATCCATAAATACCGCAGGTGCGTTGGTTAATCCGAAAGGCATTACTTGAAACTCATAATGACCATAGCGTGTTCTAAATGCCGTCTTCGGGATATCCTCTTCCCGAACTTTAAGTTGATGGTAACCGGATCTTAAATCAATCTTGGAATAACAACTAGAACCTTGTAACTGGTCGAACAAGTCGTCGATTCTGGGGAGTGGATAACGGTTCTTCACCGTTACCTTGTTCAGCTCACGATAGTCGATGCACATTCTGAAAGTTCCGTCCTTCTTCTTCACAAACAAAACCGGTGCTCCCCAAGGCGAGGAACTCGGTCTAATGAATCCTTTGTACAAAAGTTCTTGTAGTTGATTCGACAATTCTTGCATCTCCGAAGGTGCAAGTCTATATGGTGCTCGTGCAATTGGTGCAGCTCCTAGCACTAATTCGATTTGAAACTCAACTTGGCGTGTAGGCGGAAGTCCTGGCAATTCTTCCGGAAAAACTTCTGGAAATTCCTTAACAATTGGCACATCTTCAAGTCGTTTCTCATCCGACTTCTTCTCCGTGATGTGAGCCAAGAATGCATAACAACCCTTCTTTATGTACTTCTCGGTTTTAATGCATGATATGATACTGAGTCTAGTTCCACTTCGCTCTCCACGAACAACTAAAGTTTCACCGTTATAAGGAAGGTGAACAACTTTCTCATCGCAAATAATCCTTGCTCGATGCCAAGATAACCAATCCATACCGATAACAACGTCGAAACTTCCAAGTTCTACGGGCATAAGGTCTATATTGAATGGGTGGCCTAGGAAATTTATAGTGCAACCACGAACAATGGTGTTGGTGTTAACTAAAGACCCATCGGCTAATTCAACGATATAGGAAGTGTCTAATGGGGTTGGTTCTATGTTAAGTAAAGGTGTAAATGCAATAGAAACAAAACTTCTATCCGCTCCTGAATCAAATAAAATGGATGCATAACGATTATTAACGAGGAACGTACCCGCAACAACATTCGGGTCTTCTTTGACATCTTCTCCTCCCATAACATAAGCTCTTCCTCGAGCCATTCCATTTTGGTTTCCAGTTCCTTGATTCTTCTTCTTTGGGCACTCATTCCTAAAGTGTCCAAGTTCTCCACATCAAAAACACGTTACCGGTGGTTTCTGATTGCCACCAAAGTTTGGACTCTTGCAATCTTTGGTGTAGTGACCAACCTTCTTGCAGTTGCCACATAGATCTGGGCAACGTCCTGGGTTATGATGCTTCTGACACCTTTCGCACTTGGGTAAATTACCCTCATATCCTTTCCTTTCAGTCGGTCCTGCAGCATAAGCCCTTGCTACTTCTTGCCTCTTAGGTGGCGGCTGAACAGCATTTCCACCTTGGTTGAAATCAAACCTTCTCTTGTTGTTGTTGTTATTGTTGTTTCGGTTATTGGGATAGTTGCGGTTCCGATTGTTATTATAGTTGTTGTTGTTTCGAGTGTTGGTGTAGTTGGTGTTGTTTGAACGGTTATTGTTGTTGACAGTAGCTTTTCCTTTTACCACTTGGACCATGAGTTTCTGAGTTATACGAATAGCCTCTTCCATTGATTGAGGATCAAAAGAAATCACATCTCCTCGAACACTTTCAGGCAATCCACCAACAAAGATTTCCATCTTTTTCTCATCGTCGGGAACCATAGTTGGACATAGTGCAGCCAACTCCTGAAACCTCCTGAAGTAGGTCTCGATATCATCACCTTTAGTCACAAGCTCATAAAATTCTGTTTCCAGCTTTTGCACCTCGGTACGAGGGCAAAACTTCTTAGACATCAGTTTCTTGAATTCCTCCCAAGTGAGCTTGTAAGCATTCTCCATGCCAATCGGCTGAGCATACGAATTCCACCAAGACATAGCTTCATCAAGAAGCATACCAGTAGCAAATTTTACCTTGCTGGCATCCGGGCATCCGCACATGAGAAATACATTCTCAGTCTTTTCAAACCAGCGGATCAAAGCAACCGCTCCTTCAGTGCCCTTAAACTTGATAGGATCACTAATCTTGAAATCTTTCCATGTACATTCACGCCTAGTAGCAGTTGGTTCAACTGCCCCTGTATTAGAAGCAGTCTCGGCAGCCCTAGCAGCAGTGTTGCAAAAATCGGCTGAGGCGGCCGATTAATCGGCCTCGGCCTTGGAACTTGGAGGAAATTCCAAGGTAATCGGCCGAGGCGACCGAGGCGGCCGATTAATCGGGAAAAAATCGCAACTCGGCCCCCGACCGCCTCGGGACCGATTCACGATTTTTGCAACATTGCCTAGCAGCAACCTCAGCTCTCTCAATCTCCAGAGCTTCTGCAATACTATCCCTGACCAACTTGCGGATAGCGGCTTGAGTCATAGCGGGTGTTTCTGGTGCAGTCTTACTTTTCCTTGGTGCCATACTTCTGATAATCACAATGGAAATAGCCATGAGAAAAATCATACTAGAAATAGTCATCGAACCAAAGATGTACACCCACAACATGTATATACATATACAACCACAACAAGTACAAATACAACCACGACATGTACGAATACAACCACAGTCTGTCTAGATATCACCACGACAAGTATATATACAACCACAACAACCATGACACGTATATATATAACCACAACCTGTATCAATACAACCACGACATGTATAGATACAACCACAACCTGTATAAATATGACAACAATAAAGAGCAACCACGAAACATCATAAATATAATCACAACACATGAATATAATACATGAAAATTTCGGCCTACATGGACCGATATAATATATAGCACAACATTTCCAACATAGTAGAGTCGCACTTGATATATTTGTTTGTACAACAACCAAAAGACTACAAGTTCTTGAACTATGTCCCACACCTCGGGACTAGGAAAGTAATAAAAGCTAATATAATACCAGTCTATGTCTAGGCTCCTCCAGGTGCTCTAGATGGTCCAGGCTCTCCTCTCAAGCGGCGAATCTCACGATCCATCGCAACCACGATCTCCTCAAGATGCTGGACTCGTAACTGAAAAGAAGCATCTCTGCGCTCCAATACGACTAACCTCTCTCGGATCAATGCCAACTGGTCTACCTGCTCCCACTGAGTCTCCTGTGTCGCCTGAGCTCTATCTCGAATCTCAGGTAGCTCATCTCTAAGTAGATCAATCTGCTCCTGGTGCCTCAACTGTCGTGCCTCGAGTCCATGGTATGACACATCAATATCAACTCTGCCCTGAATCAAATCCTCAACCTGCTCCTCGATAGCCTCAAGTCGAGTGGTAATAATCTCATCCACTCTATACCCCAACCTATCAACTTGCTCCTGCTGAGCACCTAACTGATCATCTAGCGTAACGGCTGTAGGATCCCTAGCTGCAGCCGCTCTCGAACTCTCACCTATGTGGTATACTGGTGGTGGTGAAAGGTCAGTAGTCTCGGTAGTAGGTGAATCTGGGGTGGTAAGCCTTGCACGCTTCCTGAGCGGCAAGAGTGATGTAGATATAGGAGTAGTAGTGGGTATGGCTGGTGGTGGTGGTGTAGGCACAGTAGGACTAGGGAGGGTCCTATAAGTAGATGTAGCTGGGCGAACACTCTTCCTAGCAACCAGAATGGTCTTACTCCTAGGAAACATAAGTCTCGGTTCTGACGAAGTGGTAGTAGTAGGTGATGGTATGTCAGTGGGTACAGTAGGATGGACATGAGGAGTAGGAGCCGTCTCCTCCTCCTCGAAAGGCTCGGTGTCATCATCTGATGCCAAAAGTGGCAACTCAGGTGCAGGAGAAACAAGTGGTGAAACAGCAGTGGAGGACATAGAGTCCTCATCATCGGAGTCTGATATGGTGTAAAGTATGACAGTGTCGGGATTCGAAGACATGTCTCTGTGATAATCAAGGCGAAATAAAATAAATAACTCGTAAAATGGAATCACCAAAAATAAGTAAATATGCACTTATGATGAAATGATGATATGCTATGATGGTGTGGTTATAGTCTAGGGTCCATGATGCATCCTAGTTCTCTATAACCTTGGCTCTGGTACCAATCTGTCACACCCCCAAAATACCTGAATGGCAGCGGAATGGAATACCTGAGGGTGTAACAGATCATAGCACACAACCAGGATATATCGAACGACCTAAAGTGTCGTTTATAAAATACATCGTTTGATTCATTCAAAATATTCAGAGTTATAAAACATAGGTCCCAAAAGTTGGAAAAGGTTTAAGGAAATAATTTAGTACAATCAAACGATAGTTCAAAAGTGCATGAATTCCAAAAGAGACGCGTCATCCTTGATATACAAAGTGACTCCATGCATGCCATGAGAATATGCCTTAGTTACCTGAGAAATACATTGCGAAAAATGGTCAACATAAAGTTGGTGAATAATCATAGGTTTGTAAGTAAATCGTAAGTACATAAGCCGCAAGTAATAAGTAAACCGACAAAATGTCAAAAAAAAGCTACATTGGCTCTTAAGCTCATGACCCCGAAGCTAGACTTTGTAATGGCCCCACCAGAGTGTTTACCAGACACTCAATTATGATAAGACATGAAATGCATTCGTCCCGTTGGAGCAACCCAAACACGAATGGAGGCGTCACCCTCGATAGATCTATCCACTCACTCTCGCTTAGCACTAAAATTAACGGTCCATGATATATAAGGGGACTTAACTTGGTAGTAAGGCAACTTAAGCAATGTATGGAATTTGTAATACTTGGGCATGTACAAAAAAATAATTGTGCAATGTATTCTCCCCCGTGGGATTTAAAATCAAATAAGTAATTAAAACGGGGCTATGAAGACTCACCTCGAAAGGATGGTACAACGATGGTAAAGAAATCGGGACAATGAGGCGCGAACACTAGCCGCAACCTAAATGAATAATCGCGATCTAATTAAGATCAAGCCGTAATGAAATGAATGCATATGCACATGATACCCATACCACTCGTAATTTGGAAATACTAGTTATCGTCATAGTAAAATAGTTTCCATACTTAGGAAAAATAAGTCCATATATAGAAGTATATAACTTGTCGTATTATCTCGTATAAAAATGTTAGCGTTAAATTCCTTGTATCGAAAACCTTGAAATAACGTCGTTAAGTCGTATAAATATTCCCTTGAGTCATATGTATTAATTTGATAAGAAAATAATCCTTAGTAACATTTCTAGAAAATATACCGTTTAGCGCGTAAGTTATTATTTTTATTTGTGACCATATATATATATATATATATATATATATATATATATATATATATATATATATATATATATATATATATAGTTTGACGATGTTAAAACGGGTATAACTTGGTCGTTTTAAGCTCATTTTCCTTGTTCTTTATGTCCACGGATTCGTTTTTGTATATACTAATATATTTTTGATAACTCGGTTCCTCTAGGTTACGTTTAATGCCTCTATTTGTACGTCGAAATCTGCCAAACAGCAAGCAATTTTTATAAGAAATAGTTTTCGTCGTTAAATTTGCAAAAATCATATCTCCTTCGTTATAAGCTCGTTTTAATCCATTCTTTCGCCTAAAGTTTCGTTTTTGAAAGTATTTTCTAAATCTTTGGTCAAAACTTAACCACCATCTACTGATTGTCCCACGAAATAAAAATAGGGACAGTAGGTCAATATGTAGTTTCAAAAACCATTTTCCTAGTTTCAAACTTGTTCCAACTTCAACCAAACCACTTTCAATCACCACAAAACTAGTCTAATCCTACCATACACCTTCTTAGGGTGTCATGGGTCCTTAAACATCATCAATCCACTAGGTCTAATAAGGGTTTCTCATGTTTTCATTTCTAGGGTTCAAAGTTAAATATGTACAAAATAGAGTGGTATAAATCATTATATGCATGAGTTCTTGTAAGAAAAGTATATAACCATAGTAATAACTTGTAAAAATTATAAAAATGAGTTTGTTAACTTACTTGAAGGTTTAGGGAGTTTGGATGATGAAAAACCTACTAATCCTTGAGTTTCTATTTCAAAACTCCAACAAGGATGACTAAGTGAACAAGTTTACACCTAGATCTTGGAAAATTTGTTGTTCTTGCTTCTTGATCACCCTAGATCGATTATACCATAAGAGAAAATGAGAGAAAGAGTTCTTACTTACACTTGTAAAAATGATTTGTGATAAAATGGATGAAAAGGTGTATTTTATACTAAGGAGACAAATGTTTGGTAAGCATTAAAGTGAGTTGGTGAGATTAGCTCATTAGGACCAAGGGGGGGGGGGGGGGGTGGTTGGCCGGCGCAAAAAGGAGGGAAAGGGGGGGGGGTTGTCTTGGGTTTTTATTAAAAAGTTAGTGGTAATGTGTTGTAGTGATAGTTTTAGGTTTTATCGGGTACCGGGTTTGTTAGAAATAAATTTTATTGAAGTTATTCGGGACATAATAAAGTCGTAAAAATTGTAAAAATGTACGGGTACAAGTACGGAGAGTTCGGGTGATTATTGTTTAATTTTTGTGAAAACCGTCGTTATTAAGTTAGACGTACAATACGTAATAAATAAATTTCCAAAATACCGGGTAAATTGATATTATAATTTTTATATTATAAAAATGAGTATAAAAATATATTGGGATAATAGTCGGGAGTGTCGGACATGTTAGTCACGTTTATAGTTCGCGTATTAGTGTTTATTTAAAATAAACATACGTAAATCGTTAATTGTACCAAAAGTATAAATTTAATTATCCTACGAGTGGAATAGTATGCAAGTGCCCTAATAATGATATGCAGACTATTTCTAGTCCGTATGAAATGTCCCTGATAATAATGCATGAATTCACCCCTGAACCAATACGGTTACGCGAATTTGAACACTCGTAAACTAAATTTACGACGACATGAGTAATGCACGTGAATAGTGGTTTTCTCTCGGAAATGAATAGTGTCAAGTGAATAGTAAAATTTCTGAATATGTCTCGGAATGTCAAATTGACCTCAAAAACGATGAATAGTAAAATGATGAATAGTGATCGATGAATAGTAATTTGTGAATAGTAGAATGTCGAAGTTTGGAAAAATGACCTGAAATTGTGGGTTGTGACACTCATATTCTTCCACAATCCAAGACCTCCCAATCCACATAATCAACATAATATTTCGATCCTACACTTGGTTCACCCCTTATTAAAGTAGGTGATCCCTCTAACATTAACATACCATGCAATATTGGGCATATGCATGTGTGGAAAGCTTATATCGATCTTAGGTCTCCTATAAACATCATGACTAAGACCTATTATAATTAGGTAATGAAGAAGCAACTTGAGTATAGGATGATGCCTAACACGAATCGGATGAGCAACTTTGTATGAAGAGTGAAAGGATTACATGTCTTTATAGGAAACTTCACTTATGTTACCGATTTTGTGATTGTAGGGATGACAAAAAAAAACAGAAAATAATCACGGCCAATAAACTATAGCTGGAATCCTGTTATCAGTAGCGATTCGCCTTCTTTCAATAGTAGTTCTCTCTCTCCAGAAGGTAATGGGTTACTCCTACAGCAATTTTCAAGGGGATGTTGTACGTACCATATTCGCCCGGTAATAGATGGTTGCCTAAGTCAAGTAGTGTTCGGAAAACCGTTTGTTGAGGCCTCTAAGATGGGTTATGATCCGTCCCTAGGGATAGTTACATTCAAGGAAGAGAACAATGAGATTGCTTACCAAATGCCCTATAAGATTGAACAATACCGCGTTCTATCAAACATAGATAAGGAACACAAGCAAGCGGTTTATTATAGGAATGATGAGGATAGACGTAGAGGAGTGGATTATGTCATGAGTAGAATACTTGACTTCTACAAGGAATGTTTGCAACTAGGTCCGGAATACAAAACCAAGATTGGAGATGACCTAGAGAATGAGACCAATGATGAGGTCACGTAATAGCCCATGACCTTGAGTCTAGCTACAAGACTCGTAAATAAAGAAAAGCGCTTCTTGGGAGGCAACCCATGTTTTGTGTGATTTTTATTTGTTTGATTGTTATTTGTTTCCGTATGCATGCTTTATTTTTATTGTTGGTAGATCATGTTTCAACTAAAATTGTGAAAATGCTTTATTTTATTGTTGAACTTCGTCTTAACTTCATATAAAGGTATTTTGCAAAAACTAAGTGTAAGGAGAAACCCCAAATTTGTTTCTAAGAATGAAATTGATCATGATTCGCCACAATATTAAATGAACATGTATATTAGTATTTGTTAGATTCAAATGCTTGTATCGAGTCATAATGATGTTTTACAGGATTTTCTAGGAAGTAGGACATAAATTTTTCCATAAATTTTCCGGAAACTTAACGTAAAGATTTCTGCAGGTCACTTCTAACGGCGTCAGGAATTAACACCTAATGGCGTCATGTGTAAAATTCTGGAAATTTTTCGAGTTTTGTTTTTCTAACGGAGTCTTAAAGTTTTTGTTAATTCTTTAGTTTTATAAACTCCAGGAAATCTGTAAACATTCATTCCACAAGCATTATATCTTACATTGTTTTCTAGGATTTGTTAGTATATATAGATTGCCGCCGATTTTACGCGAGGTTGTCTTGTTTGTTTTCTCAGGTTTAACAGGTTATATATGACAAGAAGATGATTTATTTTCTGGAAGGGAAGCTTTGAATGTTCATTTTCTTGGAGGAAGATCTAACCTTGTTGACACACTATCCACACCGAACGAATCAGAGGAGCATTTGTTTTCATTCTTTTACCTGTTTTACTTTTACATCCTTTAATTGAACATTGGGGACAATGTTCATCCCAAGTGTAAGGGGAGGGTAAATAATGATACCTTATAAGATACAATTGTACTTGAGTTTGTTTGTTTGATGGTAGGTGTGTAATAAAACTAAGAGAAATACTTGTTAGTGTAATTTTAGCGCCAAATTTAAATTTTTTTACAACATTTAGGAGTGAAACTTTAGCCTTAGCAAGCGTCTCATGGATAGGAGTTGTATGACTAGCACAAAACCGTACCATTAAGAAAAAATTTCCACCCAAATATGTGAGGTTCGCCTTTAGATTTGATAGGAAAAGCATTCATTATTAGTGCTTATGAGTGTACCGGTAGCATTTAGATTTTAGAACTTGCGTTAGTGATGCATTCCGAGACCGCTAGTGAGACTACATTCGTGTAGTAGGATTTACTATATGATAAGAGGAATTAGGATCACTCTTGTGTTTAAACCCGTATCATAATTACTTGACCATTTAAGTCATATTACTTGGCTAGTAAAGTCAATTAATTTTTCCCACACCTTAGCGTTGTACTCATTTATAGTACACGAAACCCCTAGTACACCTCTTCGAGCCTATCTTTTCATTTCTAACTTTAAGCATCTTACTTAAAGGAAGAATTTGTTACAACCCACCCAAATGTGCAACCAAATCGCCTTAGCCTTCCGTGTATGCACTCATCTTTAGTGCATTATTATTATTTGTTTAAACCCTTAGTTAATTATCTAATTGAGGCGAAAAATGATCCGTTTTTAGGGGGTCATTTAAGCCCGGAATTGAATTTATTTGATCAAATATTGCCCTAAATCGTTCTTTTTGTGATTTTAGGTACTTTTGGAGTGAATTCTGGAAAATGAAGAAGTTTGGACGTTTTTGGAGCATAAAAGTGAAGAAAACGGCAAAGTCTTAATTTTTCTTGCTGGGAACAGTACCGACGGCGTCACAAGCTTCTTCATGACGGCGTCAAGAGTAATACAAGAGGTGGAAGTGGATAAAGTCCGTGACAGTCCAGAAATTTTTGTGCATTGGAGATGACGGCGTCACCCAAGGCCGTCATGTGTAAAATTAAAGAGTGATGGCCTAGAAAATTTCCTGAAGGCGTCACGTAGGCCGTCACGTGTTAACTTGTCAAAACTTGCGCGCGGAGTAGCTGATATTGTTTTGGTCATAACTTTTCCATACGAACTCGGATTTAGGTGATTCAAAAGCCCACGCGAAGAGGACGAAGAAATCTACAATTTGGTGAAGAAAAATTGGTCAAGACGCCGTCACTCTTTACGGGGTGACGCTGTCAAGCCTTGCCGACAGAAAACTTGCCTATAAATATAACATCATAACTTCACTTTTTGTAAGCCCTAAACCCTAAGGCTGATTCTTGGGTTTAGGTAGGTGTTTTTCCAGAAACTTAGAGGGTTTCAATCACTCCATAAACATCATGTATTGGTTTGTTGATTCTATCTTAATTATCTTTTCCATTATCATTGTTGCTTGCTCTTCTTTGATGATGTTTTGCTAATTCACCTTGTGTCTACTTATGATTGTGTGAAACTTGTATATAATTGATTAGATCTTATTGATTCCTTGTTGATGTTTGTGTCTATCTTCATCAATTAGGGTGTGACACTTTGATAGATCTAATTGGTTTAGCTTATAATTCTTGTTTCCTATTGTCTCTTGTTTAATTGAATGAATTCGATGTTAGGCTTAAGAAAACTGGCAGACTTCCATAGGGTAACATGCTTAAACGTCTTAAGAAACATGAACCAATGCGTACTACATTATTTTGGTTGTATTTAATGCATGAGCAAATTCTAATGATCCAATGTTAGGAGCTTCTAGCAGGCTCGACATAGGAGTGAAGTAGGAGCTTATAGAGTTGGGGAAGTACGTACGCCACCCCACGAATGGTATTAAGGAATACAACCCGTGAATTGAAACAATGTGTGACAATTCAATAGGTAGAATTGGATAGCTATCAAGGAGTAACATATCATGGGTAGACATGCTTCACATCCCTTGTAGAACCTTAGTTTAGTTTTCTTGCTCATTAGTTTAATTAGTAGCTTTTGGGTTAGTTGATTAGCAACTAATTCCGCCCCTCCTTCCAATACCCGAGATTTTTACCTGCTTTTCATAATATATAAAAACATAAAAAGAATCATCCTTCACCTTTAGACCTAGTTAGATTAATTTCAATCCTAACGACACTATTCCTGAGTTGAACGATCAATCCCCCGGTACTTGTCACTATACTATACTACAACGATCAGGTACACTGCCTGGTGGGAGTTGTAAGCTTCTCGAGATCCCTCGAGAGGTAAAGGCTGGTGCAATTCCCACACATCAAGTTTTTGGCGTCGCAGCCCGGGGAATAGTTATTGTTTAGGTTGAATTTGATTTTTATTAGGTCTACTCATTAGATTCCTATCAAGTGAGATTTTTTTCTTTTTATTTTGTAGCTTTCTCGTAGTCTATCTTTTCTTTGTGATTTTGTTTGTAATTTGCTTCAAATGGACTTTACACTTAGACTTCTAAGATTGCAAGATAAGGTTGAGTGGCTAGAACACCAAAGAGTTCAAAATACCTCATTTAGAGACACCTATGAATCATATGAGCCTTCACCTAGGATAGATTCTTATGAACAACCTCCATGTTTAAGATCTAGTTTTAGTGAGGCCAATAGGAAAAGCGACCTAGTTTGCCAAGGAATTGTGGATAGAGCTATAGCAATAAACCATAAGTTGGATGAAGCAATAGGTTTGCTTTTATCACTACCTAAGAAAACAATTGAGGGGGATTTAGCTGAGCATGATCACATTGATAAAAAAGACCTAGGTTTTATGACCAATGACTTTGAATCTCAAGGAACACATGATGAATCCTTTAGGCAAATTGAATATAAGATTATTGAGAATGATCCTTATGATTCGGACATAGAAGTTGAGATGCCTAGAGAAGCACGTGAGATACTTAGGAGAATACTTAGGATAGATTCTACCAAAACACATGATGAGGATATAGGTGATCTTGACACATGGAATGATGAGGTCAATAACATAAGCCCACAAAATACTCAACCATCATTTGAAGCACACACACCGCCCGTGACTTACCCGGAAGAAGTAGAAGAAACTTTAGGAATTCTGATGGAGGTAGAACCCTTGGACCAGGCACCACTTGAGGATATAGTTTTGAATACTTGTAGTGATAACCTTACTCCTAGTTCTAGGGAATTTCCTATTGTTGATGAACCGGTACCTCAATCTTTACACAGCTTTCCATCCTTAGATATATTTCTAGGAGACAAAAGAGGAACCGACCCACCCATCAACCAATATTATCCGGGTAGTTTTAGGATGAAGGAAGCCATTCACTCACCCCCATCACCTCACGTGGCATATTTCTGCCCTAAGGGTGTGTATCGCTACTTCCACCCGCACTTAATCCAAAGTGTAGGGAAAACCTCCCCTATTTCCGTTAAATAAGGGTAGAGTCAGGTTCGTGACTCGAACAAAAGCAAGCGCTTATTGGGAGGAAACCCAAGCTTTATTTATTTATTTATTTATTTGTTTGTTTGTTTGATTCTATTTGTTTCTGTATGCATGTTTTATTTTTGTTGTTTATGGCTCATATTTCAAAGTAAATTGTGAAAATGCTTTATTTTGTTTTTAACTTCGTCTTAATTACATATAAACGTATTTTACAAAAGATAAGTGTAAGGGGAGACCCAAATTTGTTTATAAGAATGAAATTGAGCATGATCCACAACAATATTAAATGAACATGTATATTAGTAATTGTTTGAGTCAAATGCTTGTATCGAGTCATAATGATGTTTCGTAGGATTTTCCAGGAAGTAGGACGTAAGTTTTTCCAGAAATTTTCCGGAAACTTAACGTAAAGATTTCTGCAGGTCACTTCTGACGGCGTCAGGAGTTAACTCCTGACGGCGTCATGTGTAAAATTTTGAAAATTTTGCTAGTTTTGTTTATACCGGAGTCTTAAAGTTTTTGTTGATTCTTTAGTTTTATAAACTCCAGGAAATCTGCAAACATTCATTCCACAAGCATTATATCTTCAATTGTTTTGTTTTTATTCCTAAGTCTGGAATTACATCTAGTTGTGAGTTTTCTTTGTTCGGATTGATGCTTTGGGTTTTTGTGATTGTTTTCTCAGGTTTAACAGGTTATATATGATAAGAAGATGATTTATTTTTTTGGAAGGGAAGCTTTGAATGTTCATTTTTCTTGAAGGAAGATCTAACCTTGTTACCGCACTATCCACACCGAACGAATCAGGGGAGTATTTGATTTCATTCTTTTACCTATTTCACTTTTACATTCTTTAATTGAACATTGGGGACAATGTGCATCCTAAGTGTAAGGGGAGGGTAAATGATGATACCTTATAGGATACACTTGGACTTGAGTTTGTTTGTTTGATGGTAGGTGTGTAATAAAACTAAGAGAAATACTTGTTAGTGTAATTTTAGCGCCAAATTTAAATTTTTTTACAACATTTAGGAGTGAAACTTTAGCCTTAGCAAGCGTCTAATGGATAGGAGTTGTATGACTAGCACAAAACCGTACCATTCAGAAAAATTTTTCACCCAAATATGTGAGGTTCGCCTTTAGATTTGATAGGAAAAGCATTTACTATTAGTGCTTATGAGTGTACCGGTAGCATTTAGATTCTAGAACTTGCGTTAGTGATGCATCCCGAGACCGCTAGTGAGACTACATTCGTGTAGTAGGATTTACTACATGATAAGAGGCATTAGGATCACCCTTGTGTTTCAACCCGTATCATAATTACTTGACCATTTAAGTCATATTATTTGGCTAGTAAAGTCAACTAATTTTTCCCACACCTTAGCGTTGTACTCATTTTTAGTACACGAAACCCCTAGTGCACCCCTCCGAGCCTATCTTTTCGTTTCTAACTTTAAGCATCTTACTTAAAGGAAGAATTTGTTACAACCCACTTAAATGTACACCCAAATTGCCTTAGCCTTCTGTGTATGCACTCATCTTTAGTGCATTATTGTTATATGTTTAAACCCTTAATTAATTTTCTAATTGATTACATAGTTGCTAAGTCGAGTCATATCCTTGTACATATTGTTTTGGGACGATTGGGACTCATGGGTAAAGTACTTATGTTATGAAGTAATGGGGAAGAACATCATTTATTACCCCCATATGTGCGTTAATTTTAAAAGTACTCCAAGTGTTTTGATTATCTTGATTTGAGTCATTAGATTAGTTTATTGTAAAGTATGTAAAAATTCCAGTGTAAGGGGAATGTTCATTCCTTATGACGTATTATTTTGGATGGTAGGGTAAGAGTGTATGCAAAAAAAAAATAAAAAAGAATAAAAAAAATGAAAAATTAAGAAAAAGAAAGAAAAAATAGAAAAAAAAAGAAAATAGAAAAAACATACGGACTACCATCCCGTTTCATTCTATGTTTATTTTATGTTTTTGTTATTTTTGAATTATTAGCTTAAGTCGAGTCTAGTCTTGGCTTAGCAACGCCATGTTATACATGTAATTAACCAAGATGATTAACTCGCCACCAGTAAAGATTGCCTATATTCAACAAAACCGTGTATTCCATATCCCTACACCTAATGTTATAATTCTTTAAAAGACCTCTTTGATAGTTTATCCTAGGTGCTTACGTCATGTGGTGGAGGTTTGATCCTTTCCCAAGCCTATGGTAATCTATTTTGTTATGACAGGTAGTGGGAGATGTTTTCCATTTCCATATTTTGATATATACTTTATTACACCCGAGAGATGTGAGTATCTAAATACTATTTGTGAGGTGCTAGTGTATGACCTTCGTGCTTGTCTTTGGTCTTTAGTGGAACAATTATTTTTTGTAATTACTTTTATATTAGTGTTAAATGACCCTAACTTGTATTTTGATTAGAATAAAAGCGCATTTGCTTGAGGACAAGCAAATCTCAAGTGTAAGGGTATATGATGAGGCGAAAAATGATCCGTTTTTAGGGGGTCATTTAAGCTCGGAATTGAATTTATTTGATCAAATATTGCCCTAAATCGTTCCTTTTGTGATTTTAGGTACTTTTGGAGTGAATTCTGGAAAAGGAAGCAGTTTGGACGTTTTTGGAGCATAAAAGTGAAGAAAACGGCAAAGTCTTAATTTTCCTTGCTGGGAACAGTACCTGACGGCGTCACAAGCTTCTTCATGACGGCGTCAAGAGTAATACAAGAGGTGGAAGTGGATAAAGTCCGTGACTGTCCAGAAAGTTTTGTGCATTAGAGATGACGGCGTCACCCAAGGCCGTCATGTGTAAAATTAAAGAGTGATGGCCTAGAAAATTTCCTGAAGGCGTCACGTAGGCCGTCACGTGTTAACTTGTCAAAACTTGCGCGCGGAGTAGCTGATATTGTTTTGGTCATAACTTTCGCATACGAACTCGGATTTAGGTGATTCAAAAGCCCACGCGAAGAGGACGAAGAAATCTACAATTTGGTGAAGAAAAATTGGTCATGACACCGTCACTCTTTACGGGGTGACGCTGTCAAGCCTTACCGACAGAAAACTTGCCTATAAATATAACATCATAACTTCACTTTTTGTAAGCCCTAAACCCTAAGGCTGATTCTTGGGTTTAGGTAGGTGTATTTCCAGCAACTTAGAGGGTTTCAATCACTCCATAAACATCATGTATTGGTTTGTTGATTCTATCTTAATTATCTTTTCCATTATCATTGTTGCTTGCTCTTCTTTGATGATGTTTTGCTAATTCACCTTGTGTCTACTTATGATTGTGTGAAACTTGTATATAATTGATTAGATCTTATTGATTCCTTGTTGATGTTTGTGTCTATCTTCATCAATTAGGGCGTGACACTTTGATAGATCTAATTGGTTTAGCTTATAATTCTTGTTTCCTATTGTCTCTTGTTTAATTGAATGAATTCGATGTTAGGCTTAAGAAAACTGGCAGACTTCCATAGGGTAACATGCTTAAACGTCTTAAGAAACATGAACCAATGCGTACTAGGTTATTTTGGTTGTATTTAATGCATGAGCAAATTCTAATGATCCAATGTTAGGAGCTTCTAGCAGGCTCGACATAGGAGTGAAGTAGGAGCTTATAGAGTTGGGGAAGTACGTACGCCACCCCACGAATGGTATTAAGGAATACAACCCATGAATTGAAACAAGGTGTGACAATTCAATAGGTAGAATTGGATAGCTAGCAAGGAGTAACATATCATGGGTAGACATGCTTCACATCCCTTGTAGAACCTTAGTTTAGTTTTCTTGCTCATTAGTTTAATTAGTAGCTTTTGGGTTAGTTGATTAGCAACTAATTCCGCCCCTCCTTCCAATACCCGAGATTTTTACCTACTTGTCACTATACTATACTACAACGATCAGGTACACTGCCTGGTGGGGGTTGTAAGCTTCTCGAGATCCCTCGAGAGGTAAAGCCTGGTGCAATTCCCATGCATCAATTAAGACGGCGAGTTGACGGCGTCACAACTTAACACATGACGCCGTCACCCTGTAGAATCTATATATAGTTTTCCAAATTTCATTCATTAGTGTGCAACTTTGAGGGAAAAACCCTAGGTCGAATTTCCAGCTTTTTCAAGGGTTTCAACGCTTAAAATATTTCATGTTCAATAAAAGATAAGTACTCTTTCAAATCATTCAATATGTCTATGTGTTGTTTGATTATATCTTACGCTTGTCTTTTATTTAACATGCTAGGCTTGATTTCTTTTGTGTTTGCTTAGATGTAGTGAAACCTAGATGTTGATTATGGGTTGATTGTTTGTTCATAATTGTTACAGATGATTGTATTCGATGTTAGGCTTAAGAAAACTAGCAGACTTCCATTGGTAACTTGCTTGAACGTCTTAAGAAACATGATCGGAGGTGTACTACGATATTTGGTTGTATTTAATGCGTAGGAGAATTCTAATGATCCCATATTAGGAGCTTCTAACGGCTCGACATAGGAGTGAAGTAGGATCCTATAGAGTTAGGGAATATTGTACACGGCCCTACGACTAGTATTAAGGAATATGACCCGTCATCGATGCAACTATAACAAGCTATCAACCTATAAAAGATATCTAGAGAGTAATGAAACCTAAGTAAACACAGCTTTCCTCATTATTGTTACCACCACATTAGTATAATTAGTTTATTTTCATTTATGTTATTTTATTTTGATTGCATCTTTAGATAAATTGGGTTAGTTGGCTAGCAACTAATTCCACCCACTCATTCAAAACCTGAGATTTTTAATTGCTTTCCATAAAATATAAAAATACAAAAAGAATCATCCTTCACCTCTAGACCTAGTTATTAGGCTTTCTAATCCTAGCGACACTATTCCTGAGTTGAACGATCAATCCCCCGGTACTTGTCACTATACTATACTACAACGATCAGGTACACTGCCTGGTGGGGGTTGTAAGATTCTCAAGATCCCTTGAGAGGTAAAACCTTTTGTGAGGGTGCAATCCCACGCATCACTTCTACTTCATTCTAGGTCGAGCGGACTACTAGCTCCTAACGTAGTATCACTAGCAGTTGCCTACGCATTAAATACAACCAATAAATCGTAGTACACCTCCGATCATGTTTCTTAAGATGTTCAAGCAAGTTACCGAATGGAAGTCTGCCAGTTTTCTTAAGCCTAACATCGAATTCAATCATCCACAACAATTATAAACAAACCATCAACTAATAATCAACATCTAGATTTCATTACATCTAAGCAAACACAAGAAAAACCTAGCTTAGCATGTTAAAAAGGAGACAAGCATAAGATAAAATCAAGCAACACATAGACATATTGAATGATTATTGGAAAACTTATCTTCAATTGAACATGGATGGAACAAGGGTTGAAACCCTTGTTGTTACAGAAAATTCGTCTAGGGTTTGCACACAAAAGTTCTTTAAAAGTTCCCCCACTTATGAATGATAATTATAAAACTATATATAGATTTTACACCTTGACGGCGTCACGTTATAGCTTGTGACGCCGTCAACTCGCCGCCAAATTAAAGGTCGTATTGTCTAGATCCAATCTTGACGCCGTCATGTTTAGAATAAGCTCTGGGCCGTCACTTGTAAATCGATCCTGACGGCCTTGGTAACGCCGTCAGGCATTTTTGCCGTGAAATAGTTCTGGGCCGTCATGTGTATTTTCCATATCCACCTATTTTGCCAAGCTTGACGCCATCACTTGTATGGCCTTGACGCCGTCAGGTACTGTTCTCAGCAAGGATTTTGAGACTTTGTCGTTTTCTTCACTTAATCGCTCCAAAAACGTCCAAAATACTTCCTTTTCCAGATTTCTTCTCAAAAGTACCTAAAATGACAAAAGGAACGATTTAGGGCAATAATTGATCAAATAATTACGAATTCGGGCTTAAATGACCCCCTAAAAGCGGTACACTTTTCGCCTTATCAAATACCCTTACACTTGAGATTTGCTTGTCAAAATACAAGCTAGGGGTCATTTAACACTAATATAAAAGTAATTACAACAAATAATCGTTCCACTTAAAACCAAAAACAAGCACGGAGGTTATACATTAGCACCTCACAAATTGTGTTTAGATACTCACATCTCTCGGGTGTAATAAAGTATATATCACAATATGGAAATGGAAAACATCTCTCACTACCTGTCATAGCAAATAGATTACCATAGGCTTGAGAAAGGATCAAACCTCCACCACTTGGCGTAAGCACCTAGGATAAACTATCAAAGAGGTATTTTAAAGGGTTATAACGTGAGGTGTAGGGATATGATAAACACGGTTTTGTTGGTTAAAGGCAATATTTACTAGTGGCGAGTTAATCATCTTGGTTAATTACATGTATAATATGGCGTTGCTAAGCCAAGACTCGACTCGACTTAAGCTAATCAAAACTACAAACTATGAAACAAACATAAAATGAAACGGGATGGTAGTCCGTATGTTTTTTTCTTTTTCTTTTTCTATTTTTTTCTTGAATTTTCGATTTTTTTTTTCTTTTTTTTTTTTTTTTTGCATACACTCTTACCCTACCATCCAAAATAATACATCATAGGGGATTTACGTCCCCCTTACACTTGAACTTTTACATACTTTACAATCAACTATTCTAATGACTCGAATCAAGATAATCAAAACACTTGGAGTACTTTTAAAATTAACGCACATATGGGGGTAATAATTGACGTCATCCCCATTACTCCATAACACTAGTACTTTACCCATGAGTCCCAATCGTCCCAAAATAATATGTACAAGATATGACTCGACTTAGCAACCATGTAATCAATTAGACAATTAACTAAGGGTTTAAATATGTAACAATAATGCACTAAAGATGAGTGCATACAAGGAAGGCTAAGGCGATTTGGTTGCACAATTGGGGTGGATTGTAACAAATTCTATCTTTAAGTAAAATGCTTAAAGTTAGAAATGAAAAAGATAGGCTCGGAGGGGTGTACTAGGGGTATCGTGCACTAAAAATAAGTACATCGCAAAGGTGTGGGAAAAATTAATTGACATTATAGTCAAATAATTATGACGTCATTGGTCAAGTAATTTATGATACGGGTTTAACACAAGGGTGATCCTAATGCCTCTTATCATTTAGTAAATCATACTACACGAATGTAGTCTCACTAGTGGTCTCGGGATGCATCACTAACGCAAGTTCTGGAATCTAAGTACTACCAGTACACTCATAAGCACTAATAATGAATGCTTTTCCTAACAAATCTAAAGGCGAACCTCATATATTTGGGTGGAAAATTTTTCTGAGTGGTACGGTTTTTGTGCTAGTCATACAACTCCTATCCATGAGACGCTCATTAAGGCTAAAGCTTCACTCCTAAATGTTGTAAAAAAATTTAAATTTGACGCTAAAATTGGCCTAACAAGTATTTTTCTCAGTTTTATTACACACCTACTATCAAACAAATAAACTCAAGTGCAATTGTATTCTCTAAGGTATCATTATTTACCCTCCCCTTACACTTAGGCTGAACATTGTTCCCAATGTTCAATGAAAAGGATGTAAAAGAATGAAAACAAATACTCCCCTGATTCGTTCGGTGTGGATAGTGTGTCAACAAGGTTAGATCTTCTTCCAAGAAAATGAAATTTGAAAGCTTCCCTACAAAAATATAAATCATCCTCTTGTCCAATGTAATCTGTTAAACCTGAGAAAGCAATCTATATATACTAAAAATCCTAGAAAGCAAATTAAGATATAATGCTTGTGGAATGAATGTTTACAGATTTCCTGGAGTTTATAAAACTAAAGAATTAACAAAAAATTTAAGACTCCGGTATAAACAAAACTCGCAAAATTTTTCATAATTTTTGTACCTGACGCCGTCAGGTTATAACTCCTGACGCCGTCAGAATGTTCCTGCAAAAATCTCTTGTTATATTTCCGGAAAATTTCTGGAAAAACTTATGACTTACTTCCTGGAAAATCCTGTAAAACATCATTATGACTCGACACAAGCATTTGACTCAAACAATTACTAATACACATGTTCATTTAATATTGTTGTGGTTCATGCTCAATTTCGTTCTTATAAACAAATTTGGGTTTCCCTTACACTTAGCTTTTGCAAAATACCTTTATATGTAATTAAGACGAAGTTAAAAACCAAATAAAGCATTTTCACAATTTATTTTGAATCATGATCCACAAACAATAAAAATAAAACACGCATAAGGAAACAAATAAAATCAAACAAACAAAACAAATAAAACAAATAAAACTTGGGTTGCCTCCCAAAAAGCGTTTTTCTTTATTAACGAGTCTTGTAGCTAGACTCAAGGTCACGGGCTATCACGTGACCTCGTCATTGGTCACGGTAGAGGTCATCCTCAATCTTAGTTTCGTATTCCGGCTTCGATTGTAAATATTCTTTATAAAGATCGACCACCTTTTTCTCAATTGCTCCTATAATCCTTTTGACTATCTCTCTATCAATTTTATATTTTGGCCCTAGGGTTAAGCAATTCTTATAGTAAAGGCTCCTCTTTTCCCATACATAATCCATGCCCTTTTTCTTATCCTCTTCATTAATGTCCTCAAAAGCACCGATGTTATCTATATCAAGTCGAGGCACATAACGAAATTCCTTCATTCTATTAGGCATCCTATATGTAATCCTGTCAATTTCACTAGAAAATTGGACCGTTCCCTCAATCCAATCGTATTTAAACTTGGACTCTTCAACAAATGGCTTACCTAATACAACATGGGATAATCGACAATCTATAACACTAGCCAAGTCCTCCACAACCATAAAGTCACTTATATAAGTAAAGTCCCCAACAAAGACATGTAAACCTTTAATTCTCCTGACAAAATTACAAACCCCGCCGAGGTATTTGAGGTCCCTCCGAGGTTCAAGTCTTGTTTTTACTATATCATTATAAACACTTGAAGACATGATGTTGATTGGAGACTCGAAATCAATGTAGGCAATATCAGCGCACTTATACCCAATCATAAATGGTATCTTAACATTCTCAGGGTTACCTTTCTTAATCTTAGGCTCAATTTTAACAAAAGGAGGCCGAAGATTATCAACAAGATTATTATAGTAAACGGTTTCCTCCTTAGTGGGATATAAATTGAAATAATCATCCTGTTTTGGATCTATCTCCCCTTCCTTAAGTTCCTCCACATCCTCAACAACAACCTCAAAATCATTAGGTCCTAGGTCCTCATTCGAATACAAGGCGGTTACTAGGTCACTAAATGCATGATCAAGCTCAACATTAATCAACCTATTAAGTTCCCTAAGTTCCCTAATCTCACTCTCAATCTGTTCACGCAACAAAGCAACTTCACTTGGTGAAAGGGGTGGATTCGCGTTTTCCATAGTGGCCAACGGAATAGTCAATGAACTTAGTTTACTAACAAAGGTACAAAGAAAAAAAAAGAGACTAAAGAAAACTGATAAGACGAAAAGTGTACCGCTTTTAGAGGGTCATTTAAGCCCTAAATCGTGATTATTTAATCAAATATTGCCCTAAATCGTTCCTTTTGTTATTTTAGGTACTTTTGAGAAGAATTTTACAAAAGGAAGCATTTTGGATCTTTTTGGACGTTTTTATGCTCAGGAATGAAGAAAACGAAAAAATCAAGAATCCATGCTGGAAACAGTACCTGACGGCGTCAAGCTCTACAAGGTGACGCCGTCACTCATTGATAAAGAGGTGGATAATTCAAGTTGTACGTGACGGGCCAGAAAGATTTCAAGGCATTTGTACATGACGGCGTCACCAAGGCCGTCAGAGCAAGTTACATGAGACGGCCCAGAACACGTTTATACATGACGGCGTTAGGATTTAACCTGACGACGTCAGATGATATAGAGTGACGACGTCAGGAAGAAGGCTTACACAAGAAGAAACCTTAGTAAAACCGTCACATGTTGGTCAAGACAATCATAACTTAAGCGCGGAGTAGCTGACACTGTTTTGGCCATAACTTTTGCATACGAACTCGGATTTGAGCGATTCAAAAAAGGAAATGATCGGGACGAAAAAATATTCGTTTTGGTGAAAAAATGGTCTTGACGCCGTCACTCCTTAAGGGCTGACACCGTCAAGATGGGCCGATAGAAAATCTGCCTATAAATATAACATCATGACTTCACTTTTTGTAAGCCCTAAACCCTAAGGTCGATTCCTAGGTTTAGGTAGGTGTTTTTCCAGCAACTTGGAGGGTTTCAATCACTCCATAAACATCTTGTAATGGTTTGTTGATTCTATCTTAATTCATGTCTTCAATTATCATTATTGTTGTTTGTTCTTCATTAATTATGCTTGGGTAATTCATCTTGTGTCTACTTATGATTGTGTGAAACTTGTATATAATTGATTAGATCTTATTGATGTCTTTGTTGATGTTTGTGTCTATCTTCATCAATTAAAGTGTGACAACTTCAATAGGTCTAATTGATTTAGCTTATAATTCTTGATTCCTATTGTCTCTTGTTTGGTTGATTGAATTCGATGTTAGGCTTAAGAAAACTGACAGACTTCCAATTGGTAACTTGCTTGAACGTCTTAAGAAACATGATCGGAGGTGTACTACGATTATATGGTTGTATTTAATGCATAAGCGAATTCTAATGATCCCATGTTGGGAGCTTTTAACGGCTCGACATAGGAGTGAAATAGGAGCTTATAGAGTTATGGAGGATCGTACACGGCCCTACGACTAGTATTAAGGAATACAACTCGTCAATTAAAATAAGGTGTGTCAATTCAATAGGTAGAGTTGGATAGCTAGCAAGGAGTAAAATATCATTGGTAGACATGCTTCACATCCCTTGTGGAACCTTAGTTTATTTTTCTTGCATATTAGTTTAATTAGTAGCTTTAGGGTTAGTTGATTAGCAACTAATTCCGCCCACTCTTCCAATACCCGAAATTTTTACCTGCTTTTAATAAAATATAAAAAATACAAAAAGAATCATCCTTCACCTTTAGACCTAGTTAGATTAATTTTAATCCTAACGACACTATTCCTGAGTTGAACGATCATTCCCCTGGTACTTGTCACTATACTATACTATAACGATCAGGTACACTGCCTGGTGGGGGTTGTAAGCTTCTCAAGATCCCTTGAGAGGTAAAACCTGTTGCGAGGGCGCAATTCCCACGTATCAAGTTTTTGGCGCCGCTGCCCGGGAATAATTATTGCTTAGGTTGGAATTTATTTTTAATTAGGTCTACTCATTAGATTCATATCAAGTGAGATTTTTATTTTCTTTTTATTAGCTTTCTTGTAGTCTATCTTTTTCTTTGTGCCCTTTGTTTGCAAAACAATTTTCACTTGTCACTATGGCAGATGAAATTCCATTTAGATCACTGACAATAGAGGAACAACTATATTTCACAAATAGATTTGCTTCCTATCATTCCAATGCCTTTTTGTGTGATCTTAGTGACATCCAAGAGGAATTGGGGGTAAAGTTAGATGGGTTTGATGAATTATATGCCTGTGTGATTTCTATTAGACGATCATTATTAGGATCAATTCCTTTTAGTCAGACCCGTTGGATGAATTTTGAGAAAAGCTTCCTAACCATGACCCACAAGTTCAACGAATTGGTGGATTCGTATGAGCAAGATGACCTAGTTTCTAAGAACATGAACTTAGAATCAACCCAAGATTATTAGATGGTTAGTGTTGAGCTACCTAGTTGCATGAGCGGGATAGATTTCACCAAAACATACGACACACATGAGGTTAGAGTTGAGCCACCTAGTTGCATGTCATGGTTAGGTACTACCATAATACAAGATGAACACATAGGTGATATTGATGTGATGGAAGAGATAATAGAAAACCCAAGCCCACTAAGTACCCCACAAGTCCTACCATCATTTAAGGCATACACACCGCCCGTGACTTACCCGGAAGAAGTAGAAGAGACTATAGGAACACCAATAGAGGTAGAACCCTTAGACCAAGCACCACTTGAGGATATAGCTTTGAATACTTGTAGTGATAACCTTACTCTTAGTTCTAGGGAATTTCCTAGTGTTGATGAACCGGAACCTCAATCTTTGCACAACTTTCCATCCTTAGATATATTTCTAGGAGACAAAATAGGAACCGACCCACCCATCAACCAATATTATCTGGGTAGTTTTAGGATGAAGGAAGTCATTCACTCACCCCCTTCACCTCACGTGGCATATTTCCACCCTAAGGGTGTGTGTCGCTACTTCCACCCACACTTAATCCTAAGTGTAGGAAAAACCTCCCCTATTTTCGTTAAATAAGGGTAGAGTCAGGCTCGTGACTCGAACAAAAACAAGCGCTTGTTGGGAGGCAACCCAACCCATGTTTTTAATTGTTTGATGTTTTTATTTTTTTTTATTTGTGTCATATATTCTATCTTGTTTGTGTGTCAATACTTGTGGATATGTTTTATGTGTTCCTATTTGTAATTCATTCCACAAGTATCATATCCTTTTATTGTTTTGTTTTGTTTTTATTTCTAAGTTTGGAATTACATCTAGTTGTGGTTTTTCTTTGTTCGGTTTGATGCTTTGGTTTTTGTGTTTGTTGGTTACAGGTTATATTAGACAAGAAGATGATTACATTTCTGGAGTGGAGCTTATCATGTTCATTCTCTTGGAAGATTTAACCATGTTATCACATCGTCCATTCCGAGCGAACCAGGGGAGTATTAGTTTCTTTCATTTTCATTTATTTTTACTTTCACATGTTTTATCTAGAACATTGGGGACAATGTTCGGTTTAAGTGTAGGGAGGTTATATTAGAAACTATAACTCCACTTGAGTTTCTTTGTTCGATAGTAGGTGTGTAATAAAACTAAGAGAAATATTTGTTAGGGCAATTTTAGCACCAAATTTAAAATTTTTTGCAACATATAGGAGTGAAACTTTAGTCTTAATAAGCGTCTAATGGATAGGAGTTGTATGACTAGCACAAAAACCATACCACTCAAAAAATTTCCACCCCAAAAATGTAAGGTTCGCCTTTAGATCTTTAGGAAAAAGCATTCATTGTTGGTGCTTATGAGTGTACCGGTAGCATTTAGATTCTAGAACTTGTGATAGCGATGCATCCCGAGACCGCTAGTGAGACTACATTCGTGTAGTTAGGATTTACTACATGATAAGAGGCATTAGGATAAACCTTGTTTTACACCTGTAATATAATTACATTGACTTCCTTAGTCAAGTAATTCTCCCACACCTTTGCGCTGTACTCATTTTTAGTACACGATACCCCTAGTACACCCCACCGAGCCTAACTTTTTCGTTTCTAACTTTAAGCATCTTACTTAAAGATAGAATTTGTTTACAATCCACCCCAAATGTGCAACCAAATTGCCTTAGCCTTCAGTGTATGCATTCATCTTTAGTGCATTATTGTTATTTGTTTAAACCCTTAGTTAGTTGTCTAATTGATTACATGGTTGCTAAGTCGAGTCATATCTTGTACATATTGTTTTGGGACGATTGGGACTCATGGGTAAAGTACTATTTTAATGGAGTAATGGGGATGACGTCAATTATTACCCCCATATGTGCGTTAATATTTAAAAGTACTCCAAGTGTTTTGATTATCTTGATTCGAGTCATTAGAATAGTGATTGTAAAGTATGTAAAAGCTCAAATGTAGGGAGGAAACGAGCTCCCTTTGATGTATTATTTTGGATGGTAGAGTAAAAGTGTATGCAAAAAAAATCGAAAAAAAAGAAGAAAAAAATAGAAAAAGAAAAGATAAAAACATACGGGCTACCATCCGTTTCTTTTATTTATGTTTAATAGTATCTTGAAAAAAATCCAAAAAGAGTCGTAGTTAGTTCAAGTTGAGTCGAGTCTTGGCTTAGCAACACCTCATTGTAGATGTAGTTAACTAAGACAATTGACTTGCCACCAGTAAAATATCCGTTTATCCAACAAAACCGTATTCTCCATATCTCCTACACCTAACGTTATAACCCTTTAAAAAGACCTCTTTGATAGTTTCCATAGGTGCTTACGCCAAGTGGTGGAGGTTTTGATCCTTCCCCAAGCCTATGGTAATCTATTTGCTATGACAGGTAGAGAGTGATATTTCTCCATTTCTAATTATGACATATAAATTTACAACACCCGAGAGATGAGAGTATCCAAATACTTAACGTGAGGTGCTAGTGTATAATTTCCGTGCTTGTTTTGATTAAGGTAGAACGATCATTTGTTGTAATTACTTTTATATTAGTGTTAAATGACCCCTAACTTGTATTTTTATTGGTGAAAAAGCTCATTTGCTTGAGGACAAGCAAATCCCAAGTGTAGGGATATTTGATAAGACGAAAAGTGTACCGCTTTTAAGGGGTCATTTAAGCCCTAAATCGTGATTATTTAATCAAATATTGCCCTAAATCATTCCTTTTGTCATTTTAGGTACTTTTGAGAAGAATTTTACAAAAGGAAGCATTTTGGAGCTTTTTGGACGTTTTTATGCTCAGGAATGAAGAAAACGAGAAAATCAAGAATCCATGCTGGAAATAGTACCTGACGGTGTCAAGCTCTACAAGGTGACGCCATCACTCATTGATAAAGAGGTGGATAATTCAAGTTATACATGACGGGCCAGAAAGATTTCAAAGCATTTGTACATGACGGCGTCACCAAGGCCGTCAAGAGCAAGTTACATGTGATGGCCAAGAACATGTTTATACATGACGGCGTCAGGATTTAACCTGACGACATCAGATGATATAGAGTGACGACGTCAGGAAGAAGGCTTACACAAGAAGAAACCTTAGTAAAACCGTCACATGTTGGTCAAGACAATCATAACTTACGCGCGGAGTAGCTGACACTGTTTTGGCCATAACTTTTGCATACGAACTCGGATTTGAGCGATTCAAAAAAGGAAACGATCAGGATGAAAAAATCTTGGTTTTTGGTGAAAAATTGGTCTTGACGCCATCATTCCTAACGGGCTGACGCCATCAAGATGGGCCGACAGAAAATCTGCCTATAAATATAACATCATGACTTCACTTTTTGTAAGCCCTAAACCCTAAGGTCGATTCCTGGGTTTACGTAGGTGTTTTTCCAGCAACTTGGAGGGTTTCAATCACTCCATAAACATCTTGTAATGGTTTGTTGATTCTATCTTAATTCATGTCTTCAATTATCATTATTGTTGCTTGTTCTTCATTAATTATGCTTGGGTAATTCATCTTGTGTCTACTTATGATTGTGTGAAACTTATATATAATTGATTAGATCTTATTGATGTCTTTGTTGATGTTTGTGTCTATCTTCATCAATTAAAGTGTGACAACTTCAATAGGTCTAGTTGATTTAGCATATAATTCTTGATTCCTATTGTCTCTTGTTTGGTTGATTGAATTCGATGTTAGGCTTAAGAAAACTGACAGACTTCCAATTGGTAACTTGCTTGAACGTCTTAAGAAACATGATCGGAGGTGTACTACGATTATATGGTTGTATTTAATGCATAAGCGAATTCTAATGATCCCATGTTAGGAGCTTTTAATGGCTCGACATAGGAGTGAAGTAGGAGCTTATAGAGTTAGGGAAGATCGTACACGACCCTACGACTAGTATTAAGGAATACAACCCGTCAATTAAAACAAGGTGTGACAATTCAATAGGTAGAGTTGGATAGCTAGCAAGGAGTAAAATATCATGGGTAGACATGCTTCACATCCCTTGTAGAACCTTAGTTTATTTTTCTTGCACATTAGTTTAATTTGTAGCATTTGGGTTAGTTGATTAGCAACTAATTCCTCCCAGTCTTCCAATACCCGAGATTTTTACCTGCTTTTCTTAAAATATTAAAAAATACAAAAAGAATCATCCTTCACCTTTAGACCTAGTTAGATTAATTTTAATCCTAACGACACTATTCCTGAGTTGAACAATCAATCCCCCGGTACTTGTCACTATACTATACTATAACGATCAGGTACACTGCTTGGTGGGGGTTCTAAGCTTCTCAATATCCCTTGAGAGGTAAAACCTGTTGCGAGGGCGCAATTCCCACGTATCAAAAACCTAAAAATAAAAATAAAAATCTTACTAGAAAGGAATCTAGCAAGTAGACCTAATAAAAAGAAATTTTAACTTATACAATAACTATTCCCCGGGTTGCGGTGCCAAAAACTTGATGTGCGGGATTGCGCCCTCGCAAAAGGTTTTACCTCTCAAGGGATCTTGAGAAGCTTGCAATCCCCGCCAGGCAGTGTACCTGATCGTTGTAGTATAGTATAGTGACAAGTACCGGGGGATTGATCGTTCAACTCAGGAATAGTGTTCGCTAGGATTAAAATTCGACTAAACTATGTCTAAAGGTGAGGGATGATTCTTTTTGTATTTTTATATTTTTATAAAAGCAAGTAAAAATCTCGGTTTTGAAGGAGTGGGCGGAATTAGTTGCTAGTCAACTAACCCAATTGACTAAAAGTGCAATCAAAACAAAATAAAATGAAACTTAAACTAATTTGTGGTGGAAACAATAATAAAAGATAATGTGTTTACTTAGATTTCACTACTCCCGAGATATTTTTTTACCGGTTGATTAGCTTGTTACAATTGCATGGATGACGGGTTATATTCCTTAATACTAGTCGTACGACCGTGTACGATATTCCCTAACTCTATAGGCTTCTACTTCTTTATAGGTCGAGCCGACTACTAGCTCCTAACGTAGTATCACTAGCAGTTGCCTACGCATTAAATACAACCAATAAATCGTAGTACACCTCCGATCAAATTTCTTAAGACGTTCAAGCAAGTTACCAAATGGAAGTCTGCCAGTTTTCTTAAGCCTAACATCGAATTCAATCATCCACAACAATTATAAACAAACCATCAACCAATAATCAACATCTAGGTTTCATAACATCTAAGCAAACACAAGAAAAACCTAGCCTCGCATGTTAAAAAGGAGACAAGCATAAGATAAAATCAAGCAACACATAGACATATTGAATGATTATTGGAAAACTTATCTTCAATTGAACATGGATGGAACAAGGGTTGAAACCCTTGTTGTTAAAGAAAATTCGTCTAGGGTTTGCACACAAAAGTTCTTCAAAAGTTTCATCACTTATGAATGAAAATTATAAAACTATATATAGATTTTACACCTTAACGGCGTCACGTTATAGATTGTGACGCCGTTAACTCGCCGCCAAATTAAAGGTCGTATTGCCTAGATCCAATCTTGACACCGTCATGTTGAGAATAAGCTCTGGGCCATCACTTGTAAATCGATCCGACGACCTTGGTGACGCCGTCAGGCATTTTTGCCTTAAAATAGTTCTGGGCCGTCATGTGTATTTTCCATATCCACCTCTTTTTCCAAGCTTGACGCCGTCACTTGTATGGCCTTGACGCCGTCAGGTACTGTTCCCAACAAGGATTTTGAGACTTTGTCGTTTTCTTCACTTAATCGCTCCAAAAACGTCAAAAATGCTTCCTTTTCTAGATTTCTTCTCAAAAGTAACTAAAATGACAAAAGGAACGATTTAGGGAAATAATTGATCAAATAATTACGAAATCGGGGCTTAAATGACCCCCTAAAAGCGGTACACTTTTCGCCAAATCACACACACACACACACACACACACACACACACACACACACACACACACACACACACACACACACACATATATATATATATATATATATATATATATATATATATATATATATATATATATATATATATATATATATATATATATATAGACACACATACATATATACATTCCACAATTCTCTCGTCGACTTGACGGGTTGATTAATTTTATCCAAAATTATCAAGAAAATTTTAGTTGACGAAATGTCAAATAAAAGTGTCAGGTAATTCCTTTGGTGCGAATACTCTTTAACGTATTTTTAATTAAATATAAGTCTAATATATATATATATATATACACACACACATATATATATTTTTTTTTCAGAAACAGCGCCACGAAAAATTCAAGTTTTGGCCGGGCGGCCCCTTAAAATTAAGGGGACCGGCAGCCAAATAAGGGGTGGCCCCCTTAATGTCTAAGGGGGCCGGCCAACTGATTCTCTCTCCCTAATTTTCCTACTTAAACTCCATACCAAACACCCCATTTTTCACATCCCCTTTCATTTTAGTTGTTGTGAACGAATCAAAAACCCAAAACCATCAAAAATCCACTTCCAAATCTCCTAATTTAGCTTGATTCGCAAGGAGAAAATACTTATAACACGATTAGCAACAAGTATTATATGTTTTTCATAACACATTTCATCTAATTTCATCAAATTTTGGTTATAATCAAGATTAGACATATTATTTCAAATCCTTCAATTTCGTTTTTTTTCTTTAAATTGAGTTTAGGATTTTCATAACTAAATGCTCCCCATATGATTAGTATGCATAATTAACACTAAAATTCAATAATCACCAACCCTCTTATTGAAATTTTTTGAAAAAGCTCATACACTCCTTTTCGAAATTTTTTTTAAATACATTGTTGAATAATGACATAAAAACTTGTTAAAACTAATCACATTGTGTTTTTTTTACAACTTATTAAACATTTAAATATACTTTTCGATGAATTGAAAATAATTCTATATACGATAATAGGGTGTTTGGATTACGTCCAAAAAGTTATCAAAATTACGTCAACATAAATTTTACAACACAATGTCAAGATTATAAACATAAAACTAGTAATTTAGAGTTTTCAAGATATATAATTCTGATGAGTGCTCAAACACTCATCATTTTTGGTCAAATATGAACTGCAAAACATTTAAAAACACTCAAAAATGCATCAAAATACTGAAATTATTCCAAAATTGTGTTTTATATGTTTTAGATGCAAAATGAGTAAAAACAGTTGAAAATCGAACAAAGTTTGCATAATTGGCAGTTTCGGTCCCTCAACTTTCAAAAATTGACAAAAGCAGTCCCTAAGTATATATTTTAAGTTGAAAAGTCAATGATAGTCCCTTGAGTTCAAAAATTATCAAATTTGGTCCCTGGGTGAAAGTTTTGAAAAGTTTACAATTTTGGTCCCTAAACTTTGAGTTTTGGCATTTTTAGTCCCTGGGCATTTTTAAATGGGAAATTTACATTATTGGTCCTTGGAAACTCACAATTCATCACAAATGGTCCTTGGGTGGAAAGTTTGAAGGAATTGCAAGTTTAGTCCCTGGACTTTGAAACTTGTCAGATTTGGTCCCCGGATGTCTAAAAATGGAAAATTAACATCTATGGTCCCTGGATTAGTGGAGTTTGGCAAGATTGGACCGTATGAGTACTTGGGAATATTACATTTTCAGTCCCTTTTGTTTTCAGTTTTTACACTTATGGTCCTTGTGATATTTAACAAAAGCAAATGGACCATTTTATTTTATCCAATATCCCAATCCAAACCAAACAACAACCTGACCCACTCCTAAGCCCACACAAACCCCAGCCCAAAAACCACCCCCGCTTTATATTAAAACCACCCTGGTCAACCCACGGTCAAACCAACACCTTGACCACTGTTCACCCTTCACCTTTCCCCCCATTCCCTGCTTCCCTGTCCCCCCCCCCTCCTCTCTACTTTTCCTCACCAACACTCCCTCTTGTCCCCTACACCTCACCTAAACAATAAATGTTCTCACCTACACCTCACCAAACCCACCCAATTGCACTTTCCCTGTTTTCCCGCCAAAACCCATTCAAGGGTCAGGATCAAATCCCAAGCATCCAACAGCTCAAAATATTAGTGGGAATGAGAAAGAAGGTCACCCTGACCTATTTAAATGAAGAAAAAAGAAGAAAGGGACAGTAGTCAGTGTAGGGTAATTGTAGCATAGTTTTTACATGTCGTTTTTATTAATTTCTACTTTCCAAGTTGTAATCAGTAGCTTAGAAGGGTTTTACTGAGTATTGTAAGTGTAACTCAACTTTCCTGAGTGATAATTTAAAAGTTCTTTGTTTATCTAAGCATTTGTCTTATTTTCAGTTCAAATTTCCATTTTGAATCCCATATTGTTAAAGTCTGTTGTTTGTTGATATTTAAGTTCACGTAAGATATCAAAAAGCTTTTAGAAGCTTTCTTTAACTGTTTAACCAGTTTTAGGCTTCTATCAAGGAAAATCCTCAAAATTCCAAATAAATCAATAAAAAATCAAAAAGAAGAAAAAGAAAAGGAGGAGAAATTGAAGATTGGTTTAGAGTCTCAGGGAGTCAGCAGGGCGAGTGTGAGTGGTTCAATCTTTGTTTTGAGCAAAAGGCTCATTGTAAGTCTCTTTTCAATTTTTTTCATTATTATTGCTCTTACTTTGTTTTCAGTAGTATAAGTTGTTATTAGTTGTTGAAATATGCTTATTTAGGCTCAACTTAAGTGAGTGTAAGTTTAACAATCAGTTTCATGGTTTAAATTTTCATATAGCTTCATCAAAAAGCCTTAACAGGTAATTAAGGGGTGTTTGGAACAGCTTTTATCTTGGAGTTGTTGTTGTATTTAGAAGTTAGGTTTTGTGGTTTCACTGTCCTTAGGCTTGAACTTGTGCAAATTGACCAATTCCTTGGTCACCTTTATAGTCAAAAGTCAAAAATCCTTCTAGCCTCAACTGTGGTAAACTGTGTAGAGTTTAGGCTATGATAATCACCATTTAGGGTTAGAACTTCATCACTTAGCTTATTTTGGGCTCACTTCATGTTATTACAACTTATTTACTCAATTGCATCCACTAGAAACTCATCAAAGTCAACATTTCAAGTTTATGCAAAAAGTCAAAAATTTACTTTGTGCAGAATTTCCAAATTTCCAAGAATTTTAGTGAATTTTGTGTTGAGTTTTAGGGCTCAAGCTTTTTACATGTTCTAGTTTTCCAGCTAATCTTTAAGAATCAGAAAATTCCTTATTTTTAAGATTTTTATTGAGCTTATTTTGTTGGCTTAAAGTAGGCTGCAGGGCAAGCGTATGCCCTGCACCACAACTCAGTCCATAAGCCCCAATTTCAATTGCTTCTATCCTGTTCATTTGTGGGCCCTACCTACTGCTTATTGGCTTATTTGAAAGCCAATAAGTCCTACTTTGAGGTTCTGGGCTTATTTTCATGTTTAGAGCTTATTTAGTAGGGCTGCATGCTCCATCTTTTTTGTCCCATTTTGCTTATATGTTGAGTGATCAGCTTTTGTACCAACCTTCATGGCCCTCCCCTGACTTCACCTGTGGGCCCCAGAGCTTAATATTTGGCTTATTTGAAAGCCAATAAGCTCATCTTTTTGTTTGGGCTTCCAAGCTCCCTAGTGGGCCACACATAGCCTATAACTTGGCCATTTGGCCTGTGTAACTGTTTGGTTATGAGTTGCTTTTGGAATTGCGTATTCCAAGTTGCTGGCTTATCTCCTGTGCTTATTCAATCTCTTTGACTCATTTCAGTTCCTTTAAGATAGTTGTTACTTATTTTTACTGTGTGGATCCTTGGTGAGCTTATTCGAGCTCAAAAGGTCCCATTTTATAGCTAAAAAGCCAACTGTTGGGCTTATTAGCTTGCACTCAGCTTATTTTTAAGCTTCAGCCAAATTTCCTTTTTTAAAGTTGGTTATTTTGAGTTTATAAATAGTTTTCCATAAGAAAAACCAGAAAAATCAAGTTTTCAATTAAGTGATAGTTTCTATTTAATATCATTTATCTTTTTAATTTTCCTTTTTAGATTTTTATTAAGTAACTTGCATTTTTATATTTTTTTATTAATTTTCTTTTATCTAAAAGTATTTTCAGTAATTTTTCCAAATTTTTATATTGTCATTTAGTATTTTCTAGAATTAATATTAGTTTTATTAATTAATATTTAAGTATTAAATAGCATAATTCATTTTTATCAAGTAACACCTAGTTTTTACATTTTTCCTAGCTTTTATATAATATAATATAATTTTAGGAATTTTCTCATAATTTTTACTGTTCATTTTCTATTTTTTAGAATTTAATTAGTTTAATTTGTAATTAATTAATATTTAGTTTAATAAATAGTAAAATAGTTTAAAAACATATAAAACAAACTTTTTATAATTTTTTTAGTAATTTTATAAAAATTTTCATAATTATCTAAGTTATTTTAGTATTTTTAGTAATTTAAATTAGTTTAATTAGTTAATTAATAAGTAATCACTAATTAATTAATAATAAATAATTAAAAAGTGTAAAAATTAATTTTCTTTGTCTAAAAATTTTCTTTTATTATTAGGATTGTAAAAATATAATTTTCATATCTGTAAGTATTTTCTTTCACCAAAAACTCGCGTTTTATTTCGTACGTCTACGTACAATTAAATCAGACGTACGCGTTTTTAAGTTTTAAACGTTTCTGGGTTTCCCAATTTTACAATCTTGTTGATGTAGATTATTTAAGCTATTTCCTTGTACATTTTAGTAGTGTAATCAATCACAAACCCTTTTCTGTCCAAATTCACCCGATCACAAACCTGTTTGGATACCATCCACACCTCGTCGGGACATAACGACCCGAGGAAACACTGTATTCCTCGGAGATTGACTCTAGGCAGTTAGACTTAGTTGACCATTCACTTGGTTGATTTAGGTTGACCGTTTGGAGCCAGTCAAATTCATATATATACTGACATTTTAGTAGTAAATTCTCTAAATAAGGGAGCGTTTGGTTTAACTTAGAAAACTACATTTTTGAGTCAAAATCTAAATTATCTTTTTCAAAACAAATCACTTATATAAGAAACTCGTAAGAAATAGCAAGTTATACAATCTAATGTATATCTAGCAAAGTTTCAAGATATATTAAGATGTTTAAAAGGGGCGTTTGGATTATCCCATAACTACTTTCTAAACTTCGTAAAATATATCTAAAACGAGTTAAAAAAAATAATAAGAAACATAGTAAACTACTTCTTAGTTTTAAGGTCTTAGAGTCGAAGTATGTTTACGTTCCACATATGTCATAACAATATATGCATTATTTTTTTGTTGTTGTTAACTTTATTTTATTTTTATTTTTATTGTTATCGTGTTTAGGTAAAAATGCCCAAAGTCATTACCGAAGATATTTCCTAAACTAAAAACTATATTCCCAAGTCTCTCAACTTCCCACCACCTCTCCTTCCATTGCTCGTATCTATCATCAAATTGAGGATAAAAACATTCATGAAGTTCGTGTCGTAGATCAAGCTTACTATCAATTCGATTTCATTGAACGCTTATTTTCAAATATCCGATTCGAATGTCTTTACCAAATCAATGAACCCGTCATCCCCCGTTTCATTCTCGACTTCTATAGCCAAGTCACGGTCCAAACCGATGAATTTAATTCTATTCTCATCTCATTCATGATCCAAGATGAATTCATTACTCTAAGTCTTGCACAATTTGGGCAAATCCTCCAAATTCCTTTTACCGGTCAATCCGTTTTAACCAACGAATGGGATCTTGGTGCCCTTCAACGTTGTCGTCCAACTTTTGGTCCTTATTTCTCCGAAATTCCTTCTCCCGGAGAAAATCGCCAAATGCTCGGGTTAGCTCGTGAAACTACAACTCGCAAAATCAAGTCCAAAAATGTCGATATTTCTGAAAACAAAATTCTACTCAAAGAATTAAGCCCCGACATGAAGCGTTAGGAAGAACTCATTCGTGAGAATGTGTTCGGTACCGGAGGCCACCGTGACCATCTCCCGGCTTGCCTCGCTCACATGTTGTATTGTGTGGTTGCCGAACAACCTTACAATTTGGCTTATTTCTTTATCAAGCGTATTGAATGCGCAAGAGCTACTCCTAAGGCTAATCTTCCGTATGGTATGTTCCTCACTCGTCTCTATCATCATGTCATCCAAAACTATTCTGATCTTGATGGTAGTATCTATCAACCCATCTATCGAACCTTGCATCCTCTCGTTCTTAAACAAGCCCGTAAACCTCGTAGTGATAAGGGTAAATCTCATCGTCATAGCTTTCATGGATCATCATCTCGTCAAGAGGATGACAAGGAGGGTGAATAAATTCATCGCGCCTCTCCTCCCACTACATTTTTTGATGATTTAGAGGACTTAGACTATTTCGAATACCAAGTGCCATCTCCTTCCTCTCAAACCAACCAAGTACTATTTGAGTGACAAACCAAGTTGCTCAACCAAATGCAAATGATGCATGAGGAGATGTGAGGAGGCTTCAAGTCTATTGCCAAGACGATTGGGGGATTGTTTTGAAAGAAGAAGAAGTGATGAGGAGCATGGTATTAGCTTTGGATGCTTATGTTTATTGAACAATTAGTATTTTGTGTTATTTGAATAATTGTTGCTTATGTGCTATATTTCCGATATGTATTCGAAAATGATTATATCTTGCAATGGATTATGGTACTTTAGAACTATAACTTTGATTACTTATTATTATTACTTGTTCTACTAATATGCATGTATGTCTCTTTGAATCTATTATATGTTTGCATGATTAATAAATGACTAGAAAGTGCCTGCGCGATGCGGGGGCGGATTGTTGGGGGTGAAGTGGAGGGAGGTGGGGTGGTGGAAAGTGGCTGTTGGGGTGGTTATAAATTGTTGGGGGTGGTTGTTGAGGTGGTTATAAATTGTGGGGTGGTTGTTGAAGTGGTTATAAATTGTTGAGGGTGATTGTTAGGGGTGGTTGTTTCCATAATTAGTAAGTAAAAGTCTGAATTTTTAAGCCTTTTTAATTATAGAATAGTCCCAAATACATTATATAGTAGTATAGATTATATATATGAATTACTTGCTTTTCTAATAGACCAATACTAATATGAAATGTTCCAATAGAGCTTGCTGCAAACACAAAACAAAAATAAACCACTTTTAGAAAAATTTTGAAATTTGGTCGCCTGGAAATTCACCAGAGGGCGGCCCCTTTAATTTTAAGGGGGGCGACCAAGAATTAAGGGGACCTGCCATCTGGAACAGTTTTTACACAGTTTTCTTTTGCACCTTGTGACTTTTTTTGCTAGTCCCAGCTACCATTTCCCTTAAAAACTAAACTGAATTTGGAATCTAACCATGTATTTTCAAATTAATTCCTTTTCTAAACATGTTTTCATGCTATAAAACCCTCATACACCTTTCAATCACAATCAATCATCATCACATTCAACATATTTAACCAAATCACCATGTAATCACTAAAAACCACCATCTCCAACAAAGCCAAGAAACAAAAACTTGTCATCATACCACCAAAACAACTCTTCATTGTTCTTACAAATGAAGATAACACCACTCCATCACCACCACCTCAATGTTCATCTCCTGGTGCTCCCAATGCACCTTCCAAAACACATCAACTCATGGAACCTCTACCTCCTCCATACCATCATCATCAATCAATGACTATATCAACACCCACTTGTCACCTCCACCAAGAGTTCCACCACCACCACCTATTGAAAATGCATCTTTAGACATCACCCTTTCATTATCACCCATCACACCTCTTGATGCACAATTTTCACCATCACCAATCAACCCACCAAACTTCAATCCCATCCCATGGAACCTACTTGAAGCTCATGGGGATACTTGCCTTTGTTGCATCCATAACCGCACCATCATCTTTGGGCTAAGAGATGAAATTCTCTATATGTTTTCATATATTGAAAGCTTATTCCCTCAACCTCCACCAACAACATCCATACCTCCACCACCACCAACATCAACCACACCTCCACCTCCACCAACATCAAACACACCTCCATCAACACCATCATCTCCACCTACAACATTGCTTCCCTCAAACTAAGCATGTTTCATGTTTGGAAAATAAACTTGTTTCAACCATTTTGATGGCAAGCTCTAGGAAAAACATTTCTATTGGAGCTTTGGTTGTTTGTTTGTGTTATTATGTATGCTTGTAAGCCCTTAGGGCATTAATTTATTGGATCACTTGTTTATGCATCTTGGATGCATTTTGCTTGTAACCATATTATCATTTAGTAGAAATGATCTTTTCATGCTCTAATTGCTTGTTATACTTATATGTATTTGTTTCATGCATCATATATATTGTGTATTCTAAATATTTTTGCAAGCATTCCATATCTCGAATTGTCTTATAACCTTAAAACGAGGGGGAGTACACGTCGAGGGGAAGCTCTAACATCGTCGGGATAACCTTTTTGATGCTAACAAAAAGGGGGAGAAATGATATAAACTCACTAAATACTTGTTTACATATTAATTTTTAATTTAATGAGTTTAGATTTTGTAATCATCAAAAAGGGGGAGATTGTTGATATAAATTATGCGTAAAAACGTTATTAATATTTCTCGATATTCCTACGTTTTGACGATCACAAAATGTTAAATATCATTAAACGTAAAATCATTACGTAAACAAGTATTTAGTTACAAAATATCATTCCATCCAACTAAATCACTTAAGGTATGAATAAACAATTACCTAATACATTTTATGATCAAAGGAAGGTTTATTTAATCATTACAAAGTTTATAAAATGATATAAACATTTTATATATTTAGAAAAACTCTTTTGGTAATTAAAGGAAAATGTTTAATTCATAATAAATATATGAATTCAAAATTTTAACCAAAATCAGTTAGATTTTCACCAAATAAACTTTTCCCAGAAAATGACAAAGAAACTGGCCGTTACAGGAGGGCGGCCTCTTTAATTTTAAGGGGGCCGGCCACCATTTAAGGGGGCCGGCACGCTCCTGTGACCAGGTTTCTTTGCCTATAAATATTGGTTCATTCCTGCATTTTTTCCTCACCTTTTGCACTAAAACTTTATGTCCAAATCCTTTCAAAACATCCTTCTAAATCCTTTGATCATAAGTTTATTAGTTCTTGTTTCAAGTGATCCAATCCCTCATCATTCAAAGTGCAAGAGAAGAATACTCCTTCCATTTTAAATCAAGAAGTAATGAAGTTTAGTTGTGTGGCTTGTGTAAATATATTGTAAAGTTGTGTAGTGTTTGTAATAAGTAGATTTAGGTGGGTTTGTTCTTAAGTTTAGTAGAAGTAGTGGTGTGAAGAAGAAGTAATGAAGTAGTGTGAAGTTGTGAAGTAGTTGTGGTGTGTACAAGTTGTGAAGAAGGTGTACCAAGTCGTGAAGAAGTTGTGAGATTGGTTCTAGCTACAATTAGAACTCGACATTTAGATTAGTGTCGTAAATTGGTGTAAGCAAAATTTGTGTAAGGTTTCTCCGCCACAAGGGAGTTTGTTGACATAGTGAAGAAAACTCTCGAGTAAGAGACTCGGGGAGTGGAGTAGGGCGAAGAGGAGCTTCGTAGCCGAACCACTATAAATCCTTGTGTTGTGGTTTGATCTTTCTAACTTTATCTTTTCATTACTTCCACATTTACATTATATTTGCTTAGTTAGTTAGATTATATTGTTCATATAGTGCAAGTGTTGAATTTCACATAAATAAGAATCTTAGTTTTTGAAAACAAAGTTTTTATAATCTAAATCAACGTAAAACTATTCAACCCCCTTCTAGTTTTCCACAATTAGGATATGTATGAAGGGGCTAAGACCCGTGTACGGTGCTCAGTGGGGATCTCAGAGTTTTTCCCCGTGGATGTTGGGCTCAACCAGGGATCTGCCATTAGTCCTTACCTCTTCGCCTTGATTCTAGATGAGTTATCTAGAGGGATCCAAGAGGGCATTCCATGGAGCATGATTTTTGCTGACGACATCGTGTTAGTGCCATAATCGGCGGAAGGGTTAAACATCAGACTGGAGCACTGGAGGGAGGCTCTTGAAGATAATGGTCTTCGGGTGAGCAGAGAGAAGACTGAATACCTGAGATGTGATTTTAGGAGGATCGACTCGAGCCTTCACGAAATTGATATTCGTATCGGTGACCATATACTGCCACCAAAGGAGTCTTTTAGATATCTGGGATCAATGATTCATAAATCAGGGAGAATAGATGCGGACGTAACCCATCAGATTAGAGCTGATTGGGCGAAATGGAGGGTTGCGTCGGGAGTCCTTTGTGACAGGAACGTCCCCTTAAAGTTAAAGGGAAAATTTTATAAGGTGGCGACTAGACCAGCTATGTTGTACGGGTCTGAGTGTTGGCCTCAAAGTTGAAAATATTATCTTGAAGACGAGAGAATGCAGGCTCAGGTGGTTCGGTCATGTCATGAGAAGGCCACAATCAACACCTATTAGAAGAGTTGAGGTGCTAGAAGTAGAGGGTGTTAGAAGAAGGGGCAGACCCAAACTCAGGTGGGAGGATAGAATTAAGCTCGACATGGAGGAGCTTCTCTTTTCCGAAGACATGACCTCAGATAGGAAGGCGTGGAGAGATAGGATTAGGATTTGCGGTTAGTCCCGGCTAGGTGCTTAGTGGGTCTAGGTTGTTTGGTCTTTTTAGGCGTCTTACCTTTGTTTAGGCCATGTGCGTTTGCTTTGCCTTGCTCTGTGTTGCCCCATCAGGTTTGCTTGCTTTTTCTTGCCCCCTGTGTGTTTGGTTTTTGGTGCCTCGTTTTTGCTTTGCCTTAGCTCTATGCCCCGTGCGTAGCTTTGCTTTTCTTTGTGTGCCCTTAGGTTTGTCTGCTTTTCTTTGCATCGTTGCTCTTTTTTCTTTAGTCTTTGCATTGGTGCTCCTTGCTTGCCTTGCTTTGGGTCTTTGTTTTTTTTCCTGGTCTGTTTGCTTGTTTTGCCTACTTTCTTTTGCCTGTTGTTTTCTGGCTTTTGCTCACCATTATTTTCTCCCTCACCAGCACACCTGCACTTGCCAGAGGTCTCGTTGGAAGCAGTCTCTCTACTCCCGGGTCTTTCCCGGGATATGAGTAGGATCTGTCTACTTTCTACCTCCCCATACCCTGCTTCTGCGAGATTAGGTATGTTGTTGTTGTTGATATTAAAATGTACACCTCCTAATCTGTAAATATGATAATCTTTTTTTTTTTTTTTTTTTTTTTTTTTTTTTTTTTTTTTTTTTTTTTTATAAAGAATTGCACCATATCGAGTTTTAAAAAGTATTTGCAATTTTGCATCATGTTAAGAAAAATGTGCTACGTATACTCTATTAATATTATTCAATGTTGAGAAAAATGTATTACTTTAAACTTATTTAATTTCTATAAATTGTTTGTTAAGTGACCTTTTGCAGGATTTTGACTAAAACCGATTGGGTTTGGCTTTGCCGCTTAACTGAACGGGCACGAGATTGGGTCCAGTCTGTTTTGGAAGAAATCATACTATTTTCACAGCCTTCATGGTGTTGTGATGTGCCGGTGTCGGATTTTTTAGATTCTAGATGTTGTGAAGAAAATTAAATAATATATTAAGATTTAATTGAGTGACTCATTATTTACATATTAATTTGATTATTGTGTTTCTAATTGAGTTTGTTATGTTGTTAATATTGGGATGTTTCTTATTGATATTCTTCCTTATGATACCGGATCCCTTGCAAAGGGGACTAATTTTAAAAAGTCTTAAAAGATTTCTGGTCATGCCACGTGTCCCCCGTCCTTTTTACACTCAAGGGCATGATTGTAAATTTACTCCCTCCCGCTTTTTTCTCTCTTTCCCTCTTTCTTCTTTCTCTTATCTGATATCCTTTCCTTTTTCCGATCTCTCTTCTTTGATTTCTTTCAATTTTTCGGCTATATATAAACAAATTTACACAATGATTTCGATTCAATTCATTCATTCATTCAATTTTACATTTTTTTTATTCTTTCATTTGTTCATATTTTGCAAAATTAGGGCTTTTTTGTTCTCAATTCATATTCCTTTATTTGAATCGTTAATATTTCTTCAAATCGTGTTAATTGTTCATATCGGCTTCGAATTAGCCGTTGGATTGCTTAATTGCAATAGAATTAGGGTTTTTTAATCATTCAATTGGTTAATTGGAAGATAATTGGGGGTTTTGAGTATTCAATTGGTATATTGGAAGAAAATTAGGGTTTTAACCGTTCAAATTTGGGGATTTTGATTGTTAAATCAGTTTCTGATGGCTGAGAGTGATACTCATGTGTTTAATCAAGGTAATTTCATTTTTTGTTATATATTCATCAGTCAGTTATGTTTTATTAGGTTCATCAATTAGTTTGTTGAAGATATTATGCCTGCATTGTTTGCTTAGTATGATGTGGATTCATCAAAGCATATTAGAATGAGGTTCATTAGTTATTACTTGTTATTCTGGATTAATTAGAGGTTCGGATTCATTAGAATTACTTGTTAGAACATATTAGAATGAGGTTCATCAATAATTGATTGTTATTGTGGTTTAATTAGACGTTGCGGATTCATTAGAATAACTTGTTAGAACGGATTAAAATGAGGTTCATCAGTGATTGTTTGTTATGATGGTTTAATTAGAGGTTGCGGATTCATTAGAATAACTTTTTAGAACGGATTAAAATGAGGTTCATCAGTAATTCCTAGTTATTGTGGTTTAATTAGAGGTTGCAGATTCATTAGAATAACTTTTTAGAACGGATTAAAATGAGGTTCATCAGTGATTGCTTGTTATGATGGTTTAATTAGAGGTTGCGGATTCATTAGAATAACTTTTTAGAATGGATTAAAATGAGGTTCATCAATAATTCCTAGTTATTGTGGTTTAATTAGAGGTTGCGGATTCATTAGAATTACTTTTTTGAACGGATTAAAATGAGGTTCATCAGTAATTGCTTGTTATGATGGTTTAATTAGAGGTTGCGGATTCATTAGAATAACTTTTTAGAATGGATTAAAATGAGGTTCATCAGTAATTCCTAGTTATTGTGGTTTAATTAGAGGTTGCGGATTCATTAGAATTACTTTTTTGAACGGATTAAAATGAGGTTCATCAGTAATTGCTAGTTATCGTGGTTTAATTAGAGGCTGCAGATTCATTAGAATAACTTTTTAGAACGGATTAAAATGAGGTTCATCAGTAATTGCTAGTTATCGTGGTTTAATTAGAGGCTGCGGATTCATTAGAATAACTTTTTAGAACGGATTAAAAGGAGGTTCATCGGTTATAAAATGTTATCAATTTTATTTGTCTTGATTCATCAATTATTGATTGTAATAATATATAATAATGAGGTTCATCAGTGATAAAGTGTTTTTGGTTCATCAGTCATTCATTGTATATATTTTTTTTCAGATGATGATTATGAAGTTGTTCCATATTCTGTTGGTATTGTTTCTGAGGAGGGGGGTGAGAAGTTATGGATTCCTGATATTCCTGATGGTGATAAGCCGGCTTATGGTATGATGTATCATTCTCTGGAGCAGGCTTATGAGTATTACAAAGATTATGCAAAAAGAGCTAGTTTTGAGATTCGTTTAGGTCAACATTATAAATCTACGAAGAATAAGGACAATAATCCTGATCTGCAATATTTTGTTTGTAGTAAAGAAGGTATAAATCCTGCCCCAAAGAAAGTTGGATCAAAGAGAAAACATAGGAAACATCCGTCTAAGCGTACTGATTGTAAGGCTGTTTTACGTGTGAGGTATGTTGAAGGAAAAGGATATTGGTGTTATGAATTTGTTGAGGGTCATAACCATAGCCTAGTTAGTCAGGAAGATAGCATTTTTCTGGTTTCGTCTCGTGATGTTTCTTATACTCAGCAAGTTTTTCTATATCAAGCATCGCAAGTGAATCTTGGTCCAGTGAAGGGCATTCATTTACTTAGGCAGATTTATGGGGACTACGATTTTATTGGGGTTAGTTCGGTTGATTGTAAAAACTATAGGAGAGATGTGCTTGATTTCATTGGTAAGAATGATGCTCAGATGATAGTTGAGGTGTTATTGAACAAGAAGGATTTTCATCCTAATTTTTCATTTGAGTATCAAACTGGTGAGAATAACGCGTTGATGAATCTTTTTTGGGCCGATGAGTACGCAAAAAGGAATTATTATGCTTTTGGCGATGTTATGTCATTTGATGCTACATTCAGGACTAATAAGTAAGTTCATTTTATATATGTTTTTTATTTTTCAACTGATGAACATCTTTTAATTAATAAGTTCATCTGTATTTTAAGATAAGATAGATATTTTTATTTGATTGTACTCCACCTATCTTATCTATTTATCAGAAAATCCACTTTTCTTATATCTTTACCCCACATATCCTATCTCTTTATCAGAAAATCCTCCATCCCAACTATCCTATATTTTTTCCTCTACCCCACATATCCTATCTCTTTATCTCTTTCATATCTTTAAATACTGATGAAATGAGTGTAATAGGTCATGTTTCTAGCTTGAATTGTTTCCCCGGAGTGGTCGTTGGGTGAGTGTGAGTAGCTTTTTGAAACTCATTGATAAGCTCAAACACACAAAAACTTTGCTGCAACAAGATGATGGTCAACGGTATAAAAGTTAATTCGCGTTGCACATCATCTTGTTCTGGCAGTTTATGTGTGTTTGAGATTATCAATGAGTTTCAAAGCCTACACAGAGTCACCAGCGACCATTTCTGGGGTAACATTTGAAGCTAGAAACATTTAATTTTTTTAAAGTTGTTGTATTTGATTGTTATAAGCTGATGTTGTTGAATTTAAATGGTTCATCAATATTTTAAGATATGGTTCATCAGTATTTTTTAAACAAAATTTTTTAAAGTTGGTGTAAATAAGTTCATCAGTATTATAAAGCTGCTGTATTTGATTGTACAAACTGACGTTGTTGAAAGGTATTGAATTTAAATGGTTCATCAATTATATTATAATGGTTCATCGGTTTTATAATAATGTTTATCATTTATTTTTGATAGGTACAAAATGGTTTTTGTACCATTTACTGGGATCGACAATCATAATAATTGTGTTACATTTGGAGTTGCGTTGCTGTCGTCGGAGACTAATGAATCTTACATTTGGTTGCTTGAATGTTTTCAAAAAGCCTTCGTGCGAGCACCAAAGGTTATTGTTACTGATCAAGACGCATCAATGAAAGTTGCTATAGAGACAGTTTTCCCATTATCTCGTCATAGATTATGCATGTGGCATATCATGCAGAAGTTGACTTCAAAGGTATGTTCATCAATGTATTTTTTTTAATTATTTTTGTTTATTAGTTACTTATATTTTAAAGGTTCATCAGATAGTTTTACAGTATAATGTTCATCATTTTATGGGATATTGTTTTGGACTGATAGAATAATGTTCATCATTTATATAATAATGTTCATCAGTTAGTTTTTTTATATAATAATGTTCATCAGTTAGTTTTATAGAATAAGGTTCATCTTGATTTTTGTAGGTTGGTCCTGATCTAGCTAAAGATGAAACTTTTAAACGAAGAATATCAGATATTGTTTGGACTGATAGAATAGAGCCTGAAGAGTTTGAAGCTTTGTGGGAGAAATTATTAGTTGATTTCGATTTGAAGAGTCACAAATGGCTTTCTGATATGTATGATTTGAGGTATAAATGGATTCCAGCCTATTACAGGGATGAGTTAATGTCGGGGTTGATGCGTACTTCTTCTAGGTCTAAGAGTGAAAACAATGCGTACGGTCGCTTGACGAGTATTGATTTGACTTTATGGGAGTTTTATAATCATTTTGAGAGTGTGGTGGGTTGTCAAAGTTTTGCTCAACATAAAAATGATCATGACAGTCGGTATACTATTCCAGATATGCACACAGAACTTCAATTAGAGAAGGAGGCATCAGAATTATACACTCGGTCCATTTTCTTTGATGTTCAAAATGAGATTTATGCTTCTGTGATTTCTTGTATGTCGGTTAGTGTTTCGGATGTTGATTCTGGCAAGAAATTTGTGATAAAAGATACTGGCGAAGATGAGCAGATTTCTAGGCGACATCGTATAGTGAAAGGGAAACCACAGTATGATGTTTTTTATGAGGTAACATCTTTTTATACAGACAGTTTTGTTTCATTATTTTTTTTAATTAGATAAGAATTAGGTTCATCAGTCATTGTAGATCAGAATGAGGTTCATCAGTCATTGTAGATTAGAATGAGTTTCATCGTTGCTTTTTATCATGTTTTTTGTACTCAGATAATGTATATTGATAATAATGAGGTTCATCATTATTATATATCAGAATTAGGTTCATCAGGTTCATCAGTCATTGTATATTAGAATGAGGTTCATCAGTCATTGTAGATAAGAATGAGGTTCATCATTGCTTTTTATCATGTTTTTTGTACTCAAACACTGTATGTACTACCTTTTTTTCAGGTTTTGTGTAAACCAGCTGAAGAGTTTTATCAGTGTACGTGCAAACGTTTTGAGTCATATGGACTGTTATGTCGTCATATCTTTTATGTGATTCGGTTTTCAAATGTTAAAAACTTTCCCAAGAAGTACGTGCTTAGGCATTGGTCAAAAGATTCTTTACCACCTCCATCAGTCATTCAAGCCACCGGAGACAGTCCTGATATGATCTTGCGTGAGATATTCAGATCAGTCGAGTATTGTGTAAATCGTTATGCTAATGATCCTGAGCTACTGCAAAAGTTTAGAGATCATCAGGTTCAGTTAATGGCGAAGGCAGATGCTGATGTTCCTATACCTCCAAAGACTAATAAACGGGATAGGATTGCTTCTATTCTTGGTGTGTCGCAACCGAATGAGATTATTGTGAATGTTCCAAAGCAGGTTAGACTATTTATTCTCTTTTTTGTTATCTAGGTTAATTGATGAACATGTTAAATTTTTGCAGTTTAGTTATATTTATAGTTATTATAGGTTCATCAGTTGTTATAGGTTCATCAGTTATTATAGGTTCATCAGATGTTGAACATATTTTTTCATCCTTTTTTATTCCTTTATTATGTGTTTTTAGCTGCTATGTTAACATAGGTTCATCAGATTTATGTTATCACAATTAAATATAGGTTTATCAAATATAGGTTCATCAGTTTTTTGTTCTGTGTTATTGTAGGCCCATCAGTTATCATAGTTTTATCAGTTTTTATAGGTTCATCAGTTTTTATAGGTTAGACTATTTATTCTCTTTTTTGTTATCTAGGTTAGTTGAACATGTTAAATTTTTGCAGTTTAGTTATTTTCTAGTTATTATAGGTTCATCAGTGATCATAGGTTAATCAGATGTTCAACATATTTTTTCATCAGCATAGGTTCATCAGTTATTATAGGTTCATCAGTTAATATAGGTTCATCAGTTAATATAGGTTCATCAGTTTTTTGTTCTGTGTTATCCTAGGCCCATCAGTTATCATAGTTTTTCAGTTTTTATAGGTTCATCAGTTGTTCATCAATTGTTCAACATATTTTTTGATCATTTTTGTTTTTTGGTCCAAAACAGGTTAGTACTAAGGGTTCGCGAAAGAGGATTAAGAGCAGTGTTGAACGTTCACTTATTGCTAGTGGGAAGCGTAGAAAGAAGAACTGTACAACCTGCAAATCTAGTATGAATGATCATAACCAGGCGAAATGCAATGCCATCAAAGCTCAAATTGCTGCTAAGAAAGCTAGTGAAAAGGCTGCTGCGAAGGAGATGAAGCAGAAGGCGAAATTGGCTGCCAAGAATGCGAAGTTGGCTGAGAAAACTGCTGCTAGGAAGGCGAATTTGGCTGAGAAGACTGCTGCTAGGAACGCGAAGTTGGCTGAGAAGACTGCTTGTGTAGTTACTTAATAAATGTGGTGTTAGTTTGATAAGAGTGTTCAAAGTAACTTTGATTTTTCTATTAGACAAATAAATGTGATGTTTTGTTTGATAAGAATGCTTTTTTTTTTTTAAATAATAATCAAAGTAAATTTGAATTGAGATAAAAGTACTCTATTTTGATGAAATTTATTGTTTAGGTTCATCAGTTTTACTTATAAAGTTGATATAAAAGTTCATCAAATTTTAGAGGTTCATCAATTTTAAATTATAACAGGGTCATCATAATTATCAAAGTTTCTAAAAAAAAGTTCTTCAGGTTTATTAAATTTTACTTATAATATGTTCTTTCTTTTAAGAGATTTTCATCAAATTTTAGAGGTTTATGATTTTTTACATATTAAAGTTCATCAAAAGTTAATCAAATTTAACAATTTTTTCAGGTTCATCAATAAATTCAGGTTCATCAACTGTTCTTTCTTTTAAGAGATTTTCATCAAATTTTAGAGGTTTATCTATCATTTTTTACATTTTAAAGTTCATCAAAAGTTAATCAAATTTAACAATTTTTTTCAGGTTCATCAATAAATTCAGGTTCATCAACAAACAAGAAATAAATTCAGGTTCATCAATTTTATTTAACATAACAAAATGATAGTTCTATTAAACTAAAATAACTTGTCCATAACAACCAACCAAAAAGTAGTATTTATACTAGAACATTCCCTAATTAGATTAGGTCAGTACTGCCAAAATTTTAACCATAACAAACTACTATATCAAATTGTTTTTAGGTCTGTCGAAGAAGAGCACTAGCTTCCCGTTCGAAATATTCGCTGGCACGTTCTGCAATATTCTTTTTTGACATTTGCTGGAGCGTTCGCTTTTCCTTCAGAGGTAAACGATGATATTCTTCTACCTCGCTCTCCACTACATGTTTGTTTTCATTGTAGTCGGACAACAGAATCTTTGACATGTACTTCTTTCTCAAGTCTTCAATCTGTTTGTCTTGTTCAGCACCTTCTTTTACAAACCCAGCATCAAAGTCTTTTTTCCCTGAATAAGTTTCCATGTGTCTCATGGCAAAAATTCCACAATCAATGAAATTGTTTTTGGTTTGCCACGGCAATTTGATATTTTCCATTTTATAGTTGTTCAGTGCTTGATAATTTGGATACCCATTGTCTTTCAAGAACTTTATAAATTGAAATCTCTGTAATAATAAATTAAAAACAATGAGATTCAATTTAACTACGTTGATGAACATACATTTAATATACCTAACATTCTTACCAAATTAACCAGCTTTTTCTGATATCTATCCTTGATTAATTGATTGTGATCCATGTTGTCAAGGATATGGATTTGAGGTTCTTTCAAGTTGAAACAAACGACGTAGTAGTGATCCTCACCGAGCATCATCGGGAAAAGCGCCTGTTAAACATAGAGGTTCATCAATTATTTATAGGTTCATCAGCTTTTTTAAGGTTCATCAGTTATTTATCTTAAAACAAATTAGTAAAATAGAAGTGCTTACCAGGTCAATGTCTCTGATAGATTGATAAACAGGAGACAAAAACAAAAGATTCTTCATGTTTTCATTAAACTTTTGTGTGAGTGCTTTCGAGTTGTGAGACATATTCTCCATTTCTTTTGTCTGTGGTTCATCAATATAAGTCAAAGCATATGTATATGATTTCAAATATTGAATCATAATTGATAAAGATTTTTGTAACTTACAATCATTGATGTGTGGCCATATAGCTTCTTCAATGATCCTACGTTCCTTTTCTCTTCTGCCATGTTATGTATATACGCCCACATATCAATCACTCCTGAACTAATTTCATTCCCTTCTTTGTAGCTCTCAAAGTGGATTCTTTGACCGTCAACAAAGTATGAATGAAATAACACATCACTGCAATTTCATTTTAAGATAATATTTTAGAAAAATAAAGAAACTACTTATTATAGAAATATGATTTTTAAATTGATGAACCTAATATATATTACTTACTCGAGTTCTCCTCTTGCAGCGAATATTGTTTCAGCCACCTTTCTTTCATTGTCTTGTACTTTGTTCTTCATCACAACGACTCTTTGTAAATACGGTGATTTTAGAGATTCAGCAGGCTTTGTTTTTCTTTTTTCTCTTATATTTTCCAAGTCTTCTTGACCTTCTTCACCTTCTTTGATATTCTTTTTCGTTTGAGGAACTTTAAGCTTTCGAGCAATTGTGTTGAAAGAATTAAGTGGCGTGGCTTTTAGAGGCGTGGAAAAACCTTCATCTACTATTTCACATCTTAATTTTTCTTCTGCTGTTGGGGGAACAGATGATATCAGTGTTATCATCTTTGGGGATTCTTTATATTGTGGGGAAGACTTTCTCCATTTTGTTCCAGTTTTATCTGATTTTAAAGCTTCCTCTTGATTTTTTTGCCAAACACTGCCATCAATTTTCTCGCTCAATAATTCTGACAATGTATGCAAGAAAGGTGTCTTTTTGAACAACTCATCCAATATCTGCTCGGGGTCTTTCTTCTCTTCAAACAAAACCAAATCCTTACTCTGAAATTGCTCCGTATTGAATATTGGGAATTCTGGTGTTTGCATCTGTTTTCAGGTAAAGGTTCATCAGGCAATTCTGGTGTTATTCTGAAATCAATTATAAGTTCATCAATAAGGCACAAAATTGTTTTTGAGTTTATTACCTGTTTTTTACGTTCAATCATTTCAACCTCTTTTAAAAACGCTGGATCCAAGAACATTTGAGTTAACGACTCTGTTGGTATGTCTGGTTGAGGTTCATCAGTTTCTTTAGATATTTCCTTAGGCTCGGAGCCATCCTTATCATCAGCCATCGTTAACATCAGCATTGGGCTTTCATCTTCACTTTGTGAGGCCTCGAATGTTGTCCTGTTAACCAATCTGTTCATCCAGTCCCGTACTTCCAACAGTGATTCATTTTGGGGGTATAATTCCAATCTAGCCCTTAGCATGTCATCAATGTTAATTTTCATTTCTTGGAATAAAGACAACATGTTTCTCAGAGAGTGACTGAATTCCTGTCATTAATATAATCAAATAAGTATAGAGTCGTTCTAATGTATTCTAACAATGATAATTGTTCTAATGTATTCTAACAATGATTGATGAACCTCATTCTAATGTATTCTAACAGATGTTAATCTATGTTATTCCTGTCATTAATATAATCAGATAAGTATAGAGTTGTTCTAATGTATTCTAACAATGATAATTTGATGAACCTCATTCTAATGTATTCTAACAATACATAACACTGGCCAAATGATTGATGAACCTCATTCTAATGTATTCTAACAGATGTTAATCTATTTAAACTTATTTAAAGTTATTATTGCTTTTAGTAAGACTAAAGATTTTTACCTCAGCGGATTTGAATTGGGAATACTCCCCTTGAAATTCTAGTATCCTTGCTGATAACTGTTGAAATTCAGATGAAGTTGATGGATCGGTTGCAGTCATTGGATCAGCCATTTCTGTTTCATTGGTTCTGGTCAATTGATCAGCCATTTCAATGTTTTCATCAGTTCCGGTTGTTTGAATATCATCATTTGTTTCGTTCATTTGTATATCAACATCTGTTAATTGATGAACCATATATAAGAAATTCAAATATACAAACTTCAAATATATCTCAACTAATATGTAAACATTGAAATATACAGAATAGATTTTTACCGTTTAGCTGTGGATCTTCCCATTGATTCTCTTGAATATCATCTATATGAATATCGTTAGTCACTTGCTCATCAACGTGATTTGTCTTGGGAGAATTTGATGTTCTTCTCCTTTTGTTTCCAACACGGTTTTTGAACATGTTCATCGAATATCGGTTTTCAGGAGATAGTGAACTCTTTTTCTTTTTATGTTTTTTTCCTACATGTTATCAACCATTTTCATAAGTTTTTATAAGTTATAACATGAAAGAATATATACTGGAATTTTAAAAAGTAATTTATAAGTGTATTTTATAATCTATTTTAGATAACTACTTCTTTTTGCCAACAGGTTCATCAATAAGTTACAACAGGTTCATCAATAAGAATGTCTCAATACATACCTTGTTGATCATTTTTCTCCCCTGCTTCTTCTTCGATCACTGGCTGTATATTCGCATCATAGGCATCATATGTTGGCTCAACATCTTTTTCTTGTCCATCAGTTTCTGAATTTAGAAAAAAGGTGTAAAGATTCAATCGTCCAAAAAACACATAACTACATCTGATGAACATTTAACAAAATCATACCTACAGTCATCGTTTTCACATTTTTCATAAGTTTTTTTAAGTAATAACAGATTCATCATATAGAATGTTAAGATATAACTTTTTTTAGGTAAATGTTTAAAACATTAATATAATATAAGGTTCATCAGATTATTATTTTTGTGTACCTTTAGTTGTTCTTCTTTTCTTCTTTATCATATTTTTTATCGGCATGCTATCTTCATCTTCTTCAGTTGTCTCTTCCTCTATTTCTTCTCCATAATCTTTTATATAATAAAATAAAACCCCAATTGGAAATTTTGCATTTCAAAAAAAATCAATTCATACCTGATTTAGTAATAATTTTATTTAAAAAAAAAAGATTATTTTCTTATTAAGTAATATTTTATATTTATCCATAACACAAGTAAAAGATAAATACAAAAAATATAGATAAGATATTGAAAAAAAAATTATTTATTTTATATTTATCCACAATACAAGTAGAAGATAAATACAAAAAATATAGATAAGATGCAATTAACAATAGTATTAAATTTTTTAAATAATTATTTCAAAAAATTAAAAAAAAAAAAAAAAAAAAAAAAAAAAAAAAAAAACCGCGCGTGCGCGGGTATTATAACTAGTATAAAGTTACAATAAAACCCTTATTGGGAATTTTCCATTTCAAAAAATGCATTCATACCTTATTTAGTAATAATTTTATTTAAAAAAAATGTTATTTTCTTATTAGGTAATATTTTATATTTATCCATAACACAAGTTGAAGATAAATACAAAAAATATAGATAAGATGCAATTAAGACAAGTAGAAGATAAATACAAAAAATATAGATAATATGCAATTAATATTAGTATTAAAATTTTTAAATAATTATATTTAATAATAAAAAATTATAATTAAACATCATAAATCAAACAAAACAAAGATTAAATTATTTGTTTTTTAATAAATAAAAATATATGATTCAAAAAAAAATTTAAAAACCCGCGCGTGCGCGGGCATTATAACTAGTGATCTGAATATAATAAAATCATTCCGATCACATTTTAATAACTGATGATTCAAAAATACATCTGATGAACATTTAATAAAATAATACCTTTAATCATCTGTAAACCCTGCTTTTCAGGAGTCCCCCGGTTTTCCCTAACAAGTAGTCTTGTCCATTTTATTTTTGTTGAGGGTTGATCATCATCATTTTTTGGTTCTTCTCTGTCATCAACATTCTCTGCATCATCTTCATCATCATTTTGTGCTCCAGCATTCTCTTCTTCACCGTCATCATCTGTCTCTTCTTCACCGTTATTACCATTCTCTTCTTCACCGTCATCATCATCATCATTATTCTCTGCTCCAGTATTCTCTTCATCATCGTTATTCTCTTCATCATTAGTCTCTTCTTCTTGGTCTTCCGTTTCGGCATCTTTTGGAAGTCTTCCTTTTCTGATTTTGCCAAACGTCATCGTTTCCAATTCTTCCAACAATTCTGTTTTCTAATATTTAAATGCTAGAATTTTTTGTTTCTTCAGAAGTGAGTTTGCAAATATCACCTGCAATTTAAAGTTAATGTTAGATTAAAAAAAATGTAACTGATGAACCAAAAACACATGACAAAATATAATATGCATAAACGATAAAGTAGATAATAATTACCTCCAACAGCAAGATTGGGCCATAGAAGTACTTTCCCGGTTTCCAACTTAACCTTTCGGACTTCATATAATGCAGCACATATTCGCACCAATCCATTTGTCTCACATTATCAAAATCGGTAAGAGATGGGATGACTCCTATATTCAGAGTACCCATTGACACTACATAGGACAAAATTGTACAAAACAATGCTATGATGTTCATCTTAAATAGATTTCCACTATCATTTTTCCTAATTTGTTTCTTAATTACAGGCATCAAATGTTTCGTAACATACAATCTAGAACCACTAGCATTGAATTGTTTTTTCCATTGTATGTAACTTTCATTTGATCTTTCCTTCATAACGTCACGTACATCAACTGCAAACGGGCCCATTGGGAATCCAAAAGTGCGGTGAACTAGCTCAGGAGTTATGGTTATAGTTTCACCAAATACGGTTAGATTTCCTGATTTACCATCAAACCTCTCTAGTAACCAATGCCCTAAACGTCTTGGCATTACATTTAGTTCAAAGTCCAACAACGATCCAAAACCCATACTTTTAATTGCCTCTTCTTGGTCCATTGTTAAATCCTTAATAACCAGATATAATGGGCCAGGAAAATTTTTTATTTTAACCATTGGAAATTTCTTTTGGTTAGGTTGGAGATTCTGACGAAGGTTTAGTCGAGGTTTAAGGTCTTCAGAGAGAACAGGTTTAGAAGTTTTCGATGAACCTGAAGGTTTGGAAGGGTTCGATGAAAGTGAAGGTTTTGATGAAACTGCATGTTTTTTATATTTTTTAGAAACCGGTTCATCAGCTTTTGATGAACCCCGAGCTCTTTTATCCGTAAATGCATCTTCAACGAAGTCGTCATCACTTGGAGAACATGCTTTTAAAATCATAGGCTTCTTTCCTATCCAATAAAAAACAACAACTGATAAGTATTCTCTTAATTCAAAATAAATATAAACTCTTTTTAAATCTAAAAACTTAAAACAATGTTGTATTTATTTCATCTTATATAGTCGGCTTGTGGCTTATAAATCGAGTATTTTCAGAGTAAGCCATAATGCAAACTATATAAGCTGAAAACAGACACCAATGTTGAACCTCATGAAACAAGGATTGATTGATGAACCTCATTTTAACCACAATAACTAGCAATTAATGATGAACCTCATTTTAATCCGTTCTAACAAGTTATTCTAATGAATCTGCAACCTATAATTAAACCATCATAAGAAGCAATCACTGATGAACCTCATTTTAATCCGTTCTAACAAGTTATTCTAACGAATTCACAATCTCTAATTAAACCACAATAACTAGCAATCACTGATGAACCTTATTCTAATCCGTTTTAACAAGTTATTCTAACGAATCCGCAACCTCAAACTAAACCACGATAACAAACATTTACTGATGAACCTTATACTAATCTATTCTAACAAGTTATTCTAACGAATCCGCAACCTCGAATTAAACCACGATAACAAATAGCCACTGATGAACCTTGTACTAATCTATTCTAACAAGTTATTCTAACAAATCCGCAACCTCGAATTAAACCACGATAACAAACAACCACTGATTCTATTCTAACAAGTTATTCTAACAAATCCACAACCTTGAATTAAACCACGATAACAAACAACCACTGATGAACCTTATACTAATCTATTCTAACAAGTTATTCTAACGAATCCGCAACCTTGAATTAAACCACGATAACAAACAACCACTGATGAACCTTATACTAATCTATTCTAACAAGTTATTCTAACGAATCCGCAACCTCTAATTAAACCATCATAACAAACAACCACTGATGAACCTTATATTAATATATTCTAACAAGTTATTCTAACAAATCCGCAACCTCAAATTAAATCACGAAATCAAACAACCACTGATGAACCTTATTCTAATCTATTCTAACAAGTAACTGCTGAATCTCTAAATAAACCACTGATGAACCTTTAAAAGATGGTCTATCTTGGAATCGTTTTGATCTCCTTTCTCCCAAGGATGGACTCTTACTGCTTTCAGATTCTAAAAAAAAAAAAAAAAAAAAAAAAAAAAAAAAAAAAAAAAAAAAAAAAAATCATAATTCTTATGCATGTACAAACTAAAATTAAAATTAAAGTAAAAAAAATAAACTGTTAAAAAAAATCTAATTCTTATGCATTTTATATTTTAAAAAAATCGAAATTCTTATGCATGTACAAACTAAAATTAAAAAAATAATAATGAACTAAAATTAACCCTAAAAATTAAATTAAACTAAAATTACCAGTTTGATTCATCTTTTTCAAGCGTATGTCAATGACAGATGATCGGAAATTGAAACCCTAATTATTTCCCCAATTTTTGATCGGAATTTGACGGTTGTGTGTGTGAATAGTGTGTGTGAAGAAATGAATGTGGCCGTTTGAGAAGCGTTTTGTGGGAAGAAGACGGTTTTGTGTGTGTTAAATTACTTTTGTATCCTTGTAACTGGTTGGTAGCATTTTTTTTTCTCTTTTAAATATGGACCGTTGATGAGATTTTTGATTGATCGGATGGATGGAAATTCTTTTTAGCTTTTTTATTTTTACTACACTTTTTAAGAGATCGCGCCTCACTTCCTTGTAGTGTTACTAGTTATAATACTCGCGCACGCGCGAGTTTTTTTAAAACTTTTTTGAATAATATATTTTTATTTATTAAAAAACAAATAATTTAATATTTGTTTTGTTTGATTTGTGATGTTTAATTATAGTTTTTTTTATTATTAAGATAATTATTAAAAAAATTTAATCCTATTGTTAATTACATCTTATCTATATTTTTTGTATTTATCTTCTACTTGTTTTATGGATAAATATAAAATGTTACCTAATAAGAAAATAATCTTTTTTTAAATAATATTATTACTAAATAAAGTATGGTTTAGTTTTTTTGAAATGGAAAAGTCACCACTTGGGGTTTTGTTTTATTGTATAAAAGATGTTTATGATTTGAAGTTTTTATTTTCGACGTAACTTTGTGTTAATATTGTTTTTGTTTATCATGTAGTAGTTATAGTTATAATGCCCGCGCACGCGTGAGTTTTTTTTTAATTTTTTGAAATAATTATTTAAAAATTTTGTTTTTTTTTAATTTTTTGAAATAATTATTTAAAAATTTTAATCCTATTGTTAATTGCATCTTATCTATATTTTTTGTATTTATCTTCTACTTGTGTTGTGGATAAATATAAAATAAATAATCTTTTTTTTAAATATCTTATCTATATTTTTTTTATTTATCTTCTACTTGTGTTATGGATAAATATAAAATATTACCTAATTAGAAAATAATATATTTTTTTTAAATAAAATTATTACAAAATCATGTATGAATTAATCTTTTTGAAAGGCAAAATTCCCAATAGGGGTTTTGTTTTATTATATAAATAAAAGATTAGTTTTGTGTCTTAAAAGTTTGTACAACAAGGAACAAGAGATGTACCAATTTAAAATTCATTTCAAGAAATGTATTTTGTCTATTTTGCGAAAATATGTAAGAAATGAGGATGGAAATCTAACACAAACTGCATACTTTTTGTATGCATTACATATTGTTTGCATTACATCAAATACTTTTGAGTATAGAGGTTGAGTATAACTTAGGAGGTGTTTGGGTTACTTATTCAAAATAGGTTATGCATTTTGAAAATACATAATCAGATCATTAGATGTTACAAAATGTGGTTTTGAAATATAATGATTAGATTTGATTTTGATATTTGATATTACAATAATCAAATAATGAGTTTTCACGGTGTTTGGTAAATTGAATTATTTAACTCTTAATAAAGGACAATTTTATATGTTAGTGAGTATAAATTGTAGGGTTCTGGTGTTACCCGCATGGCTAATTAAACAAGCACATCGGAATAAAACACATAAATGGCCATGCGACCAGTCAAATCCTAGCTAGCAAGATCTTAACCTAATCATTGATATAACCTAACCCTAAACACATATAAAAGGTGTATATAGAAGACTTACTTATTATCCTACAATTCTGTAAGCTTCTGAATCAGTCTGCTGCGCGGGTTCGTCCTCTTCTTTGTAGTCGACCAAGATTAGGGTTTTCGGAAGAAAACTGCACTTCGAGTTGCATCAAGTATCCACCGAATACTGCACATGTATCCACCAATCGTTGGTAAGGGAGAGGAGAGGATACTTGTACAACAAGTATTACTGTATTAGATTTTGTTACGGAAAAAACTCCCCTTCTTTGTGGGTTCAGTCGAACGAGCAAAACAAACAACCCTTGGGGTTTGTTGTTTTGGTTCTTGTCATTAATTATCCCTTAATATTTATCCTGGATAAATATTAACCTTTGAGTAATAACGTTTAACCCTTTAATGAAAATAATGTTGTATTTCATTTCCTCATTTACTTCATTTCATTTCGTATATTCATTTCTTATTTCCGCTTGCATGTTCTATTTAGTGTGCACCGGTGTGACCCTTCGGCATTTCAATGAAGGCAATTTGTGAAAAGCTTGTTGTGTGGTTTGTACATAAATCCTTTCAGACTCCCACTTGTGCAAACACAGCAATGTAGGAACTTCTTTCACTGTACGAAGAGGTAGCGAGCAAGACATTGTAGTACCTCACTCACTCACAGAAACCGATTCAATATCCAAGTAGTGATATTCCTGACATTAGCTACGTCTAGCTATGTCCCGCTCAAAGTTCAGGTTTGAGCCTGTCTCAAACTTCTGGTTGAGCCCAGGGTATATGACTGTATCCCTTCGCACTTTGTCGATATTTTTAGAAAGTACTAGGCATGGATATCTTAACCTCATTATACTTTCATCCTTTCTTGTTTTCGTGAATGATTTGAACTCCTATAGTGCTTTAGGCACTTTAGTCGTACGACCGTACTTTCCTCAAATCATAACATACAAGGGGCCTAGGAAAAATATCATTCTCTCCATTCTATTTCAACTTAGAGTTGCAAACTGCCATCTCGGCCAAGAAGTCATTCTTCCTTACTTCCCACTAAACTTGACGCTAGCAAACAACCCTACGCTTTTACGCTATAACTTGAAACTAGATCCAAGCTGGGTGAAAAACAAAGTCAAATGACCTAACTCCTCAGGTCATTGGGATAGTCCGTCACGATCAGAGAACGCTATTAACTATGATCCATTTGGTCGCTTCTCGGTCAAGATCACGTCTAACATTTGCTCCACAAATTCATATGAAACTCACCATCTTTGCTGGGATGTTTCTCGTTTCATAATAGCTATCAACATTATCTCGGATTTAGCTAAGCCATATGAAGTGCATTGTTGAACGCTAAGTTATAGATTCTCCTAAGTCCATGAGAGTTTCAGTATAAGCCCTTCTGAACCACGATATAGTTGCGCATTCCCTGATTTGTAGTCCTAGACTTCAAATCTTTTAAGTCACATGCCTTCTTTAATTGTTCTATAACAACTCAAGATCAACACGTCCTACCGTGCCAGACTATCTTGCTATATTGAGCAATGTACGCCTCATTTAATGATCTTGACACCTCCTACTAAATCTTGCAATACTTAGGAATTCTCACATAGATCGCCCTTGATCTATCATCTATAGTTCATGTCATGCTTTGTGCTCTTTAGTTAAATGATCAAAACTTTAACTTTACAGTATACTCTCAGATGACATCAAATAGTTCTGATATTTTAGTGTCAATTTCCCCCTAATATGCTCATCTATTGTGTCATTTTATTGGGATATATACTCTTATTTGTTTATATTTCACTTTCAGGATAAAAATGAGCATTGGAACGAAGAGACGCGGATTTGGAAGGTTATTAATGATAATATGCTAAAGTATGCTGACCGAACAAGAGTTACACCGTAAATTAGCTCTCAACTTACGCCGTAACAACGATTTACACTAAATACTAAAGTCAACACTGACCAAGAAGTTACGACATAACCACTTCATAGGTTACGGCATAGACTCGGGTATGAGAGATTTCGTAACTCACTTTGAAGTTACGCCGTATACTTGCCTTCAACATTTAGAAGAATTTCGTGGTCCAAGATAGTTACAACGTAACAACTATGGAGGTTATGGCGTAAAGTGGTGTACGAAAGATTTACGATCGTAACCTATCTTTAGGTTACGCCGTAGTTTCACCACTAAGGATAAGATCGTCCAAGATTCAAAGGTTACGGCGTAGCTAACCTTAGAGGTTACGCCGTAACATAGTCGAGGCTATAAATACAAGCCCAAATTCCGTATTTTTACATATCACTTTCATACACAACAACCAGAAGACGAATTAGGGATCCAAGGAGGATGAATTTCAGCAGCATCAAGTCATTTACAAAGGAGAATTTTCACACTTACAAATCATAAGTTTTAGTATTTTCATATTACATTTGTGTATTCAATTCATGTCTTCATTTACAATGTTAAACATTGAATTCTCTGCATATTTTAATATGATTGGTTAAACACTTTTGGTGTTAGCCTTGTTATGAAATTGTTTTTGTTATTATGTAGTTTTCTCGTTTCTTTTTATCATTTTATTTGAATACTTTCTTAGCTTATTTTGGGACACCGTTGTTTTGGTAGCTTGGAAGTTTGGGTAGTATCCAGGAAGCTAGGAGAATTGACTATAAGACCCTGGTGAATCAGGTTGCGAATAGTGATAAGAATTGACCATAGGACTGTCACTATTTGCGTGAAAATTTCACCCAACAACCACCTTCCAAATGAAATTGCTTAAGAAATTAGGGGATATCTAAGTTTCGAGAGGCCGGGTTCCATTAAATAAGTATAAGTTAGTCGAGGTGCTTATTGACTCTTCCACTTTGTAAACCCACGAACTCTTGTAATCATTATGTTACGGAATAGGACGAGGTGGAAGATAGGACTAGGCGAATTAACCAACTGAGTCTAGTCGAATTAAAACCCTAGATGTCATAACACTTTTCTCCCTACTGATGTCATTTTACATTTATTTGCTTTTATTTATTTCATTTCATTCCATCAGTTTAATTAATCAAATTGCAAAACCCCTTTAAAAACTAGTGACATTAGGACTTAAAGATAATCCGCACGTATAGCTCTTAGGACAAACTAGGCTTTACCGATAACTACATTATACACGATCGGGTACACTGCCCGTAAGTACATTAGGTAGACCTTAGTTAGACGAGACAATTATAAAAATGAAGTGTCTTGTTTGTTTTTAGGTGGGATTTTTGTTTCCTTTTATTTTTTCATTAAACTCTTGAAAACTGGAATCTTTTATATAATAAAACAAAACCCCAAGTGGGTACTTTGAAAAAAGAATATTTTCTTATTAGGTATTATTTTAATTATTATTTTTTAATTTAAAATTTTAAAAATTTGTTTTGTTGATATATTAAACAAGTAGAAGATAAAATACAAAAACATATAGATAAGATGCAATACTACACAAGTAGAAGATATACACAAAAAAATATAGATAAGATGCAACTAACAACATGATTAAAATTAAAAAAATGATTATCTTTAATAATAAATAAATATAATTAAAAATCATAAATCAAACAAAAAAAATTAAATTATTTGTTTTTTTGAAAAATAAAAATATATCATTAAAAAAACTAAAAAAAACTCGCGCGTGCGCGGGTATTATAACTAGTAATTTATTACGGTAAGAACCAATAAACAAAAGTGGAAAAATGCTTGTATCTTTTTAAGAAGATTGTTACTCACTCAAAAAAAAAAATTCTTTCTTTTCTTATAACGTAGATCGTTACGCACTTACTTGTACGCAACTTATAATATTTACGGGTATATGACATAGTCTACATACAAAGTTAATTTTTTCTTTTGATGTTGTATCGACCCGACCCGATCTGTTGACTTACATATTTTGTCACCCCGAGCCTATAAAAGGAACCACCTTAGTTTTGCTTGCAACTAGGTCCGCCACTGCTTTATATTGAGTTTAATATTACTAGTCATGCGCATTTATTTTTTTAACAACAACTAGTAATGTTGTGTCGCATATAAACAAAAAGTATGATCGCTCAAGATTTTTCAAATCAAATGCGGATTACAACATTTTAATTTGTATAGATACACGTTTTCAAAAGCAAATATAATCGCTCAAGATTTTTCAAATCTCTCTTGTGATCATGTAAAATTAATACTTTTGTCTTTTAATTTATGTACGTCATTGTCAACTTTGTTGTAGTATTAATGCATTTAAGTATTAGGGTGCATTTGGTTTGGTTTGGTTTGGTTTGGTTTGGTGTTATGAATTACTACAATGAATATATGTGTTGATTTATGATGGAATTGTAATGGAAGGTATGATGAAACCACCCTCACACATAACATATGAGGAAACCTTCATATTTGGTTATTCTCAATTCATTGTGATGGGCCTCATAACCAAGCAAACAACATTAATTCATACCCATACACCCTAACAAAACGGGCTATTAATTTAGTGTCAAATGTATTTCGACAAGATAGTTTTATCAACACGTTGCGACGGGAGTAAAATATTCGTTTTGCAGCTATGAAGTAATTGTTTAATAATAATATGATATTATGATTGAAAATGTTAATAATAAAAAGAAAATTAATATAAAATAATAAAGATATAAAATTTAATAGGTTTAAGAGATACTTTTATATTATTATACTTAAACCGATGTTAAAACATAAAATAATGAGTAAAATATTTAAAGGGTTATATATAGTCAAAGAGATAAGCATGTTAAATTATAAAATTTATAATGTTTGTTGGTTATTTAATACTTTTTGTAAATTCAGAGGGTATTTTGTGACATTTAACAATAATATGACATTCTGATTGAAAATATTAACATTAAAAAGAAATTTAATATGAAAGAATAAAAATATAGCATTTAAATAAAAAATAATAATATGAAAGAATACAAATATTAGAATTTAATAAGTTTAAGAGCTAATTTTAATATTTTATACTACTATACTTAAACCAGTGTTAAAATATAAAATATATAGCTTAATGTGTTGAACGGTTAAAAAGTTATATTAAGGGCCCGTTTGGTTTGTAAAAGAATTTGGATTCGGTTTATAATGAAAAAAATGAGATAAGAGAAAAAAATAATATTTTATTAAAAATTTATTTTAATAATTGATAAATGATTTTTTAAAAGAAAATGAGGTAGTTTTATTTTTTAATAATTAATTATGTATAAATTGTAAGTGTGAAATAAATGTAGGGTCCATTATTTACAAAAGATACTATATATAGCGTGAATCAATCTATTATTATTGGACTCGCTTTGATTCCCAAAAACTTGAACCAAACATTTAATTTTTTGAATGAAACTATTTCTTGAATCCAAAAATTATAAACCAAACGGGCCCTAAGATTAAAGAGATAAGGATGTTATATTAAAAAATTTTAAATGTTTAATTGTTATTTAATACTTTTTGTAAAGTTAAAGGGTGTTTAGTGACATTTAACAACTCAAGATGAACAGTATTTATAAAATTTAATCTCTGCAATGGAATTGTTTATTGATCCGACTTTTTCTATATATTTCTTACGTTGCGTTTTCGGGTTTTTTCAAGTGAGGATAGAAATTATGGATAAAGAGGAGAAAATAAAAGAAAATGAAAGGAAAGAAAGTTGTTTTGTAATTTTATTTCTCAAGTTGAAATGAAATAAAAAGAAAATAAAGAATGTTATGTGCTCAAGTTGGGAAAAAAGAAAGGAAAAAAAACACAATTACATTTATACCATATTAAACATGTTCATTTGATCACAAGAGTCGAATAGTTTGGGTGTACTTTTGTTTCCACCCTATTGGGGCTGCAAATTTTTGAAGAAAAATGTTAAGAAATTTTTTATCAGTTCCTTTCAGTTTAATTTATTTATTTACTTATTTTTTTGATGTTCAAAAAACTTAAGAACATAATACGGTGCCGTTTAGCAGTAGATTTTTTTTTCCTAATTCATTGAGAAGGGAATGATTTTTCTTCTCTAGAGAAGAGTCGATAATTTTAAAAACCCGTTTAGTTGGAGTTATATTTTTCTTTTTTAAAAATGATAAGAAGATTACCTCAAATTGTGACCGTGGCGGCGACGGCGGGCGGTCGGCGACGGTCAGCGGTGGATAATGACACGAGAGATTAAGGGTAGAATAGTGTATGCGTTTTTTTTGGAGTTGAGAAAAAAAAATGAGAAAGAAAAAAGTGGGAATAGTGGAATGGGTTTTTCAAGAAAATTTAGAAAATAGGAATTTCATTTTTTTTGGAAATTGTTGGGAAAAGTATAACTAAATGGATTTTTCAATTTTTTTATTTTCACATGAAAAATTTTGTAAAGAATAAGATATTTTTCACCAACTAAACACACCATAAATTTTCAGATTCCTATCATTTGTTTTCCTTTTCATTTGAAAATGAACTCGAGAATGGTTAGAGTTTTTTTTAGTTGATCAGCTAGCCATAAATAATAAAATAAACATGGACGGTTTGTTAACTTCTACACTTCTACACCTTGTACTTATTTGGTGATATGTCTTATAGTTCATAAGAAGCTTCATAGATGCTTCCTTGATGCATGCTTCATTGAATTGCCTAATCATCTTGTTCGTATTGTTGTATCTATTGATTGTATGTCTAAAAATGTACAGTATTCTATGGATTTGTAAAATATCTGTCTATACAAGTCTAGATTTAAAATTAAGATTCTAATAATATCTTTCTATTTACTTTGTTGAGCATGTGTGTTAGGTCAGTAAATACCCAAACTCCCTTTTAACTAAGATTTGAACATAAAATAGCCCTAGTGTCTGATAACTTTAAACGTACTCAAGTCACTGAATGAACAGTCGTTCAGTAAGTCATCTTTAAGAAGCTTAGGACGAGCCTATGAAGAAAGGTTCTCCATTCAGTGAAACAGAACTTAGTGAATGATACCTGAACCAAAAAAGAAAGTGATGGATGCAGTGAGTGATGACAATAGCTCACTAAATCCTCAAGTCTTCTCACCAACCTTGAAGACTGAGAATCTAAAGACTGAAGATATGAAGACTGAAGTAAAGGCGGGATAAGTTTGAATTGATAAGAAAGGGTCCTTATCATGCAAAAGTCAACTTACCCTAAATGGATATAAGACCAAGAGTGTGTCAACACTGATGTATAAAAAGCAGTCTTGTCCTTTACTACATATAGCCATGTGTAACAGTGACAAAATGCCTATGCATTTTGTCCATAGTAGGCTTATGTCACTCTTATCTTTTAGGTAACGGTTGAAATATACGTGTGTATAAATATGAGTTATAAGGAGGAGAAAATGTTGCTAAGTTTGTGCACAAAGTGCTTAGACATTCACAAACCAACCTTTACTCTATCCAAATAGCAACCGTCCCTGAGATAGCTAAGTTGGTTCATTAATTGCTACTTAAGCTTAGCTTAGATTTAGTGAGGAGTAATACACCATACTTGTCATTTCAATCTTAAGTGTTATTCCGCAAACACTTGGGTATAATTCTTTAATTGATTTCAAATAATAATTAAACGTTGAAAAATATCTTATCTTTCATCTTTTACGTTTTTACTTATTCAAATGAATCTTTTTATTACTAAGTCATGGAGCACGGTTAAGTTACTTTGTAAGCTAGTTTAACAGTGTTAAAGGGGTCCAACAATGTGCATTAGTTCACATACACGTAATAGATTCATGGTTAGTGTTAAAAAAAAAAAAAAAAAAAAAAAAAAAAAAAAAAAAAAAAAGTTAATTGCATTTAAATGTATTTAACTTACTATTTTTTTTATAATTTTGTGTAGTAGATTTTTTTCTTTCGTAATAAAACACAAAAGTTTTGAATTTGAGCTTTTCTGTGTATCTTTTAACCATCTACCCTTCGATAACATTACAAATATATTGATACCGAAGGGTAAAATAGTCATTTTCATGGTCAAAATACACATAAAGACATGAATTCAAAAGTTTTTTTTTTTTTTTTTTTTTTTTTTAGTAAGGAAAAAAATCATATACATGAATTCGAAAGACGCCTTGCATAATAATTTAATTTATGGGGTTCAGGTTGGTAATCCAAGTATTCGGGTATCACATTTTTTCTATGCTGGTGACATTGTGTTAGTTACCGAGTGGAACTAGGCTCAAATGGATAATATTCTTCTTGTTCTAAATGTTTTCTACTTGGCATCATGTTTACGCATTAATATCAATAAATCAAAGATATATGGTATTGGGGTCTTCAATGAAGAGGTTGAAGATATGGCATGGTTAACTGGTTGCATGCCGGGATCCCTTCCATTCACATATCTTGGTCTTCCAGTTGGGTCCAATATGAGTCGCTTAACACACTGGCAAGGATTCCTTGAGAAATTTAAATCTCGACAATCCAGATGGAGAGTCAAATTACTTTCAATAGGAGGTCGATCAACTCTTGTTAAGGCGGTTTGGGGCGCGTCGGGATTTATTACATCTCTTTTTTTTTAAGTGCCAAAGAGTATTCTTTCAAATATTGAAAGGTTACGAGCCAATTTTTTTAGGGTGGGGAACCAGATTCGAGAAAGATGATTTGGATCAAGTGGGAAACAGTGTTAGCTTCTCTCGAAAGGGGGGGGGGGGGGGGGGGGAGGGGTTGGGTATTGGAAGCCTGAAGGCTTTCAACATTGATCTTCTCCAAAAGTGGTGGTGGAGGCTAGTTACTAACTCGAATTCCTTATGGGCTCAAGTCATCAAAGATATACATGGGGAGGAAGCAGGTTTCGATGAAAATATATGTAAAAGTAATGGTTCCAAAGCATACCTTGTGTTACAAACTAGGTTGTGGTACGAATGTACGGTTTTGGAAAGACAATTGGAGTGGTGATACACCATTTGCTCATCGTTATAATAGATTATTCAGATTGGATCCCGAACCTAACTGTATGATTATTGATCGGTTTGTAAATGGTAAATGGAACTTGAAATGGATAAGACCACTTATCTTTGGACAGAATCTTGATTCCCTTGCATGTTGACAACAGAGTTAGAGCAGGTAGCGAGTTTTGAAGGCCAAGATGAGCTGCATTGGACCATTGGGTGTGATGGTACATTCACGATTAAAGACACGAGACACCACATTAACGATACCATTCTTCCGACGTTTGATGCTCCTACAATATAGTGCAAATGTATTCCTAGAAAGGTGAACATTTTCCTATGGAAATTCATGTTGGATCGACTCCCTCCCCGATTAAATCTTTCAAAACGTGGATTGGAAATTCAATCTATTATGTGCCCTCTATGCTCGAACGGGATGGAATCAAATGAACATTTATTTTTTACTTGTAAAGTGGCCTCAAGTATTAGACAGTTAATCGAGGTTTGGTGTGACTTGCATTTCCCGAACCTTATTTCATCGTTAGATTGGAACACATGGATAGATAATATGCAGTTATCAAAGGATAAGAAGAATCGTATCCTGGTGATCATGGCAGCTACTTGGTGGAGTATATGAAAGTTTCGAAATTCAATTACATTCAATTCTCAAAAATAGAGAAAATTTGACTTGTTTGATAGCATTAGACTTAATTCATTTTCTTGGTTACAAAGTAAAAGTTCTATTAGTTTAGCCTGGCATGATTGACTAAGAACTCCATTATAATTTTTCTAGCTTTTTGCTAGTTGTTTTTATATATATACTTGCCGTTAAAAAAAAAAAAAAAAAAAAAAAAAAAAAAAAAAAAAAAAAAAAAACCTTAGACAATTAACCCAACTAAGGGGTTGTTTACTTTCCTTTTAGTAGAGAAAAATGTGAGGCCAAAACCTTAGGGTGTGTTTCGTATGCTGTCATAGATCACAATCGGTATGAGTTTAGATATAAGGTGGGGCCCTCATGTATGAAAGTTTCATACCATACCCTTTTGAGTGGTTTGTAGTATAGAACATATTCATCTATCATTGTCATATTTGATTGCAAGATTTATGAAACAATCACCATTATTTGAAATGAAACTCATTCTATAATTCCCATAGGCATGTAACAAACGTACCTTTAGTTCCTCTTAATTGAAAGACTCACCATAGCCTAACTCCCTTTAAAGGCTAATTAAAACTCTCTCAAAATCACTTAACTTAGTAACCAAGCCCTAAGAATAACTAATAAGCATATATGGTTTGCAAATGACATTGGCCCCAAACTTAGGTGTCGTTTGTTTTTTTTAAGAAGAAGCACTTTTTTCTTATTTTCACTTTTTTTGTTTGTATGTGCGCAGATTTTTTTTTTTTTTAATAGATATAAATGTTTTTTTTTCACTTCCTATCTCTTCAAAAATTAGACATAAACTTTCGCTTTTTTAACATAGACCCTATCTATTTCTCTTTTATTTTTTTCTTTTAAAGCACAAAAAAGTAAATAAAATAAATAAATAGAATGATTTTCTTTCTTACAAATGAAGACTTTAGATATACTTTTTATTTTAGAACATAGTTTGTAAATAAAAACATAAAACCTAACAAATGATGCCTTAGATGTTAAAATTGTGATAAAGACCAAACTATCTCATTTAAGAAACGTTTAAAAATACGCTTGAAAAAAATCTTAAGATCGTACGGTACAGTTTACTAGTTATAATATCCGTGCACGCGCGGATTTTTTTTTTTTAAAATTTGAATCATATATTTTTATTTATTAAAAAACAAATAATTTAATTTTTGTTTTGTTTGATTTATAATGTTTAATTATAGTTTTTTATTATTAAAGATAATCATTTAAAAATTTTAATTATATTGTTAATTGCATCTTATCTATATTTTTGATATTTATCTTTTACTTGTGTTATAAATAAACATAAAATGTTACTGTACTTAATAAGAAAATCATATTTTTTTTTTTTAAATAAAATTATTACTAAATAAGATATGATTTGAATTTTTCGAAATGAAAAAAGTCTCAATTAAAGGTTTTGTTTTATTATATAAAAAATGTAACAAACTTCCATCTATAAAATAAGACTTGTAGCAAATGCATAAAGAACTCAAAGAATTTCGATGGCTTTAGAAGTTTCGTGGGCTATTTCTAGTGATGTCAATGGAAAATTACAAAAATATAAAACGTGTGGGACATCCTTTCCTCATATAAAGCCAAATAGTACAACTTTATTGAAAATATTCTTACTAATAAAAATGATTGTTGTGACATGGTAAACTAGGGGTGTAATCGAGCCGAGTCGAGTCGAGTATTGACATGCTCGAGATCGGCTCGTTTAAAATCGAGTCGAGTCGAGTATTTTTTGAGTCGATCTCGAGTTGTTCGCGAGTTGTCTCGGCTCGATTACACCCCTATATATATATATATATATATATATATATATATATATATATATATATATATATATATATATATATATATATATATATATATATATATATATATATATATATATATATATAAATGTGTAATCGAGTCGAGTCGAGTAGCTTGCGAGTTGTCTCGGCTCGTTTAAAATCGAGTCGAATCGAGTATTTTTCGAGTCGATCTCGAGTTGCTCGCGAGTTGTCTCGGCTCGTTTACACCCCTATGGTAAACGTACTCATGCCTCAAAGATGTAAAAAATTTCTTACTCCCTCCGTCTCAAATTTATTGTCCACATTTCCTTTTTGGGATGTCTCAAAATAATTGTCCACTTTCCTTTTTAAGTAAAAACTTGAGAATATTTTGTGGGAATATTCTCATTTAGTGGTTGAGATTTATAAGGGTCCCATTTTTATTAAACTTTGTAATTTCTCTCTCATGACAATTAATTTGAGACGGAGGGAGTATTTACTAAGGAGCACTAATCTGGGATCGTTTTTGTCTTTACAAAATTGAGATCCTACGATTTTCTCAATTTGTCATATTTCTAAACAAAGAATAAACGAGTTAAACTATTTTACATTTATACTCAACGTTAAATATAAATTCATATAATATCCTTTTGAAAATGATGTAAATAAGCATTAGACATCCAATATCAAAATGTCGTGCACCCCATATTACATATATCAGAATCAACAAGAAAGATTGCTTACATTTAATTTAAATTAGCTATAAAATGGCAAGTGTAAACTTTAACTAATAAAAAGGTATACATAAAAATCAAGAACAAAAAATAATTACGAAATCACCTAGTGGCTGTTATAATACAAGAACTTCAAAATGATGAGCTTAAAAAACAGACTTCTATACGTATTTCTTGGAATTTGATTTGGGTTAAATAAGAAGAAAAATCAAAATAAGAATAATAAAAAGAAACCACAACCACTCATTTCAGATGCACCTGCAAAAATAGATGCATCTTCCTTTAAAATTCTCCCTCATATTTGAAATTTGAAATGTGTGGCTAGAAAGTAGAAATTCTTCTTATTCTTCCTATTTTAGTTTTTCTTCTTACTGGATCCCTTCTCTAAATACACAAGGGCACAAGTTAAGCACACAAAAAGTATACAAGGGCCCATGAAAAATTACATAGGGATCCACATAAAAGTACAGACAAGTGTACTTTTATGTGCTTCCCTGATGAGGCAAAAAATAAACCACTTTTAGGGGGTCATTTAAGCCCGGAATTGAATTTATTTGATCAAATATTGCCCTAAATCGTTCCTTTTGTGATTTTAGGTACTTTGGGAGTGAAATCTGGAAAAGGAAGCAATTCGGACGTTTTTGTAGCATAAAAGTGAAGAAAACGCCAAAGTCTTAATTTTCCTTGCTGGGAACAGTAGGTGACGGCGTCAAGAGTACCATCCTGACGGCGCCAATAGTAAATTGCATGACGGCCCAGTGCAAACATGAAGGCGTCACAAGGAAGAGCGTTAAAAGTTAAACACGTGACGGCCTGGAAGAACCTAATACATGACAGCGTCAGATTAAGATCAAGGCAGTCCAAGAATTATTTTGGCGGTGAGATGACGGCGTCACCTATTTGGTCTTGACGCCGTCAGCCTCAATTTCCTATATATAGTTTTCTAATTTTCATTCATAAAAAAAGAGCAGTTTTGGAGAAACCCTAAGGCCGAATTTGTTACGAATTTTACAGGTTTTTCAAGGGTTTTCAGCCCTTGAACCCTTACATGTGTAATTGAGATAAGTGTTCTTCTAATTCAATCAATATGTCTATGTGTTGGTTGTCTATATCTTGTGTTTGTCTTAATTCCACCATGCTAGGCTAGATCTATCTTGTGTTTGCTTAGATCTAATGAAACCTAGATGTTGATTATGTGTTGATTACTTGTTTATGGTTGTATTGGATGAATGATTTCGATGTTAGGCTTAAGAAAACTGGCAGATCTCCAAATGGTAACATGCTTGAACATCTTAGGAAACATGAACCGATGTGCACTAGGTTTTATTGGTTGTATTTAATGCATGAGTAAATTCTAATGATCCCATGTTAGGAGCTTCTTAGCCGGCTCGACATAGGTGTGAAGTAGGCACTCATAGGATTGGGGAGTTAAGTGCGCCACCCCATGAATGGTATTAAGGAATACAATCCGTCATCCACGCAACTATAACAAGTAATTAACGTGTAACAGATATCTAAGGAGTAGTGAAATCTAAGTAAACACAATTTCTCCACTTATTACTCACAACCTTAGTTTAATTTAGTTTTATTTTCATTTCTAGTATTTTATTTTGATTGCATCTTTAGTATTGGGTTAGTTGACTAGCAACTAATTCCGCCCAAATCCTTAAAACCCGAGATTTTTACTTGCTTTCTAAAAAATATAAAAATACAAAAATAATCATCCCTCATCTTTAGAACTAGTAATTAGGTTTTCTAATCCTAGCGACACTATTCCTAGCTGAACGATCAATCCCCCGGTACTTGTCACTATACTATACTACAACGATCAGGTACACTGCCTGGTGGGGGTTGTAAGCTTCTCAAGATCCCTTGAGAGGTAAAGCCTGGTGCAATCCCTACGCATCAAGTTTTTGGCGCCGCAGCCTGGGGAATAGTTATTGTCTAGGTTAGAATCTCTTTTTATTAGGTCTACTTGCTAGATTCCTTTCTAGTAAGATTTTATTTTTATTTTTAGATTTTCTTTAGTCTATCTTTTTCTTCGTGTTATTGTTAGTAAATTAAATTCATTGACTATTCCGTTGACCATTATGGAAAACGCGAATCCACCCCTTTCCCCTAGAGAAGTGGTTGTGTTACGTGAACAAATTGAGAGTGAGATTAGGGAACTTAGGGAGCTTAATAGGTTGATTAAGGTTGAGCTCGACCATGCATTTAGTGACCTAGCGACCGCCTTGTATTCAAATGAGGATCTAGGGCCTAATGATTTTGTGAATGTTGTTGAGGAACTAGAAGAGGGGGAAATAGATCCAAAGCGTAATGATTACTTTAATTTATACCCCACTAAGGAGGAGATTGCATATTATAATAATCTTATTGATAACCCGCGATCTCCTTTCACTATAATCGAACCTAAGATAAAGAGAGACGATCCTAAGAATGCTAAGATACCATGTATGATTGGGTATAGACACTTTAACAATGCTTACATTGACTTTAAATCCCCAATCAACATTATGTCCTCAAATGTTTATAATGATATAGTGAAAACAAGACTTGAACCTAGAAAAGATCCCAAATACCCCGGTGGAGTTTGTAACTTTGTCGGAAGAGTTAAAGGTTTACATGTCTTTGTTGGGAATTTCACTTTTATCACCGACTTTATGATTGTGGAAGATCTTGCTAATGTTATTGATTGTCAATTGTCCAATGTCGTGTTTGGTAAACCGTTTGTTGAGGAGTCCAAGTTAAAATATGATGAGATAGAAGGGACAATCCGATTTGCAAGTAACATCGATAGGATCACTTATAGGATGCCTAATAGAATGAAAGAGTTTATCACTTAATGGATTATGTATGGGAAAAGAGGAGTCTTTTCTACAAAGATTGCTTGGCTCTAGGACCAAGGTATAAAGTCGATAAGGAATTTGCCCAAAGGATTATGGGGGCGATTGAGAAAAAGGTGATTGATTTCTACAAAGAATATTTACAATCGGAGAGTGAAACCAATGATGAGGTCACATAGTAACCCATAACCTTGAGTCTAGCTACAAGACTCGTAAATAAAGAAAAGTGCTTATTGGGAGGCAACCCATGCTTTGTGTGATTTTATTTTGTTTGTTTGTTATTTGCTTCCGTATGCATGCTTTATTTTTATTGTTGGTAGATCATGTTTCTAAACTAAATAGTGAAAATACTTTACTTTGTTGTTTTGGCCTAGTCTTAATTCCACCTAAAAGTATTTTTGCAAAAGATAAGTGTAAGGGGAAACCACAAATATGTTTTTAAGAAACAAACCGATCATGATTCTCCACAATATTATGTGAACATGTATATTCGTATTTATTAGAGTCAAATGCTTGTATTGAGTCATAATGAAGTTTTGCAGGATTTTCCAGGAAGTAGGACCAAGTTTTTCCAGAAATTTTCCGGAAACTTAACATAAGAATTTCTGCAGGTTACTTCT